>CM076581.1:425752158-426952158 GCA_034641835.2 Pinus albicaulis | reverse complement strand
AACGACTGGATGAAACTCGCCGCCTGGCTGCTTTGGTTATCGAGGCACAGAAAAAGCGGGTTAAAGCTCATTTCGATCAAACAGTTTCTCCACGTTCTTTTATAGAAGGGGACCTCATCCTCTTATATGATCAAGCACATGATAAAATTGGAGCGGGAAAATTCCAGCCCATGTGGCATGGGTCCTATATCGTCAAGCGAGTATTAAAAAATGGGGCCTATGAGCTAATCGACTATGAAGGTATTCCTTTGGCGCAGCCTAGAAATGGGCTGTACCTGAAGAAGTACTACGCTTGAATTATTATTGTGTGGTGTGTGTACATAAGTGAGTGATTTCATTTTTGTGCATGTGTGGTGTGGTGTGCTTTGCAAGTGTCTTTCTGCTGATTGGGTCTTCCTGATTGTGCAGATGTCTCTTACTCCTTTTGTCGGTTTTGCAGATGGTGCCTCCTGCAGTACCACGAATCTGTTCTCAGCAGCTTGGGTAATCTACAATCCTACTGGTGAGTTAGTCAATTTGCAAGGTGTTTGTTTAGGGCCTGCTACAAATAATGTTGTAGAATATAGTCCGTTTTGGAATTGTTGAACGAGGCTATTAAAAATTCGTGCATTACTCGTATATATGGACTCACAGCTTGTAGTGTTACAACTCAATGTCATTATTCAGTTAGGAACCCATCCATTCTACAATTGTATCTACGTATTCATTTACTGGAAATTTTTTGTTTGTTTACATTACATATCAACATATACCAGACACATGAACGTGTTAATAAATGCAGTAGCTAACATGGTTTTAGACAGAAATTTACGCAACTTGTAAAAAAAATCATCATATGTAAAAATATCCATCCAGAAATATATATATATATATATATATATATATATATATATATATATATATATATATATATATATATATGTCGAAATGTTTGCAATTGGTGTGCATCACATAAAATCCAAAAAATATACATGTCTATTTTAATAATATCCGGAGACAAAATGTCTCTCAAAAATGTGAAAATGAAAAGCCTAGATGACTAATCAACATGGTGCTCATGGGTGCATGTCACTGCCTACACCAATCGCCTCAGTAAACGATGAAGGCGACTAGGCACCCCCACGGTGTGCCTCTGATAAGCCAAAGGGACATTTTTTAGGTGAGCGTAATCTAGGATCCCATGGGCAATTCCCTCCAAGTTATGAACTAGCTCACTACCCTCATCACCCTCGCCTTGAGGGTCATAGGCGAGAGGGGTCCTCCGTGCGATCGAAGACATCTCGGCGGACCTCTCTGGGCCAACATCTGCATACATATAGGATTGTTTGTTAGGATATGCATGTATACCCAAAAAAAATCATAAAATACATAAAACAAAAAAGAGTCTTACCTAGCTCCTCATCCTAGTCTGATCCCTCTGGGAGTGGAAGATCTGGGTCTCCCGTGAAGTCAGTACCGGCATAGGGCCAATCCTCTATGACGATCAACTATCGCCGAAGCCATACGAAGAATTCGAGCCACCATGACATTTGCTGGCCCCCTCCTACTCTGGGCATCAGTGCTGCCCATCGAGAAATTCATGGCTCTCTCAACGGTGGATCTGCAACTATCGCCCCCTAGCCTTGGAAGATTGGTAGCCTTTCAAGGATGAACGATACCAAGATAGATCCGTACCCTAACTGCTTCAGTTTTGTCTTCTTACACTTTGTCAGTTGTCGTTTGATATTCATGGTTATGGCAGTATCCTAATCAAATAGTGTCAGGTTCATGCATTCCGATGCTAAGAGGAGATATGTTTTAGTAGCCTCATGCGGCGCCTGCGACCCCGTAGCCTGCGTAATGGTATGGAGTACCACTCTGAGTGCTAGATCGGGAAAAATATGGATGTCAACCTTCCCACTACCTGATCCTGGTCGTGCCCCTGGGCACACTCTTTCCATTAACATTGACATCTTTTCACCAGATGGCCTAGTGTTTGTCAAGATCGGGACTGGACCTCTGCGAGACAATCCAGTTATGAAGTAAACATCGGATACTTCAAGCTCCAACACTTGGTCTCGAAGCCTAAACTTCTCTTCGTTCTCGTCCCAGATACTAATTAAGTATTGCAGCAATTCATGTTGTGCCCTGAGACATGGTGTCAAGAAGAACTTTTTTAAGCCACAATCCTGAAGAGCGTTCATGCATTTCTCGTTCCCCACTGCCATTTCATATTCTTCACTATGCTCCCTTTCTTTCCATTCGATCACCATTGTGGCTTTGTACCAGCACCAAAATGGTCACAAACACTTCATTAGATCCCTTGAAAATTCAAAAATCTAGTTGATTGGTTCATTTTTTGTAAAAATTGAGCGGAAATTTAGGTTGCGCGGTTGGCGCAACTATTTTGATGACATTCGCGCCAACTGGCGACACCCCTTTGCAAAAATAACCCAATTGGCGTGGGTCCGTGCCCCATACCCGTGCTAATTGGGCGAGTCCTAAATTTGCAAATCTCCCCTCTAGGATCCTAAATCACATTGGAATGCTATAAAAAATGGATTAAAACATAGCTAAGGGAAGCGCCTCTTACCTGGAAAAAATGAGATCTGAAATGATGCACTGGATTGTCCACAATCGTCGCCGCAAGTTTGCACAGGAAAAAAATCACTGTAGCTCTCCACAAGAGGTAA
This sequence comes from Pinus albicaulis, assembly GCA_034641835.2. Taxonomy (NCBI): domain Eukaryota; kingdom Viridiplantae; phylum Streptophyta; class Pinopsida; order Pinales; family Pinaceae; genus Pinus; species Pinus albicaulis. The sequence continues at coordinate 426,949,486 of CM076581.1, read as the reverse complement.
AAAGTAAAAGTAAATATGTTTTTACTATTTTTGTCATATTTATAACTTTTCAAAATCAAATTAGGTTCTGAAGCTTATTTTTCCAATACTTTATTATATTTTGTCGAAAAATGGGTTTTACGCTTACTTTCTTGTGCAACAACAGGTTTTCACGCGACTAGGACGGCGATACAAGTTGTATTTTATACTTTTTCGGACTCGGTAAAAACACGAAAAATTCACTATTGGAGTCATCTTTCAGCTCTTTTTTGACTCTCTAAACATGAAAAGATTGTCAAGTCGCTTGTCATTTTGATCTCGTTAAATTGGCTATGAAACGACATCTACCCAGTATACATTTATCCCTTTTTCGGGCTAGGATAGATTATTTACGAAAAAGGAATACCCTAGCCTATCGTGACTAGGAGTTTTTCTCAGACACAGTTTTCTACCTTTTCGGATCTGATGAACTATTTATGAAAAGGGACTGTTGGAGTTTAATTTTCCGCTGTCTTTTCAAACTCTCTAAATATGAAAAGACATCGAGTTCTTCCTTTGTCAGACTCGTTAAAACCTGATGACATCAGATTTCATCATAATGATGATACTCGAGTTCCTCCTTCCTAGGGCTCATTAAATGTACTAGTTTGGATTTGTCAGAAGGAAAAACTTATATCGCAAGCATATGCTATCCCCTTCAAGCTTGTTTTCAAAAATAATTGGGGTACTCGCCAGAAATGGTGGGGAAAAATGGAACCAGTATCATTGTTGTGTCGGTAGTATGTCGCTCTTGAACATGGCACTTGTCTGCATTTATATCGGGTTGGGGACATCTCATCTCGCTATTTGCTTCCTCCATGGGTTTGGGTAATAATTTTTGACCACTCATCTACTCTTTTCCTCGTCATCATGACCTCATATCTTTTGATGTCAAATACTGCCAGATCCAGTGTCGTGCCACGTATATGTTTAAGAGAAGTTGACTTCCGCAGTACTCAACCTCCCTCTGATTCTCATATGATCCTGATTCACAAAAATTATGTTCCTCTGTCTCGTGTTGATGATGTGGGAAACACTATGGCCCACCTTTGATCAAGATCACTTCCAGTTGACTTCAGCTCATTATCCAGGAAGCTGATCTAGAGACTCCCTTCAGGTACCTTGGAGCCTGCATGCCTCAATGGCAGGTTCTTCGCATTCGATGCAAGGTTTTCATCATTGGCCTTCGATCGAATGATTCTACGGGTGTTCGACGTCAGCTCACTGTTCACATTCCATGGATTGTACCTCTAGTACCTTGAGGGCCATCGTCATTATTGGTGGTTCCTCTCACGTCTGTTAACGGCTTTCATTATTGGTTGGTAATCAGACGATGTTCTTGCATGTTCGACTTCAGCTCACTTATTCACACGCTAGAACTTGTACTCAGTTTGGGTCGAGATGGAGCACAAGACCCTGGGTTTTGTCTGATGGAATCCAGGTAGCGGATTTTTGTGGATTATCATGATTAGTTACATGACTCATTGATTGGATGGCTGTGACCATACCTGAGTCTGCTTGTTGATCCTTACTAGATGGCTACGTCCATACTTTGGATCCTGATTATTGTATACTCTATTATGGATGGTTGCGCCCATACCACATATCATGTATTTGAGATATTATTTGTATTTGTATACGCAGGTATTCCAACAGCAGTGTTTTCAGTTGGGCACGTTCTCATAAAGCATTTCACCCCTCTCTCTCTCTCAGGCCTCATGCTTTAGGGGGCATCTGTTACACAGTAATTTGTCACCGTCCCTGCAATCCCCAGTCCCGCACATTGGAGGGCCTTTTCCGTGACCTGTGATTAGTGACATAACCTGAAACCACTTTCATGGCATCCCCCTTGACAAGGAAAATAATTCCTCTGAAGAAAGTTTTCCTTGGAAAACCCTAAAAACTGATCTTTTGGCCTTGGCACGACTAGCCAGTTCAGCCCTCGTGCTAATGGGGAAAATCCACCATAGAGGGCGTGCCAAGTGGCGCTCTGTCCCAGTGTTTCACTCACGCCAAGCTTAATAATGAGTGTTTTCTAAAAATAAATGGCGGAAGTTTGATTCCAAAAAACTCCTGAAACGAGTCTCTAAAATGAGTTGGGAGGTTTGGCTCTGGATCTCCATGTATGGGAGGTGTTTTTCCACCTATCATGGAAGATTCCTTAAGGATAGGGCCAATCCCATAATTGTAGGGATCCCAACTCCCCTTCCACCATCTATATAAGCTTGCCTTTTTCCCTTAGCAAGCTAGTACTAGAGAGAAGAAGAGAAGAGATGAACTTGTAGCAAGGAGACTATCGCCAAACAGCCTTTGAGAGCCAAGCCGAAGAGAGAGAGCTTTGTCCCATTTATGACAAGCTTCGTTGAGATGTGCTCCAATGTCAGCTCCTTTGAAGAAAGTTCCAACGTTAGAGCTTTGGGTTGTATCTTTCCTTTGTTATTTTAATGATAAGTGACTTTTATTATGGTTTCATTCATGTGTCTTTTTCTATGATGCAATGAATTACATCCTCTCTAAATGATGTATGGTTATAAGATTTAGATTTTACGCTGTGTATCATTGTATTCTTCGCATGTGTGCAGATGTTCAGACGTGTTAAGTAGAAGGATCGTGATCTGCCAAAGTGAAGGATGGGAAGCATCATCCTTTCTCCAATGACCATTTTGTAGGGCATGAGGTAGGCAATTCGTTATGTTTTTGTCGTTTTGTAACTAGAGACCTGCGTCACTACGTGACTTATTGTTGCTAGACCTGATTTGGGCTAGTAGGGATTGCCTCTGTCCGCAAAGGGGATTTACCTCTCCAACAAAGTGATGAAAGAAGCTGGCCTTGCCCTATAGACTTTCTAATTGGCACAAATTATTTGGGGGGGGGAATCTCACAAATGGTTTGGATTTTTAAGGGTTCCAACATGATGTACATCTAGTGGTGACAAAAAAGACATACTTAAGGGGGATCAAGAAAATTTTATGCTTTTGAAATCTTTGAAATATAATACACAAATTTTCCAAATTTTGAGAGCAATTTTTTGGATCAGGTAGTGAGGACATCCAAGTAGGCTAGGATGAGGTGGGTTATATCATAAAATACACAGATCATACCCAATAGAAAGTGGATCCAACATTATTGAGATGGAAATACATCACATAATAAGAAAATGTGCCTGGTGAAATATGTATTGTACCAATTTTCATGGTGAAATTGGATCTAATTATACCATGAGAGCCTGCCCATGAGGGAAATGATGTCATGCCCAACAAAAGTATAAATGACTTGGTATAAGAAGGGTGTTACAAAATTTTGCTTAGCATAAGGTTGGTTTATATATTGTGTTTATGGGGTCTCCCTGATGTGAAGTCCCAGTTAGACCTCACATTGTTTGGAGTAGGAGCCCCATCTGGAGTATCAACCTGACCACCATAACTTAAGGTTTTCCTTTGTTTCAATGGATAAAATAAGAGATTATAAACATAACCTTTGAATAAAAAAGCAAGTTGGCATTTTGAAACATCAATTACAATGTGTAATAGGAGACCTTCATGAGTGAGAGACAAAAGTGAGTTTCTAGAAGGAAAGTAATAGTACTATCCTAGTAGAGGAATAAAAGAGAAAGGAAATAAACAATGTTACCGATGAAATAGGTAACCGCAATGTTACCTACTTTTTCTTGGTAGCATAAAAAGCACCCGATTTTGAAAAGTGGTGATGCAGAATCACCATTTTTTTTTTTGGTGCTCATTTTTGACACTCTAATATTTTTATTTATGAAGTATGAATATTAGTTTTAAAATGTTAGTGAATTTCATGTTAATTTTGAAATGTATTGATGCAGCATCAACTCAGCGTCAACCTTTTTTTTTTAGAGTGGTGATTTTCATGATAATTTTGAAACATATTGATGTTGCATCAACATTTTTTTTTTAGAGCGGTGATTTTCATGCTAATTTTGAAACGTATTGATGCTACATCAACCTTTTTTTTTTAGAGCGGTGATTTTCATGCTAATTTTGAAACGTATTGATGCTACATCAACCTTTTTTTTTTTAGAGTGGTGATTTTCATGTTGGTAATAAAACACAAAACTTAGATTAAAAAATATATATATAAACAATTAAAAAAACCCAATAAAAATGTTAAAAAAACAAAAATAGCTCGTAAAAATAAAAAATTTAAACAAAAATAAATAAATAAAAACAAAAATATTTGAAAATTATATCAAAGGAAATGACAAAATTTGAAAAAAAAAACACATAATTTAAAGAAAAAAAACAAAGATTGACCAAAAAAATTAAAAAAAAAACATAAAAAAACATTTTTTTAAAACTTATTAAAAAAACCATATTAAAAAGTTAAAAAAAAAAAATTTAAAAATAATTAAAATTACAAAATTAAAATTTAGATTAAAAAAAAAAATTTTAAAAAAAAATTAAAAAAAAAAATTTAAATTAAAAAATTTAAATTAAAAAAAAAATAATAATAAGAAAAAAAATACAAATTTTAAAATTAACAAAAAAAACAAATTAAAAAAAAAAAAAAATTAAAATTGAAAAAGAAAATAAAAATTAAAAAATAAAAATTAAAAAACTATCATTAAAAAACAAAAAAAACACATTCAAATAATTAAAAAACAAATACACATAAATTTAGTGTTTTTTTTAATGAAACAATTTATAGATTTTAAAAATGAAACACCAAATAAACTAAAAAAATAAAGAAAAAACAATTAAATTAAATTAAAATTTAAAAAATTTAATAAATAAATTTTAAATTTTAAATTTTAAAATATAAGTAATCTATAATAGTAAATATAAAAATAAAAGAAAATTAAAAAAAAAAATAAACAAATTGAATAAAAAAAAAATTTTAAATTTTTTGAAATTAAAATTTAAAAAAAAAAAAATCAAATTATGATAAAAATATTAAAAATTAAAAAAAAAAATTAAAATCAAATCAAATAAAAAATATACATATGTATAAAAAATTTAAAACAACAAAAAATAAAATAATAAAATTTAAAAAAAATAAAAACAAAATAAAAAAAATAAAAACAAAACCAATTGTATTTTAAATAAAAAAAAAAATTAAATTAAAAAAAAATTAAATTTTTTGAAAAAAATTTAAAAAAATCAAAATAAAAAAATCAATTTAAAAAAATTTAAAAAATTAAAAAAAAAACCAATTTAAAAAAAAAAAAAATTTAAAAAAAAAAAATTCGGGCGGCGGCGGAGGTGGGGCGGCGGTGGTGGTGGCGGGGAGGAGTGGTGGTGGCGGGCGCGCCCCGGCCTCCGCGCCGGGCGGCGGGCCCGGCCGTGCGCGGGCGCGTGCCCGCCGCCACGGGCGGCTCGCCGCCCGCCGGGCCGGAGCGGAGGGGCGGCCCCGTGCGGCAGCCAATGTCTGCCCCGCTGTCTCTAAGCCCGGCTCCGGCACTACTAAACATAAACAGGTGGCTGCCATACCACCATGCTTTCCATGCTTGCCTTTGGTTTTTTTGTTTGCCTCATTTTTTACTATCATTGATTTTTTTAATTTTTATTTTTTTAAATAATTTTTTTTAAATACATAATTTGTTAAAACATAAAAAATTTAATTCTTTTTGTTGTTTTATATAAAATACAATTTGTTTTGTTTTGTTTTTTTTAATTTTGTTTTAATTTTTTGTAAATTTTATTATTTTTTTTGTTTTAATTTTATTTATTTATTTATTTTGTTAGTAATTTTTATTAAATTTTGCCCCTTTTTTTTTATTTAATCGATTTTTTTTTTTTTTAATTTCATAAATTTTCTTTCTTATTTTATAGAATTTAATAAATTTTGTATTTTTTTTTAAATTTATTTGAATTTAATATTGTTTTTTAAATGTTTTACTTTTTTATTAATTTTTTTTTGTTAATAACATAAAATTTTTATATTTTTATATTTCAATTAAAAATTTTGTATTTAAAATTAGATTTTTTTTTTTTTTTAAATTAAACTTAATTTTTTTTAAATTAATTTGTTTTTAAATTTTTTTTTATTTAATATTATTAAATATTTTTATATTTTTTTCAATTTTCAATTTTTAATTGATTTTTAAAGTTTTTATTTTTTTTCTTTTATATTTAAAATTTATTTGTTTATTTGTTTATTTATTAAAATTTAATATTTTTGTTTTTAAATTTAATTAGTTATTTTAATATTTTATTTTTTTTTAAATTTAATAAAATCTGATCTATATACATATTTTAATTTAAGTTCATATATATATTTTATTTTTTGTAATTTAATTTAATTTATTTTCTATAGTTTATTTGTGTTTCTAATATATACTGTTTTAAATTTAATATTTTCATTGTATTTTATTTTTATTTTTTATTTTTTTTACTTTTAATTTAAATAATGTTTTCTTTTTTTTAATATTTTTATTTTAAATTTTTAAATTTATTAAAATTTAATATATTTCCTTAAATTTAATTTTTTGTTTTAAATTATTTTATTTTTTAAAAATTTAATAAGCATTTTCTTTTTCTTTTTTAAATTTAATTTCTATATTTAATTTTTTATAATTTCCCTCTTTTTTTAACTTGTTTTTTTTTTTTTTAATTTAATATTTTTATTTTGCTTTTATTTTTATTTTTTAATTTCTATATTTTTTAAAATTTCAATCTTAGTTTTTTTTTTTTATTGTTTTATTTTTTTTTCCTTAAATTTTAGGTTTTTTTTAGTGTTTGAATTAAAATTTTTATTTTGTTTTTATTTTTATTTTTTTTTATCTTCATATATTTTTAAATTTTAAGCTTTTAAATGTTTTTATTTTTTAAATTTATTTTTTTCTTAAATTTTAGGTTTTTTTTTAATGTTTGAATTTTAAAAATTAAAAAATGTTATTTTTATTTTTAAAAATGCGAAAAGTATGACACAATTTTTTTTTGTTATTCCAGCATCAACTTGTTTTGTTTTGAGGGTGTTTTTTCAATCCTTTTTTCAAGAAACAATTTTGTTTTTACCATAATTTTATAAAATGTTGAAATTTGACCTTAAAAAAAAACAAAGTGCGTTCTGGAAGACACACTTTTTTTTCTGGGGGGTGTTTTTTCAATCCTTTTTTCAACAAACAATTTTGTTTTTAGCATAATTTTAGAAAATGTTGAAATTTGACCTTCGAAAAAAAACAAGTGCGTTCTGGAAGACACATTTTTTTTTTTTGGGGTGTTTTTTCATGTTTTTTGAGCGTTTTTGGGCTAGAGTTCCCGTTTTGAGGTCAGGTTACCTATTTCATCGGTAACATTGTTAATATTCTTTAGTTATCTAGTGAAATAGTTTACATAGACACAATGCTCATTAAAGCAACTAAAACACACATTCAATAACATGAGCACCAAATCTAATGAAGTAATTAAATTTATTTAGTACATCTGAACATAACATATACTACAAAAATCTAAAAAATAGCATTAAAACATTCATGATACATGCATGAAAGTGTGTTGGCTCAACGAGCTTCTAATTATTAGGTGAAAGGTCCAAGTACATAGTTATAATTCCATGAGGCACTAGTTATAATGATGGAACATTAAGTCATTTCTTGCTTCTCCAAAAGAATGATATTATCTTTTATGCCATGCTAAAGAATCCAAGGCTAGCTCTCCGAATTCTATGCCTCCAAAAGTATTTTTCTTGAGTTATGAGATTTCTTTTATAACAAGAGGAATGACCTTTCATATCCCTAGGAATATTGAACTACCCTCATGAATTTTTGACTTCCAGTGTGACCTTTTGACTTACATAAGAGCTTTTGACTCCCGAATGACCTTTGAACTTCTATAAGACTCTTTTGTCCAAATTTGACTTTTTGTATTACACATGTGACTCTTGGAATTCCACATGTTTACATTTTATCATTTTCTTGAAAATACATCATTACATCCACAAATTATGTGGTAAGACACATTAACACCATTTGACATTGTGATGATACTTGTAAAAGCCATGACTTGGCATTGATGAAATGGAACTTCATGATGATATGACAATACCAAGTTGTTCTCCTTGCTACTATGCATTTTATTATTTATGGTATATCTAATCAACACTTCATCTTCACCCTCCTAAGGGTCATGGATCAACATCGGGACCTTCTGAATCATTATGAAATGTCTTCAATTTGTCTTGGTTAAAGATATGCCTCATGTCTTCATGATGTTATTATTTGTGCTCCTTCTCTGCAAGTGGATCTGTTCTTCTTCTCCTTAATATCTTCCTTGTGCATCACCTTGTCATACCAAGATGGTGCACCTACCAATGAATATCACTCATGACAAGGAAAAATAGGTCTTGAAATCATCTATTCTATCTCTACCTTGCTTATCGAATAAGCTTCTTGTGATGGGCCTATGTGAAGATGGAAAGAGAAAGGCTTGATGAAGATGGAACATTTGAGCTTAGCAATGGTCGAGGAAGGAACCATTTCTAACTAAAACTACTCCATGTGCTATAAGGAGGGGCAATTTAGGGTCTAACATAGTGGGAACGTTTAAGGGAAATATGTGATGGTCCTGTTGACTAGAACAATACTATGTTCTAGGCTCAAGGGAGGAGAGGAAAGTAACAACGCAGGTGAGATCAACAGTCAGTAAGGGATGACCTCACTTCTCACTATTAATATGATATGCATTGAGGAGGAAATATAATACAAGGATTTGGTGTAGAGAGGCATTATAATCAACAATGGGAGTAATACTAAGCATTTTTATTGTGCCATGCACTGGGATTAAGAGAAGGCCTCTATGCCAACACAGTTTATCTAAAAAATGGATGATTTTCCACTAGGAATTCACTCTATGCCCTATGATATTTTAGTTTGACTTGAAAATTGCTGATAGGAGGCCTCATTATGCACTAATACTACATAATATGTTGAGAGAGAGGGGGAGGCATGAGGCTAGTGTAGTTTTCTACAAAATTGGCCCACTATCTAATAGAAGTGGGCTATGCACCCAATGCTAGAAAATGTTCATCCAGAGGGGATATATGTGATAGTAGATTGCAAAAATCAATGAGGTAGGTAGAAAAAGGTAATTCACTTTTCCTAGGAGGGTTCTCACTGCATTGGGAGGGGAGGATAGCCTTGGAATTGAAAATTTTTATTTTCAAGGGGATGGAAGAGGTCCTTACTATCAATTGGAATCTATATATGAAATATGCATGGAAGAGGTGATAAAAATTCAGTGTAGTGAGTCAGTATAAGAAATAAGGGTTAAGTGAATATGCTTTGAAGGTTCTAAACTTGCAATTGAAGGAGATGACCTTATGAGTGGCTCAATACAGAACTTTGGGAGGAAGAGGTATCATCAATGTGGCTCATGAATAGTTTGTGCTTATCACATGACAAGAGGGTTCATGTATTCACAAGTTGCACTAGGCAGGAGGAACAAGCAGAGCTCCAAAGTGGTTGAGTGTGGGATCGATGGAGTAAGAGTGGAAAATTCATTTGAACGAGATTAAAACAAGGACAACACAAATAAAATGCCATTAATACAAGCCATGAAAATTCACAAGACTCAAGAACATCATTCACACCTTGAAATGACAACAAAGAGACACTTATTTCTAAGTGTGATAGTTAAGATGCCACATTGCGACACTTAAAATATAATTTTCCACACAAGTATCGACTGTGGCCAAAAAGTGCGCTAAAATATAAGAATGCACCTAGCACATATTCTTATGTTATGTAGGACCATCTAATGAAAAAGAGTGCACTAGAGCTTCCTATATTGATGTGCAAGGGTTTGATACATGAAAGGGTGAAAATAACTAAAAGAGACACTTGTGATGGTAAGAAAAAGTGAAAATGACACTTACAAGTGCTAAAGGAATTAAAGGTGGCACATGTTAGAGTGAAGGTAAAAATAAAATTCCACTTGTTAAAATGAATGAAAGAAAAAGAGATAGTCATGAACATGATAACAAAAATTTTGAAAGAAAAGGTGCACAAAAGCAACAGTTGGGAAATCACCGAAATAGAAGTTCTATTACAACAAGAGTGAGGGATACTATCAATGAAAAGTGCACACTAGATGGTGACATAGGTTGAAAATTGTGCATGCACTATCTTGATGGAATGTACTATGCCTACTCAAGCTTGAATAAAGGATGTTTACTTATGAACTTATCAATGGCTAAGCATGTTTAAGTAAGTGACATAGTCACTTACAGTTTGAGAACAAGAATTAAAAACTTAGCGCAAAAAAAAATCAACCATGAAGTGACCATGGAACAACATATCATAATATCCTTAGTAGGCTACAAAATTCAAGTGTAGGAAAAAATTAAGAGGGTGTTGATCGCATTGTCAACACTTCATGACACATTTGAAGAACTCCAACTTCTCTATTTAGGTTTCACGTTTAAGTGCAAGGTCTCAGTCTAGTAGGAAGTATTGCTTTTCTATATAGATTACCCCATATTTTCCACTTATCTCAGTTAAATATATAGTCTCTTCTATTCCTTTCTCAACTTTAAGCACATCAACATAAGAATAGTTGTACCTCAACTATTTTGATAGGGGAGAAGGCTAATAAGTACACCAATTTTTTAATAATTAGAGTTAAAAACATTCCCTGGTGCTGCTTCACTGCCAGCGAGCCTATTCAGTACCATGATAGAGTCACCTCAAGGAATCACAAGCATCGCTTTGCTGGCACCAGGCATGTTTAGTACGTCAACAAAGCTTCTTACTTCAAATTTATGAGCATGAAGCATTTCTCTTCCTAATCTCATTTTGTTACTAATAGAATTTTCAAAGGCACTTATTTATTTTTGGAGGTGGAAGAGGGATCTCATCTTATTTACTTTGCAAGAGAGGTTATTCCTTGCCTTAGGGATTTTAAATATAATTGAAGTTAATATGATCGTTTTAAGTTTTTCTCCTTTCCATTTTCTACTCAATTGAGTCGAAGTCCAAAACACTATTCAATACAAGGACGACTTAGGAATTAAGATCCTAATAGAGATACAAGATTCACAGTTTGACCAAAGTCTTTTTGTCTGGAAAAAATTGCTTTTTATGTTTGACATCACTGACTTTAAAAGGTATATAAACCAAAAAGTAGAAGATATCTTGGATTAGCTAAGAATTTTTGATCATCACAACTGCCCTTTTCAAGTTTTACCAATTGTCTTTTGAGCCAAAAGAAACATCTTTCATGCAAAGTGTTATCCATGATAACAGTTTAGTTGGTCTTAAGTTAATTATGTTGAGTCACTTAGGGTTGAATAGGGTCTTTTCAATTTCTAATTTTAAAAAATGTACATATGTGGGGGTCTTAAAGGCCATCATTAAGGTGATAGGTGTCAATGTCAAATAAAAATGCCAAAAATATCTTGTGCATGGGAAAATCTAGTCATTAGAGTGAATTTGACACTTTTACCAAAGTTCACAGTGAAATCAGTGTAAAACAGTCAGAATTCGCTACAAACTTGCTTAAAAAATCTATTTTTCTAGCGAGCTAAAGTGTTGGTATTTTTGAAGCATTTAATCTATTTCAGGGAACAAATGAATCATCAAAATATATTGTGCAATATCATTGGGACACCTGTTGATGAAGAAAACTTAGAAAAACATTTCATAAGGATGACATGGCTGCAAACACATCATTTTGGCTACCTCACCAATACACAACTCATCTTCAAATTCAGAATATCAGGACCTGAAATCTAGCATGATAGTTTGCCACCTAATCATGGTTGTTGCCACCTAATTTTCGTTTTTGGTTTTATGGAGATGGTACAAGTTGAATTGAAGAAAAAAGGTTTACAATTGTGATGGAAAATGACCTTCTTGCCCCTTGAAAGATGGTAAGAAACACCTTTTTTGCCACTTTTTATCTTATAATACCATGTTAAGTTAATTATAGAGGTACACGCAAGTTTTTGGAGCTAAAGAGAAAAAATTGCAAAGTTTGGTTAAGTTAGGGAAGTTCGTAGCGAACTCCATGCTTGAAGCTGAGTTTTCGCTATGAACTCATTGTAGAATTTTTTAAGGAGAAATTCCCTAAAAAATATCATATCAAGGGTAACTAAAGGCATGTATTTAACTTATCAAACCCAAGGAAGAACCTAAAACAATCAGAAAGGTAAAATTTTATGCAAAAGTTGGATTTTGGAGTTTGCTATGAAATGGGCGCTACGAAATTTCCTGTACATGACTCTTTTAGCAGTCAAATTAAAGTTCAATTTCTGACAACATGAAAAATAATTTTGGAAATATGAAAGAAATTTTTCTTCAACACAAGCCCATATAAAAAAACCTCTCTTATTTTTTTCAAATCCATCAGGGTTTTGAAATTATGCACTCATCTTTGAGGCCCATTTTTCAGAATTTTCACTAGCCAGATTTGTGTAAAAATTTTGAAGTTCGACTTGGAAAAGGTCCAACTCAGCATCCACATGGCATGATGACACATCAATAGTCTAGTACACTCAAAAAATTAGTTGGTTTCATTTGATAAGGGTTATTAAAGGGATTTTTTGAGCTATTTAATGAAAGAAGAGTCCTTTTGTATTCAAACTATGCCAAATAGAAAATATCCCTAGGAAGTCTCCAATTAATGTAATCCTATTTGAAATAGGTATATTAGGTTGGAATTCAAAGCTAGCAAGGTGGAAAACCATTTTTATGAGTCCTCACTCTATAAATGAGAGGTTTTGAGAATTAAATAGGTTTTTATGGATGTAATGACCAAAACTACTATTGTAATATTTTTTCACTCAGTTAATAGACAATTGCAGAAGAATTTTGTTCAGACATCATATTCTATTTGAGTTATTATGTATTTGTGTCCTTTATCTTTGAATGCTGTCTCAAATTTCTCATAGATAATTACTTGGAATTCATAAATTATTATGCTCCAACTTCCTTTATGTATCTTGTTTGTTATCAGAATTGTTTTATAAGAACTCATGTGCCTCAACTTCCATGAATGATATTTTTATGTAATTGAGTTTACATACCAATTCCATGCCCAATGGTAGCCCTCACTCATATTTCACCCGCAAAAAATCATCTAAAATACATTTAAGAGTTATCCATATTCATTTTTAAGACTGCTTATTGAATATATTACCTTTTTCTTGAGAGAGTCCTCTCTGGTTGGAAGGGATAAATTGCAAACCTAAGTGGATTGAAATAGTTATATTGAATTGACTATTGAGTAGCCTAGTTAGTCCCAGTTTGGTGATAACATTTTGGTGCGCCTGTCGGGAGCTCGAAGCTTCATTTCCCCAGAAAATTGTGGTCAATCAAAGCAACTAAACTCATGAAGGTAGCAGGAGATCAGAAATATTCAAGGCTATATTTCTAACTTGGTGACTCCATTATTAAATAATTCAAAAATTCAAAGATTCATGGTGACTCCACTGTTTGAAGATCAGTGGGTTGATGAAGTCCCAAGATGAGTTTTACTGCAAGAATAAATCCCAGGTATGGTATGTAGATGTTTATGGCTACCCTAGAAGAAAAAGCTAGAGTATGGTATGAAGGGTTGAAGTCAGGAAGCTTGTGTTCTCTTAAATATTTCCATAGAATAATTTTTTAACATTATGGGAAGTCTCATCCCTTATCATCACTATTTCAATACTGTTGCAATATTTTGAAAGGTTTCATTGAATATATTAAAAGTATTCATGATGATGTAGAATGTATGGATGATGAGGAGATATTAGAGGCACTTTATGAATTTTCTTCAGAAGCTAGATGTTATGATGATCAAGAAATTTTCCAACAAGAATATGTATGTTCTTCGCTTGAAGATAAAATAGATCAACTATTTGATAGCCAAGTTATATCCCATGAAATTTGTGAAAATTTGCAGCAACTTTCCCAACCTTTAAATGATAAAGAGGAACATAAAGATGGTCAGTTACAAGGCTCTTCACTTTTCTCATTTTCTGAACCTTTGAATGCTTAGGAACATGAAAATGGGCAAGAGTAGGAAGAAGCTTATGTGAAATTTGTTTCTTTTCATCATGAGGAGGAGGTTGATTCCTTGAGTATGCTTGAAGGCTGTCATGAGGAACCACTAATAGAAAATAATCAACAACTTTTTGATCTACAAGTTTCTGTCCCAAAATGTCTTGCTACAGATATAAATGTTTATGCATGATGATATGCATGAAATTCTCGTTGTAATGCATGAAAAGTCATTTTTAAACATCCATGTAGCACATGATATTGTTGCTCCCATTGAAGATTTTCATGAACAGTCAGAGTCCTGTCTTAATAATGATGTCGAAATTTAAGACATAGGACGAAATAAGCCATCAGTTATGAATGAATTCAACTCTCATGGTTTTATTCATCAAGAAAAGGTGATTTTTCATGGTTTCCATGATCCAATGGTAAGTCTATTGCAGTCATCAAGCAAGATAATTTTTGTGTTTCTTATGGAGTAGAGATTCAATTTTCATTCCGAGCTACCAATATATGGATCACTTCTGATGTTGTTCAAGCATAATCAAGAAGCCCAGGTGTTGGATTAGCTCTTTGACTGGCTATACTGGAAATTTCATATTGCTTGATATTGAAAGTTTGGTTTTCAGCTATTAGAGTAGGGTTATTGGTACAAAAATAAGCTTGCTGGGAAAACATCTCTTTCAACATTTAGTTTGAAGATTATAGTTGTAAGTTTTGGTTCGTATGGTGTTTTGCTTCAAGAGCATGTGAAGCGATGAATGCATGTAAAGAATATGACAAGAGGTTGGGATCAACCCAATGGATAAGGCACATGTTTTGCTAGTTATTTGCTACACCACAGGGATGCAACATCCCCATTGGGGCCACTGTTATCCATGATAACAATTTGGTTGGTCTTCAGTTAATTAGGTTGAGTAACTTAGGGTTGAATAACGTCTTCTAAATTTTTAATTTTTAAAAATGTACATATGTGGGGGTATTAAGGGTCATAATTAAGGTGATAGGTGTCAATGTCAAATAAAAATTCCAAAAATATCTCATGCATGAGAAAATATGGTCAGTAGAGTGAATTTGACAATTTTACCAAAGTTCGTAGTGAATTCAGTGTAAAATAGTAAGAATTCACTATGAATTTGCCTAAAAACTTTGTTTTTCTAGTGAGTTAAAGTTTTGGTATTTTTGAAGCATTTAATGTATTTTAGGGAGCATATAAATCATCAAAAGAGATTGTGGAGTATCATTGGGACACCTGTTGATGAAGACAACTTAGCAAAACATTTCATAAGGATGACATGGCTGCTAGCACATCATTTTGCCACCTCACCAATACACACCTCATATTCAAATTCAGAATATTAGGACATGAAATATAGCATGTGAGGTTTCCATCTAATCATGGTTGTTTCCACCTAAACAATTTTTTTTGGTTCGATAGAGATGGTACAAGTTGAATTGAAGAAAAAAGGTTTAAAATTGTGATGGAAGATGACCCTGATGCCCCTTGAAAGATGGTAAGACACACATTTTTTGGCCAATTTTTATCTTAAAAGACCATGTTAAGTTAGTTATAGATCTGCAAGCAAGTTTTTGGAGCTAAAGAGAAAAAAATTGCAAAATATGGTTAAGTTAGGCAAGTTCGTAGCGAGCTCCAAGCTTGAAGCTAAGTTTTCGCTATGAACTCGTTGTAGAAAAATCCCTAAAAAATATCATATAAGGGAAAAATAAAGGCATGTATTTACCTTATAAAACCCAAGGAAGACCCTCCAATAGTTATAAAGGTCAAAGGTTATGCAAAATTTGGATTTTGGAGTTTGCTACGAAATGTGCACTGCAAAATTTCCTGTACATGATTGTTTTAGTAGTGAACTTCAAGTTCAATCTATGACAAGATGAAAAATAATTTTGGAAATATGAAAGTATTTTCTTCAGCTCAAGTCCGTATAAAACAACCTCTCTTAGTTTTTTCAAAGCCATCAGGGTTTGGAAATCATACACTCATCTTTGAGGCCTATTTTTCAGAATTTTCACTAGCCAGATTTGTGTAAATTTTTTGAAATTCGACTTGGAAGAGGTCTAGCTCAACATCCATGTGGCATGATGACATATCAATAGTTCAATACACTCAAAAAATTAGTTGGTTGCATTTGGTAAGGGCTATTAAAGGGATTTTTTGAGCTATTTAATGAAAGAAGATTCCTTTTTGTATTCAAACTCTGCCAAACAAAAAATATCCCTAGGAAGTCCCCAAGTGATGTAATCCTATTTGAAATATGTCTCTTAGATAGGAATTCAAAACTAGCAAGGTGGAAAACCATTATTATGAGTCCTAACTTTATAAATTAGAGGTTTTGAGAATTAGAGAGGGGTTGATGGATGTAATAACCAAAGCTACTATTGTAATATTTTTTCACTCAGTTTATAGACAGTTGCAGAAGAATTTTTTTCAGACTTGAGATTCTATTTGATTTATTATGTATTTGTGTCCTTTATCTTTTGAATGTTATCTTAGCTCACTCATACGTAATTACTTGGAATTCATAAATAATTATGCTCTAACTTCATTTATGTGTCTTGTTTATTGTTATAATTGTTTTATAAGAACTCATGTGCCTCAACTTCCATGAATGGTATTTTTATGTAATTTATTTTCCATACTGACTCCTTGCCCAATGGTAGCCCTCACTCATCTTTCACCTGAAAAAAATAATCTAAAAGACATTTAAGAGTTAGATATATTAATTTTTAAGCCTACTTATTGAATATCTTACCTTTTCCTTGAGAGAGGCCTCTCTGGTTGGAAGAGATAGCTTCCAACCCTAAGTGGTTTGAAATAGTTACACTAAATTGACTGTCGAGAAACCCAATTAGTCCCAGTTTGGTGATAACAAAAAGTATTATTAAACAAACACAAAATGAAAGACTTGAATAAATAATCAAACAAGATCAAAGAATAAAGAAAAATTCAAACTAAAATTAAAACAAACATGGATGAAAAAAATAAGAAAGAAAAAAAATGCAGAGACGATATGGATAGTAAGTGCAGGATGGGTGAAAAGGAAACTAGGATGCCACTATAACTATTCCTAACCGAACTGACTCAAAGTTTAGGGTTAAGTATAATGAAATTTCTGGTGTAACCATCATAATTGCTCCTGACCTACAAACATAAAGACAAGAATGATTAAAAATTATATATAATAATGTGCAAAAGGAAATATAAGAACTTGAATAGCTTGCAAAAAATAGAGAAGGTCTTGCCTAGAGGCAGAGATATGTTCCAAAAACATTGACCTTAATATTCATGCAACCTTACATTTTCAATGAGAAAAATAATCAAACAAACCTCTGAAACTTTTTGTGAATGTTACTATATCTGTGTTTACTTGTTTAGTAAACAAAAAAAAATATTGAAGGTTAAGTTATTAGCACACAAACTTGCTAAGTATGATGCTTCCATAAAATCATAGATTGGATCATAAAATTCAAAAATATTCTCTTAAAACCCCTAAAATTATTAAGAGACTGAGTTTTGAATTAATGGCATGGAATTAGAATGAGAATTTGTAAGGGGAAATGAATTTGATCATATTTAGAAGGCTTGTCAAGATATGTGGACCTGACATAACCATCAACAAAGGCTGAAGTGCCTTAACTACTTGAAAAGCATCCGAATTTTGAGATGATATACCATGAATACCAATATACGAAAAACAAATATCATCTGATATATTGGTGGGAAATGATTAGTCGAATGACTATTACTAGAGCCAACATTATGATCAAATGGAATTATTAGGGCATAATATTCACGGTTAGTAGAAAAAAAATATAGATTATTTTGAAAAAATTTACAAATGCTTTGAACATAGAATAATCTTCCTCGCATGTTGAATATGAAAAATCATTTCCTTGTATTTGGTTACAATAATCAAAAGAATTGAAAATGAATTCTAGTATATAAAATACATGAAAGCAACCATAGTGAAAAAATAGGAACTTGATTCATAAAATTACACAAGCATTAAAAAAACATTTAAGAGTGTATCTGATGCCATGAAGAAAATTATTATCATTATAACATTCACCAAAAAAATAGGAGTTGATTATTTTGAACAGAGCCTGACATGTATGAATCCTTTGAGCTATGATAATATTTGAAATGTTCAGCTTCAAAAATTTGTACATCGGTGAAAGTTATACACTCCAAACCTGATTTTGATAGAAGAGATTTGCATGGAGATGAATTAATTGAAACAAAATTTTCAATATCACTAGAAACCAAATCTTGAAATTTAAAAGGGACATATCCAAAATACCACAAGTCTTTCAAGAAGGAATTTTCATTCAATAAAGCCATGCAGAGAAAAGAAATTTGTGAGGAAATACAAATTTGAATTAATTTAGGGATCTCACGAGGATCGGGAAAACTTGACCTAACCATCAAAAAAATATGAAGTGCCTCGAATTCCTAACAAGTCCCAAAACTTTCAAGGATTGGATAATCACATTTCAAAGTTTGAATCATATCATGTCTGTTTATTTTGAAAACTACAACTTGTAATTGCGGAAAGATCACTACTATAAAGGTGGTAGCCATCTACATCACTGATTTGATCGGACTTTGTAACTTGAAAAAATAAATTACCCAAATGATAAGATTCTTCCGATTGAACATATAAGGATGGATGGATTGGATAAGTCTCATGAATAACTTGAATAAAATAATTTTCTTTATGCAAGAGTGGAAATGATAATGAATGAAGTGGATGATGAATGATTTCCTTACCTTCTTTTTCATCATGGATAACCTCATTACCTTGTGTCAATAAAATATTCAACTCATTAGATGATGAAATTGATGAGCATGCAATATCTTCATCACACTCTAATGCGTTTCAAACAATAGAGCACAAGGGATAGTGAGGTGAAGAGGAAGTTTCCATAAGAACATATTATTTGATAGAATTAGATTCTAGATCTAAATCTTTCAAATTAAAATCTTCTTGAATGACTAAAATATTAGTTGGTTCACTTGGGAATTCATCACCATGTACAAAAATAGAGTCATCATCATAAAATGATGGTTTCCGAGACTTTAGATTGATTAGGGAAATTAAGTTCATTTGATTTATCACCGAGATTAGTAGACCTTAAATCAACCAAGAATGGATGAACATTATCTTGACACAAAGGACTTTGAAAAGGAGAATAAATATTGAAAGAGTCTTCACTCTTCTTCTCCACTACTTGTGAAGTGTGACTACTTTGATCCTAATCGTTACTTGGATTTGGAAGAGATTGATTAAGGGAGAATGGTAAAGTAGAGGAGGAAAAACATCCCTTGAAGAGGTCATGTGGTCAATTAAATTAGATTCAAAATTGAGGTTATGAGTGTTAATATCATATTAAAAATTAAAGGGTTTGGTCTTCACCCTATCTTCAAGTTTTTATTTAATGAGATCTCAGATGAATGAATTGGCAATCTGATTTACAGATTTCCCAATACCAACATAGAAAGGAGGAGGAGAAGGAATAGCATATTCCTCCATTAGATGTTTTTTTAGGTAAAAAATGGGCCTCAAAACATAAATGTACAACCCAAATAAACTTTATAATAACCCTACGGTTTTACTTAAAAATAGAGCAGGAGCAATTGTTGGATCCATAATTTAATTCCTCATCCAAAGAGTGCCCATATTTCATACTTTAAATGGACTTTCTACACGAAAAGTGAGAAATACATGAAAAACGTGATTGCAATCACGTTTTTTTCACGTTTTTTTCATTTTTCGTATAGCAGAGTCCCTTTAAAGTATGAAACATGGGTACTCCCGGGATGAGGAATTCAATTTTGCATCCAATGAGTGATTTTGCTCTAAATTTGAGTAAAACTATAGGGAGATAAGTTAAAATACAAGTTGAAAAAGTAGGATTTTCCTTTTTCCCTCTAAAAATTGATGATGCAATCTAATTTTTTTTTCTATTTTGACTATTATTTTATAATATTCCTTAGGAGGTCCATAGTAAACCTAAAAATTCCTCTAATGCTTCAAAACTAGAAATGTTTTATGATTGATGAGAGTTTGGGGAGCATTGTTGACCAAGGATTCAGGTTCATATTGCTTCAAGGATATTTGAACCAAATGCTGAAAATTTTCCTTGAAGAAATCCAAATCGACATCTTCTTTAGGGAATTCATAACAGAAGTGAAGGAATCTATTAAAAAATCCTGAATTGATTCCTTCAGGTGCACTCTTCGTTGATTAATCCTTTAAAAAACATCTTCGTAATCATACCTATCAAAGGATTGATGAAGCTCCTTAAGGAAATTATCAAATGAATGAATTGAAGCATATGGTAGGGTATGAAACCATTGGTTAACTCGATCTTCAAGGGTGAGGAAGAAAAGTATAATAGCAACATATTCACAATTGATTTCATAAAATTCACAAAAATAGAGAAAATTAGATATATGCTCAAGTATGGATATTTAACCCTCACCATCAAACTTTAATTGAGAAAATTTATGAAAAATTTCATCGGGGATTAAAAGTTGACCATTGGATCTATTGGAAAAACACCCTAGGAGTATGATTTGGGAATGATCCATTCAAGATAAGAGGTTCAAAACACACTTAATTGGAAAAAATTGTCACATGGCCCTCCTTCTAGCGCCATAATGTTGACAATGCTAGATACCACCAAAATAGATGGAGTCTCCTTGATGTGAAGTCCCAGTTATACCTTACACCATTTAGAGAAGCAGCCCCATCCATAGTATCGACTTGACCACCATAACTTAAGGTTTTCCTTGGTTTCAATGGATAGCATAAGAGATTATGCACATAACCTTTGAATAGAAAAGTAAGTTGACATTGTGAAACACCAATAGAAATGTGTAGAAGGATACCTTCAAAAGTGAGAGATTAGAGTGAGTCTCTATAAGAAAAGTAATAGTACTATTCTAAGAGAGGCATATGAGAGAAATGAAATATTCATTAGTTATCTAGTGAAATACTTCACATAGACACAAGGATCATTAAAGCAACTAAAATACACATTCAACAAGATGAACACCAAAGCCAATGCAATAGTTTAATTTATTTAGTACATATGAACATAACATATACCAAAAAAATATAAATAATAGCCTTAAAACATTCATGATGCATGCATGAAAGTGTGTTGGCTCAATGAACTTCTGATTATTAGGTGAAATATCCAAGTACATATTTACAATGTGAGGGACTAGTTCCAATAGTGGAACATTAAGTCACTTATTTTTTCTCCAAAAGAATGATCTTCTCTCTTATGCTAAGTTGAAGAAGCCAAGGCTAGAAATCCAGAGCCTAAGCCTCCAAAATAATTTTTATTGAGTTATAAGGTTTATTTTATAACAATAGGAATGGCCTTTCATATCCCTATGACTCTTGAACTACCCTTGTGAATCTCGGACTTCCAATGTGACCTTTTGACTTCCATAATACTTTTGGACTCCCGAATGACCTTTGAAATTATATAAGACCCTTTTTTCCACATGTGACTCTTGGACTTCCACACATTTACATTTTTTCATTTTTCTTGAAAACACATCATTACATCCACAAATGATGTGGACATACACATTAGCACCATTTGAAACTGTGTTGACATTTGTAAAATCCATGACTTGGCATTAATGACATAGAACTTCATGATTATATCTAAATGAAAAGATTTTATCCTTATCGCTATGCCTTGTATTTGTTATTTTTTCATAGTGCAGCATTGTTCTTTACTTTGATAGTTACATTTCACCATTAACAAGTTTCATTCACCCCAAATAATTATTCCATTGTACAAATATATATCATTAACCATCATAAAAACTATGCGAAAAGAAAAATACCATCATCATCATCATCTAAGCAGCGGAAAATGAAAGATCAAAGGAAGAGAAGCATGAGCACATAAAGACACCAAGATTGGTCCGAGACCAGGACCAAATCCCCTACGGGGAAAACCATTGGAAATTCTTCTTCTTATATCTTCATTAAATGATTCAACAACAAGGGTAAAATGATCCATAGGTACATATCATTACAATGCAGAAAACCCATAGCATACACACAGTAAAACCATACCCAAAATTCTAAGAACTAAAATTCACTGTGACTGGCTGTAGCAAACTGATGAACACAACTGATACTGGTTGAAGACTGGAGATACTTCTGTAGCTGAAACAAATATATATTATATTAAAACCAATATATCTATAATACACAAACTTGGATCTAATATATCACCAAGTGATCTCAGCTCAAATTTCATAGATCTAAATCCAGGAGACTGTTATCGACTAATCTCATGCAATTGTGATTGAAAAAATGATCTTTGAAGGCATTTCACAATAAAATTAAGATGAAAAAAATCTAATTTTCTCAGAAACTCTCTTGGCCTCGGCCTTAGAAAGCTCTTCTTGTAGCTTTGGGGTCCTTTACCGCTACCAAGACTCGTTGTGCTCACGTCTATGCTTCAGATCAACTCTGAAGCTTGGTTGTGACCTCCCCACGTTGTGCCAGCGGCTTTGTGATCCTTGGTTGTGTACAAAACAAAATTAGCCAGTGGCCATGATCCTTAGAGCTGCTACCTCACCTTTGTTTGCCCATGGCCCAAATCCAAAATTCCCAGATCTGAGATGTGTCTTTGATTCTGATCCCGATCCACTACGCGAGCCTCTTGTAATGTACCTGTGCGAGCTAGAAACAAAAAATACAAATCTAAACCAAAACATCATGGAGGAGATATCATGAGAGAATGTGAGTAAATGAGCTTGAGGTCACTTCTATTTATAACTTTTTGAGGGACCGTTTGGGACTTTCGAATCAACATGTAGTTAACCAACTCATTAAAATATTAATTTTATTCATAACTTGACTTATGCTTAACCGATTGGGGTGATCTATAGGTGGATTTTGATCCTCTCAAAAAGAGGAATCTCATTAAATTATTATCTTAACCATTTGAGCTATCTAATGTGGAATTTGAACCTAGTTACAAAAATTAATTCTCTCTCTCAACTACGAAGAATTCCAGTTTGTTGTCTCTACTTTTTAGTTCTCTCCATCATGGTGTCATCACAACTCAACACAATCTGCTGATATATTTTCATTGATAAATATGCCATTATAATAATCATGAACCATCACATGTATTCATTGAACAATGAACATCATGTAGTCGGCATGTTGTGAACCTTTCTCATTGTAGATCATCACTGTACTCTTCATGCTTATTTCTTCTTTTCTCTTGATTGTTATTGCTTCTATGTTGTACATTCTTGGGTCTAGAAGAAGAATTTCTCACCAGAGGGGAGCTTGGGCTAAAAACCTCTATTCATCCATTAATTTTTCATTATGCAATCTCTGCCATCAGGTTACTACCTGGAATTTTTACCAATGGGCTACTACCCATAAATTTGTCATCAAGATACTACCTGAAAATGTCATCATTAGAGAGCATATCAAAATGGAATACATCTTGACCTACGTCCACATCGGGGAGTGCATCTCGACCCAAAATATTATGGCGGAGCTATACATCTACAACCCCATATCTAGAAATAGGATATCCAATCACGTAGGGGAGTTTATCTCTACCATAGAATTACATCAAAGATCACACTATCAACCCAGAACCAGATATAGTTATCACAAATCATCCTATTGCCTACTGATCTTCTCATCGATGACCCTGAATAGTCACGTGGTAGAGCACCTACATCATAATCCACTTTGTTTATGCACCCCAAGTAAACTCTCAACTCGTTGGCCAAATGAGGAGCAGTATTCTCGACAAGCCGACCCAACTTGTGGGTATGATGCCAACTGGGGTATGCTCTACAAAGACCAAATAGGGGAGAAAAATTCTACGACCCTATGCAGATAGGGGATAAAAATTCTCAACCCTAGGTAAAATTTATGGAATACACCCTATTTTCCATAGTTCCCTTAACCCTAGGAGCCCTCTATGTCAATTCCTCATTCTGGGAGCTCAAACAGGGAGGAAGAGTTGGCTCAATGTCCTCGATTAGTGCTGCTCTCATTTGATATCTACTGAATCTGTACCTACAAGAAATCAAATCTAGTGTTATGTTAGAACATACATAAACATGTAAATCTAAGAAATATACTAATAACATCATGATACCATAACCATTCTCCCTCTCATGGAGGTGTCAAACATGCATGGACACTATAATCATCCTCCCTCTCATGGAGGTCACACATATATTATAATCATCCCCCCTCTCACGGAGGTTTAAATAACACCTCAACTTGTCTCGAACAACTGTGTTGTCTCAAATGATTGGAGAACACATAGTCCTAGCTATACGTATTTTGGATTTTATGTCATCATCGTGTATCCATGTATTATCCAGATCATGCTCGATAAGCTCTCTAAGGATCTTCTATATCATGCCTCACAGCTAGCCTAGCTAGCGGCATTGTACTCGACCTTGGTCATGCTATGGACCTCTCATCCAAAATATCATGATAAATATCATACTAGGGAAACATCCAAATTTACTTATCAACATTAATCACAAACATCATCAGTGAATCCATGTAGCTACATATTGTGGGAGAAATATCTCAACCAAATAAAATATGTTTGGTGGAAATCTTGAATGAAGCAACTCAATCATGAATTAAATCATGTTCTATACACATCATATATAGACAGATGTTCAAAATGGAACATTAATTATTCAAATAGATAACAGATGCCATATCTCGTTCAATCAATATTTGAACTTTAAATTAGAGTGTCCAAGGAATTACATTACATAAAGACATTTCACCAGTCTTGTACTATGGAATTTCTTTACCAATTCCAAAGTCAATTTAGCATGCCATGGCACATCATTACGATATTAAAAAAATATCTCCCTCGTATTTATATTTTTAGAGGCTTATCACTTATCAAGGATGCATAATCAAAGCCATAATCAACATCAAGGCCATACCTTGGAACTCATTATCCTGACTTCACTAGATATCAATCAAATATAGACAAATATGAATCAAGGAGTTTGCATCACACAACACTCTCTAAAACATAAAGCCTTACTAGGCCAACATAACCATTCATAAACAAATCAATTTTGTGTTAACACAATCAGCTCATCCAAGCTTAGAAGTCAGTTAAACTATTATCAAAGTCATCAATTCTTTCAACCATAATCAGGTAGCACACATATCAAGTCTTGACTACATACACTGTCAAGTAAACAGTTCAATCATACCATTACATGTTTTTCATTTAACATGTTATTATACGCCATTTCTATCATTAGATGTAGGTGCATTCACATCATGGTTAAGTCATGCATGTTCATAATAAGTCACAACAACTAGTGTGCTAGGAAAAAAAAAGCCAATACAGAACCATACATATGTATACTCACATACAACACTAAAGGTCATTATGTTCACATAATCATATGGGAAAATAAACTATCACCAAATAAAATCATGTCAAATCCAAATGTGCAATCATGGTAAGATATAGACATGTCTCAATCATTAGGCATTATGCCAAGAGTCCCAAAAATAGTTTATCAAAATCAATCAGCCAAAACATGGCACACAATCCTCAAACATAATGACATATCCATATGAATGTATCGGTCACCTGTACACAAAATTTCAGTTCAAACATATGAACTTTCCCAATAAATATATCTTACTGGCATCTGCAATACACCTGCAGATCTTACATCTTCCAAGTGACCATCTAAAACACCAACAATTCCAGAAATTAGTTTACAATGAAAATACAAATCATAGATCCATGGATTTGGATTATAGACTGAATTCATTATACATAAATTCAATTTTGTGTCTCCAATGAATAGTCACCTATATGAGCCTTCCTTTGTGCGAATGAGGCTCAAATCTCTTCTTTAGATCAACAATGTAAGATACTTAAATCATATTTCAATAGATTATAAACTGACAATATGAGTAAGAATTTATTAGGAGAGAGATTCTCCCCCTGAATGAGAATCCACTTCATTTAGGTCATCAACTTGTCTCTACAAGGGTCACGCAACAACCAATTTTTAGATCATAAACACATATCTATCATGATCATCAATATCATGTCATTAATCTTTCATCAAAGGTTGGAATTGAAAGATCAGGATAGCAGGATGATGTGACAACACAATCTTATAATCCCAATTACAGAATATCAAGTTAAAGAATTT
Organism: Pinus albicaulis; assembly: GCA_034641835.2. Lineage (NCBI taxonomy): Eukaryota > Viridiplantae > Streptophyta > Pinopsida > Pinales > Pinaceae > Pinus > Pinus albicaulis. Next base: position 426,923,264 of record CM076581.1, on the reverse strand, counting down.
AATCTCACCACATGCTATAACTGTAGATAGTCACAGATCTAAAATATTAATCTCATAGGCATGCCTTTAACATCACATTTTCCAATAACATGCACAGTTTCCAGTGTCATGTATATCATAACCAATGAGATCAAGTTAGGTTAATCGGTAAACCAACAAGGTGCAAACACTCTTTTCCATTAGTTTTCATCATGCACATAACACACATTATCAATATTACATAAACGAGGTAACCTTCTATAATATACCCAACATATCTTATGAATATCAAGATTCAAGAGAACGATCCATAAAGTCAGAATCAAGATCAAAACAATGGGTTTTAGCAAATCATCAATATGTGCCACTATATCTCAGGTCTGTAATCAAATCACATAATCAAGTATATTATCATGATCATCATGATCAAAACATTCAATAATAGGTGCACCATTCCATCACAATAAACATAAAAATTTCTTACTCTTCTATGTATGCATGCTTGAGCTATTTAAGAAGTGAAAATTCTTAATAAACCATATGGCTTACCTAGCCATCCAATGATGTAGCCGAATCATAACATAATATACCGTGCATTACCTGTGCACCTTCACATAGGCAGCTTGTAGTGATCAAGTGCCTCTTTACCTTTTCAATATCTAACCGTCTTTCCATCATTTCCAGATCTAGCCTTCTTTCCAACATTTCCAAATCTATCCCTCTTTCTAGCATATCCAAATAACCTCAAGAGGGATCCATCCATCACATCCCATCACTAAGGTTATACATATACACATGCTCAAATATACATGCAAGAAGTAATGACTAGAAACAATAATCATAGAGATCTGATCCATTAGCATAAACAAGAGCAAGGAAATAAGTTAAGGAATACTTATCTTCAAAGGGAGATAATCCTCTCCCCCTCGAATCAACCTTCAAGAGCCATCCATAAAATAATGTTACCTTAAACCAAAAACTTTATCAATAACTGGTTCCTCCATCAAATCGATCTCAAGTGCTTGAGAATCTTCACAAAGGATATGTGAGGGTTTCATATACTAAATCTCAAGACTCTACCATAAACCATGATTTCTCTCAAACCCTTATCTACTAAATTCCTAGGGTCTTCTTCATACCCTAGTATCCTTTTAGGTCTATACCATCCTCTACTTGCTTCCATAGAAGTGTCTCCTTGGGGTGATCCCCATGGATTTTCTTCAACCAGCTCTGATACCATTTTAATTTTTCATAGTGCAACATTGTTCTTTACTTTGATAACTACATTTTACCATTAAAAAGTTGCATTCACCCCAAATAATTATTCCATTGTATAGATATATATCATTAACCATCATAAAAAATATTTAGAAATAACAATACCATCATTATCATCATCATCTAAGCAGTGGAAACTAAAATATAAAAGGAAGAGAAGCATGAACACATAGAGACACCATGATTGGTCTGAGACCAGGGAAAAACCCACTATGGGGAAAACCATTGGAAACTATTCTTCTTATATGTTCAATTAATGATTAAAAAACAAGAGTATAATGATCCATAGGTACATATCATTACAATGCAGAAAACCCATAGCATACACGTAGTAAAACCATACCCAAACTTCTGAGAACTGAAATGCATGGTCACTGGTTGTATCAAACTGATGAACATGACTGATACTGAATGAAGACTAAAGATACTTCTGCAACTGAAACAAATAGATCTTGTCTGAAAACCAATAGATATATAATACCAAAAATCAAATCTGATAGATCATCAAGTGATCTCATCCCAAATGTCTTAGATCTGAATCCAAGAGACTTTTATCGACTGCTTTGACACAACTATGACTGAAGAACTGATCTCTAAAGGCACTGAAAAATCAACTGAAGATGAAAAAAATCCATTTTTCTTATAAAATCTCTTCGTCGTGGCCTTATGAAGCTCTTCTCGAGGCTCTGGGGTCCTTGGCTACTACTAGGACTCACTGTGCCTGTGGCTCTGCTTCAGATCAACTCTGAAGCTTGGCCGTGACATATCCACGTCGTTCCAATGGCTCTGGGGACCTTGGCCACATGCACAACACTCTCATCCAACAACTCTTCTCCTCAAAGACGCTACCTCACCTTTGTTTACCTGCAACCCAAATCCAAAATTCCCAGATCTGAGATGTGTCTATGATTCTGATCCCAATCCACTACACAGGCCTCTTGTGACGTACATATGCGAGCTAGAAATAGAAAATACGAATCTAAACCAAAACATCATGGAGGAGATATCATTAGTGAATGTGTGCAAATGAGCTTGAGGTCAATTCTATATATAACTTTGTGAGGGACCACTTGGGACTTTGACCAAATCAACATGTAGTTAACTAACTCATTAAAATAGTAAATTAATTCTTAACTTAACTTTTTCTTAACCTATTGGGGCGATCTATAGGTTTATTTAGATCCTCTCAAAAGGAGGAATCTAATTAAATTATTATCTTAACCATCTGAGCTGTCCAATGTGGAATTTAACCCTAGTTGCAAAAATTAACATTATTCATGATGGAAGATTTGATCAACACTTCATATTCACCCTCCAAAGGGTCATGTATTAGTGGCATGACCTTATAAGTCATCATCAAATGTCTTCAATCTGACTTGGTCCATTTTCTACTTCATGTATCCATGATGGTTCCCCTTTGTAATCCTTCTCTGCAAGTGGCTCTTTGCTTCTCATTAACATCTTCCTTGAGCATCACCTTGTCATGTTGAGATGGTGCACCTACCAATGAAAATAACTCATGACAAGGAAAAAATTAGTCTTGAAATAATCTATTCTATCATTACCTTGCTCATGGAAGAAGCTTCTTTTGATGGTCCTATGTGAAGAATGAAAGAATAAGGCTTGATGAGAATGGAACATTTGAGATCAAGAGTGGTTGAGGAAGGCACCACTCATCACTAAAAATACACCATGCACTATAAGGAAGGTCTCTTCAGGATCTAACATAGTGGGAAAGTTCAAGGGACAAAGGTGATGGTATTTTTTACTAAAAAAACCCTCTACATTAGGCTCAAGGGAGGATAGGATAGTAACAATATAGGTGAGCTCAACAGTGGGCATGGGATGACCTCAGTTCTCACTAAAACTATGTTATGTGAAGACGAGGAAAGTCAAGACAATGCTTCGGTTTAGAGAGGGATCAAAGTCAACAATGGGAGCAACAATAGGCATTCTTATTGTGCCATGTACTTGGCTAAATATCATGCATATATGTTGGTACGATTTACCTCAACGGTGGCTGAATTCCCACTAGGAATGCGCTATACACCCTATGCTACCATAGTTTTACTTGAAAATGACTGATAGGATGCTTCATTGTCCACGAAGACTACTCAATGAACTAAGAGAGAGGGGGAGGCCTAAGTCTAGCACAATTTTCCTAAAAAATGGCACAATATCTACTATAAGTGTGCTCTAAACTTTATGTTAGTGTATTTTTCTTCAAGAGGGGTTTTTTGTAAGAGGATATTGTGCAGTTCACTGAGGTAGGATGCAAAAGGTAATTCACTTTTCCTAACACGGTTCTCACTACATTGTGAGGGGAGGAGAGCCTTTTCATTTCACACTTTTTTTCTTTAAGGGGATGGAAGAGATCCTTATATTCAACTATTAGTGCTCTATGCACTATGCATGGAAGAGGTGATCAAGACTCAGTGCAATGAGTCAGTAAAATAAATAAGAGTTAAGTGACTATGCTTTGAAGGTTATCAACTTTTAATCAAAGGAGTTGTCCTTAAGAGAGTCTCAATACACAAATCTAGGAGGAAAAGGTATCATCAATGGGGATCATGAATAGGTTGTGCTCATCACCTAATAATAGGTTTCATGTTTTCAATATTTTCACTGGGAAAGAGGACCAAGCAAAGCTCCAAAGTAGCTGAGTGTGGGACCAATGGAGCAAGAGAGGAAAATGCATCCAAACGAGACTCAAACATGGATCACACTCATGAAATTCCATTAGTACAAGCCAGGAAAATGCACAATACTCATGAACATGAATGACACCTTGAAATGACAAAAAAACAACATTTATTTATAAGTGTGTCAGTTAAAACTCCACATTGCGACACTTAGAATCTAATTTGCGACACAAGTGTTTAATGTGACCAAAAAGTGAACTATGATCTAGGAATGTGTATAGTACATATTTTCATGATATGTAGGACCATTTAATGTAGAATAGTGCACTAGATTTTACTCTAGTGATGTGAGAAGGTGTGAAAATAACTAAAAGTGACACTTGTGACGATAAGAAAACGTGAAAATGACACTTGCAAATGCTAAGGAAATTGAAAGTGACACATTTTAGAGTGAATGTAACATAAAAATAACACTTGTTAAAGTGAAATCAAGAAAAAGTGACAATCACAAACATGAAAGCCACACTTTTTACAGAAAAGGTGCATAAAAGTGACAATTGGGAAATCTCACCAAAATAGAAGTGGAATTACAACTAGACTCGAAGGAGTATATCAATGAAAAGTGGGCACTAACTATTGACATAGGTTGAACATTGTGCAAGCATTGCCTTGATGGAATACACAATGTCTGTTCAAGCTTGCATAAAGGAAGTGTGATTATGAGCTTATAAAGGGTTGAGCATGTGGTAGCAAGTGACATCAACACTTAGAGTATGAGAATAAGACTTAAACACTTAAAAAACAAAAATTTACCATGAAGTGACCATGGAATGATAGATCATAAGATCCTCAGTAGTCTAAGAAATTCGGGTGTAGGCAAAATTTCGGAGGTTGTTGATCACAACTTCAACACTTGGCGACACACTAGTAGAACTCCAACTTCTCTATTTAGTTTTAACCCTTAAGTGCAAGGACTTATTCTATCAGGAAATATTGATTTTCCATATAGTATACCCCAACTTTTCCACTTATACCATTTAAATATATAGTATCTTCTATTCCTTTCTCAACTTCAAACACATTAACATAAGACTAGTAGTATCTAAATTGTTTCGATAGTGGAGAAGGATAATAAGTATACCAATATTTTGATAATCATAGTTAATCACATTCCCTGGTGTTTCTATGCTTAAAGTGAGCCTTTTCAGTACCCCGCTAGAGTCACCTCAAGGAATCACAAGTATCTCTTTGCTACCAATAGACCTCTTTAGTACCTCGATGAAGTTGCTTGCTTCACCTCTATGTGCAGAAATCCTTTCTCTTCTTCGCCTCTTATTTAGCTACTAATAGAATGTGCAAAGAAACTTATTTATTTTTTAATTTGGAAGAGGGATCCGGTCTTATTTAATTTTGAAGAGAGGTTGTTCCTTGTTTTAGGGATTTGAAAGATAACTAAAGTTAATATGTGCATTTTGAGTTTTTCTCCTTTGCCTTTTATACTCGATTGAGTCGATAGGTTGTAACACTATTAAATATAAGGTTGAGTTAATAATGAATATCTTAATAGAGATACAGTCTTCATATTTCTACCAAAGGCTTTTCGCATGTAAAAAAACATATTCCGTTAGACATCATTTACTTTAAAAGATATATAAACCAAAATAGAGAAGAGGTAATAGATTATCCAAGCATTGTTCGTCATCACAATTTCCCTTTTCAAGTTTTTCCACATTGTATTTTAGCCAAAAGAAACATATTTCATGAAAAGTATTATTAAAAAAACACCAAAGGAAATATATGAAAATACAAGGATACAAGATCAAAGAATAAAGAAAAAATAAAACTAAAATGCAAAGCAACATGCATAAAAGAAAATAAGAAAACAAAACAAATATAAAGATTAGATGGAGAGAAAGTGCAATATGGGTGAAAGGGAAACTAGGATGCCAATAGATTAACCTAACTTACTAGAAGGTCAGGGTTACGTGTAATGAAATTTATAGTGTGACCAGTATGACTACTCCTGACCTACAAACACAAAGATACGAGTGATTAAAATTGATATATAATAATGTGCGAAAGGAAAGATAAGAACATGAATAGCTTGCACGAAAGGGAGAAGGTATTTACTATAGGTAGAAAGATGTGTTAAAGCCATTAACCTTAATCGGCCTGCAAAGTTACCTTCTATGAGAACAATAATAAAAAAAAGCCTTCGAAACTTCTTGTGAATTTTCATGTATATGGGTTGCCTTGGTTATAAAACATCATAAAAGATTAAAGATTTTTATTAGCAAAAAGGATTGCTAAGTAATATTCTTCTAGGAAATCATATATTAGATCATATAATTCAAAAACATCCTCATGAAAAACCTGAAATCCTTGAGAGAACAAGTTTTCAATTAATGGCATGGAATCAAGATGATAATATTGTAAGAGAAGATGAATGTGATCAAATTTAGAATGCTTGTAAAGATAGTGAGGACCTTCCATAACCATCAACAAAGGCTGAAGTGCCTTAACTACTTGAAAAAAACCCGAGTAGTGAGATGATAAACCAAGAATATAAATCAATGAAAAACAAATATCGTCCAATATACTCATGGGAAAATGATTAGTTGAATGATTATTACTAGAGCCAACACTATGAGCAGATGGACTGATTAGGGCATAAGATTCTTGGTTAGTAGACAACAAAGATAGATGAGTTTGAATAACTTTACAAATTCTTTGAACAATAGAATCATCTTCCTCACATGTTGAATGTGACAAACCATTTCCTTATAATTTGTCACAATCATCGAAAAAATTGAAAATGAATGCTAGTATTGAAAATACATTAAGCCAATCAAAGTGAAAAACAGGATCTTGACTCACAAAATTACACAAGCATTCATTGAAACTCAAGAGGGTGTCTTATTCCATGAAGAAAATGATTAACATTATAAAATTCACAAGAAAAAATAGTTTTTGATTATATTCAATAGAGTCTAATAGGTATGAATCCTTTGAACAATGATAATCATTGAAATGATCAGCTTCACAAATTTGTATATCCATGAAAGGTATACACTTCAAGCCCAAGTTTTATACAAGATATTTTCATGGAGATGAATCAATTGAAATAAAATATTCAATCCAATCAGAAATTAAATCTTGAAATTTAAAAGGGAGATATCCAAAAAACCATAATTCTGTCAAGAAGGAATTTTTTTAAAATTGGACAACTAGGTCCAAACTCCAGGTTGTGTTGCCCAGATGACGATCACAATATTTTTATTGGATTCCTATTTTGGAGAGGTGTAAGATTGACCTAAATATCATCTCAATCGGATGAGCAGAACATGTACTTTGATCTTATTCCACTTATGTGCTAGGTCGGCCTGGAATAAAATATAGACTTAAATGTCTTAAAGGATGTGTCACACACCCCCAAAGATTCCTATATATTGGAGAGACTTAGAGTTCATTTGACACATATTGGTGTGGAGGAATTCTCTCTCTCTTGTTGGCATTAGAGTTGCGTATTCTTTGTTTGAGTTGTTCTGGGGTTATGTGTGAGACACTTGGCTGAATGACCTATTGAAGACTTTGTTGGTAGAAGCATTCTGCTGATTGCCATAATGGCACTTGTCATTATCCCTGTTTTGGCTTGTCTTTTATCGATCTATTGATATGTTCTATCTAATTCAATATTGTGCCCTAATCTGAAATGACATAGAACATGATCTGAAATTTACATGGTATCAGAGCTGAGGAGAAGACAATGCCCAATTTATGTTGAATTGCATTTTCTGCAATGTTACCTCTTAAATATATATATATATATATATATATATATATATATAGTTTTCCAAATGGATAAAACATGGAATTAAGTGGAGTGTTTTATACTTTTGATATGACAGATGTTTGCAGTCGAATGGTAGAAACCGCGATTTGAACCATAAGGCTTTCGATGTTACAGTGACCGCGCGTCTGGAATTTCCTCTCAAAATATCGACGGATAAGAGGAATACAACAACAATCAGAATGTTAGCTGGTGGAGCACAAGGACTCGCTTACTGGTGTGAATGAAGCCCTTGCCAGAGACCCAGAAAATATCGAGCTTTTGATGTCGTCCGAATTTTTCTAATGTCTCTATTTACCTGAAACTATGGCCTTGGCTATAACTCCGGTAGGTTTTGTGGGCAGGGTTGGATTAGCATTAGCGATGAATTCATCCTCGTATTCATTGTCGGTGAAGGATGCCTCTATCCTGCAGCTGGCCATAGTGGCCTTACTGGGGGCCTCTGTGATGACTGTCTCTGCCTTTTACATTCTCAAATGGAATGTTGATCAGGTCCTCCAACTGACTCTGAACTCCTGCAGGAAAAAATCAATTGGAGACAAGGATGGAACCCTCGTTAGCAACCCCAAAGAATATGAAGACAACGACGAAGTTGGATTAGCATTGGCGGATGGATCTGTGAATGCGATCGTAAATCTTCTCTCGACGTCTGGAGCTGTCAACCTTTGCCGTAGACGAAGAATGTGGTTCACTATGAATTTTCATCCGAGCGCCTTCTAGAGTGGATTCGTCCCATGCTTCAGTTGGAGAGGGGATTGTATAATCTAAAGTCTACCTTGCTTTATTTAAAGGCTAATTGAAGGAGGATGTCCATGGGGAAGGATTTCAGGTGCAGTTGAATGCATTTGATTATTTTATGTTTTGGTTTGATTATTATGCTGTATGCAAAGATAATGATATCATGCATCGTTCAGATTCAGATTAAATGAAATTGGGGTTTAAGAAAGGTTCCCAGTCACGTTTCAAGAAATGGGCGTCTTCTCTACATAGTTTGCATGGTAGCCATGACAAAAGGAGGAATGAGGATCCATCGATATTTATTAGAGGTATACTCTCACCAGTATAGAAATCACAGAAGCTGTAAGTATTGTCCTCAAGAAGAGTTGAATTCTGGATGGGGAGCTGCATCACAAATGGATACCTTGAGATTGGGGTCATTTGTTTTGCCACCGAGCAGTTTGGTTGTGCCTGCTACATGGTCCCTTCTGCTACTGAGGCCTTTGTACAGGTTTATATTACGAGCTTTCAATTATTGGCAAGTAGGCTGCTTTCAATTACGTATCAGATCTATTCATGAAGGCAGCATTGAAGGGTTGTTAGTTTGAACATGAATCACTGTATCTTGAGCTAGATTGGGATCACTATGATACCCTATTTAAAATCAGAAATATGCAAACTATTGAGCAACAAGGGCGAGTATCAGCGGATGATTTGAGATAAAGAAAAGCTTGTTTCGATCGAGATGTTAGGAAAAAATCAGATCTGTGGACGTAAAACATGACAGCGTGGAAATGTTTGGGGCTGAAATGTGCCAGTCTTCATTATAACATGTTTTTTTTTACCGCAGATATCTGAAACCTCACAAATGTTTGCCGCAGAAAATTAAGAAAGATTGTTTAAAGTCTATTTTCGTGAGCCAAGTCCCTTGGACAAGAGGCCGAGCATTTTAGGAGGAATTTTGGGTTTATTTCTCTTTCTATTGCAGGTCTGAAGCTGACCGCCGACATCATGGATGTTTTTGATGTAAGACTATGGCATGGGACCCCTCTTCTAGGTGAGCCACATTCCATGGCTACCTATCTCAGGCAGACCAAAAGCATTGACTTGCTAATCAGAGGACCGTGACAGTTGTTATCTGCTTAGGTAGAATGAAGACTTGTTTTGATAAGGACAGAGTTTGTTCGAGGGCTGAAATGAAAAACAATCGTAGCAAAAGGAAGCATAATGGGTTAGATTTGAGGACTGTGATGGTTACATTAACCAGTCTGAAATCAATAGCAGAGGAACCGACCTATCAAGGTATGTCTTCTGTGCTATTTTTGCATCATAAAAAAAAATTAAAAAAAAAAAAATATTCTCTGTATCGGGTTGCAGAAAGAAGGTTTCCATAGCAGCAGTATGGGATAAGAGTTTGAAGACGTCAGGATCTTCAATGTATACATGGGTACAACATTGTAATAAATATTCTTCATTTTGGGCTTGGCATCTCTGAAGTAGGCCAGAGATTGTTCATGAAAAGAACAGTCACCAAAAGGGTAATAAATTTCCAAGTGTGCAAAAGAGAGACTAAACTAGTCTCTGTCTTGATCTCGGATATTTTCAAAAAGAAACCTTGAAATTGTGCTTCAAGTGTGTACAAATCAGGGTCGATAAAGGATCTCTAGGAGGTTGAGGAAAATTCAAGAAAGATAGATCACTAAGAACCAACATTTTCTAGTCCTGATGTAATTCAGTGACATTTAGAAGATGACATACTATGGCATTTAAGACCACATGTTTAGGATATGTGCACTGAAATCAGAGGGGCCAAGAGGTCAAATATGTTCAGGTCACCTTGAAGAGGAAAAATCAAATAAAGTATGAACAACAATGATTGATGTGCACTTATGACTGTGCTATATCTGCGAATTGAAAGGTACCACATAAGATCTGTAAATAAGAAGCAGTGTAGGATGAGATGTCAGATGAAGTAGATGAAGCTCTCAAGTGTAGAGAAGGAATCATGTTTGGATTCCTAGTTCTGTGGGTCACAGTAAAGAGGGTTGGTTGAGGAAGCTATAACCAACCTCCTCAGAATAACAGGACTTCTAACAAGCTGAGGAGTGATGATATGTTCTCCCTGTTGGACAGTGACATAGATAGACACCTATGTAGTAGTCAGCATGAGATAGTAGCAGTTTCACTGGAGCGTAATGGTAAAAAGTGTTTCGACAGCTTTCTGACACATTATTGGAATCTTGAACCATGATCAGCAAAGCCTGTTGGATGGCTTTGACTGTGGAAGATTAAGTCCCCCTTTCCAAGTTGGTGTCTGGGATGCTCTCATTTGGCATAAATGTCTTCTCTCACAAGAGAAGCTGGCATTAAGAGGAAGAATTCAAATTTATATGCTCTTGAGCTAATATCATTGTTGAAAAAAAGAAGATCCTCATTGCTCAAAGACATATGGCTTTAGAGGGGGAAGAAAACCGAGTAGCCATATAAATACCAGGGGTATCTAGCTGCCATGAGTACAATATGAGCCTAGAACATTTGAAGAAACTGGAAAGCATCAAGGTCTACAAGGATGCGAGGGTGATGTCTAGGATATGGTTCCTAGACCACAGATCAAAGGTGTTGTCATAATATCAAGCATGGATCTAATGGGAAAATGTGTTGCTTGAAAGCAGTGATTATTATTGCACCTATAATCTATTATTACCCATGCTGCTACACAAGGACAAAATCTTCATCAGATGGATGAGAAGACCATTTTTTTTGGCATGGTGTGATAAAGGAGGAGGTGTATGTAGAGAAACCTCTAGGGTTTCGAAATCCAGGATCGGGATACCCATGTCTGCAGGTTGAAGAAAACCCTCTATGGGTTAATGAAAGCACCCAGAGCTTGGTACGAGAGGATAGATAGCTACCTAATGAAGCTGGGCTTCACTCATAGTAATGCTGATCCGAACCTTTACTTCAAGGTTGATAGAGAAAAGCCTCTCATTCTAGTGTTGTATGTGGACGACCTCTTCTTGGCAGGTGTTGACCCTCTCATTCATCAGCATAAGAGGGAGCTTGCTGCTGAGTTCAAGACGAAAGACCTATGACTGATGCCTAGGCTTAGAGGTTTGGCAGAGACCTGGCAAGATTTTTTTTCTTTCTCAAGGAAAATACATTGTGAAGCTTCTGGAAAGATTTAGTATGATGGATTGTAAGTCCATGTCAACACCAATGGAGCTCAACTTTAAGAAGTTGAGTGGCAGCACTACTGGGCCCGTGTTAGCAAATCCTACTGAGTATTTTCAACTTGTATGGGCTCTGGTGTTCTTAGTAAACACTCATCCGGATGTATTTTGTGTCGTGAACACTTTGAGTCAACACATGGTTGATCATAACATTCACTGGGTTGGTGCCAAGAAGCTCTTGAGATATCTCTGAGGCATGATAGACCATGGGCTGAGATACACTGCTAGGAGTATGACACTCCATGGATATACTGATGCCGATTGGACTAGCACTGTGGTGGATCGTAAGAGCACATCTAGATGCTACTTCACAAGTAGATCTGCTTCGGGTAGGAAACAGAAGTCGGTTGACCTGAGCATCGCTGAGGTCAAATACATTGCAACATGTATGACCTGTTGTGAAGTCACTTGGTTGCAAAAACTCTTCAGTGAGCTATTCAAGCATGTGCTAGATGCCACTGTTATCCTTTGTGATAACCAGAGGGGGATTCATTTGTCATAGAATCCTGGGTTCCACGATTGATCCAAGCATGTTGATGGTTGGTACCACTTTATCTGGGATATGGTACATCGAGGCACCATAAGGCTCGATCATAGGAACTGATGAGCAGGTCGTGGATATTCTCACTATGCCCTTGGGGAAGGTCATGTTCCTAACCTTCCGTGAGAACCTTGGAATCATGAAATGACCCTATTCTGAGGGTCATGTTGGACGATGAGCTCTGGGAGCTCTGGGGGGGCTCTGGGGATAGCTTCTCAGAGCTATAAGCAACCACAGGGCTAGGCTTGTTGAACCTTGTTGGTGTGCTTGGGCCCCACCGTGATGATTGAGTTGGTTCACCTCTCATTATTTGTGCCCCATATGCATCCTATCCATTTGAGTTATGGACTCATGGGAAGTACCTCTCATTTTTCCAATGAGGTGGGAAAAGCTAGAGACTAGTAGAAAAGACTGATGGACACATCAAAGATTGTTGTACTCTCTATCTAGGATGACACATGTTCAACTACTTGATATGGGATCAAGTTTAGTGAGGTTTCACACCTCCAACTAACTTCGGGTCAGTGAAACTAACTTCGGGTTAGTATATGACTCTCTTGAGTCCTAGTGAGGTTTCATACCTCCAACTGACTTCGGGTTAGGTAAACCAAATTCAGGTTGGTGTGAGGCTCTTTGTGAGTTCTATAGAGGTTTCGGACCTTTGGGCTGAATGTGTCAGCCGGTTATGATGTCCTTGTGACTGACCCACGTCTGTTCTGAAATAAAGAGGCCAGCAAAGCAAGTTACGGCAAGATTACGCACGATGTTTGGATTGCACTTGTGGATGGAGTTCTCCCTAGTTGAGAGGGAGTGTTAAAATTGGAAAACTAGGTCCAAACTCTGGGTTGTGTTGCTTAGATGACGATCGCAATATTTTTATTGGATTCCTCTTTCGAAGAGGTGTAAGATTGATCTAGAGATCATCTCGATTGAAAGAGCAGAACATGTACTTTGATCTTATTCTACTTATGTGCTAGGTTGGCTTGGAATAAAATATAGAATTAAATGTCTTAAAGGAAATTTCACACACCCCCAAAGATTCCTATATATTGGAGAGACTTAGAGTTCATTTGACACACATTGGTGTGGAGGAATTCTCTCTCTCTTGTTGGCATTAGAGCTGTGTATTCTTTGTTTGGGTTGTTCTGGGGTTATGTGTGACACGCTTGGCTGAATGACCTATTGAAGACTTTGTTGGTAGAAGTATCTTGCTGATCGCCGTAATGCCACCTGTCATTATCCCTGTTTTGGCTTGTCTTCTATTGATCTATTGCTATGTTCTATCTGCTTCAATATTGTGCCCTAATCTGAAATGGCATAGAACATGATCTGAAATTTACAAATTTTCATTTAGTGAAACCATGTAGAGAAAATACTTTTTCTAGAAAATACGGATCCGACTTATTTCACGGATCTCACTAGGATCATGAAAACCTAGCATAAACATCAACAAAATTTGAAGTGCCTCAACTTCTTGACAAGTCCTAGAACTTTCAAGTATTAGAGAATCACATTTTGAATATTTAATTAGATCATGCATGACATATGGACATCTACTACTGGTAATTGTGATAAGATCACTACTATCAATATGGTAGCCATCTGCATCACCAATTTGATTGGAGTTTGTAAATTGAACAAAAAAATTACCCAAATGATAATATTATTAAGATTTAACATCTAAGGATGGATTGATTGGATCAATCTCATAAATAACCCGAATAGAATAATTTTCTTCATTCAAGAGTGGAAATGATAAGGAATGAAGTGGATGATCAATGATTTCCTTACCTTCTTTTTCATCATGGCTAACCTCACTACCTTATGTCAATCCAAAATTCAGCTCATTAGATGATGAACTTGAGAAGAATGGAGTATCTTCATCACACATTAATGCATTAAGAATAGTAAAGCACTGGGATGTTAATTTTTACATTTCTCTATGCTGTTTCAATTATATTAGCCCATTTGAATTGTTCAATTAGAAATATTTCAATGAATATTAATAAGTTTCATCAATGAATAGAAACTAGAGATATAACAGTAATGCAATGACAATAAGAGACATCAACACATCAACAAGAGACACTAGATTTGGTCAAAGACTAGGGAAAAATCCCACAAGAGGGAAAAACCTTTTGAAATTCTTATTCTATTAGATTCTCATAAAATTTTCAATAGAGATTATAATGATTCCACAAAAAATATCTAGAAATATCAACCAAACAATATTATAAATATGATCCCAACAACAATACTAGTTATATTTAGCTTTCCCAATCTGCGGTCAACCGTCAAACTAAAACCCTAGATCCCAACCACATGGAGGAAGAGTTATGCGTGTGGTTGAGATTATCCAGCTGCATATATGAGAATTTGTTTCTACAATTATAACTGAAAAAGTCCTATGTTCACCTTGCGGCTAGAATTAAAAAACCGTAATAACATGAGCGAGCTTCAGACCTTGCAATTTTTAAACTTGTATGAACCAATCCAATGAAGAGAGAGAAGAAGAAGATGCTTGATTATGATGTCCAAATGAGGGAAACTTGAATTATATTTATAGGCTTCTAAGGGTGTCCAATTTCCTGTTAGGGCCGACCTGTATTTTTGTGCACATGTGGGCTTTGATTCCAAAATACACTTTCCCTTGTCCAAATTGAGTGCTTCAAAAGTAAAAAATTGTCCTCTCGAAAAGAGGAATATAATCCCATGATTATAATTTGTTATTGAGATGTGAAATTAACACTCCCTCTCATCCAGGGAGAAATTGCAATTGCATAATGTAATCATCATAGGTATACTTTCATCATATCATGTCCCAACTCTACTCAACTCTATTTGCTAAATCATTATCAAATATAAAGAAGAAGAATCATTGGGGAGCATAAGCTACCACCCTCTTAGAAAAATGAGGAAGGTCTTATGGGACACTCTCACCTCATGTCATCTCATAGGGGAGCTTATATCCTCCACCCTATGTAGAGCAATAGGCGAGATAAAGTATCTCGTCCATCATATTGCTTCTTGATCTTCCCAACAACAAACCCCAAGAGTCATGTGGTAGAACACCTTACATCATAATCAAGCTTGGGTGAGATACCCAACTTAAAAAAGGTAAGGATCACACACCCCCAAGCCCTCTCAACCCGTTCGCTAGATGGGGAGCTACAATCCCAACAAACCCCACTTGTGGGTATGATGCATAAAAGGGTATAATCTACTAGACCAATATAGGGGAGCAAAATCCTCCACCCTATGGGTGACATATAGGGGTGATACCATATTATCTAGAGATCCCTCAACCCCAGGAGCTCGGCATCTCAATTCCTCACTCTGGGAGCTCATATAGGGGGGAGGAGATAGCTCATTGTCATTGATCAATGATTCCCCTTATTAGGAGGGGTCACATCCATCAGACAAAGCTGCTCTTTGAAGACAAATAAGTTCCCTTTCTACAAAGCCTTGGCGAGAATATCTACAATATACTCATATTTTGATATGTGATGGAGTCTAATGGATCATATCTACACCATTTCTCGAATGTAATGATATAATATATCTATATTCTTGGAATTTTCATGAAACAAAAGATTCTCTGCTAAACAGATTCCACTCTTGCTATCGCAATATATCACTGTAGTGTCTAGGACCTGCTCAAACAACTCTCCAAATATATTTCTCAACCAAAATTCTTCACATCTAACCGTGCTAGAATAAATATACTCTACCTTTTTGGTAATCAATCATACAAACTTTTGTTTCCTACTCATCCAAGGTATCATAGAAAATCCAAGGCTAAAACAACATCTGGAAGAGCTCTTCATGTTAACAACATTTCCTACCCAATCAACACTGATATATCCATGTAGTCGAACATCTTTGACATAATATCTCATACCAAGGGTGATCGTACCATGAAAATATCTCAAAATATGTCTGGCAACAACCCAATGTGCATGGAGAGTTTTGGTCATGAATTGACTCAACGTGTTCATTGCGTAGCATATGTCTAGACGAGTGTTCACTAAAAACATCAAAACCCCAATAAATAGTATATAATCTGATGGAGTTGCTAAATTGGGTCTTGTAGCTTCTCCACATAGATTCTTGAAATTCATTTTCATCAGTGTGACTAAGGACTTGCATTTCTTCATTCCAAATCTCTCCAAAAAATTCACAACTTATTTTCCTTATGAAAGGAAGATCTAACCAGGTCTTTGCCACACCTTAAGGCCTAGGAAGTAGTGCATGAGTACAAGATCCTTCATCTAATTCAAAGGCTATATTCCTATTATAATCAATCATCAGGGCCTCACTACCTATTATAAATAGATCATCAAAACGTAAAACCGAAATCAATGGCATACCTCAGAATACCTTGAAGTAGAGGTTAGATCAACATTGATTCTTGTGAACCCAAGATTAGTTAGATAATTGTCTATGCAGGTGTGCCATGCTATGGGGCTTGATACAAACCATACAATTCCTTATCAATACACACTTTTTATTGTAACATGCCATGAAGGAATGTTGTCTTCACTTCATCTGATGAAGGTGCCATCCTTGAATTGCAACAAGGGAAAATATTGAACGAATGGTTGTACATTAAGCCACATAAGTAAATATATTATTGTAATATTCTCCCTCTTTTTGGGAGAATCCTTGGCCCATTAACCTTACCTTATATTTTTCAATGCTTCCATTGACTCCATGTTTTATCTTGAATAGCCATTTTGAAGTCACCACAAATTTTCCCTTTGGTATTTACACTACATCCCATACGTCATTCTTCATAATTTATTCATATTCTTCAACCATAACATCCTTCTGAACTTTTTATTTCATGAATTCTTCAAAGGTGTGAGGCCCATATTGAATCATATTTCTCATAGCTAAAACATATCACTGGAACCTGCATTGATTCTTACTTTCTCTAAAATACCTTCTTGTGGTAATTTGTCTTTTGACATCATGTAATGTGTTAGAAAGCCAAAGTGCCTCTTCTTAGTAGGGGGGTCACATGGAGGAGAATACAAGGGATCTATAGACTCCATGGGATCATCAACAATGTCTCTCTTATATTCAGGCATGTAAGGGCCTTCTAAAATATCCATATCATCGTTCTTCTTCTTAGTAGGAGAATACAGAGGAAGGTCCCTTGCTTACCCAAGGGAAACATCTTCATCGAAGGTTATATCCTTATTAATTTCAACCTTACTTTGAATAGAAATATATATTCTAAATTATCTAGAATCTCCAAAATTTCTGCAAACGTACCTTTTATTCCCATGGATTCCAACTTTTTCCTTTTGTCCTTCGACACATGAAAATATACGGGGCAACCAAATATACGAATATTAGCAACATCAGGATTGACACCTGTCAATAATTCTTCAAGATTTTTTTTTTTCCAATGCTTGATGAGGCACCCTATTATTTCTGTCAGCTACTCCATTTTGTTCAGGATTATAGGGAACAATCATCTCTTTCTTGATTCCTTTCTTCTTGTAGAAATCTATGAATTACTTGGAAATGTACTCTCAATCGTTGTCAGACCTAAAGATGTTAATTTTCTTCTCTGTTTGATTTTCGACCAAAGCTGTGAAAATTTTGAACAAATCAAAGGCCTCCTCCTTATGCTTCAAGTAATATATCCATGCCTTTCTTGAGAAATCATCAATGAAGTTAACGTAGTAGAGATGACCACCAAGACAATGTATGGGAATTGGACCGCATATGTCAGAATGGATGATTTGGAGGAAGTAATTTATCTTGTTCTCACTAGAGGGGAATTTCATCTTCTTTCCATTGGCACATCAGGGACATACTCCATCATGTTGGGATTTAACATCGGTAATTCCAGAGACCGATTTCTTCAATTTTAGAAGGGCATCATAATGTAGATGTTCCAATATTTAGTTCCATATTTCGCTTTGATGATTAATATTATGGAACAATGCTAGAAGAGGTATTCTAGTGATTTTATAGTGTCCTTAAAATCTAGATCACAATGTGAATGCATCTCTCATAGGGGATCCCACCGGCCAAGTGAGTACTTTTCCCTTGATGAAGGAAACCCTCATCTCTTTGTCTTCCAAAGAATATATAGATACCAAATTCTTCTTCCACCCCAACACATACATCACATCATGAAGAAAAATAGATTCTCTAGAGTCCAAATGAAATTTTAAAAATCCAAACCTTTAATGGAATGAGTGGAGCTATCTCCAAAAATACCTTTCAAACTTGAATCCCTCTCCACCAAATTAGAGAGAACTTCCTTATAACCAGATAAATGATGAGAGGATCCACTATCAACCAACCAAATATCCCATGTATCAGGAGGAGACGAACTAGAAAATTCAGAAATAAGAATATATTCAGATTGATTTGCAACATTACTTTCATAATTGGTGTTACTTGAATTCTTTTGAGGATGATGGTATTCTTCATGATAAATCGAAGCATATACTCTTCTTTAATCTCTTCCATTTCAATAACTCCTCTAATAATCTCTTCTTATTTATTATTAAACCTATTGTTTTTTCTTCTATTGTTCTAGTGTGGACCATTTTTCTTCTTGGGGAAATATCGAGTACAGTGACCTTTCTTGGGAAAATTGTAACATTCAATGTGTGATGTTTCTCTTACATTCATTCTCTTCTAATTTTGAGTAGGATACTTCCTTAAATTTTATGGGCCTCCTTTTCCCTTATTTTTCTTATTATGAGTGATGAATGTAATGGGCTCTCCTTCTTCATGCTTTTTTATCCTTCCTCTAGAAACAATCCTTGATTCTTATTGAGTGAGTGTTCCAATATCATAAAAAGATGGGAAAAAATTGTTATTGATTATAGTGGTAATGAAGGTTTCCTAAATAGGAGGGAGAAATATAAGGTTCACTATCACCAATTCCTTGTCATGCATGGTGTTGTAGCCTAATTAGACTCAGCTAGAAGTGAAGAGAGGTTCTGAGAAATTCAAGGTTATTGAGGAACAATTGTTAAAATTTCAAGAAGACCTGTAATATGCTCGAAAGGATAACCACAAGCTCAATGAGGATTCATCATCACATGTGCACTAGAACCAAAATCAAGGAAGCAACAACATTGGAGGTGTAATCTAAGCTAGAGGAGTATCAAAGACAAAATAATGTAGGATGGGTCAAGTCAGGCTTATTCGTGTGCAGAACAGTTCAAGAGCCAGACCGATGGGCACGTTCAAAACATTACACACTGGTCAGGGTCGTGTCGGGCTCATTCGCAAGCTCAGGAGAGACTAGCGCTATATAATACCATTCAATGTTAAGATGTATTGAAGTTAAAATTAAAGAGGATTATCATGCTTCCAAGTTCGAGTACAACGAAGGATCGTATTCATTGCACCCAGATACAACGACAACCCGGGAGCACAAATTGCACGAGATTTATACGAAGGAGTTCTCCTGCAAGCAGTCTCATTAAATATGCTCACCTAAAAATCGACAGTTGACATTTACAGTGGGACCACTCTCTTAAAATTCCAAAAAACCACTTAAGTGCCCCCGCAAGTGGTTTCAGGTTTCAATAAAGGACATTACATGGTGATAGCTGGAGCCCATGCCCTTTACTTTCAAATTAGAGAAAGTAGAGAAATAACTTATTTACCTTAAAAGAACTTGAGGGTTTTGGAGGAGGCGCAAAGGGGAAAATAGAAGGTCAGGATCAAGTCGTATAATTGAAGCGGAGAGATGGACGGTGGAGATCATAGCACAGGAACACAAGTTAGATGGATGGAAAAGATTAGATTGTGAAATCTAAGTTAGAGATAAGCGGTCAAAAATGGATATCGCAAATAAATATGCAAGAGAGTTAATGGATAGGAGACTGTGAAGAAGAGCCATGTGTTAGCCATAGGTTCCATCGCATATTGTACTTTGAAAATCTTAGCGTTTACCCTCCGCTTGCTCCCATATAAAAATTATGACATTTGATCTACGGGCGGCCCCACCTCCACCCTTCCATGTCATCCCTCTCATACATCGCACATCACACATCACACTTTTTAACACTTACCGCCCTTCGCTTACATATAAACCTTGTGATATTTGATCTGAGGGCACGGTCCCACCTATGTCTGTGCCACGTCACCTTCCCCGCCCTCGCATTTCCCACTTTGCAAAACATAACATTTAACCTTCGCTTGCTCCCATGTAAAAATTGCGATATGCGACCTGCAGGTGGTCCCACCTCTGTCCTGCCACGTCACCTTTCACTCGTCGCACTTCGCACATCTCATAGTTTAACACTTACATCCTGTATTTCATAATAAAATATCCAATTTGAAATTTGCAGGTGGATGTGATGTGGTTTCAAAAGTGAACTCCAAAGGTTTTAAAATATAGAGGTAAGGCATTTCTTGTGTTAAATCACATCAGAGGAATAAAGGAGGATTATAACGTAAAGTCAATGAAAAATTTTGATAATGGAAGAAAGTCTGAATGTGGGCAGAGAGACTCAGGTATGTGAATTGAAATAGAGCAAAGGATAATAGAAGACTAAAAACAGCAGGCACGTGCATAAGAGGTAGAGTCGGGTAGGAAGTGACATGATGACAGCGTTCGAAATGGAAAAGCATGGGTAGAGTTGGGTGGAGATGCATTTATGCAGACTGTTAGGACATCACAGCCGAAATGGAAGGAGACACCTCAGTAACAAATCAGACTTAGCAAAAGGATTATATTCCAAGTGTATTTTGTTTTCTTTGTTAAAATCGAAGCTACAATGGTGTCCTCGATTGCAATGTAATAAGTAGTTTAATAGTTTAGGAAGATCAGGAGTTTCAAGAAGCTTAAGTAGTTACAAACTGTTTTTGTTTGTATTTAAGGAAGAGAGAAAGAGGGAACCGGGGGCCTAAGTTCTGGACCTCTTGGGGATTACATTTTTTACTTCTTTTACTGATGGGTAAATGAAAGAATTAGTAATTTTCCTGCAACTATTGATGGTGATTCATGTTTCTTGTGCCATCTTATGTCCCTTCTTCTTTGAATGAAGTGAAGTAATGTAGTAGCCGGTATCTTAATTACATCTGTGAGTAAGAGTTAAATAACCTTAATTTGTGGTCCTTCACACCATCTCTTCTCCCTTCACAAATTCTCTCTGAAACTTAAAAGTAATAGATTCTGTGTGTACGACATGTTATTTTGAGTTTCTCCTCTCTTCAAAAAATCCCGATGAAACATTAAAGTAATAGATTATGTGTTTACAACATATTATTTCAAGTTTCCTCTCTCTCCATGAATTTCCTCTGAAACTTAAAAGTGGTAGATTCTGTGTTTTCAACATATTAAATTGAGTGTCCCTTGCAGCTTATTTTCATTCATATATCAGAAGTGAATGGCATTATGAAATATTTTATTATTCCAGATCATTAAGGGTTTTAGAGAACTAGTCTCTAGAGCCATAGAAAAAATACCTCATGATAAAATCATTTATATGACACACTTTTAAAATGTCTTAAGCACTGATTCCTTTCACAACCGAGGGATTGTCTCTTAAGGTACAACATTTTTTGGCACCGTTGCTGGGGATGAAGGAACGAAGTTATTTTTCCTTGGGTATTGAAATATATTTCTTGATGGTGAACAAGATTTAGTTACAAAATTGGTTGTTTATTATTCATCTGGTGACTCCGTTGATGAAGGTTTCATTAGATGAGGAATTCTGCGGGCTAGGAAATGAGAAAGCACTGTGGAAAATACAGGTATCAGAGTTTTAATATTTTAAAGGAAGTTTTATTTTTCACTATCAGTTTGATGGTATTTTTTCCCTTACATATCAAGAAGATTGTTTCCTACTTTATATCCTCATAAGATTATAAGGCCCAAAATGTACATTATTTATTGGAGAAAGAATATTTTTCGTCCGATTGTATTATTGATCTTGACACAACTTTATATGAGAGGATAGATGAATGTTACTTTGCAATTCCTGAAGATTTTTTTCAAGAGTTGGCATTATATGAAGAACATCAGCATGATGAGGAACAAACCTTAGATTTCTCTTTCCAGCCTAAATGGTTATCAGCAAAAAACAACAATCAATCTTCTCGTATACAACCTCAAGTTGAGGAGTCAAACAACGAAGGAAGTTGTCCTGTTCAAAGAAGTCTACATCAACAAAATGTTCAAGAAAAGGAGGTAGCAGAAAATTGGTCTCATCAGTTCTATGATCTAGTAGCAGAATATATGGAAACTTTCTTTTGTCAACAATAAGCATTTATGCAAGGGTATGTGCAAAGCTCTGTATCTAGAAAATTTTCATTGTACATGCCTGTTTTTATTTTCAAATTTCCACAGTATGGGGGCATTAAGTCTAGCACACAGATGTTCAGTTGGTGCCATTGGAAGGTTGTCCTCACCTATTTAAGTTCAACCATGTATATAGATAGGATTTGTACATAAATAAGCTTAGAATTTGAGCATTTTTAGCTGTAGTATTTTCATTTCGGAATTTTTAGCTTAAGAATAAAGGAAGGAGTCCAAAGTGTAGTAGGTTTCTGGAGGTTTTCATACTAGATCGTCTCCCATTTGGGATTGCCTCCATGCCCAGTAAATTATGTTGATCTACAAGTGCTCTTTGACTCCATTCCCAATAAAGGCTATTGATCTACAAGTGCTCCTTGAATCCATGCCCCAATAAAGGCTACTAATCTACAAGTTCTGAACACTTTGCTACCAAAATGTTGTCCCTAATTGGAGCCAGATGTTGTAGCCTAATTCAAATCAGCTAAAATTCAAGAGAGGTTATAAGCAATTCAAGGTTATTGAGGAACAATTGTTAAAATTTTAAGAATACCTGTAATATGCTTGAAAGGATAACCACAAGCTCAATGAGGATTTGTCATCACATGTGCACTAGAACCAAAATCAAGGAAGCAACAACATTGGCAGTGTAATCTAATCTAGAGGAGCAACAAAGAGAAAAGTGTGCAGGAGGGGTCAAGTCGGGCTTATTCCCGTGCATAACAGTTCAAGAGCCAGACCGGTGGGCACGTTTAGAACATTACACACCGGTTAGGGTCGAGTCAGGCTCATTCACAAGCTCAGGAGAGACTAGCGCTACAGAATACCATTTAATGCTAAGATTCCTTGAAGTTAAAATTAAACAATATTATCATTCTTCCAAGTTTGAGTACAGCGAAGGCTCGTATTCATTGCACCTAGATCCAACGGCAACATGAGAGCACAAATTGCATGAGATTTATACCAAGGAGTGCCCTTGCAAGTAGTCTCGTTAAATCTGCTCACCTACAAATCGACGGTTGACATTAACTGTGGGAACACTCTCTTCAAATTCCAAAAACCTGCTTAAGTTCTCCCGCAAGTGGTTTTAGGTTTCAATAAAGGACATTACATGGTGATAGCTGGAGCCCATGCCCTTTACTTTCAAATCAGAGAAAAAAGATAAATAACATATTTACCTTAAAAGAACTTAAGGGTTTTTGAGGAGGCACAAAGGGAAAATAGACAGTTAGGATCAAAGTGCAAAAATTGAATTGGAGAGATGGACGATGAAGGTCATAGCACAGGAATGAAATTCAAATGGATGGACAAGATTCGATCGCAAGATCTAAGTTAGAGATAAGCGGTCAAGAATGGATATCGCAAATAAACATGCAAGATAGTTAATAGATTGAATATTGTGAAGAAGAGCCACATTTCGGCCATAGGTTCCATCGCATATCGCACTTCTCAAATATTACCGTTTACCCTCCGCTTGCTCCCATATAAAACTTGTGACATGCGATCTACGAGCGGTCCCACCTCCACCCTTCCACATCATCCCTCTCGTACATTGTACATTGCACTTCACAAATCGTGCTTTTTAACATTTACCACCCTCCGCTTACATATGAACCTTGCGATATGCGATTTGTGGGCGTGGTCCCATATCCACTAATCAGATTTGGATTAGGGCCTAAGGATTGCTCAAAATTCAAAGTTACAGGATTAGGTTAAAACTAGGATGGTTGTGTAGATCTCGTCTTCCTGATTTTGGCACCGTGAATGGTTCGAAAAATCGATGTCGTATGACTGAGATATCGTCTGTTATTCATTTTCCAAAACAGGGAAAAAATGAGCAGAACAAGTACAGTGTTGATGTGGTAGATACAATCAGCAGTTGCAGGAATATCCTCTAGAAATAGCCAATGACATCGTGCCAAGTGGCACCTTTATATTTGCAAGTTTGGTTGTGAGAAGGTGAAACTGCCAATGACCTCTAAGGATGAAATTATTTGGATTAAGGTTAATATTTGAAATGGTTATATATATATATATATATATATATATATATATATATATTTAATTTATAATATATGGTATTTTATTATCATATATTATATTTTAAATATTATATATATATTATACCATTAAAACAAATTTTATTTCAAATATCAATCCACATATCCAAGCTTTAAGGTGGTGGTTAACATGATGGGTAATGTTTAAGATGGTGGTAAAACATCAAAAGGGGAGCGGGGTCAGGTTTTGAACATCAGACCTCTGCCCCACTAAGTATGAATTTAACCATTAAATAACATCACTTCAATTTGAAAAATCAACGCGTTGATTTGTATTTAAAGCAATACAGTGGGACCGATAGAGGGTGGAGAGGCCAGCCCACGAGCCAGCCCCTCCCGCCATGTGACCACTACATCGCGACTAGCGCCTGGGCTAATCACTAAGTGAATTTATCGCGGGATTAGCAGTTAAAAAAAATTTAACCATTAATTAACTACAGATTGAAATGGTAGAGATTCCAGAGGTGCCCCCAATTTTAGGCAGACTTCCACTTTTAGTGGAGTTAACTGGTAGAGTTCCTAGTTTTAGTGGAGAAAACTGGGCAAAATTGATTATGCTCTAGCTTGAGCATTACTCAGCCAAATTTCGAAAATTAATAGTATTTTTCGAATATATTGGAAATTATAGAGCCATTGGTGAGGTTTTTAGAGCTATATGAGGACTTTTGAGCGTGGTTTTGCTTCATAGAAGTTCCAAGGGCCACTAGGGCCATTAGGAGCCAACAGGAGGATGAGGCCTAGCTAGGGCAACCAGAGACCATTCTCAAGAAACCAATAGTCTATTATGACTATCTTGAACCTTATGAATCCAATGGAGGGATTTTCAGAAGTATTTGGAGACTTATGAATGCTGATATTCTATAGATAAGTTTTCAGTGAGTTAAGAGCCATAAGGTGCTACTAGGTGTTGGAGGCTTAATCGGAGCAACCAGAGGCCAATTTCAGCAAGTGAATAGTCTATTCTAACTATTTTGGACATTTTGAATCCAATGGAGGGATTTTAAAAGACATTTGGAGAATTCTAGAGCTGAAGAAGCCATAGGGAAGTTTCGGGGTGCCTAGGGCCTATAAGAGTTGGAGGCCTAGATTGGGAATCCATAGCTCATTTTAAGCAAATGACAATCTATTTTGGATGTATGATATGTGCTGGAGATAGTATATAAGGTTTCAAGGACAGAAAATGACTTGTAAGGGAGTTGGTGCCATAGAGAAGCTCAAGGAAGCTTAAGGGCACCGACAGAAGAGGTAAAGTCAAAGGGAGCCTAGGTCCATTTACAGAGAGTGAGAAATCATTCCAGGGGTATGATGGTATTCTAAACCCATTGGTGCAGTTCAAATACCATTGGAGTTATTTAGATACTTGTAAAGTAAATTTTCCATCGTAATCCCAAAGAACCAAGTCAATTAATGAAGGCTCAAGAAGACATAACCCATGACATTCTGGTGAACTTCTTTATTAAATTTGTTGTTATGTGTTGATAATTATTTTGCTACAATTTATGCTTGATGTACATTCTTATTATCAGCAAAAAAAAATGTTTAATTCCTCACACATAAAGACTTAAAACAGTTTAAAACACATACACCTGATTCAAGTATTCAATTCCACACTATCAAGTATAAGAAAGATCTTAATTTTTTTTAACTGAGTGGGAGGTGCTTGTATAGCATAACAAGTCCTGCACCCAGATCAGATAATTCGTTTATGCCATGTCACCTTCACCACGCCCACACTTCGCACTTTGAAAAACATAACGTTTAACATCCACTTGCTCCCATGTAAAACTTGTGATATGCGACCTGTAGGCGGTCCCACCTTCGTCCTGCCATGTCACCTTTCGCACATCGCACTTCACACATCGTAGAGTTTAACAATTACCTCGTGTCTTTCATAATAAATTCTCTGATTTGTGATTTGTAGGCAGATGCCATGTGGTTTCAAAAGTGAACTCGAAATGTTTTCAAATCCGGAGGTAAGGAATTTATTGTGTTAAATCGCATCGAAGGAAGAAAGGAAGATTATAACATAAAGCTGGTGAAACACCTTGATAATGGAAGAAAGTTTGAACGTGGGCAGAGAGACTCGGGTAAGTGACCTGACACAGAGAAAAGGAGAAGATAAGAATAAATAGAGGAGGCATGCGTAGAAGAGGCAGAGTCGGGTAGTAGGTCACATGATGACAGCATTCGAAATGTAAAGCATGGGCAGAGTCGGGTGGAGATGCATTTATGCAGATTGTTAGGACATCATAGCCGACATGGAAGGAGACACATCAACAAAAAATCTGACTCATCAATAGGATTATATTCCAAGTGTATTTTGTTTTCTTTTTTAAGATCGAAGCTACAATGGTGTCCTCGATTGCAATGTAATAAGTAGTTTAAAAATTTAGGCAGTTTAGGAGTTTCAAGAAGCTCGAGCAGTTACAAATTGGTTTTGTTTGTATTTAAGGAAGAGAGAAAGAGGGAAGCGGGGGCCTGAGTTCTGGACCTCTTGGGATTACATTTTGTACTTCTTTTTCTAATGGGTAAATGAAAGAAGCAGTAAGTTTCCCACAACTGTTGATGGTGATTCGTGTTTCTTGTGCCATTTTTTGTCCCTTATTCTTTGAATGAAGTGAAGTAATGTAGCAGTCAGTATCTTAATTACATATGTGAGTAAGATTTAAATAACCTTACTTTGTGCTCCTTCACTCTGTCTCTTCTCCCTTCACAAATTCTCTCTTAAAAATAAAAGTAATATATTATGTGTCTACATCATATTATTTTGAGTTTCCCCTCTCTTCACAAACTCTGGATGAAACTTTAAAGTAATATATATTTTGTTTACAACATATTATTTCGAGTTTCCTCTCTCTCCATGAATTTCCTCTGAAACTGAAAAGTGGTATAGTTTATGTTTTCAACATATTAATTTGAGTTTTCCCTACAATTATTCTTTTCATTCAGATATCAGCAGTGAATGGCATTATGAAATCTTTAATTATTCCAGATCATTAAGGGTTTTAGAAAAATAATCTCTGGAGGGATAGAACGAAGACCTCATGATAAAATCATTTTCGTTACACACTTTTAAAATGTCTTAAGCACTAATTCCTTTCACAACCGAGCGATTGTCTCTTAAGATACAACACATGGTTTCCCCAACTCTTTGCAATTGATCTCTGAGATGAGATATCCTCATAATGTAGGATTCTAGAAACTCTCCTTTATTAATATTCATATATTTTTGTTGATATTTCAAGGAGATGATTTCATTCAAATAGTTGACTTCATACATGCCATCTAGCTTATCATACATATCCTTAGAATTCTTCAAATTTCCAACATATGCAAGTAAATGATTTTGTAAATCATCAGCTATCGTTTTATTTGATTTTAACTCACATTTCTTGTACTTATTCTTGGCAGCAACATAAGAATTCTCCGTAGGTTCAGGTACTTTTCCTTGTATGTATTCCTATGCATCATTGTCTTTAACTATGATTTCCAATCTGATCTTCCAAGTAGCAAAGTTAGATGAGTCACCCAATTTCTCATTTTCCTTGAAGTAGGAGGTTGGAAATGAACATCTTGACTCGATTAGATAGGCTCCTTAAAATTTTACAAATATTATTTCTTCAACTCTTGTCTCCTTTGGGCTTGTCCTTAACCTTATCTCTGATACCATGTTAATTTTTACATTGCTTTATGTTCTTTCAATTAATTTTTCCCAATTCAATTGTTTAATTAGAAATATTTCAATAACAATTAATCATTTTCATCAATCAATAGTAAATGAATGATATGAAAATGAAACTATTTGTATCTATTGTTCAAAGTATTCATTTCCATTTAATTAAGTGTGCAAAGTGTTTGTCATGTATTGAAAATTAAACAAAGTGCTTTTGGTAACTGTTTTTGAGTTTATGTGTGAGGGAATGTTAATTAAAATTACTGTTTAACATATTGAATCAGAAATAAACAAAAAAATAACTTCACCATAACAACAAAGCAACATGATGACGCAACTCACCCCTCTTGGGCTACATCTACTAGGTCCAAGGCTCCCAATGGGCATGTCCTTGCTCTATTAGGTTGCTCAAATTGGTTTTACAGTGAGAAAGAAGCCTAACCAGGCTGAACCAGTTGTGAAAATGAATTCATAAGACAGGAATAAGCTAAGTATGGCTTTTATTTCACCTCAAAAAGTGAAGTGTAGCCCAATGCAGCTCCATTTCCTTCATGGCCCTAATGGCTCTCCAATATTTCCTGAAGAAAAAATGGCTGAAGAACACCTATGTTAGCTCTGCAACCTATCCCAATGACTCTAGAATGCTCAGAATACCCAAAATTGACTAAAATTTTGTCTAATTTGGTCGAATATGGAGAAAGTTATGATCCCAATAGTATTTTTCCCAGTGGCCCCCAAAAACTCCACTAAACTTGGCTAACTCCAGTTAGCTCCACCAGAAAGTGAGAATCTCTGAAAATTTCGAAACCACATGCTAAAATTGGTGGTAACAATAAATGTAACTATCGGATGATGGGCGCGTTCACATGCGATTTTCCCAGATGGATAGTCTTGCTGGCGGATAAGGCTTTAGTCTCTGGTTCTAGCTGCGGGGTAACATGCAATTGGGCTAGCCCTAAGGGGCTAGCCATTAGTTCTTCCACCATTTTGAAAATGGTTAAGACCACAGTTCTGAGCAGGTGGTCACATTGCGAAGTTCCCAAGCCCCGTGGGCTAGTCCCATAACCTCTACTCGTTCACAAGGTGTTAAGGCTACAGTCACAACATTAGGTCACATGGAAAAAGGTTTAAGCCCCGAGGGATATTCACATTTCTCTGCCTGTTCTAAAATGAAATGACCTGAATTTGCGTGCACTCAACATGACTGGCTTGAGGAGTCGGGTCCATTAACCTTAAAACAATTTTTAACCAGCACTTTGAACCAATGGCCTGGGGCCACGTGGCAACCTCTAGGTAGGTCACATGGCACTCACTGATAAGCCTCTAATAAACCATATAAAAATGAATTTTTTCCATATAATTTTTTTTTTTGTAAATGACAAAATCAATTAAGTCAAATGTCCTGTTTTGAAGGTTACTGGCAATTTTTAAACTTCAATATCTTCCACATATGACATCAGATTGGAGTCCCATTCATAGTGCCAGAATCACAACGATGAGGCCTATCTATTCATTCAAATTGTAACCAATTCTGATCAGTTCCATTTTTGAGCATTTTTTTCATCTTGGACATGATCCCCTGATCACACCTCCCCATTGGGAAGCCTTTGGACCCCAAAAGCCTTCAATTACCTGTTAAGAAGATGAGGGTATAGATCCCTCACATTTTCCACCTCCATCCATTTTTCCTTACTCGGTTTGCTGCCTTTAAGACCAACTCGAACATAATCAACATTTCCCCTCCTCGAAGTGTGTGTCCTTCTGTCAAGGATAGCATCCTCTTTCAGCTCATCCAAAAATTCTGGCGAGAAATCCTCTATGGATGGTAGCTAAATGTCACTTTCATAATCAATAATTAAAGGAGGTTCATACAAACGTAAATTTTCCACATTCACAACGGAATACATTTGCATATATGAAGGCAAATCTAGTTGAAAATCATTATTTCCAACTCGTTTAAGGATCTTGAATGGAACATAACAAATAGGCTTCATATTTTTACCTTCTCCTTGCATTCTTTCCTTACTAATATGCAGCCATACCTCATCTCCTTCTTGAAACTTATGATCAACTCTATGTTTTTCATGCCTCTCCTTGTACTTGCCTTGAATTTTTTCAAGTTGTTCTTGAACCTGCTGATGTGTGAGCTGAATTCTTTCAATGAACATGCGAGCTTTGTCAATGTCACTATTCCCATCAATGGAAACATCCTTCTCAAGAATGAAATCTAAAGGTGACTTAGGCAAATACCCAAAGCAAGCTTCAAAAGGTGAAGTATTTGTAGAAGAGTGCTTGGCCCGGTTGTAAGCATGCTGAATGTAATGCAAGTGCTCATCCCAAATCTTGGGATGCTTGCTGTAATAACCTCTCAAAATATGTACAATGGTTCTGTTCACTACCTCTATTTGGCCATTTGTTTGCGGATGGAAAGAAGTACTCTTCTTCAACTTGGTGTCCAACATCTTCCATAGATTGGACCAAAAATTCCAAACAAATCTGGAATCCCTTTCACTAAAAATAGAAGTAGGCAAGCCATAATGAACCCATACATGTTGAAAATATAAATCAACAGTTTTTTCAACAGTTATATATTTCTTACATGGCATAAGAATACACATCTTGTTGAATCTATCAACTACTACATAAAGATAATCATGCTGCTTTCTAGATAATGGTAGACCTCCAAAAAAATCCATAGAAACACTTTCCCATGGTCTAGAAGGTACCAGAAATGGCGTATATAAACCAAGCTTCCTATTTCTAGGCTTTCTTATAGCACATAATGAACAACTTCTAATGAAACATGAAACACTATCTACCATGCGAGGCCAATAACAATACCTCTGTAAATGTGCCACCATTTTTCTTACCCTAAAATGTACAACAATAAGAGAAGAATGAGCTTCTCTCATGATGCTTAGTCTCTCCCCTTGTGGTATACATAACTTGCCCATATGAAAAAAAAAATTATTATGCAAATGATAATCATTCTCCTCAACATGATTCCCTTCACTCAAGTTAGCATACACATCCTTAAAATCAACATTTGATGCATACTGTTCTATGTAGCTGTCATGTACAATAGAATTATTCTTAAGTAAAGTAATAGCACTAATAATAGGACTTGAAAGCATATCATAAAATTTATTTAAAATACCTTTCTTGTACCTTATTTCCAAGTGAAATTGTTATAGGAAACCCATCCATTTGAAATGTCATGACTGCTGTAATTTACTTTGCGACTACAAGTACTGTAAAGGCTGATGGTTGGTATGAACAACTGTTTCTTTTCCCACCAAATAGTGTTTCCATTTTTTGATGCTTTGTACCAATGCATACAACTCCTTATCATATGTAGGATAATTCACAACAACACCATTAAATGTCTCAGAACGAAATGGGATAGGCTTACCATGTTGTAAGAGAACTGCACCCATGGCGTAATCACTAGCATAAGTCTGAATCTTGAATGGTTGTCTCAAGTCCGGTAATGCAAGGACTGGAGCTGAACTTATCTTCTATTTGAAAGACTCAAAATATTTATGTTTCTTGCCTCCCCATTAGAAAGCATGCTTCACACTTGTCACTGCATGCATAGGAGTGGCTATGGCAGAGAAGTTAGAAATAAACTTCCTCCAATATTGAGCTGCACCCAAGAAACTTCTTACCTTTGTAATGGATTTGGAGTAGGCCAATTAACAATGGCTTCTACCTTAGAAGGATAAATCCTCAAAGCACCTCCTCCTACTATGTGTACCAAATAAACCAAATAAGTCTTTCCAAATTCACACTTTGACATTTTAAGAAATAACTGATTTTTCTTCAAAATATCAAGTACTTTCTTAACATGCATGACATGCTCTTCTCTAGTATTGCTGAAAATTAAGATGTCGTCTAAGTAGAAAAATAACAAAATAATCAAGAAAAGGACGTAAGACATCATCCATTACCTACATGAAAGTTGCAGGTGCATTGCATAAACCAAACGGCATAACAAGCCACTCAAAGAGTCCATGTTTGGTTTTAAATGTTGTCTTCCAAATGTCACTTTCTGCAATTCTAACTTGATGATAACCACTACGTAAGTCTAACTTAGTGAAATATTTAGCATCTTTCAGTTGATATAACAAATCATCTATCCTTGGGAGTGGGTAACGATTCTTTACCGTTATCTTGTTCAATGCCCTGAAGTCCACACACATGCGCCAAGTTCCTTCTTTCTTTGGAATCACTACTATCGGTGACCCACATGGCGAAGTGCTTGGTCTTATGAATCCTTTGTCCAACAATTCTTTAATTTGCCTCTTGATTTCAGTGTTCTCCATGATAGATATGTGGTACATGCCTATGTTAGGAAGAGGACAATCTTGATGTAACTGGATTTCATGCTGAATCTCCCTTTTAGGAGGTAAACCTGTCGGTTCCTAAAACATCTCATGATGTGCATCAACTACATCATATAAATCTGATTTAAGCTTGGAATCACAATTTTCAAATGACTCATGATTCACATCAACCTTTGGCTTAACCATAAGAAGTACAAAACTCAATTCACTAGCCTTTTTACCTGTCCTGCGTTTACCATCGCTATATTTGCCTTGTTGCGATGTGCTCTGGTAATGAACTCCTTGCCATATTTAAAGAGATGATACTTATTTTCATGGCGATGGAAGATCGCTTTCCTGTCAAATAAGTAAGGACTTCCCAAAACAATTCCTGATATATCAAGTGGTACTACATCAAGTTCAACTATGTCAATAAAGTGTGTAGTAATTGCAAATCGCAATATGCACTTTCTTGAGACTTGTAAGTTTGAATCCTTGCATATCCACCCAAGTGGATAAGGCTTTGGATGTGGAATGGTCTCAAGTTTAGGTTGTTTGACCAAGTCTTCTGATATGATATTTTCTTGTGACCCACTGTCAAACAATGTGTCAATTTTTGTATGTTTTGAGACTACCCTCACATGGAACAATTCAATTCTTTCTTCCTCATTTGGAGTTTGTACATGATAGCTTGAAGTACTAGTGCTTAGCTTAGTTTCAGTTTCCTTTCCCTTCATACTTTTAAAACCCATGGCTGAAATTTTGGTTTCATCACCTGAATCATCACCTAAGTCTTGTGGTGTAGTTGTAGTAGCTGCAATTTTCTTCTTTCCTTTGTTTTTGCTAAACTGAGTTCTTTTTTCAGGATGTAATTTCCAACAGTTTTTCTCTTCATGGCCTTCTCTTGAACAATGTTTACATATCACTTTCTCACCCTATTTTTTGACAGATGCATTCTTTTTTCCTTTTTCCCTTAAAGGTTTTATCTTTGTTTTTCCCCTTAAAAGGCTTGTTTCTATCCTCATCAAATTTTTTTTTTCCCTCTAGCCTCTAAATGTGTATCTTGTACACAAACTTCTTCTAGAATAGTAGGATTGCACATAAGGATAGTATGTAACTGAGTTCTTTTTTCAGGATGTAATTTCCAACAGTTTTTCTCTTCATGGCCTTCTCTTGAACAATGTTTACATATCACATTCTCACCCTATTTTTTGACAGATGCATTCTTTTTTCCTTTTTCCCTTAAAGGTTTTATCTTTGTTTTTCCCCTTAAAAGGCTTGTTTCTATCCTCATCAAATTTTTTTTTTCCCTCTAGCCTCTAAATGTGTATCTTGTACACAAACTTCTTCTAGAATAGTAGGATTGCACATAAGGATAGTATGTATAAAGTAGTTGTGTAAACCACCTATATATTTCAACAAAGTATCTTGACTATGTAATTCTACCCCTAATAAGAGTGCTCTTCTCCTAAACTCTTGGGTGTACTCTTGCACATTTTGTCCCTTAAGCTGTTTGAAGTTTTGCCAGTTCATGATAGCCTTTTGTAAATGAGCTAATGGATGAAATTGCTTTTTAATTGTAGAAATAAATTCAGCCCATGATAAATTGATCTTACCATGTTTTTTAATTTCATCCTTGGTCTTGGCTTCCCACCATACTAATGCTGCTCCATCCATTCTCTAAGAGGCTAACTATATATTGGTGTCGTCATCATGAAGGTTCTGTATCCTCAAGTAAACTTCCAACTGTCTAATCCAATTGTCAAGTTTCTCTGCATTGACTTCACCATTAAACATAGGAAAATCAAATTTAACATCAAGCTTTAAAAATGGACTTTTACCAGTGGTTTTAGACTTGTGAGATTGATTCATCGAAGTTGAGGATGACGATGTAGAGGAAGAGGATGAAGAGGGGGATGGTGGATCACCATTTCCTTCGTGTCCTTTCTTTGACTTTTCATCACTTTTCTTTCCTCCTGAAGAACCCTCTCCTTCTTTCTAGTTTTTAGACCCTTCTCCAACAAGCCTATCATTCCTTTCTTGGTAGAGTATCCTCACCATCTCTGTCATATCCAAGAAAGCCTTTTGGAACACCCGTTCCTCTTCTTTGGGATCCATATCTTCGGGAGCTTCTCCCTCTATTGAAGACATGCTTGAAGCTACTTCTATGTCTCTTGGAGGTGTCTCTTTGACCCTTCTTGGTTGTGGATTAATTTTTACACTAACCAAATGTCCTTCACCTCTCTTGAGTTTAAGCCTAGTAAGCATCAAAACTTGAAAACAATCAACTATATCTTTGCACAAAACAAATGCTAAGTAAAAATCTAGCTCCTAAGGCTCAAAAACTTAGCTTTGATACCAACTGATCTGAAAATGAAACTATTTTTATCTTTTGTTCAAAGTATTCATTTCCATTTAATTAAGTGTGCAAAGTGTTTGTCATGTCTTGGAAATTAAACAAAGTGTTTTTGGTAACTATTTTTGAGTTTATGTGTGAGGGAATGTTAATTAAAATTATTGTTTAACATCTTTAATTAGAAATACACAGCTGAATAACTTCACCATAACAACACAACAACAAGATGAGGCAGTTCACCCCTCCTGGGCTAAAACTACTGGGTCCAAGGCTCCTAATGGGCATATCCTTGCTCTATCAGGTTGCTAAAATTGGTTTTACAGTGAGAAAGAAGCCTAAAAAGGCTGAAATAGATGTGAAAATGAATTCAGAAGACAGAAATAAGCTAAGTATGGCTTTTATTTCACCTCAAACAGTGAACTGTAGCCCAATGTAGCTCCATTTCCCTCATGGACCTGATGGCTCTCCAAGCTTCCCTGAAGCAAAAATGGCTAAATAACACCCTTTTTAGCTTTTAAACATGTCCCAATAACTCCATAATGCTCATAATACCCAAAATTTACTAAAATTTTGTCTAATTTGGTCGAATATGGAGAAAGTTATGATCCCAACAGTATTTTGCCCAATGGCCCTCAAAAACCTCCACTAAACTTGGCTAACTCCAGTTAGCTCCACCAGAAAGGTGGAATCTCTGAAAATGTCAGAACCATGTGCTAAAATTGGCAGAAACAATAAATGTAACTATCGGATGATGGGTGCGTTCACATGCGATTTTCTTGGACGGATAGTCTTGCTGGCAAATAAGGCTTTAGTCTTTGGTTCTAGCTACGGGGTCACATGCAATTGGGCTAGCCCTTAATTCTTCCACCGTTTTGAAAATGATTAAGACCATGGTTCCGAGCAGGTGGCCACATTGCGAAGTTCCCAAGCCTCGAGGGATAGTCCCATAACCTCCACTCGTTCACAAGGTGTTAAGGCTACGATCACAACATTAGGTCACATGGAAAAAGGTTTAAGCCCCAAGGGCTATTCACATTTCTCTGCCTATTCTAAAATGAAATGACCCGAATTTGTGTGCACTCAACACGACCCGCCCGAGGAGTTGGGTTCATGAACCTTAAACCAATTTTTAACCAGCACTTTGAAGCAATGGCCTGGGGCCACATGGTAGCCTCTGGGTAGGCCACGTGGCACCCACTGATAGGCCTCTAATAAACCATATAAAATTGAATTTTTTCCATATAATTTTTTTTTTGTAAATGAAAAAATCAATTAAATCAAGAGTCTTGTTTTGAAGGTTAATGGCGATTTTTAAACTTCAATATCTTCCACATACGACATCGTATTGGAGTCCCGTTCGTGGCACCAGAATCGCAGCGATGAGGCCTATTCAGTCATTCAAATTGTAACCAATTCTGTTCAGTTCCATTTTTTAGCATTTTTTTCATCTTGGACATGATCCCCTGATCACTGAATAGAGAAAAGTAATGAAATGATTACAAGATATAGTCAACACATCAACAAGAGACACCATATTTGGTCAAATAATGAGGATGGAAATATTTGCTAGTTATCTAGCGAAATAGTTGACTTAGTCATAATGATCACTAAAGAAACTACAACACACATTGAACAAGATGAAAACCAAATCCAATGAAGCATTTCAATTTATTTAGTAAATAAAAATATAACATATACTGCAAACATCTAAAAAATAGTTTAAAACATTCATGATACATGCATGAAAGTGTGTTGGCTCAATGAGCTTCTAATTATTAGGCGAAATATCTAAGTACATAGTTACAATGGTGAGGCACTAATTCCAATAGTGGAACATTAAGCCATTTCTTGCTTCTCCAAAAGAATGATCTCTCCTATGCCAAGCTAAATAATCCAAGGCTAGCTCTCCAAAGTCCAAGCCTACAAAAACCTTTTTCTTGATTTATGATATTTCTTTTATAAGAAGAGGATTGGCCTTTCATATACTTATGACCCTTGAACTACCATTCATGACTCTTGGACTTCCAATGTGACCTTTTTAATTCCATAAGACTTTTGGACTCCTAAATGACCTTTGAAATTATATAAGACTATTATGCCCACATGTGAATTTTCACATTGTTGAGGAATGTAACTAGTTTCGGTCTTCATAATTGTATTTGTCTCATAAAACAATGAAATTATTATTGTACTCAAGGAAAGATATTTTATTGACTTATTAAAGCATGGGTTTCATGCTTGGGTCAATGGTCAATAGGTAAAGCACCCATTGTGTGCTATAGGTATATGTATTAAGTAAATTCAATGCCATAATGTAAAAACCCTTTGAGGGTTCATGCATTAAGAAGAAAAAAATATTTTTATGTAAAATCATTATCTAGAAGGCACCAAGACTAGGTCGGATAGTCCTCATCAAGTCGGCTTAGAGAGGTATATTCTAGCCCCAAATAAAGGTATAAAAGAAGGAATTTGACCTCCTCAAAGACTCACTTAACACATGTAGAAATTATATACAAGATGCATGTATATATCCAGATTCTCTTGATCTAACAATATTTTATCTTCTTGCTAAATACATAATCCTTCCATTGTTAATCTTTTGCAGAAATTAAAATCAATTGCAAACACATGAAGCAACAAAAACAATGGCACATAACAAATTTGTTTAATGGGAAAGCCTGAAGCTGAAAACACCAACTATCATATATTATGTATCATGGAGATCATGTAAAAATCTCATACAAAGCTTAGTACATCAAGCTGTCAATACAATCAATCATCACACACTAATAAGAAGAAATCTGCAAATCCATGCACCAATTTCTTGCCACCTGCTAGCCTACCTCCACTGCGCAGTCCCTGCTGAAGAATAGCTCTAAATGAATTCCAATTACCTTTCCTTGACTACGCAATCCTCATTGGCAACCCCAATGTGTGTGTGATGCAATCAATGCATCACTATAGTCACAACATATAGTCCATCTTGCCCTTTCACCTATCTCTCCACTGGGTCTCCACTGGAATTGACATGCACTGTAGTTAACTGTTGTATTGTTCAGTTGATTAATGGGTTATTATTTTTGAATTAATTAACTAATTAATTCACTCCATTCTCACTAGTGTATCATTCAGTTAGACTAGATACAACTAGCTCAACTGAGTTTAACTCCAATAATTGAGTTAAACTGAATAACAACTCCATGAACTACTCTTCAACTTATCAACTTTGCCACTTCAAATTTAACCGAGTCTCATGGCGGAACTACTGGTAAACCCTAGGAATTGCGTAATTCCTTCAGCCCACTGATTTGACAAATCTGTGCACTGAAACTAAGTGCTCCAAGAGAATAAGTTGTTGTTTATTGTCGATTATTATTAAGAGCTAATAATAATCGACACTTCTATTTTTAGATCGACGATCTATAAATAGACTTCGCCCAATATTTTAAAAATAGAATTTCATCTATTTTTTCAACTTGATCAACCATCCACAAATAGCATCCTGCAACTTCTGAAATATGATCACCATGTCTAAAAATAGACGTAGCTTTGAACAGACTTGTGCTGTGGCCAGTTCGAAGGGCTCCACTTAGTGGTTGCCATTTCTTTTCACTAAGCTCATCATCTTGTTGAATCTCGACACTCCTTCTCAAAAATACAGGGATTATCCTTCACCCTGATCCTGCCTCTATGGTATTCGAATGTGCTCCTGCTGAGCGCTTTCATCAGAATGTATGCATCCTGATCTTTCGTAGGAATGTACTGAAGCAACATGATCTTCCGCTACACACAATCTCTGATATGATGATACTGGATATCAATATGTTTAGATCTATCATGAAACACAAGATTAATCGAGAGTTTAATGCAACTTTGATTATCACAATGTATCACCGTAGGACTTAAAATGAGAACCGACAAAATCGACCAGGATCTTTCTCACATCTTATAGCCTTGCATGATCCCTGAATTGTCGCTATGTATTTCTTCAACGAATCAGAAAGCACGGATCTTTGTTTCTTTTCCGTACCAAGAAACTGCTGTAGATTCAATAGCCAAAAACTTTCTTGACGTGCTTCTTCGAAGCTCGTTGGGTCGCTTTACCAATCTACATCCGTAAAGCCATGCAACTTTACCTCATTCGTCTGTCTATACCATAAACCATACTAAGATGTGCCCCTGAGATATCTCAGGACATGCTTTCCTACCTTCCAAAAGAGCTTGGTAGGCTTAAACATTGCTTGTGAAAGCTGTTTCACCGCACAGCATATGTCCGATCTTGTATTAAATAAATACATGAGTGAACCCACCAACTGTCGATAAATAGTGGCATCCACTACCTCTGCTGATGTAGCATCCTCTTTCCTCCAATTTCTTGGAAGAGGAGTGTTGATAGGCTTGCAGCCTTGCATGTGAAACTTCTCCAGTATCTCCCAGGCATACTTGCCTTGAGACACAAACAGTTCAACTTCCCGCTGCCATATTTCCAATCCAAGGAAATAATGAAGGAGGCCCAATTCCTTCATCTCAAACTCCTTTGCAAGATATTCCTTGCATGAGTGTATCAACTGCTCATCACCCATTAGTATTAAATCATCAACATAAAATAACAATGATTAAAATCTTACCCTCCACCACAATTTGGTATAGGTTTGCATCTGCCTCACTCTTGGTGAAGCCAAGTCTAATGAAATAGTTCTCGATCCGAGTGTACCAAGAACGTGGTGCTTGCTTCAGCCCATACATTGCTATTTTTAGCCTGCACACATGCGACTCACTGCTGAAGATCTCAAATCCTTTAGGCTGCTCAATGTACACTTCTTCCTCAATGATCCCATTAAGGAACGTAGTCTTCACATCCATATGATGAATGTGCTAACCCATATGTGCTGACAGAGCAAGGATGGTCCTTATGGAAGAATACCGTGTGACAGGTGCAAAAGCTTCTTCATAATCAATCCCCTCAATTTGTGAGAAGCCACAGGCAACAAATCTTGCCTTATACTTCCTGACACTCCCATCAACAACTTGCTTTACCTTGTAGATCCATCTTGATCCTACAACTGATTTTCCCACCGGCCTTGGAACAATATCCCAAGCACTGTTTCTGACAATGGATTCATACTCCTCCACCATGGAATCCACCCATGTGGGCTCCTACACTGCTTCTTCAAAATAATATGGCTTTGTCACGATACACTTTCTCATGAGAGCCATGTATCCAGTAAATCGGTCATGTGACTATCTCTGTCTACGTTGTGATGTAGGGACTCCTACATTCTGTGCCGCATCAAGCTTTAGTCTCTCAGCTTTTGTGGTATGCTTTCTGCCTTGTCTGATGTTTGGTTCTGCATGAGTGGACTACTCCATTCCATGAATCTCCTCCTGTGGCTGATCCACATCTAGAGGCTCATCTTTGGGAACAAGAAGTTCCTCCTCTGCATGCAAATGTAGCTCCCTCTCAAGCCACAACTTCATGGATTTCACCTCATTGAATTTTATATCTCGTCGCACCATAATCATCTGACTGTCTGGTAAATACACACGATAATTATGGGTTGTTTCTGTGTACCCCACAAATATCCCAACTTTTGCAGTCGGCTCCAGCTTCTTCCTGGCGTCCTTTGTCACATGAATGTAAACACATGAGCCAAAAATATTCAAATGAGAAATATCAGGCTTCTTACCAGCAAAATCTTCTTCAGGTGTACTCATGCCAAGTACTCTATGAGGACAATGGTTTTGAACATAAATCAGAGTGTTGCATGCTTCCACCCACAACTGCATCGGTAGGCCCTTGTCATGCAACATCGCTCATGTAGCACCCACGATCATTCTATTCTTCCTCTCCGCGACCCCATTCTGTTGTGGTTTATGAGGCGCTATGAGTTCTCTTCGAATTCCTTCTTTTCTACATAAGTCTTTGAATTCACCCGAGATGTTTTCACCACCATTATTGCTCCGTAGAGCTTTCACTTTTTTCCCCGGCTCCTTCTCCACTAATTATTTAAACTCACAGAACTTTGAGAATGTTTCACTCTTCTTCTGCATGAAGAAGATCCATCATCTACAAGAATAGTAATCAACAAATATAACATAATACCTTTGTTTTGTTGTTGAAGCAACTGAGAAAGGTCCACACACGTTTGTGTGAATTCTCTCTAGGATCACCAAAGCACGATTCTCCTTCTCATGAAAGTGGGTCTTCAAAAAATTAACCATAGTACATCCCTTGCACTGATCTGACTGCGCAAGAGTACCCTTGGGAATTCCAGTAGAAATCTGCTACAAAATCTTCAAAGCGCCATGGTCAAGATGGCCCAATCTCCTGTGCCATAATTCTCCCTCATCCCGGCTCACCACTTCTTCTCCTTTTCCAACCATTGCAGTGGAGCCATCTACCTCCATATTGTAGAGATTATTAACTTGAATCCCTATCTTCTTGTTTTGACCCGTTGTTTTATGCCAAAGGAAGGCTTTTCCCTCACTGAAAACAACATCATAACCTTTGTCTTCAAACATTGCGACCGAGACCAAGTTCTTCTTCAGACCTGGAACATGCATAACATCCTTCAACAAGAATGGATTACCAGACTCCCTCTCAGAGGTAATGGTCCCAATTCTGGTCACACTATATCAACCATCGTCGCATATCTCTATATGCATCTGGATGTCCTTATCCTCCAAGTCACTAAACAACTCCTTGTCTCTCGTCATATGGAAAGGAACCACTATCAAGATACCACACCGATCCCATATAGCTTGAAACCAAGCATGCGATCAAAGAGAAATCAAGTTCAAATTGCGAGGTTAAGGCGTCTCCAGCTGCAGCTCTAGAAACCTTCTTGTTCTTCTTCTTCTGTGGGCAGTTAGTGGCGAAATTCCCATGTTCGTGACAATGAAAACACTTCACTTTGGACAAATCCTACTTCTTTCCTTTAGCATTAGATTTTGAAGGAAATTTATTCCCCTTCCCTTTCCTTGCTTTGGAATCCAAAGCGCAATTATCTTCATCTTCATTCTTCGATGAAGAGCCATCCCTGGTACCCCGCCTTATCTCCTCCTGCACAA
Source organism: Pinus albicaulis (assembly GCA_034641835.2). Taxonomy (NCBI): domain Eukaryota; kingdom Viridiplantae; phylum Streptophyta; class Pinopsida; order Pinales; family Pinaceae; genus Pinus; species Pinus albicaulis. The sequence continues at coordinate 426,881,257 of CM076581.1, read as the reverse complement.
GATCTGACCAAAGTCGCTCCCATCCTAGCAGCTTCTCCTGTCCATTGACAGAGTCTTCGTAGCCATGCCAACTCTTCAGAAGCCCAAGGAGAGACAAGCTCACCAAGTCTTCATCATCAACAGTAATCCCCACAGTTCCCAGTTCATCTCTACAGTGGACAAACTTCGTGATATATTTTGGAATACTATATTCCTTCTCCATTTTTATTTTTCTAAGATTGTCTTTCAGCGCCAACTTCCTCTGGTCACTGCTGCTTGGGAAAAAATATGTCAAAGCCTTCCACATTAAGAATGGAGTGGCTTTCCCATGAAGGCTGGACATAATATCGTCCTTCACACCTTCCAACAGAATTATTCTTGTCTTTTCTACCTTCTTTTGCCATGTGTCAAGTAATGTAGCATCGCTAGATCTTGGCTTAGGAAAATTGCTATCAATGAACTCCTTCAGTCCATTATCCTCCAGCATCGCCTCCATCCTGTCCTTCCAGGCTATGTAATTCAAGCTCCCATCAAGGGCATGCTCCAATCACAGCCCATTGAAAGACATTTCAATGTATACTCAACTTCTCCACAAAGATTTTTCTGTAGCAAATTCAAATTGTCCACCAGCACAAACTCAACAATTCTTCACAATTGCAATCTTCAAGAATTAACATTGCTCTAATACCATGTAGAAATTATGTACAAGATGCATGTATATATCCAGATTCTCTTGATCTAACACTATTTTATCTTCTTGCTAAATACAGAATCCTTCCACTGTTAATCTTTTGTGGAAATTAAAATCAATTGCAAACACATGAGGCAATCAAAACAATGGCACATAACACAGTTGTTTAACGGGAAAGCCTGAAGCTAAAAACCCCAACTATCATATATTATGTATCATGGAGATCATGTAATAATATTATACAAAGCTTAGTACATCAAGCTCTCATTACAATCAATCGTCACACACTAATCAGAAGAAATCTGAAAATCCATGCACCGATTTCTTGCCACTTACTAGCCTGCCTCCACTATGCAATCCCTGCTGAAGAATATCTTTGAATGAATTCAAATTACCTTGCCTTGACTGTGCAATCCTCATTGGCAACTCCAATGTGTGTGTGATGCAATCAATGCATCACTATAGTCACAACAGATAGTCCATCTTGTCCTTTCAACTATATCTCCACTGGGTCTCCACTGGAACTGACATGCACTATAGTTAACTGTTGTATTGTTTAGTTGATTAATGAGCTATTATTTGTGAATTAATTAACTAATTAATTCACTCCACTCTCACTAGTGTATCATTCAGTTATACTAGATACAAATAGCTCAACTGAGTTTAACTCCAATAATTGAGTTAAACTGAATAACAACTCCATGAACTACTCTTCTAACTCTGTCATAAATTTTCCACTTCAGTTCTAACTGAGTCCTCCATGCATGAACCACCAGTAAACCCTAGGAACTGTGTAATTCCTACAGCCCACTGATTTTCCAAATCTGTACACTGAAATTAAGTGCTCCAAGAGAATAAGTTGTTTTTTATTGTCAGATTATTATTAAGAGCTAATAATAATCAACACTTCTATTTTTAGATCGACGATCTATAAATAGACTTCGCCCAATATTCTAAAAATAGAATTTCATCTATTTTTCAAACTTGATCAACCATCCACAAATATCATCCTATAACTTCTGAAATAGGATCACCATGTCTAAAAATAAACATAGTCTAAAAATAGACTTGCGCCAAAAATACCCTATGGGCCCACTTAGTGAAGGTGACTATTTTCACTAAGATCATCATCTTGTTGAATCTCAACAACACATACATATTTTGCATGGTTCTGTGGTCAAGAAAAAAGTGTGAGGGTCTTGAAATAAGGCTAGAAAAACATCAAAGAAAGAAGGAAGGGTAATTTGTCAAGTTCAGCCCACACATGCGAGGCTTCTATGGAAGTTCAAGGTCTCTACAAATCCAAACTTTACAGAAGACTGCAACGTACATTTTTGAAGAGAATATCTCTTGGTTGGATAGTTGGCCTAGTCTTGGTATGTTGGTCTAAGGTCCATGGTCTTGGAATTCTACTTTGAATTGATTCTATATGAAGGAGCTCTCTAGGTTTTCCCCTATTGAGGCATAGCCTATCTCTGGTGTTCCTCTTATTTATTTTGTGATCTTATATGTTTGGAATTTTTCTTGATGATGAAATAACATAATAATATAGAACAAGAACTAATAAAATGTCATAAGAACTGGTCAATGCTAAAGAGAAATAAATTATAAAAATCGTAAACAAATTTCCATAGATTTCTCAACATTGTATCAGATATTGGCTCATGTAAGGGTAGGAAGAAGGTAAGAAAAGGCTTCATGGAATCAAGAAGACCCTAAATAACTAGGACCGAGCTTCTTGAGGCATCAAATCAAAATTTTGGGCACATATAAAGGCCCTACTCACAGTGTTAAGGCTCTAGGACTGAGGAGAAAAGAGAAGTGGTTTTAAGAGGATCATAAGCCTTGTTATGGAGCACCTAAAGGCTAATATGATAGGCTATAGAAGGTTGAGAAATTTGAAGAAAATAACATAATATAAAAGGCATGTAATAATCATTGAGAGAGTCTAAATTCTCCAAGTTTCCTCAGAGATCTGAGCTTCAGAAGCACTTATGCATATATAGGGTTTATCAAATCATTGTTTGAGGTTTCTCTTGAAAGGATAGGAGCAATTTATATCATTGGAAAAGGAAGAAAGCCATACAATTTTTTTGAGGACCCTATAATCCTAGTTCAAAGGCTTGAATAGAAGCTACAACTATCCTAAAGAGGAGCTAACTCTCCTATATTATAGTTTTGTTCACATCTATAGTGGCATAAAAGTTGAGTTTGACCACATTTTTGAGCATATATATATAGTAAGAAACCTGTCATCATTTGAAGAGGGAGCCATGCATCCCATATCAAGTCTTGGGAATAAACACAATGCCACTATAACCATAAATAAAAGGACCCAAGAATCCTTTTTCTTGGTATACGATATAACCACAATCAACTTGTGAAAGGGACAAGACACTTTATAAAATTGTGCACCATAAATTGAATTGTCTAAGCAAGTAAGCTATCCATCCACTAGTTCTCTACAGTCACCTTAGAGAAGAAATAAAAAGGTATGAACTATAATCACAATTCAAAGGGCCAAGAATTAGTTTGTAGACTTGTGTGCACTAGAGGAACGCTTCAGTCATCATATTTCGAAGAGAAACATAAGAATATTAGGACAATTTCTGAATGGTTATCAAAATACATACTTGAGTGTGCATCCGTTTGATGAACCAAACCATTAAGAGAACGTCATATAGCTACAATCCTATACATGGTCTGAACATAAGTCAAAATTTCTTGTGCCATGAAGGAAAATATTTTGAGAGTATACATATTAGTGGGCCAAGCTCTATAGTAAGCATTGAAGCCAACCTAATTGAAGAATATTTGTTGGTGCATGACATCAGTGGAATCATATTGAAAAAGAAGACCTATATATACTCCATTTTTTGGCTCGTTGGAAACTTGTTGGAAAGCATCCAATATATTGGAATAGATATGACATTGAAAAGTAATCCTAGATATGTAAAACTTCAGGTAGTGAATAGTGAAAGGAATCATGACATCATCAGAAACTACAATACCTTTGTAAAACTACTCTTGGTAATGGCATAATTATAAGTCTTAACTCTTGAAGAATAGTTAGAAGCACATGGCATCAAATAATAGGCTTTGTGGATGCCTCTAGGATAATGAAGTACAAAGGTACGAAATCATGAGGTATGTATAGTATATTCATTTGTTAAGAATCAAACAAGAGATGTCTTAAGGCCTAGGGTTTGTAATTTTCATTGTATAAAATATTGATATCTAGGATTGAAAAACCTTATGTAGACACTATTCATATGGTAACCATAACCCTAAATTACTTTTTCTCTCATAGAATCCATATTTCCTAATGTCTAGGGATTGTGTGTAGTTTAGGGTATATGATAAACCCTAATATGAATGGATGTGGTATTTCGTAAGATAATATTTATATCTGAAAACCATAAGAGCCCATCATATTAGATCCCATGGAAACCATAGAAGGAATGATGAACATCCTACTTTTACTACTACATATATTTTCTTGGTTTTGTTTGGTAATAATTATTACAGGAGCATCATGAAGAGAGAAAAATGGCTTAGGAAAGAAAATTTTGTGATTGAGTGAGCAAGATAGAAGAAGAAAAATGGAGGGACCCTGAGAATGATAACTTGGTAAACAAGTTGGATCCTTGGGAATTATGATGTGCATGGTAAGATTCATGTAAAGAAAGGTTGTATGGATATATGATTGAGAAGGTTGATGAAACTAGATATTTGGCACAACATACTAAAGAAATTCCACTATACATCTATAACAAAAATTCATGCAACAATTGGTTAATGAGAGTCATTCAAATATCTTTGATTAGTTGAATTCATAGGAATATTTCTTCACATAGTAGAAGGAGGACCATGATGATATTACAAAATTTTCTACTTTCTCAAATTTGAGGAAAGATTTTTAGAAGTTAGCTAATACAAGTTGCAACATGGTGAAGTACCATACAAAGGATAGGGAGCAATTAGAAGAAATCTAGATGATTGATTGAAGTAAAATGTATGTATGTTTTGAGATTCTCCCTTGATTTACTTAACTCATGTTTTCAGTTTGGAGGAAAAGCAGTTTGTTGGCATATGTATGGGAATTTTTGGGATCTTCTAGATGAAGACATGAGGATAGTGATCAACATCTGATATTGTCTCGTAAAGTATGAACAACTGATGAATTGAGAGGGAGTTGTAGAAGCTCTGAAACAATAATCCTAATATGAATATGAATGCACTTGTTTAGATGTTTGAAGGAAGACCATGATGAAGGATGTCGATGAAGACAAGACATGACATCATGTGAGGAATCTATCTGATGAATAAAATATTTGATATGTTTATGCTACCTAATAAGATGCATGAACTAATTAGATGACATTGAGCATGGTTTTGATGATGAACCATACTTAGTGGTTTTAAACTCATTGACCCATTAATATGAAATGATTTACCAATAGAACTATCGTGAGAAACACTATGAATCAAAGAAGTTTTCATGCTAAAAAATTTTAAACCATGTTGACAAGAAGAAGATTAGTAAAAATAAAAGTAACAGGTTGCTGCGATAGCTGATTGGTCATTTCTTGGAATATCACTTTCCCGATGTTCAGAGCGAGTGAGATTAAATCTCTATGATGTTTGGTTATTGAATGTGCAGTTGATTAAGATTGATGATATGGAAAGTGATGACTAGTCCATATGAAAATTTTTGAAAGAAGATGGATCCATGAGGTGCATAGAAGTTGAAAGAGGCCTATTAGCAATTGATAGTACCATGATCTCCATAAAAGAATATAAAATTGATATTGGAAGCAAGTCCTTAGTTGAAAGGGAGCTTGGATACATTCCTTTCATGTATAAAGGAATGAGTAGATTCTCCTTGGTTGAGAGGGAGAGATAGACACATTATTCTTGTATTCACATTATGAAGAAATAATGGAGGATTGGGTAAGCATCTAAATTTTGATACTCTTTGAGGATGAGGTAGGGCATCCAATAGGTAAGAGTAGTTGAAGAGGAAATTCCTATGTAAATCCAAGATAGGAATGGTCCTAAAAGGACATACCTTTTGAATATTTGTATGGGGTATGTGCCTTGAGAGACAATGATGAAGGTGTCTATAAATAACTGTCTCCCTAACATTGTGTTCTAATCTAGTAGAGAGATAGAGTTTTTAGTGAAGGCCTTGCTATATAAAAATGTTGGTTGATATGATGAGGTGCATTAACATAAGATGAAAATATATTTTATGATATGGCTTACCAATCTGACCCTTCTTATAATATTTTTTCTATGTAATTACTTCCCTTGTATAGGTTGGTCAATTATGAATACCTCCTTAGTTAAGAGGGAGTGTTGAAGAATGTATCTAGTTTCTATCTTTACAATTGTATTTGTCTCATAACACAATGAAATTATTATTTTATTTAAGAAAAGAAATTTTTACTGACCTATTAAAGAATGGATTTCATGCTTGGGTAAATGGTCAATAGGTCAAGTGCCCATTGTGTGCTTTAGGTCTATGTTTAAGTCAAGTCAATGTCATAATGTAAAAAGCCTTTGAGGGTTCATGTATCAAGAATAAAAAAATATTTTTATGTAAAATAATTATCTAGAATGTCACCAAGACTAGGTCGGATAGTCCTCATCAAGTTAGTTTAGAGAGGCCTAATATAGGCCCAACGAAAGCTATAAAAAAATGACTTAAAGTTCCTCAAAGATTCACTTAACACACACATATTTTGCATGGTTATATGATCAAGAATGAAATGTGAGGGTCCTATAAGAGGACTAGAAAAACAACAAAGAAATAAGGAAGGATAATTTGTCAAGTTTATCCCACTCGTGCAATGTTTCTACGGAAGATCCGACTCTCTATGAATCCAAACTTTGCAGAATATTGTAGCAGAGATTGTTGAAGAGAAAATATATTAGTTGGATAGATGGCTTGGTCTTGGTATATTGGTATAAGGTCCATGTAATTGGAATTTGATCCGTAAACAACTGTGTATATTCCACTAGAAAATTCGTCACAACAAATCTAATAATAATATATTAAAATAATGAAATTTTACACTATTACAATTTTATTAAAATTCTAGATTTGTATATTTAACTGTAATTAGTGCATGCATGTGAATGGAAATTATGAAAAAAATTAAAGAATGAAAAAATAATGTCACACACACACATAAGACACATGATATGCTCTCTGGGAAACCATTTCGAGAGAAAAACCCAACTGGAAGGTGAGGTCGCTTCACTCTCTTTATATGTTTGGAAATATGGTTGCAGGTACAAATAAGTAATGGCTATGGCCCATGGGTTGCTAAAGTGCACAAATAATCTCTATGTGCTCTACCTCCTATCTCTCATGTCCATTTTTTCTCAACTATGGAAGAAAATTCTCTCGAAAGAATGGACTGCCTCTTCTTCCTAGTGGCTCGGTTATAACACAACTCGATAGCCTACTAATGGTTAATTTAGACTACTCAAACTATTAAATAGAGTTAAAATATAGAATATTATAGAGTATTTTACATCATAATCATGTAGCTAGCCCCTTTTCCATGAATAAAGGGGGCTAACATTGCATCCTCCCAAATTATAGGTGTGAAAATAGGAAGGTCAACTTATGATTGGCATAAATTTTGCATATAGACTCTGATTGATGTGCTTCTTGAGTCGTTTGAAATATATGTGTGTGTAGAATAACATGAAATGGTGTTGCCCTAAAGTGACCAATTTTTACCCCCAAACAATGTAACACCTCCTCCCACATTTACCCAAGCTAACCGGTCCACCAGGGTAAACATATGATGAGAGGATACTATGATGTGATTCAAATCCTGAAGTACAATTAAGGAAGTGGAACTGACAAAACACAACCAAATTGACCTTTTACACATCCTAAAAAACCTTCGGGATCCAACCAACCCTTCCAGGTGACCAACCCCTAAGATAAATTAACATTTCACTAACCAAGAGCCCTAGTCGCTCCCTTGCCAAGCCCTCCAAGCGACCGAGGGTCAAAATTTCTCTTGTGAGCCATCCTAAGTGTGAATGTAGCCTTTTTCTCCCAATGCTATGCCATAGACTGCGATATTTAAGGCTAATTTCTAGGGCTAGGACCTAGTCACTTCCTAAATACTCCATTAAACTTCCAAAACTCATAAAATACATGAAGAAAATGATTTTGATAACAAACTTGGTTAAGGAATTAACTAGACCCCTACTAGACATGATAGAAATTTCGTCAAACATGTCACAAATATGCATTCTACAGGTTAAAACAAAAAATATGTGCATAAATGTCTCATACTTATCTGAGAATCGTTAAGAAGCATTGATGCCTTATCACATTAGTTGCATTATCATATATTAGGTCATATATTCATTTTTAACTCATTTATAAATAAAAACATGATGAGAGCGATACATCATTACTCTCATAAAACATACTCATAACCAACAAAAATAACAAGGATACAACAACCATAAATTCCACATATGAACCAATACATTTTCACATAAAATACCATGGGAAATGAACTCTTATTAAAGAATGAAAAACCAACCAAGTTTGGGACTTCCACATACCACCCAACCATAGATTGTTTGAACTAAATCTTTCTTTCAGCCATATTCCAAGCCTGAATGTGCGACTCATAACCAAAATAAATGAGGGCCTCCTAAGGCTAAACCACCTCACCCTCATCAATATAACCAGACTTTACCGCAATTTTCATCAGATCACTAGGCCCTAAACAAGCATGGATTCCACCATATTTCTCCACCTACACTGTGAGGAATTTTACTGTCTCTTAGTCTATGGGCTTTACCGCAATCCACAAACTGATCCAGGGATCAGTAGGCCATAATCGAGACTCTAGTCTCCAGGATTTACCATATATCCTGCCATTCACTAGTTGAGGATTCCTAGGTTTGATTTGGATTCCACCCTCCATTATTTACTGTAATCCCCACCAGATCACTAGGCTTGAAAGAGGGTACACACCTATAGGCCTTAACATATATCACGCCATTCATCGGTCGAGGATTCCTAGGCCCACCAAGGCACGTAATAGCTTGGTTTACCGCAACCCACAATTTTCTTAAGGGGTTACTAGGTCAGCGGCTTTATTGCAACCACAATCTAGTTCAGGAATTAGTAGGCCATGTGTTATTTCGTTTAGAGATCCACGTCACTTAGTTTCGAATCCATCTGGTAATCCAGCTCAACCAAAAAATGAGAACACCATCACACCATGGCTATCCAAAAAGGGAAGGCTAGGCTGAAGGACACTGTCACACCTGTAAAAACCCATGCCAATGATAGCAAGAGAACCAAGAACACACATGCATAACCATGCATGCAAAATATAGCAAGGAAATCACACATGCAAATCGACACCTGCGAGTAACCCCAATGTAGCTACTTGATCCTGCTCTTCATTGCTTGATCTTTGCTTCCTCTTTTCCTTCTTGATCCAATGTTAAAGTGCTCCAAGAAAACTCTAAGTGTCTAAGAGTGTGTGTGAGAGAGAACAGAGAGAGAGCTCCAAAACTAAACTGACAAAAGGTACCCACTGATCCTCATAAGCATTTTTATTAATGAGGCCTCTATTTTCTTCAATTTTCCATTATTTTCCTTCATTTTACTCCTCACATGAAACCTATGACCTTTCACCGTTCTTTTCTACAAATTTCCTTTGTTTTTATCAATAAATTTCCAAAAAATCCATTTTTCCTTTCCAAATCCGGTTCCATTGCCTTTTCCAATTTCATTAGCCATAATAAACCAAATGAACACCCACAGTAGGATGTTTTTCCAAAAATTCATATTGGAACAAGTGTCCCATAACCATGGTTATTATTTTTCCTTTATTAACTTTTATTTACCTAGAATTTTCACTAGGGATGTTACAAAACTCTCCCCCTTAGGGGAACACCATACTCGGTGTTCAATGACACCTACAACCAAAAATAATAATAAAAGAAAAACATATTTCCCATGGAGATTTATAACTTTTCTCATTGTAGTTAAAACAATGATCAACCTACTGAGAAGAAAACCAACATGACAACATAATAATGTGGCAACCATAATGAAATGAAAATCGTACTGCTTATTGGAGCTTTATCACACAACTCATGGCAGTATTTACATCCATATACATATGTGCATATACCAAAAAATCACACCAAATCATATACCAAAAAAATTCGCTCAACAAGCGAATAGAGAAGTATACATAGCCTGCATCTGATCCACCATCTCCTATGTGGCTTAATTAGGCCCAAAGTGCTTCCATTACGATTTAACCTGCTCGATTTCTTAGTTTCAGAGCATGAGCATATTTCTCTGCAAAATATAGTGCATTTCCAGCTAGAATTCTCCTTCTAGCCCCACCTGCAATACAAACCAATCAATCACATGATCGACATCCTTAACATACTTCTTAAGCAATGACACATCATAGACTTTCACTGTTGAAGGCAGTGCAAGTCGATAGGATATCGGTCTAATCCTTTCAATAATCTTGAAAGATCCACAAACTGAGGTGCCAGCTTGGAACACGAACCAATCTTGAAGGATCTCTTGTTGAAATTGATGTGCAAGTACACCTATTCCCCAACCTGAAATTCCTTAAAAAAATTATTCTGATATGCATAATTTTTCTGCCTGTCCCATGCTGCCTTTAGATTCTTATTTATTACTTGCATTTCATATTCCATTTCTACTAACATGTCTAGTTAATTCAATACCATTTTCACCAAATCACTCCAACTAATGGGAGTATTACAACTCTGCCCATACAATGCCTCAACATACTCATCCTCAATGAATCCTAGTAAACATTGTTGTAAGTGAACTTAACCAACGAAAGGTACTCCTCCCATATCATCTACTGATTCATCACATACATCCTCGACATATCCTCCAATATCCCGCTGACCCTCTCTATTTATCCATCTATCTAGAAATGATAAGATGTAATGAAGGCCAACTCTATACCAAAACCTACAAACAACTCCTTCCAAAATCCCAAAGTGAACTTAGCATCCCTATGACACAATATTATTTGGAAACCATGCAATTTTACCACATCTCTAATGAATAACTATGCCACATCACTATCTGTATATGTAGTGTTCACTAGAATGAAGTGTTCTACCTTAGTCAACTTGTTTACGACAACCATGATGGAATCATGATGTCTATATGTCCTTGGAAGTCCTATAATGAAATCCATGGAAATGACCTCCCACTTCCTGTTATGAGGAAAAATCCCTTCTGCGGATAAAAGTGATCTCCCTATATTCCTAAATGAAAACTAGAAACAAATAGACATAAGAATAGCTCTTTCCCTAAGCTAACTTCGTTTAAATCATTGAAATATGAGACATAGAGTGGTGCTCTTACCTCTTTGCGAAATTCTTGATGAAGATCCCTGATATGCCCCGATGTAGCTCCTCAATGCTTTGATGAGACCTAAAAACATAAACATACAAGGGATCAAAGGAATATGCAATATAATGTTTAAAAAAAAGGCTTAATCTAATGATCAATGAGATTAGAAATTGAAACTACCTTAATGAATACATAAAGAGAATAAACCTTTCATTAATTCATTAAGATAACACAATGAGAACAAGGATTCAAAAGTATTAACTGAAAGATGAAATATCCTTATAACCATGCCTTGATGTCATGAGGTTCCTCCCAAATTCCTCAAATCCTTCTCCTTGGATTATAAGCTTACCAATCCAAAATTGCTAGCATAAGACTACCTTTTGTGAACTCTCCTAACCCTCTAGCCTCTACTCAATTTATAGGACAAATGGAGGAGTTTTTAGATCCACGAAAGAGGGATTAGATCCATTAATAGTGGGATTAGGGTTCCTTTATCCAAGGGAATTAAATCCATGTTTAGAGGGGTTTTGGCTTGAATAGATATGACCAAGAAGCTTCTAGTTGGGATATATTCTCCCAATAAGGATTCTAGAACTTACTTTTTATTTTTACTTTTCATTGAGTCATGTGCGTAGTTTGTAATGGAAGATGAGTGTATTTCCATGCATATTTCAATGGAAGCAACTATGCATGCACAAAAAATGACTAAGAAAAATGTGTAAGTCATGCCAAATAGGTCAAAAGGCCATTTTACCCAAAATTCATGATTTTTTCAAGGGAGTGCATTGAAACATGTGTATGGATGGTGAAAGATCCATTTTAACCATCAAGTGTCACGATGACAAAATGGCATGTAACATATTTCTCCTAAAGTCCGAAGTTTGGAAAGTCATTAAAATATTGAAGCGCTTTATCATGCCAAATATCAGATCAGATACAATGGTTAGAAACCTACAATGAACATTCAAGGATTATAGTGAAAATATATAATCATCACTAAGGTAGGCATTCCCATACTCAAGAGTAAAGCTAACTCAATGACCAATACAAAAATAGCCTAGAATCATATCAATAGTAGACACAATATAGATGCAACTATCTGTTATGAATCTATATACATAATCATGAATACATAACTCCTTGCAAACTGGATGGATGAAACTTGATCGAGGGTCTTGATCTCCATCTCTTGATCCATAGTATGAATCTGACCATGTGAACATATGTGTTGAAGTCGAACACGACATATACCACTTGATTACCGATCAATTATGTGAACCATTAACAAGTGCAAGAGAAACCACAAATAATGACAATGGCTCTTAAGGTACTCTCAGTACAACGTATGAAGTATGATTAGGTGATTTGTAGTCGAACACTCATAGAATCGCTTCGATCAAAGGTCAATGATGAGAACCCATCGTTGAAGGTGAAAATGGTTTCTAGATCAAATTCCTAGATAGTGAGATGAAGTCGATAGGAAGCGATCTGTCGCAAGAGGTCCTACAACACAAAACTTCATGTCAAGTTGAAGAACTGTTTTGCAAGGACTGACTCAGGTATGGCCAATGTGAATGAGGGCTAATATTTTCAAAGGAATAGGAACTAAGGTTGAACTTTTCTTGAACACATGGCGACATAAAAATTTACTTAGAAACATTTGACTTAATGGTAATACCCAAAACCAACTGAATATTTTTAATCATGTTTGATTAACTGTAAGACAAATGGATTACCCAACTCGGACACAAGTGTGACAGAGTGTCGTGTTCAACAACAACATACTTCTTTTACATGAATGCAAAAATAAACACCTTCTCCCAATTCTCCCCATGATTACTAGCAAGTACCTATTTATCTTTTTCAAGCTTGAGGAGGATAACATTTGCTTGTCCTATAAGCTCATCCTTTAGATGAGTCCTTCGAATTATTTTTTACAAACCCTATGAAGGAGTGGTTCGGTCTTCTCATAGTTGAAAAGTACTGCAATGTTTAGTTTTATGAGTATAATGTAGGGTTAAATCGATGTTGTTTTCATGTTTAAAGAGTTTGAAAAGACACGAAAATACAACTCATTTTGTTCTTTCAGTGTAGATTTTTAACGATCCAAGAGAAAGTAAAACTTTGTATTTTTCATTTTTAGGAAGTCAGAAGAAAAATGTAAGTAAAATCCAAATGTTATTTTTCATAAATTTAGTCCCTCAAGCTCGAAAAATTATAAAATGATGCAGGAGAGAAATCTACTGACCATGCTTAGTCAACGTATACCTTTTTAGTAAATAGTTTAATTCATTCTGTAAAATGGGTAAAATTATACTAAATAGACGACTGCTCCTTTTTTTTTGAGTTCAAATAGTCAAGTACTCAGAAATAGTTTCATGTTTAGAAAGTCGGTAAAGGGCTTAAAAGAGGACTCTAGGGTTTGACTTTTTCATATTTTTCGAGAGCCAGAAAAAGTGATAAAGTTTACTCATAGTCAAAATGATCCATTTTTTACATCATAACCTATATTTTGCACATAAAACTTGATAAATCATCATAACTGATCAAAATTATGGTCAAAGACATCAAAAATTGACTTTTAAAAGGTTAAAGGAATAAAAATTAATATTTTATTGACCAAAAAAATTATAAAAGTTGAAAAAGTAATTCATTTTTTACCATTTGAGTTATAAACCAAATTGAGAGAAGAAAGAGGGGTTTTACCATTAAACTTCAGAGGCGGATACTGGGGAAACTATTGGACCAATTTGTGAACCATTTTCTCCAGGTAATAAATATATTCCATATAATTCTTTTCATGCATTTAAATTTTTTTTAAGCTTTGGTTTGATTCTTTGGTGGTGTTGTAATTTCAAAAATTTGCCCACGAATATGCACAATTTTCCTTCATCAGGGCCATGCACATCAGTAATTTTGACACACTGAAACACATGATTTTCAAGGTTTTTTTTACTGCGAAACCACACAAATGCGACCTATCTATAAAGAAAAACCATGCAAGGCATCAAGGGATTTAAAAAATAAGTAAAAACATACCCCAAAAGTCACAAATTTCTCTCAATCAATGTTCTAACACTCCTAAATTATCAATTGCAATACTTTTGAGAAACCATGTTGGAGTGTTGGAATGGAGAGAGAGAGAACATGAAACTCATGATGCAGAAGCTATTGATGACCCAAAAAATTTGCAAGCTCTAAAGAACTGTGGTCTCTACAAATTTTGGGTCATTCTAGGAATCAAAGCTCAGTTAGATCTCAAGACATGGTTGGTGAGGGCCTGGGATATCCAGGTACAATTTTTTATCATAGGGGATCACCGCCTTACCATTGATGTTGATGACATGTAAATTTTGACTGGGCTATCCTATAGAGGATGTGACATTTCTCTATTTTTCTAGAGACCCGGTGGGGAAACTACTGCTTCATACATGAGGAAATATTGTGTCGCTAATTGAGTGCTTAAGGATGAGAGGATATATATTAAAACCATCCAATGAATTGATTTGAGGACTATCAATTTCACAGTCATAAAATTGTGTGGAAGTGCAATACCTCATGTGGCCACAATGGCCCAGATGCAAATTGCAATGGAGTGTTCAGATCCCACCATTTACAATTGGTGTGAAGGGGTGGTTGTCAATATGAAAGGAAAAATTACTAGAGAAAATAATGGTAAACTTAAGAAATTCAGTTATGGTGCCATTCTTATCTCATTTTCCCTGGAAGGGATTCCACTCCTCATCCCACAACAAATTCTCGTTGATGAGACAAGACCTAAAGATCCATGTATGCTACGGTGGTTTTCATTGATGGATCACCATGGTGGTGATGATGACCCAATAGTGAGATATATTCAGTTTTTTGTGTGGCTGAGAAGCCAAGTTTTCATGATCGAGGACTTCCCATAGGTAGGGATGGACTACAGGGGTGATCTAGATATACCACTCCCAACTAGAATACAGTGGCGAGATCTAGGTAAATTTTTTATCATTTTGATGTTTTAATGTTTTTATTTTTTAATTTTGTTTTTACCATCCAAAGCTAAATATTTGAAATGCTAATGCAAATGTGGGCCCAGCTTGACCAATAGATATATGGTGATTTAACAGGCGAGGAGACTAGCTTGTAGCATCTTTAGTACCACATTCATATGTAACATAGGAATTGAATGAGTTGGATAACAACTTGGAGAGGCTTATTATATATTTCCCAGATAATGGGACTGATGAATTGCCTCTTCGGTACCAGAGGAATGTGGTTGGGGTTCTAGGATCGATCAGGCGACTGCTGCGTTGAGTGGATCATGCTATAGTTTGCTAAGATGATCATCATCATGGATAGTTGATAGTATTTTAGGGCTACATTTTGATTTTTGTATTAGAATATTTGGATAATAAAGACCACATAGCCTTATGTCTTTGGATGACATTTTTGTAACACACTCTCTACAAACTATTTTACCTAATGAGAAATACTAATTTTATTATCAATGTATCTTGTTCAGTATAGATGAATATTTTTTTATTTAAAAATGTTGTAAATGTCTATTTAACACGCGATTGACCAATGCATCAACCAGTGTGTTTAAATTTCTTGAAATGTGTTGATATTCAATATAATCAAACTACCTTTCCAAGAGATGAACCTGTAAAAAAATTCTTAACATTAATGAACTTATAATTGTATAGACACTATTTAAATGTAATACAATGAGTTGTGAATCTAACCTAACGATCAAAATTCAAATGCCAAATGTGATAGAATCATATAATAGTTCAATGAATACACCATATTTTTCTACGTTTCTCATTGTGCGACTGAGGCATACCAGGGAAAATTTTAAGAACCCCCCTAAATTTATATGTATAATAAATGGGCGAATCCCCATGATACATAGGAAAAATGGAAGGTGAATTTATTAATAATATAATATGTATATATATTTTTTTTGGTGAATCTCTCACGAGATTATATTATCTTGTAAAATCATGGCGAATCACTAGTACAAATGGAAAATTATTAGTACGAAATGGTGAATCATTGTGTAATGGAGTTTGAGGTGTTGGTTCCAATGAAGATACAGTAGTTAAACTAGGAGTTGAAGGAAGCGAACCACCGAGACCAAGCATGGCACATGGTGACTGGTGAGGGAAGCAATTCTCATGCAATTTGGAAAACGCATTCTAGTTCTGCTCAGCGTAGTGTTGTTGCTCATGCTACTACTAGCACTGATATTGAGGTTGGAGAGGAGTTTGAGGAAGCATGGAAGGTAGCTGTGGTGGAGAATTACAAAGAGAACCCCATGATGGGCTCCATTTTTCCCTTTGGTATTTGGGTCTGCAAGATCTTCTGTCCATTGAAAAACAATTAACTGTTCAACCAAAAATCAACTTGATTGAGTTGATTAGGTACGAGTCAACTCAGACTAATCTTCAAAACTATGCTTTGCACTATCCCATATTTATCACACTAATTCTACACAACAGTGTGCATTTGCACCCAACTCTCATGCATGCACACAAAATTTTCATCAACATCTATAACCCTAACCAAGTGAGAATCGATGAACAATTTGCACCAAATTTTGTTATAGTGTTGAAAGTTCATAAGAAATTTAGATCCATGGTACCTTCAATAAATTTTGAGATAACCTCCACAAATTCGACCACAATAGAGCAAACTTGTGATAAATTTTAAACCTACAAAAACTAGGATTCATGTTCCTAGGAATGATCATAAGTAGTTGACATATAGGTAGAGTTTTGAGCCTTGACACATTGATAATGCAATGGCTTAGGTCAAAACTCACACATTGAAAAGTCATCAATGAAGAGAAGACAAGATCATTATGAATTACACATACTCCAAACTTCCTACCAAATTCTACTTAGTTGTCCGCAACTCAGCTATGCATAATCTTATAGTAAATACAAATTCCACAAAGCCTTCTTCACATAGCTAACAAATGGCCATTGGAAGAGCATCCCTTATATAATAGTAATAGTAGAAATCAATAGATTATTTCATATTGAACTTCATAGCCATAGCACTCCTATGTATTGTATGATGTATTCAACTTGCATTATCAAATATAGATAAAATCATACTTTTGATTGATACATGTAAATCATACTTGTGCACAATGTTGAATGCAATGCCAGTTAAGGAGTAAAGTCGGTTTGACATGTAATGATCTATAAAATAATTAAGAAACTTAGTAATGCATCACAACTTTCACGTTTGAAAAAATTATAAAGCCTTCATGCAAATCCATTGTTGTTATAGTTCCTTCTCTCAACAATGTTCCACATAAGCATGGAAAATCAAGTAATATTAAATTGCATTTATAATACTTTGAAGCAATTAATGCTTATGGTGTCTTTTAATACCGAGTTATTACTCTGCCCCAGTTGTAATTTATGCAATTAGATTGTACTGAATGCTTACAAAGAAATTGAAGAGAGGATGGTTAGAAACTAGGGCTCAATGTATTATAAGCATTCATGCCTTGACCGATGATATATAATGCATATAAAACAAACGAGATCTGGGTAAAGCATGAATGTGGCAATCCCGTTGTACATAGTAAATGGCATTGAGTTTGACATAAGATATTGTCTTTTACTAGTGTTTTATGGTAGATTAGTGCAACTTAAAAGCTATAAGATGTTATAAATTTAATATATCTAAATTTTACCTGAAGAGATAGTTAGAAATACATAGATTTTACAAACAATAATTTTGCAAAGAAATCCGAATGCTGAATTAACACACAAGTATGCCTCAAATAAAAGCATCTATAAAACCTTTTTCCTAAAAGAAATTCATCATTTTGAAATTTTGAATATTTATCCATGATATTTAGATTATAAGAGTATATATAGTTTATATACCAGATTGCTTAAATTAAAGATTAGCTTACCGTATGAATTACAGTGCATAGATAGAAATAGAGATGGTTTCCAAAAAAAAGCACCCAAAAAGGCAGCAAAATTCAGAGGAGACACTTATTTCACTTCTTCGATGTTGGTCTTTGATGACCACTATCATCATCACTTCCATATTCATCCTCATGCACCTAAAGAGCTGTAGGTACCACTCTACCCCTGCAAATAGATCAATGAAGTGAAAATTACAATTAAAACATTCTATATTTTTACAAAGAGTTACAACGCACATTCGCAAGAATGACGCCAAGCCTTCTCCATTAAGCATTTCCATGCTAGTGAAAAATTTCTACATAGGGCATAAAACACTATTATCAGAATTAAATCCTATATAAAGATGATAAAAACTGAACCCAACTAAACATTTCCATTTATTGGAACTACCCATCATCAAAAGTAAGTAAAACCAATCTACAAATTTATGATTAAATTATAAGCATGATATTTCACAGAGGAAAATTTTCTTAATAGAAGGTTCCTTGCCACTCGAAGGATCACAAAAACTGAAGTAGAATATGAGACTAAATCATTATTTCAACATTTTTTCATTGACAAAGATTTTATTTAACTTCCACATTATTGTCTAATAAAGTCTATTATTTAACAACACAGTAGTATTAATATGTAAATATCACATTTTAGAATACTATTCTACTAACATCTAATTCTATTTCGTATTATTATGATACTGTTGAGTCTCAGAGCTAGCCAACAATTCCAACCCACCTTCTTGTCTAACTTTTAGGGGATGCCAACTTTCACAGGAAAAAAAGAGTCTTTACAAACAATATTGAAATATCACTGGAACATCACACAAGAGCCTTGACACTTGTGTGCATAATCAATAATGTTAAAATAAATAATATTTCCAAGAAAAACCAATTCAGATCCCCTGCATCCCAATCTAATCTTAAAACAATTGCCACAATTTAAAAATATGTGGAGGTTCAATGCTAGTTATAAAACGTGTTTGACTGCAACATTGTTTCCAAATCAAAGTTCCCATTAGAGAACCTCTCTCTATATTCCTCTAGTTCCCACAGCTTCCTCCACTCTAGATATCCTTCACATATCAATGTGTCAAACTGTGATTTTATTGGCATAGAATTGGGGTTGTTTTGTAGCCAGCCAACAATAATTGCTACCAAAGCAATACAAGCACTCTCATGTGCAACACGTTCACTTTGTTGGTCAATTGAAGCAAAAAATAATTCAGTTGATAGCTTCATTTGTCCATCTCTGCTAACTTGTACTTTATGTTCCCAACTACTAATGGTAAAGTTGTCATCTCCAAAGTCTTCCCAGACATGTTCAAAGCTACACTGGAATCAATCTCATTGACCTGCAACAGATAAACAGATATTGATATCAATATCTACCAGATATTGCAAGAGATAGTTAAACACAAATGAAGCAACAAACAATAGGGTTCTATTAGTTTCTAAATTGATGTTGAAGTAAATTAAATACTTGAAAATAATCCGTATCTAGAAGCATTGAACTGTAATCAAAAGTATTCAATCCAAACAAAATATCTCAAACACTCACGAGTCATGCCAAACTAAGTAACACACATCCAAACTTGTTTGTAGCACCAAATGAAGCACTAAAAAATGACAAAAACGGTACAAGTACCCATCAGTATTACACTAGTACTTTTCGCTATGGTATGAATAATGTGACATGGTTATAAGGGAAGAAAACATCAAGAGACGAGTTGTATATCACTAGGTAGGGCCACATGGTGAAGCCTAATTAAAAGGAACCCAAGTCACCATTCATCTCCACTGGATCAAAAATAAACATAAATTCATAAAAACAAGCAAAATGTCTGATCTGTTTTTACTTAAAAATGCAAAGATACAAAATTGTAATCACAAGCATTCAGGCCCAACACATTACCATACATGATACACAATCGTTGATTATAGCACCAAAATAATGCAATCAAATATGCCAAAAATAGTACAATCATGCACCAATATTGCACCTAAACCGTTACCTTTCCTATATTAAATTTATGTATTGTGCAGAGTGATATGGTCAAGAGTAGAAAAAAAAATAAGAGACAGGAATCTGTACCATCGCTTGGGGGGGTAGCTATGTAGGAAAGATTGATTGTATGTGATCAAAATCAATATTATCTCCACCCTCTTCTCTGCATACCTTATTCAACAATGGTATATGGAGGAGCTAGTTTAAACCAAGAAGGAAAGAAACCAAAATTTTCTAAGTAAATTAATTCAAGAGAAGGAATAAATCAAAATGAAACTTATGAAACATGAACAAATTCTATTAATTTTCATAATTTATGAGCAAAGTGGAGAAATAAAATGGCTTTTTTCTAATACAAGTGACATGTACCTACTAATGTGTTAAAAGATAAAATACCATTTTCAAAATTTTAACATTAGATTTGAAGGAAAATAATAATTATTCCACTAAAACTCAATCACATGTTTCACCATATGAGAAAGATGTCACACCCTCCAGTCAAATTTATCAACCATGAATGTCCTTCAACCATTTAATGAATTTCTACTTAAATGCGACATTGTTGAGGAATATGTCACAAATATACTGTAACCATATTAAACATGAAGTGCATAAAAATGTTCTGAAAGCATGAATCTCCTTCAACCATTTAATTAGCTGTTAGTGAAATGTCACGTATTCCTCATGAATATGTCAAAATCTGCTACAACTACTTAATGCACTATTCGTGGAATATCACGTTACTCACGATTATGTCACAATCTACATTATAATGAACTTGCAAAAATTGTCAATGAGTAAGATTACTAGCTGCATCATATAATGAATGTGAAAAAATTACTAACAACCAAAGTCCTGATTGAAAATATTTAATTCCATTCCATAGATTTTATTTTGGTGATCCTATAGAAATCATATGAACGATAGCAAGGGATACAAATTTAATTCCATTCCATTGATTTTATTTTAGAGATCCTACAGATTCCATTGATTTTATTTTGGAGATCTTACAGAAATCATGTAAACAATAGCAAGGGATACTGGGTTGCTTATAACCCTCATTAATTCCTTCTCCAAGCATTATTAATTCCTTCTCTTGTTTAGAAGAAGAAGATAGGATATTTAAGAGTTAGTAAAATGGGCCAAATAAGAAAGGGAACCCACTAAGGGTGCATTAATGCATTAATGTAGGTGGAAGGTTCGGATTGATCATAATTTTTTCTCACATTAGTAAACCTATCCATGTTGTCTGGGCCTCCCACCACAACTCCCACCAAGATGTTGGGATTGGGTGCACTGTTGTACAGAGATTGGAAGCCTGTTTTGCAGGGAATGGGTTGAGGATGATTGGCCTTGGAGAGAAGAGAATAGGCTTTGTGATGAATAAGTTTTGGATAGAGGGAACCATATCCAACCATGTATGAAATCTTCATAGGATTATCTCCCAGTATGTAATCAACCTTCATCAACACAAAATTGATTTAGATCCTACATACATTAGTAACTTTTTTAAATAATAGGAAAATTAAGCATTGGGCTATTATGAATATATACCTGGTGTTTTACAAGTGTTCTTAGCCTGTGAGGAGTTATTGTCAGATAGGGATAGTCACTCCTTTGTATTCATTTTAAATGGCACATTTTAAAAAATACAGAGGTTGCATTGTATCCTCCTAATTTTTTCAATACAATTCAAAATACAAGTGTATTTTTTAAAATGTGCCATTTAAAATGAATACCTTGGCTATTATAAAATCCCTACTCCATGTTTTTGGATTTGCTAAAATTTAAGGCAGATGCATTGTCCATTGTCACAGATAAGACTAGCAGACTTTGAGAAATAGACAATTCTTATCAGTTCTGTCCAGGAACCAGAGAGACAGGGTAGTCCAGTTCGAAGTCCATACACGAATCTTAAACATTGTTTCGTCCAAGAACCATAGAGACATGGTAGACGTGAATACTACCCATTGCTGTCATTATAGAAATGACCCATTGGTAGCGATTGAATCCCATTAGTGCAAGAATATAAAGAAGAATATTTTCCTACATTTTCATTAGACAAAACCTGCAAATTCTGGCCCATATAGACAGCCTCGGGACTTACTAATGATGAATTATAAAAGCAGGTCCTAAGAACAACTTGGAAGTCTAGCCTTTGCAACCCCCATAAGGCTCCTGGATTGAGATTGTGTAGAACAAAACCAACCCTAATCCTGCACAAGACGTATTCGTCGCAGATGAATTCGAGACAAGTGTCTACCCTCTTTTCAGCGATTGCCCAGGCAGGAGTGTGTGTGTGTGATAACCCAACTTTTATGCATGAGATTTGAACCCTCGTACACAAGCAAAGAATTTTCGGAATTATAAATCTGAAAATTGGCATTCTTCTCTATCAAAATGCCTTTAGAATTATCAGTATCGATACTCCAAACCACGGTTCTATCTGAGTCTTCTATGACCAGGTTCCCATGAATCCCCAGCTTAAGAATTGTTTGCCCTATTTTCAACGATTGCCCAAGCAAGAGTGTGTGCGTGGGATAATCCCAACTTTTCTGCATGAGATTTGAACCCTCGTACATAAGCAAAGAATTCACGGAATTATAAATCTAAAAATTGGCGTTCTTCTCTATTAAAATTCCTTTAGAATTATCAGTATCGATACTTCGAACCACGGTTCTGTCCGAGTCTTCTAGGACCAGGTTCCCATGACTCCCCAGCTTAAGAATTGCACCCTCTACTACTATCTTGTTTCTGTTTATTGTTGTAGGAGGAGAGGTGAGATTCAATCCCATTACAAAAGACAATGAATCTGCCATAAGAATTTACAGCCATGAATCTGTGATATCCCCATTTCCATTGAGATTGTAAATATTTTCTTAGTGCCTAAGGTCCTTTCTTTCCTCCCCTTGCCATGGTAGATGTCTTCAGAGCCATTCTTACGATTTAAAGCATAAAGCATACTAATAATTACCATATTCCCAATTCCAAACCTTGCTCATAGCCATTGGGCTTAAGCACAAGAAAAATTTATTTAGTGCACCAAGCCATGACATTTATTTGATCCAGTGGTACAAATACAAGTAATTTATTTCTAGTTTGTTATGATAGTATTTTGATTCATGACGAAAGCACAATTTTACAAAGTAAGTTGGAATCTGATTAGAAGCTAGAGGGAATTGTTGATGTTTTGATTCCCCCAATACCCAGAACTCTACAATCCCTGATGGATGAAAATATTGAGCCTTTTAATCACTTTCTTCTGCTTCTATTGTCGTTGTTAATTCTTCCAAAGAGGCCAAAGATTTTTCAGTAGCTTCCCAAGATTGAAAATTTTGCAGAGGATTTTTTTGTTTTGTTTGTGGAAATCTACACAGATAAAACCTCATACTCTTGGTGCAAGTCTTAATTCTTCCAAAGAGGCCGAATATTTTTCAGTAGCTTCCCAAGATTGAAAAGTTTGTAGAGGAGTTTGTTTTTTTGTTCGTGGAAATCTACACAGAGAAAAACTCATACTCTTGGTGTAGGTGTTAATTCTTCCAAAGAGGCCAGAGATTTTTCAGTAGCTTCCCAAGATTGAAAAGTTTGCAGAGGATTTTGTTGTTTTGTCCATGGAAATCGACACAAAGAAAACCTCATACTCTTGGTGCAGGGTGTTGCATTGTATCCTCCTAATTTTTGCAATACAATTCAAAATACAAGTCTATTTTTAAAATGTGCCATTTAAAATGAATACCATGGTTGTTATAACATCAGTGCCATTTAAAATTAATACCATGTTCACCACAAAGACAGATACCAACCTTTGTAAGCTTTGGACTGATGTTGAATACTTGCTTTAGTCCATCATCTGTAATTTTTAGGCACTCCACTAAAGTCAATTTTCATAACTGACCTTGAGACCTTTCAGAAAGTTTTAAGAAGGAATCATCAATGAGCCTTTCACTTATAGGATACTCCACATGTACAGTTTTCCGTAGACGAGGATCATCTTTCACTGCAGCATGCAGAGACTTGCAAACTTTTTCAATGGATAGAAGATCTTGCAGGCCCAAATACCAAAGGGAAAAATGGAGCCCATCATGGGATAGTGAAACAAGTTATCATTTTGAACCAACCTGAAATCTATTTAATAGAACTCTCCCAAATTCAAAGTGGCATTCCATCATAACAGAAACTTCTAAGAAACATGATGAATTTTTTTTCACAACATTAAATGGCAAAGTAACTGAACCAAATTTTACTCCACCATTTCCTTAAAATTCATTAACATCTATTTTCTTATATTGTACCGAGTCTCCCAAAACCATCAACAACCAAATTTAAATAGGCATGCCTATTACAAAATTAAGACAAAACTTATAACTATTTTCTGGAACAAGCAAAACTGCTCTAATTTCTTTAAGTTATTCACTGAGAGGTATGGGTTCAATGAAAAAATGTATGTTAATTCCTAAACAAGTTTCAAGGGACATGATATATTTAGATTTTCATCACAAATTTTCTTCTTAAATCGCTCTAAAAAGTCAGAATGCTCCAACCCAATTCCTTCATAGGGGCCCTCAGCAGTAGAAACTATGGACTTTAGTCTTCAATCTAGTAAATATCTGTGAATGTAAATTTAGTCCTGACACAAACAACCTCAACATATAACTGAGGGAATTCAACTCAAGTATGTGCAACTCTTGTTCTTCACCTAGACCCAAAAAGTAATTCCCCATTTGTCTTAATGATTTGTCTAATTGTTGCAGAAAGAATTCTGGTGAATTTATTCCAGAATGATATGTATTTCGGTAGCTTACAGGTATCAAGTTGGCCCACAAATTTGCTAAAATTGGAATTGAATATATATAAAGAGAAGAAAAGGCTATCACAGAGCTAGGCCCTTCGAAATTTCTTTCAATTTTTCCCAAGTCTTCCCTGCCTAGGTAAAACAAATTGCCTAGGTAAAACTATGGAAAAATGGCATGAACATGAATGAAACTAGGTAAGTGTATTACCACATTAGAGGATACTTATGATCTAACCATGCAACACAAGGTGAAAGTGACCAAGATGTGATTATTTGACCACCTTGATGTTGGTTCATGAAGAACATTATGCACCACTGAAGCAACCTCCACTGATAATCTAACCTTGTGAAGGCTAGAATCATCATTTCAACCAAGGCAACCACATTATTATCAAGGAGAATCACTATGCTTAACATCCAAGAAGATCATCACATGAAGGACTACTCTCAACCGAAAATAAGTGTGTGTCTGTAGTCCTTGAGCATCCTACAAGTTACCCCTGAAGTATGCATTTACCAATCATGTCAACATGACGGGTAACAAAAATCACTAATATGACCAAGTAGAAAATGACAAGAACATGGCTGCAGGGGTTCTTGACCTGCAAAGACAAAACCCAGTTCCAATCTTGAGAAATTGATGATATTTTTCTTCAAATAGGATAAATTATAGTCTCTCTTGAAATATTTATTGACTGGTAGATCATATGTACCAGTTAGAGCCAAGGAGCAAAACCCAATTCAAATGATCACATGACTAGTATACCTCCATGTCAAGCAGGAAATCACCACTGCATAGGGAATCCCAACAGCAAGAAACTCTAAATATGAAGGGAGGAGACTTGGAAGTTGAGTTACACATACCAATACCAAAAAATTTCAAGAAACAAGCTTGGATATTTAATCTGGGCTCCACATGTATCCCAATCAACCAGTCCCATGAAAGGAACATTGGTCAGCATACCTTGTGTTGCATGCAAGACACACAACAAACCTTTACCCTTATCTTCTGTCAATTAACTGTGCTACAGCTAATGCACACAACCACCATTAGCAGACCATTAAATGCTTGGAAAAAGCTAGTTAATAATTCCAAAGGGTCAAGATTATGAAAATACAATGCATCAATTTGAATGTAGAAATTAAGTGAACCCATTTTAAGCTACTAAGTGCTATTTAAGAGAGTCAAATAAAGAATTATATAACATAATAAAGGTATGCAAATATTTCAATATTTGAATCACCTATTTGGATGATGCAGATGGACATGGTATATCATCATCATGAAGTGAATAACAGGGGCTGTTGGCTGTCTAGTTGTCCAATGTAGGAGAAAATTTCTCTTATAGGGTTACCCATTTTGGTGGGTGATAGGGTCAAATACCAAACCATGGGATTAGGGGTTACCCCTTATTGGCCAAACCAAAACTATAAAATCATAAATCTCTGAGGATGAGCAAGGGAAGGCTCAAACAACCTATGACCCTTTACAAACAATGAAAAATGGGTGAAATATGTCAAAAAGAGCAAAGCTCCTCAAGCTCAAAAGGCCCAGCTAACCCCGGTAGTTGGCCCTAGCTTGACTCTAGAGAAGTCTGCTACATTTGTCATAGAAAAAGAGCCTGTTGTTTCCTCTCAACTCACCTCCTAATGAGGAGGTGGGGGCTTGTTGTAACCAACCTACCCAAAACATCTTGGGACAACCTAATAAATTTTTCTTATTCTAAGTTTATTTGAATTCTTTTGGTGACCCAATCATTGTTTGCATGGTTCACCTTGTTTTTTATTTGATAAGAACTTATTTAACCTTGCTTTGGATTTGATGACAATATAGCTCATGGATCTTGCAGCCTTGATAATCATCCTTTGAAATCACGCGATTTGATTTGTTTTGATCTTTGTTGAGGTGAATTTTTTAAATATTTTGTATAACAAGACATATTTTCAAAAAAAGAGGGGAATTCCTATGAAAATAAAAAGAGAAGTTACATGCCAAATAGGGCAATGACAACTAGAGACAAGGCAATGAAAGGAAGAAAATATATTAAAAAAGAGCAGATATGTCTCTCCATTGAAAATTTTGAAAGATTTCAAACTGTAACTATTGTCGCCTTGTTGAAATTTTCAATTATAATTTATAACAGTAAGTCTCATCACCATGACAAATATTATCTTTAGATTCAATTTAAAGCCCACAAATATCTAATCTTACAAAACATATATGATAACTAATTCAACCGAACCCACTGTTTATAGATCCAGAGATGATTTCTAGCTTTGAAGAATGCTTCCCTCTAACAATCCAACTAGAAAAACAATTGAACCAAAATAAGAGGTCACTATAGGAGCAGGAAGGCACTTTTATAGTTGCTAAATCAAGGTAGAAAATATTTTACATCCATACATAAGAGTTGGTAAACATCTAATATTTATTCCAGATTTACCCAATTAAAGGAAAAATTGTGCATAACAGTCCTTAATCATAATTTTTCCTGCTAAATCAAATTAAGGGAACATCGATATTTTGCTACAAGTTGAGATCAATTAGGAAAGAAAAAGAAATATAATGGCTTGCATGGAGGAATGCATGGGTTGCCAGCTCATTTGCAGCCATCACATCAGCTTCTACTCCACCTGTTAGCCGTCTTGAGTAAGCCTGTCCATAAAGACTCACTATGTGAATTATACATCAAAATTAGCAAAAAACAGGTGTATGAAAATTCATGCCCAACATTATAAGTATCCTTCCATCATGATATTACCATATTTTATTTGGAAATTTCATTATTAGTGTCAAATCTCTTAAATTCCAATCAGTTTAAATGTATCAAAAAATAAATATGGTGGGATTCGTTCCATATTAATAATTACTTTGCTCTACTTTGCAAGGCACAAAAATAGGTCCAGTTTAAATCAGAATTACATTTTCCAATTTCCTTTCCTTCTCAGAGATTTAATGTAAACACCTAGTACATAATTACGAATTATCCCTAGTATCTAGATAGATTAGAAGCATCTTATGATTAACCAATAGTAAAATCACTAATGTTATATTTCACAACTCAATTAGCTATTCCTTTGTAGCCTTTCCCAATCAAATTTTTGTCCCACTCAAGTTACATTTCACAAATCAATTAGCTATTCCTTTGTAGCCTTTCCTATCCTCACACATTTCTAAAATTATTTTCACCCTGCAATTGTTGTCCTACTCAACTGAGCCCTAATAAGCTGCCTATCAATTCCAACTGTCTCATTTCTCTGCTAGACCAATTATATTTAACGTTAAATTAGTGTATGTTTATCCATATATGGCTCTTGTTGGATCTCGATGAGCTCTCTTTTGCATTATCATACTCCCCCTTGATAGTTGATTATAATTGAGTGAGCTTGGTTTTCATATTTGGAATTCCAATAATCTAATTATTCTAAAGGATCTGCCCTATATCTCTAATATTTTAGAACAAGGACTTGCAATTTTGTCCTTCAACAATACTTTTGTTGTTACAAGCTATATTGTTCATAGGGTCTTCTAGAAATGTCCTTACATAGTGACAAGAGTCAAGAATACTACCTTGTCACACAAGTTAAGGCATCATCAATAGCTCATACAATACTAAATAACTTCCACATTCAGTGTGCTTAGTGAATTCACACATCTTCCCATACAACACAGTTTCAATTCTAGAGATCATTGTCCTTAGGGCTTGATAACAGTTGCCTTCTAATATTGACATAATTATTCAAACATCACTGTACTTGGGCCTTTCAACAGTCCACAAGTGCTCTTTAACAACCATTCATTAACAAACAAACCAATCTATTAGAGAAACCTACCTTTTTTCTCAACTTCCCCTTATCCTTCTTATTCTTGGTTTTGTGGTCTTGCTTCAGAAACCAGACCTCTGATTAGGGCATGTTGTAACCACTGTTACAGTCCTGCCAACTCGGCCTCCACTGGTCAAGAGAATTTGGCTGCCCTTCTTCTATCAAGTCTTTCCATACATTGGGTTATAAGACACCTGCTAGCCTATTGTTGCACCATTTTGGTCCTCAAAAGGATACCTACAACATTTCAGTTTCCCACAAATATTAGCAAAGATATTCCTCCACGGATGCAACACAAAATTACTTGTGATTTTTCACACTTTGGATGATCTTCAAACTCCTGCTCCAGCTCTTTTAGGAACAACGTTCCAACCTAGCAGACTTACTCTATGAACCAAGCACCCTTGAAACCTTCTTAACAGTCTCTGTCTACCTTTGGCCCTCTCTGAAAGCCTTGCTCTACCCAAGTATTTATGCAGCTTGCTAACCTACATTCAAACCATGCACAAGAACCCTACAACAACCCTGTTGCAACTTGGTCCTACACTAGATTATCTCTAGATTTTCGGACCCAAATTTATTCAAGGTGTCCCACAACTTGGCTGAACTTTCCAATCAATCTTCATCAATCAACATAGCTTCATTGTCATAAATAATCCTTACCTCTAGCTGCTATCCTGCTCCTTCAAGATTTCCAACTCATAGGGTCTTCAACTAGTTGCCCCAAATCATT
The DNA here is from genome assembly GCA_034641835.2 of Pinus albicaulis. Classification (NCBI taxonomy): domain Eukaryota; kingdom Viridiplantae; phylum Streptophyta; class Pinopsida; order Pinales; family Pinaceae; genus Pinus; species Pinus albicaulis. The sequence goes on along the minus strand of CM076581.1, from coordinate 426,851,869 downwards.
GATATGTTGCTCCAAATCACAGAACTAGGGTTTTTAGTTCTGCCTTCATACAATCCAATAATATAACTGTTCTAAAGGATCTGCTCTATATCTCTGATATTTTAGAACAAGGACTTGAAATTTTGTCCTTCAAAAATACTTTTGTTGTTACAAGCTATATTGTTCATAGGGTCTTCTAATAATGTCCTTACATAGTGACAAGAGTTAAGAGTCAAGACTACTACCTTGTCACACAATTTAAGGCATCATCAATAGCTCATACAATACTAAATAACTTCCACATTCAGTGTGCTTAGTGAATTCACACATCTTCTCATACAAAACAGTTTGAATTCTAGAGATCATTGTCCTTAGCGCTTCATAATAGTTTCCTTCTAATAGTGACTTAATTCTTCAAACATCATTGTACTTGGGCCTTTCAATAGTCCACAAGTGCTCTTTAACAACCATTCATTAACAAACAAACCAATCTATTAAAGAAACATACCTTGTTTCTCAACTTCCCCTCATCATTCTTGTTCTTGGTTTTGTGTTCTTGCTTCAGAAACCAGACCTCTGATTAGGGCATGTTGTAACCACTGTTACAGTCCTACCAACTCAGCCTCCACTGCTCAAGAGACTGTGGCTTCCCTTCTTCTATCAAGTCTTTCCATACACCAGAAGTTTATGCCTGTCAGCGAAGTACTTGTAATTCGTAAGTCAATCAGGGTTTTCCATTCATTCAAGTCTACTCCCCAAAAAGTAGGTTTCACACAATTCTAAGGATTTCATGGGCAAAATTCTTCCTCTTGTTTTCAGAACTAATTAATATAATTTACTCTTATCCCCAGAATATGTGTTTCTTTGTCTCAAGGATATTAATTTCTCAGTGATCCATGAATCTAGTGGATTCCATAAGCACAAAACGTTAGTGGATTCCCTGTTAAGCCTAATTGCTGCTTTCTCCCATACATACACACATTTATCATATATACAAGTGCATTTCTAGTGCATTAGTGCTACAATTTTAATTTATTTATGAGAAGTTAATAAACTTGAAAAAGCAAATAAAGTTTCGAATGTGAAATATGTGAAATAGTAAATTTTGTCACTCATTTTCCCGATAAAATCTTCTTGTAATTCACACGATATTGAAATAATAAATTTCTCATAAATGTTTATATTTTATCTCACTATGGTTATATGCTTTTCCATGTTAAAAAAGCATTATATTTGACATGTCAAGTGTGAAATCAGAATATACATCATACTGTCCATACAGGCTCATAAAATAACAGTACTGTGGCTATCTTGTAGAAATTTTTTCTAACCTATCACTACATTAATACATAGTACATTCATCATAGGCACGTGAAATATGGGTTTTCAAAAGAGATTATGGAAATGTGCTACCTGCATGATGACTTTGTGCAAAACATATCAGATCAAATCTAAAAACCGAACAAGAAAAACCTTGCATTGGAACAGGTCTCTGATAGAAGCAGTGACCTGAGAAAATCATTTGAGTTCCAACTGTGATGATTTTACTAACATGGAGGACTAAAATTTCTCTACTGTAGAACATGGTATCACGTTTTTAATATGTCCCAATTTTATTTCTTTGAACTCATTTCCAGAGGAGCAGTAGTGTTTGTAAATTCAGCAGAGGTTGGATGTTCTAGATGTGATAGCTCTCTAAGGGTCCTTTTCAAAAGGGATTTGTGGAATTTGTTATTAGGAGAGGTGGAAAAAGAAAGATATTTTCTAGTAGGATTGTAAGCCTGTACATTCTTTAGACAAAAAGTTGAGAACAAGAATTTCATATTTGATTGAGATGGCAGTATTTTTTGAAGATGCAATGTGGTCTAAAAGAGAACATATCAGCCATGACATTGTAGCTGGTTATCTAAGTGAATGTTTAATTATTCTTTATTCATTAACCTCATGTTTCACAAAGTTGATCTTTGTATATAGGACCGTTGGTGGTGTTGTGCATATATTGAAAACTATCATTTTTAGTTCAATAATTTTTTTAGACATAGATACAACTGAAATGATCTAGTGACATTTTGAATTATCAATATTAATAGGCTATTTCATGTTGGACTAAGGATGGTGGAGGCATGAGTTGTATATTGTATGATATATTGCTTGATCTGATTGGAAGGTGTGCATGCATTGTTTAACCTTAGGTTCATTTTTCAAGAAGGTAGTATCTGACTCAAATGCACCAGTCGAAGAAAAGGCGCTGGATGCATTGATTACATATTTACGTGCAGTAGATGTAGATATTGGAAGGTATGCGTTCTTTCTTTGGAAATCATCACCCTTTCCCATACTATGCTTTGTGTGAAGTTTTATGAGATGTTTGTCTCCAGCTTTGTAGATTATCTTAAATTTGTTATGTTGTTAATAGTTGTTTGGCTGATAGTTGAATTTTTTGGGTTTTTACAAGTGAATATTCAAGTAATTTTATGTGTTTATGCCAAGGTTACATAAAAATTTGTTTTAATTTTATTGAGAAAAACTGCTTTGCAATCACTCACTAATGTTTCACTCACTAATGTTGTGATTTCTTACCAAATTCTGTGTTATGTTGAATGTTATTTTCAAAAGTTTTGATCTTGATTTCTATCTAGGGTCATGGAATATATAATTTCAATAATTTAATTGGATCAATCGTTCATTCTTCTGCGAAATGGAACATTATATCCTATTATTGAAAATGGTATTTTCAAGAGACTGTGTTTTCCCTTCTTCTATCAAGTCTTTCCATAAGTTGGGTTATAAGACACCTTCTAGCCCATTGTTGCACCCTTTTGGTCCTCAAAAGAATACCTACAATAGTTTAGTTTCCCACAAATATTTGCAAAGATATTCCTCCACAGATGCAAAACAGAATTACTTGTGATGTTTCACACTTTGGATGATCTTCAAACTCCTGCTCCAGCTCTTTTAGGAACAACGTTCCAACCTAGTAGACTTTCTCTATGAACCAAGCACCCTTGCAACCTTCTTAACAGTCTCTATCCACCTTCGGCCTTCTCTGAAAGCCTTGCTCTACCCAGGTATTTATGCAGCCTGCTAACCTGCATTCAAACCAAGCACAAGAACCCTACAACAACACTGTTGCAACTTGGTCCTACACTAGATTATCTCTAGATTTTCGGACCTAAATTTATTCAAGGTGTCCCACAACTTGGCTGACCTTTCCAATCAATATTAATCAGTCAACATAGCTTCATTGTCATAAATAATCCTTACCTCTAGCTGCTATCCTGCTCCTTCAAGATTTCCAACTCATAGGGTCTTCAACTAGTTGCCCCAAATCATTGATATGTTGCTCCAAATAAGAGAACTAGGGTTTTTAGTTCTAGCTTCATACATTCCAATAATCTAACTGTTCTAAAGGATCTTCCCTATATCTCTGATATTTTAGAATAAGGACTTGCAATTTTTTCCTTTAACAATACTTTTGTTGTTACAAGCTATATTGTTCATAAGGTCTTCTATAAATTTCCTTACATAGTGACAAGAGTCAAGATTAAGGACTACTACTTTGTCACACAAGTTAAGGCATCATCAATAGCTCATATGATACTAAATAACTTCAAAATTCAGTGTGCTTAGTGAATTCACACATCTTCCCATACAACAAAGTTTGAATTCTAGAGATCATTATCCTTAGGGCTTCATAATAGTTGCCTTCTAATAGTGACTTAATTCTTCAAACATCACTGTACTTGGGCCTTTCAACAGTCCACAAGTGCTCTTTAACAACCATTCATTAACAAACAAACCAATCTATTAGAGAAACATACCTTGTTTCTCAACTTCCCCTTATCCTTCTTGTTCTTGGTTTTGTGTTCTTGCTTCAGAAACCAGACCTCTGATTAGGGCATTTTTTAACCACTGTTACAGTCCTACCAACTCGGCCTCCACTGCTCAAGAGAATGTGGCGGCCCTTATTCTATCAAGTCTTTCCATACACCAGAAGTTTATGCCTGTCAGTGAAGTACTTGTAATTCGTAAGTCAATCAGGGTTTTCCATTCATTCAAGTCTGCTCCCAAAAAAGTAGGTTTCACACAATTCTAAGGATTTCATGGGAAAAAGTCTTCCTCTTGTTTTTATAAATAATTAATATAATTTACTCTTATCCCCAAAATATGTGTTTCTTTGTCTCAAGGATATTAATTTCTCAGTGATCCATGAATCTAGTGGATTCCATAAGCACAAAACGTTAGTGGATTCCATGTTAAGCCTAATTGTTGCTTTCTCCCATACATACACACATTTATCATATATACAAGTGCATTTCTAGTGCATTAGTGCTACAATTTTAATTTATTTATGAGAAGTTAACAAACTTGAAAAAGCAAAGAAAGTTTCGAATGTGAAATATGTGAAATAGTAAATTTTGTCACTCATTTTCCCTATAAAAACTTCTTATAATTCACACAATATTGAAATAAGAAATTTCTCATAAATGTTTATATTTTATCTCACTGTGGTTATATGCTTTTCCATGTTAAAAAATCATTATAGTTGACATGTCAAGTGTGAAATCAAAATATACATCATACTATCCATACAGGCTCATAAAATAATAGTACTGTGGCTATCTTGTAGAAATTTTTTCTAACCTATCACTACATTAGTACATAGTACATTCATCCTAGGCACCTAAAATATGGCTTTTGAAAAGAGACTATGGCAATGTGTTGCCTGCATGAAGGTTCTATGAAAAACATATCAGATCAAATCTAAAAAACTAAACAAGAAAAACCTTGCATTGGAACAGGTCTTTGACAGAAGCAGTGACCTGAGAACATCATCTGAGTTCTAGATGTGATGATTTTACTAACGTGGAGGACTAAAATTTCTCTACTGTAGCACATGGTATCACATTTTTAATATGTCTCAATTTTAGTTCTTTGAACTCATTTCTAGAGGAGCATTAGTGTTTGTAAATTCAGCAGAGGTCGGATGTTCTAGATGTGATAGCTCTCTAAGGGTCCTTTTCAAAAGGGATTTGTGGAATTTTTTATTAGGAGAGGTGGCAAAAGAAACATATTTTATAGTAGGATTCTAAGCCCGTACATTCTTTAGACAGAAAGTTGAGAACAAGAATTGCATATTTTATTGAGATGGCATTATTTTTTGAAGATGCAATGTGGACTAAAAGAGAAAATATCAATCATGCCATTGCAGCTGGCTATCTAAGTGAATTTTTAATTGTTCTTTATTCATTAACCTCATGTTTCAAAAAGTTGATCTTTGTATATAGGACTGTTGGTGGTGTTGTGCATATATTGAAAACTATCATTTTTAGTTCAATAATTTTTTTTAGACATAGATACAACTCAAATGATCTAGTGAGATTTTTAATTATCAGTATTAATAGGCTATTTCATGTTGGACTAAGGATGGTGGAGTCATGAGTTGTATATTGTATGATATATTGTTTGATCTGATTGGAAGGTGTGCATGCATTTTTTACACCTTAGGTTCATTTTTCAAGAAGGCAGTATCTGACTCAAATGCACTAGTCGAAGAAAAGGCGTTGGATGCATTGATTGCATATTTACGTGCAGCAGATGCAAATATTGGAAGGTATGCATTCTTGCTTTGGAAATCATCACCCTTTCCCTTACTGTGCTTTGTGTGAAGTTTTATGAGATGTCTGTCGCCAGCTTTGCAGATTACCTTAAATTTGTTATGTTGTTAATAGTTTTTTGGATGATAGTTGAATTTGTTGGGTTTTTACAAGTGAATATTCAAGTAATTTTATGTGTTTGTGCCAAGGTTACATAAAAATTGGTTTTAATTTTATTGAGAAAAACTGCTTTGGAATCACTCGCTAATGTTTCACTCATTAATGTTGTGATTTCTTACCAAATTTTGTGTTATGTTGAATGTTATTTTCAAAAGTTTTGATCTTGATTTCTATCTAGGGTCATGGCATATATAATTTCAATAATTTAATTGGATCAATCGTTCATTCTTCTGCGAAATGGAACATTATATCCTATTATTGACAATGGTATTTTCAAGAGACTGTGGCTGCCCTTCTTCTATCAATTTTTTCCATAAGTTGGGTTATAAGACACCTTCTAGCCTATTGTTGCACCCTTTTGGTCCTCAAAAAGATACCTACAGCAATTCAGTTTTCCACAAAGATTTGCAAAGATATTCCTCCATGGATTCAACACAGAGTTACTTGTGATGTTTCACACTTTGGATGATCTTCAAACTCCTGCTCCAGCTCTTTTAGGAACAACATTCAAACCTAGAAGACTTCCTCTATGAACCAAGTACCCTTGAAACATTCTTAATAGTCTCTATGTACCTTTGGCCCCTCTGAAAGCCTTGCTCTACCCAGTTATTTATGTAGCCTGCTAACCTACATTCAAACCAAGCACAAGAACCCTACAACAACCCTATTGCAACTTGGTCCTACACTAGATTATCTCTAGATTTTCAGACCTAAATTTATTCAAGGAACAGAGATAAGGATGGCCTAACAACTTGGCCCTATGATACTTTTCATAATTTCATATCAGAGATACAAACTCGACTTCTTGGTCCAGCTATTAGGCTCTCAACTCAGATTCTTTTCCTCTAACCTGTGCCAAACCAATATAAAAAAAGACAAAGACAAAAACCTCGATAATGCTTGCTAAGAGACATGGTTATAGGAAAAAAACATCTTTGATAACCCTTATTACATGTAATACTCATACCTATTAACCTACTAACATAGAAGATCAAAGGGTAACAACTGTGATATATGTTTTCGTATTCAATCAAACTAGTATGAAACCAATGTAATCGAGAGCTACAGTCGAAGCCTACGGGAGACCTGTGATGGAAAGTGTCAATAGTTTTGATTTCTAGAGATTGTGAGCTTAAAAGAAGGCTGGAACAAGTGTAAACTTCTAGATTTTGGCTTACCTCTTGCAAATCACCCATAAATCACCCACATTTACCACTGACCAGCACTGTTCACCAGCATTCACTAGCTGTCCAGCACACTTTGAAGCATTCAGATTGGAAAATTTATTAAAAATAATAGTTACAGAGCGTTATTAGGCTCGCCGAAGCAATCATTAGCACACTGGAAGCATTCAGACTCAGAAAATTTAAAAAAAATATATATAATTACAGTTGCAACCTAACACCACTGTCCAAACTCCTCCTCGCGGGTTTAGCTCCATGGAACTGGGGAAATGGACCATATTGGTACTCTAAATCTCTTTCCGGGTAGCTACCGTCTCCCGAAACGAAACCAGATCTTGATTCTTGTCAATGCTTGTAGCGTCATTGGAACTAGGGTCCAAATCTTGTAAGTTGTTGCCCTGAGCATTGCTGCACCTCCAACGGCCCCTTTCAAGCTCCAACTAGGGCAAATCACTCCAATCCTTCCCCCAATCCAGTAAATTCCAGCAAATGCATTCAAATTTTTATTGCACCTCCAACTTCCAAGCCCCAATTAGTAAAAATGGGGGGTGAATCAGTCCAATCCCTCCTCCAACCTGGTAAATCCAAGAGAATGCATTGAAATCTACTCCAAACCAGAAAATCGAGAGGTGAATTTCATGTTTTCATTTTTATCCACATTTATTTTTTTGGGCTAATACTTAATAATTAATTATTTTTAAAATAATTATAGGGCTAATTTTATAAAACTATAGAAAATGTGTTTTATATAAAAAAATCGCCCTACCAAAATTTAAAACCCCTTAAAATTCCCCCTTGGGCTAAAATTCACCCCTAAAATTTTCCCTGAGGCATACCCCATGAATGGAAACTAACTCATTAGTGGGTGAATATATGACCCAAGACGCGGAAGACAAATTCCGAGTACTATGACTAGCGCCATCAGCAAAGCCAATCTAAGTATGAGGAAATATTGACATATAAAAATCAAAAGTAACTCGAGATAAGAAGGAAAAGTAGAAGGAAATCACAAAAAATGTAAACTACAACACACACTCATAAAAATATAAGTACAAAAAATATCTGCATGGTAAATCACGCATAATATCTCTTCAAGTAGAGACCATTTCTGGGCTCTCCTAAAGATAAACCATCATAATCAACTAATTCATAGGCCCCTTTAGCTAGTACACATTTGAAAATGTAAGGACCATGTAACGTAGGTTCAAATTTACCATCGCCTAGCTTATCATTTGCTTGATCATAGACTAAGACTAGGCCACCTTTCGAATAAATGTGAGGATTGACATTTAGATCATACTGAGCCTTAACACGTTTCTTATGAGCCTCACTAGTTAGTGCAACATTATGATGAGTTTCATCTAGTTGTGATAAGTATAAAAAACATTGCTCCTCTACAAAGGTAGCTGGTAACAACTCAATGGCTAGTTTTAATAATGAAATTTCACATTCAATTGGAAAAACAACCTCGAAAATGTAAATGAGTTGGAAGGGAGTAAAACCAATCGATGTTTTCACAAAGGTACGATATTCCCACAAGGCTGAAAAAAGAATGGTATGCCAATTATGTTTATGAATGCCGATGATCTGTTTGATCATAATGGCCAAAATTTGTTTACAACTTCAACTTGGCCATTCACTTGCAAATAATAAGGAGTAGAGTTTTCATGGCGCAAGCTGAGCGAGTAGAAAGCTCAGTCATCATAAAATTTCAAAAGTGGCTACCATGGTTCGTAACGATGGATTGTGGCACGTCGAACCTAGAAATCACATGATTGAATATGAAAATAGATATGGTTTGCCATGTTTCTTCAATGTAGGCATCACCTCAACCCATTTCATAAAATAATCTATTGTGATAATAATATACCCATTCCCCCCGACTGAGTGAGGGTTACATGTAACAAAATCAATGCCCGATTTAGAAAATGTACTAACAACTATGATTGGGTGAAGAGGAGCTAGAGGAGCATGTATCTCACGATAAAAAAATTGGCAATTATGGCACTTTCTAATTGTAGTTATGCAATATTTAAAGAGTTATGACTAGAAATAGCCAGAGCGCAATTTCTTTTGGGCAGTGGGAAACCTTGACATATGACCACCATGTTGGGTATGTGTTATATTCTTTCCACGATTAGCCCCACGCGCTGTACATTGCGTCGGGCGTAGCGGGGGGGTCACAAGGGAGGAGGCAGCCCCCACTGTTGGGGTCCAGGGCAGCGCCCCGACGAAAATTGTTTTGGTGTGCGGAGCCACTCATAGGCGGTGTTAGCACCCAATCTGAACCTCAGGCTGAAAAAAGGCAAATCAGGGTAACAACTAAACCACGCTCAGCCTTGTAGCTAGCCCTACAAGGTCAGGAGAGGGCTCTCTCCGTAGAATAGATATTCAATAACACAATAATGAACTGATTTTAGGCTAGGTATATAAATGGGAAAAGGAGTTTTGATGAATTATTGAAATTTCAGGGATGTATGGGACAAGAGGACAATATGAACTGAGGAATTAAATTAGGATGCAGGGTATTTCATGGGGCAAGATAGGCAGGAGATTTAGCAATCAAGTTTAAATAAGATGGAGTGGAAAGACTGTTGAGAAGCTGAAAAGGGCATAATAAATTAATCCTTTTCAAACAGAAGAAAAGATACAGAGTATGAATGATTCCCCAAGGCAAAGCATATAAAATGAATTCTACCTTTCTGACTTGAAAACATTCAATTGGAAATGTTTATGAATGAACGGTGAAACATAACAATGTACATATGAAATACAAAGGAGAGGCATATGCTAAAACTCATACCACATGAATCCCACAAATCAGAGCTTCATCACTTTATTAATTCCTTGCCAAACTGTACAATGGAGCGCAGAGCTCACTGCCACAGTATTCCCCTACTTCTGAGTTTTCAGACCTCAGACTTTCAGCCCTTTACAAATGATTAGAATTTACAATAAATAGACAGATTTTGTGGGAATATAGATCGATGGAAAGAGGAGAAATCATAACTGAAGATGGAAAACCAAGAGCCAATAATCTCTCTGTAAAGGAAGAGATGTGTTACATCTGGTCAGTGAGAAGGCGAAACGTTGTAATCGTAAAATCTTTTTGTACTGAAGATGTGACTGCTACCATCCTGTTTTTTGGCTTTTCTGACTGTTGCATTCCATATGTCGTTTGAAGAAAAACTGACATTTTATTAATATGCCTTTCGAAATAAAATTGAAATGAAATTACGCTTTCGTGAAGGGAAAATTTATTTTGAATGGGAAAAGGGAAGATAAATGGGCGGTAATCATATGAAAATCGCAATCGGAATCGGAGCGGGGCGGAGAGATAAACAGACTGTAGTATGGCGCCATCGCAATCGAAATCGGATTCAGTAGGATATTATTTGAACAGAGAACGAAAGTTCCGATGCAATTGGGAACTGGCCCTTTGTAATAGAACAAAATGGATAAATTTGAATTTTACAAAGGAGAGGGGCATTTTGGTAATGAATCGGCGGAGGAATTAAATGGTGGGACCGGGGGTTACAATCCCAATCAGGGATCGGAATCGGGAGATGGGCGGAGTGATACATATAAAACCTCTGATGCGATTGGGGGAGGTCCCTTTGCATGCGATAAATATAACCAAAGTTTCAAAGGGCAGGGCCTTTCATATGTGAATTGGGCGGAAGTATTGATGGTGGGCCCGGGGTCAATCGCAATCGCAACATCGGAGGGGAGCGGAATGCAACACATATGGGAAATTCCAATTGTGATGGCCCGATCAGCTGTGGACCGTCCGATCGACGGGGAAAATCAACGGTGGAGAGATCAATCGGGGGTTGTTGGAATCGGAGGATCGGAAGGAGGGGTGCGATTTATTGATCGGAGGACGCAAGACTTGCGATGCGATCAATTGCATCAGAGATATTTGCGATTGATTAATCGGGACATACGTTTAATATTTGCGATGCGATTTGAAAGGGGAAGGGACTTGGGTTCGACGAAACTTTGATATTGTTTATTATATAGTATGGTTGGAGAAGTGGTTATGCATAAAATTTATATTAAAGTTTAGGGGTAATGGAAAAGGGGAAGTGGTTATATACGACGGGACTTTATAAAATAAGTTTTTTACTATAAAGTCCTATGGCATGGAGGGGAAGTGGTTTGGCATAATCGCATATGTATTTATAATGTGATTTTATAATCGGAAGGGGGAAAAAGGGATTTCATAAGGAAATATAAAACTTTAAACATAAAGTTAAAGGGGAACAAATGGGAAATAGGGGGTATATGAGGATATAAGGACCTTTACTTCACTTAAGCATAAATTTCAATCCAGAAGTTAGTTTTAAGAATGCAATATACCGTTAGAAAGCTCTTTTCGGGCTCTTTCTGCTGGATCTACTTGGAAAATGATTTGATGCTGAATATGCTGTGAAAAAATTCTCTGAAAGGTAGGGTGATGATCTTGTCGGAGATGACAACTTCTGAGTTGCGACTGAAAGGCAAAGTATTATGTTTTCACTTCAAAACATGGTTTTGAGGTGAAACTTGCATCAACTAGATAAATGATATCTCAGATCTTCCTGGTGCTATGCTTTTGAGTTTATTGACTTCCTCATGACCTTGCTGATATTTATTTGACACTTGACTCATTAATCGATCATGGTGAGGCCCTAGAAACTAATGAGACCCATCCTATGACCTACTGATATGGTTTTGAGAATGAAAGTGACTAATGACTAAAGACCATAGGAAGGAAAATCAGCAAGTACCTCATGAGGGAAAACTGATAAAAAATAACTACCATCAATGAATCCATGACCTAACGGAATGGTGAAATTTATTCGGTATGAGACACCTAATATGCAAATGCAAAAGAGCAGTTTTGATCATTGATGGCAGTGTGACTAGACTGACACTAACATTGGCTCCAATGGGGATGGTACCTCCTTGGAGGTGCCAAGAACACCGTAGACCAAGTAGCCTTATCCATTGGGCATGGAGTCAAAAATACTGAAAAACTGACACAATGCAGACTAACACTAACTTCAAGACTAAGACTGAAAACTGAAATAAACCCACACCATACACATATCATCCAAGCTTTATAGCCTTCACCTTGGGCCCCAAACTAGAATGACTGTGTATTTGAACTTTGATCAAAAGTAACATGGTATATACAATGATGATGACATAAATTCTGATCCTTTGTTTTCAACAATGGTAGTGCTTTAAAAGCCTACCATTTACTGCTCCTCCAGGGAAATCTTGGCCATCCATTTCTGAGAGCAAGAAGGAATTCTATCCTCTGTATGCTGAAATTCTGTATGGTCCTTTCCACAGATTTTCGAACTTACCATGCTTCCCTTTGTCTTCATTTTTGGCATCCCATCTCAACACTATATCATCCAGCTGAAACTTTTCTGCTTTTTTCTTCCTATCATAGATATTCTTTATTTTCTCCTGCAACTGAATGGCGTTCTGTGACACTTCCTCTCTTGTTTGCTGAAGGTGGATCATCTGATTGATCCTTCGCTGATTATCATTATCCTCGCTGCCAACTTCTTACAATAATCTCATAACTGGGACTATAAGGGATGTATGAAAGACAACATCAGTACCATAAACCAGCTCAAATGGTGACATACCTATTGATCTTTTACTGCTAAGTGTGTCTGCCCACAGTGCATTGATGAGCTTTCGATGCCAATTTCTTTTGTTTGCCTCTAGCATTTTCTTAATTATATTCACCAGTGATTTGTTAGATGACTCAGTCAGGCCGTTGCCTTGTGGATAATAAGTTGTCGAATGGCCCAGCACGATGTTGTATTTGTCACAAAATTCGATCATCTTCTTGGATTGGAACACTGTTGCATTGTCTGTTACGATTTTGCATGGGTAGCCAAAACGAGACAAAATATTCGATTCCAGGAATTGAATGATTACCATGTCTGTTTCTTGCCTGGCTCAGACGGCCTCGATCCATTTCGTAAATTAATCTGTCCCTGTCAATATCCATCGGTGCTGTGCTGAGGACGCGGGATGAATTTCTCCTATGAAATCGAGCCCCCACTGCTGAAAGGGTGCGTTCACTGAAACTGGTTTCAAAGGGAGTGGAAGCAATTTCTTCTTCCCTTGGAAGATTTGGCATTCATGAAATTTCATCACTATTTTATATAAATCAGAAAATAATGTGGGTCAATAATATCCTGCTCTCAATACTTTTTTAGGTGTAGCCTTCCAAAACAAGTGACCGCCACAGTCGCCTTTATGAAAATCGTGTATTAACTTCTGCGCCTCTTCTTCAACCAAACAATTGAGTAGAACGCCTCTTGGATCTTTCCAATACAAAGCGCTTTCTAAAATGCAGTATTTTGTAGATTTTAGCTTCAGAGATATACCATTACTCTTAGACATGCCAGTAGGAGGTGACAAATGCTGAAGGACATAGACAATATCTGAATACCACGGGAACTGCAGAAAAATATCTGAAATTGGAACCAGCAAACCTTCATCTTCATCTTCTGCCACTACTGTTATGAGGTTTATATCTAGAGCACGCAGATTTTATTGGGCCATTAATTTTGCCAAGCCTTGGCCTTTGATCAACTTCGTGGGCTTGATCTCCAGATCGTACTCCAACATAGCTGCTATCCACTTACCTTTCCGACCTTCTGGATCAGTTTGCATCAACACATCCTTCACTGCTGCATTAGGGACATAAGCTATAGTATTTGAATGCAGAATATAGACCCTGAAATCCTTCAATGCCTTGATAAGAGCCAATGCCTGTTTTTCAATAATATTATACCTCAAAGAAGCATCTCTAATAGTTCTACTGAAAAAGGAAATTGGATTTTCGATCTCGTCTCTCTTTTGCATTAAAACAACAGCTAAAGTATGCTCCAATGCAAACGAAAATATGATGAAGTCTTGAGTGTAGTCTGGACTGATCAAAACAGGGGCATTGGACAAAGCGAGCTTTACCAGATTAAATGACTTGACAACTTCTTCACTCAACTTGACAGTGTTGTCCTTCTTCAACATGTTAGTCATTTCCCTCAAATGTTCAGCCAGATTGGGTATAAATCGATGTAAGAAGTTCATCTTACCATTGAATGCTTGGATCTCCTTGTTTCGTGGCAGGTCTATGAGCTGAATCGCCTCCACTCTAGCTGGATTGATGCGAATACCATCTTTGGAGATGATATGCCCCAGAAGCTTGCCTTCATCCATGGCAAAGAGACACTTCTTGGGATTGAGAGAAATTCCAAACTTTCTGCATCACGGAAAAACAACTCTCAAATGGTGCAAATGCTCATCATCTGATCCTAAAAACACTATCAAATCATCCAAATAAATAACCAGAAAAACATCTTTTTCATTGGAAAAAGCGATGTCCATTGCACGCTGGAAAGTAGCTCCTGCATTCTTCAGTCCAAAAGGCATTTTGGCATACTGGAAGGTTCCTCGGGGTGTTGTGAAGGCAGTTTTATCTTGGTCCTTCTCATGCACCAAGATTTGGTTGTACCCTGAGTAGCCATCAAGTAGTGATATCCTGGATGCTCCAACTACTCTTTGCAGAATATGGTCCATTTTTGGAAGCGGATAATTATCCTTTAAGGAAGCCTTATTCAAGTTCTGAAAATCTATACACAACCTTATTTCTCCAGCCTTCTTACGTACCGGAACCAAATTTGAAATCTAGTCAAAAAATATAACGGGGACTATGATACCAGCTTTGTACAATCTGTTTATCTCTTTTTCAATGGATGGAAGCAGTTTCAGATTGATTCTTCTCAGCTTCTGTCTGAAAGGCTTCTGATCTGGATTGATAGGAATTGTATGTTGAATTATGTTCTTATCATACACTTTCAAATCTGAATAATCCCATGCAAATACATCAGAAAATTCAGAAAGAAATTTAACATACTTCTCCTTTACCTCGGGGGATAATGCCTTTGATAATTTGACAAACTTGGGCTGATCAGCTGTTCCAATATTCACATCTTCAACTCCTTTCTCTGTGGGCACCAAGTTTGGTTTCTTTGCGACATCATCCTGATCAAAAAGCTCCTCTAGAGGTATGAGACCTCTAGGAATAACATTATCCTTTAACTGTAATATGTCCATCTGGTTTGCTTCAACTCCTGATCATCAGCCACATACTCACCTTCTATGGGAGTGTCCTTGAATTTTCCATCACCCTGCAAAAATGCATTGATCTCATTATCATCCCAAAATACTTGCCAATACCTTAAATTGTCCGGAACATCAGGCCTATGCTTGACATGGATCTCAAACTTGTTGCTGGAGTTCATCAGAATCCTTAGGTTACTTGCAGTAGTGGCAAGAGAATCAGCAATAAGATTTTGCATCCTGGGCACTGCTGTCAAGGTGTACTCTAGGAATGTCTTCAAAATGTCCAGAACTACATTTCTGTATGCCCTCAGTCTTGGATGTTTGGCTTGGTATTCTCCCTTCACCTGTTTGAATATCAATTCGGAGTCTCCATATACAAAAATCCTTTTTTCCTTCAACTTCTTCAATATTTTGAGGCCTGCAATCAAAGCTTCATATTCTGCTTCATTGTTAGAGCAGTCAAAAGCCAACTTATAAGCACATACTCTAACATTACTAGGAACCTTCTCAGGTTGAAAACAGGGCTCCTAATCCATATTCCAATGCCAGCTCCATCCTTACCAACAGCTCCATCAAATTCCATACCCCATAGGCCTTCTTCTTCTTCTTGTAGATGTTGAAATTTAGTTTCTTCCTTCTCTTTACCTTGGCTAATTTCTGGCTGTTCGCTGTCTTTTAGTTGCTGGGGGACTGGAGGCTCAGAAGTACTTACCACTTTGTCCTTTTCCTGTTCGAGGACCTCTCTGAAATTTTCTGAAATATTAGGTATCTGGTCCACTTGTACCAACTGAAAATCCTCATCATTTAAACCACCATCTGAATATAAGACAAAAGACTCTAAATCTATGTGGACTGCATTGATGGGATGGTTTACTGGCTTGTATTTTCTACTAATCATATATTTCATTTTCTTTTCCCTATATAACTTTCTCAACTGTCCAAATACAGGGATTGTGTCATAGGAGAAGTCAAGCTGTATGGTTCCCTTAAGTTTTGCACCCCAAGACCTAGATAGAAGCATTCCAAACCGTGGTGGGACATCAGCAACAACTACATCCATCAAGACATTTTTGGCTAGGATTTGATCTAAAGACACTACCAAGTCTTTGATAAGACCAATACAATGGACCCTACTCGAGTCAAAAGAATACAAATCATGGTATTTTATAGTAATATCAAGGCCTAGCTTCTCCATGACAGCTTTAGGCATCAAATTATGCGAGGCCCCCGAGTCCAACATGGCATTATGCAAGATAAACTCATGAAACCTAAGACTTAGGTAAAAGGGAGGGACTTCATTTTATTCAGATTCTCCTGTGGCTGGACCAAAAATAAGTTCAGGGTGGTCATCTTCCACATTAACCATATCATAAAGGGGGTCAATGTGCAAGACTTTAGACACCTGACCTTTATATACACTATTCTTTACCAACTCGGTCAGGGGCACAGACACTTTGAGTTTAGAAATCTCATTTTCTAAATTAAAGGAAGGAGATTTTTCTACCTCTTTAATGGGAGGCTCTTTCTTCTCTGTTTTATCCTTCTCAATGCTCTGCTAGCCTTTTTCATTTGCTGTGTTAGTAGCTACGGGTGCCTTGCTAGATGAAGGATTGACCGACTCTTTTTCTTTCTTCTGTGCCTCGTCCTTCATTTGGAGTTCTTTTCTCTTTTGAATGGGACTGATTGTGATGTTTTTGTTCCTCAGGGAATACTTCCTTTTCTGGGCTGATAGAGCGTTCATATACCCTCTCTGGTAGTCGTCAGATTCTTCTTCTAACACTACGTCATTTGCCAAGATGAAATTTTCGTCCCCTCGAATGTCTAGAGTCGCCACTGTGTATTCTTCGTCTTCTATGAGGAAAATGGGCGCACCATCAGCTATGAAAAAATGATTGGTTTTAAACAGGGGAACATCGTCATCTGAGTCAGTCCCTTGCACATAGTTCTGCTGTAATGGCGTTTTAATCTGCTGTTGTGGTGCAGCTTGGTCCTGCGTCCTCTGTTCTCTCTGTCTATTTCTGAATTGCGGCTGCTGTTGTCCTCTAAAATTCGGATTTCTTATTTGAGTTTCAGGTCTGTCAGAAATCGTCAATTGCTCAACCATCCTTTCTATTATACGAATTAGAGTGTCCATCTTGTGGTCTGAAGGGGAGGCTTCCTCTTTCACCACGAAATTTTTTTCAGCTCTGGCTCGAGCTCTTCTAGCCAATAGATTAGCTTCGACGTTTACTGCTATCCTCTGCATGTCTTCCAGTGACGGGGGATCTCTTTCACGTAGTTGATATGCCATATCAACATCAAAACCATTCGAAAACTTTAGCGCAGATGAATCCATAGGAGGTTTGAGGTTAGCCGGAATAGCATTGTATACAGCATTGAATCTTAAACAATAGTCTTGCACAGTTTCACCTACATTTCTTTTAATATTCTCATATTCAGATAGAACTTGGTGTGGATTCCTTTTCACCTCCCATCGATCTAAGAACTATGTGTGTAACTCCTATAAAGTGCAAATTGAGCCAGCTGGTAAAGCTCTAAACCACTTTCTAACTTCACCTCCGAAGCTTTGAACAAACAACCTGGTAGCTACATTCTCTTCTTCTACTTCGTGCAAGTCAAAAAAGTCATTCATCTTATCAACATGCTGCTGGGCTATAATGCCCTGAGTGGCATCAAAGATTGGAATTTTACTCTGATAGTCAGCAGGCATATCATTGAGGACCTGGGGTAAAACCGGGGGTGCATACCGGGCAGCCATAATTCTGGGAGGATTTACCACAACGTTTGCAGTACTAGAATTTGAGGGAGGTGTTGATGGAGGAGATGATAACTGGGAGTTGACTGAAGGGGATGCTGATGAATTAGGAGGAGGAAATGCTGCTCCTGATGATTCTGAAGGCTCAGGAATATAAGTTGCAGTGATGGACTGGGGAGAATTCAAAATGTAGTCATCAATGGAGGAATTCGCTCTTTGAACTTAAATATCCACAAGGAACTCTGGATGTAAAACCGTGTCTCCGAGTGTAGTTTTAGACTTATTTCTAAACAAAGAGAGCTCAAAACTATCGTTAAAAGAAAGCTCTTCTACAAAAAACCACTCACTGGGCCAAGTATGGGACCTGAAAATAGGTGTAGGACTTAGTGATCCCTCCTGTCTTCTGACTATTCTTGGGATAAGATTTGGATTTTCAAACATAGGGGGAGGGTTTGGATCAGGATTAGCCCTTTTATATCTTCTTGAAGCCAGTGTGGTCAACTTACTACTGTACAATATTTATATCAGCCTAGAAAACTCTGAAATATCATCAGTGAGACTTTACAAGAAAAATATTGCTAGGGTGATGAATCTTCTATGCAAAAGTTTGTAGGTCCCCAGTATGGTCGCCAGAGATGTTAGCACCCAATCTGAACCTCAGGCTGAAAAAAGGCAAATCAGGGTAACAACTAAACCACGCTCAGACTTGTAGCTAGCCCTACAAGGTCAGGAGAGGGCTCTCTCTGTAGAATAGATATTCAATAACACAATAATGAACTGATTTTAGGCTAGGTATATAAATGGGAAAATGAGTTTTGATGAATTACTGAAATTTCAGGGACGTATGGGACAAGAGGACAATATGAACTGAGGAATTAAATCAGGATGCAGGGTATTTCATGGGGCAAGATAGGCATGAGATTTAGCAATCAAGTTAAATAAGATGGAGTGGAAAGACTGTTGAGAAGCTGAAAAGGGCATAATAAATTAATCATTTTCAAACAGAAGAAAATATACAGAGTATGAATGATTCCCCAAGGCAGAGAATATAAAATGGATTCTACCTTTCTGACTTGAAAACATTCAACTGGAAATGTTTATGAATGAACGGTGAAACATAACAATGTACATATGAAACAAAAAGGAGAGACATATGATAAAACTCATACCACATGAATCCCACAAATCAGAGCTTCATCACTTTATTAATTCCCTGCCAAACTGTACAATGGAGCGCAGAGCTCACTGCCACACTATTCCCCTACTTCTGAGTTTTCATACCTTAGAATTTCAGCCCTTTACAAATGATTAGCATTTACAATAAATAGCCAGATTTTGTGGGAATATAGATCGATGGAAAGAGGAGAAATCATAATTGAAGATGGAAAACCAAGAGCCAATAATATCTCTGTAAAGGAAGAGCTGCGTTACATATGGTTAGTGAGAAGGAAAAACGTTGTAATCGTAGATATTTTTGTACTGAAGATGTGATTGCTACCATCTTGTTTTTCGGCCTTTTTGACTGTTACGTTCCATATGCCATTTGAAGAAAAACTGACATTTTATTAATATGCCTTTCGAAATAAAACTGAAATGAAATTACGCTTTCGTGAAGGGAAAATTTATTTTGAATGGGAAAAGGGAAGGGAAATGGGCAGTAATCATATGAAAATCGCAATCAGAATCGGAGCGGGGTAGAGAGATAAACAGACTGTAGTATGGCGCCATTGCAATCGGAATCGGAGTCGGTAGGATATTATTTGAACGGAGAACGAAAGTTCTGATGCGATTGGGAACTGGCCCTTTGTAATAGAACAAAATGGATAAATTTGAATTTTACAAAGGAGAGGGGCATTTTGGTAATGAATCGGCAGAGGAATTAAATGGTGGGACCGGGGGTTACAATCGCAATCGGGGATCGGAATTGGGAGATGGGCAGAGTGATACATATAAAACCTCCGATGTGATTGGGGGAGGTCCCTTTGCATGCGATAAATATAACCGAAGTTTCAAAGGGCAGGGCCTTTTATATGTGAATTGGGTGGAAGTATTGATGGTGGGCTTGGGGTCAATCGCAATCGCAACATCGGAGGGGAGCAGAATGCAACACATATGGGAAATTCCGATTGCAATGGCCTGATCAGCTGTGGACCGTCCGATCAACGGGGAAAATCAATGGTGGAGAGATCAATCGAGGGTTGTTGCGATCGGAGGATCGGAAGGAGGGGTGCGATTTATTGATCGGAGGACGCAAGACTTGCGATGCGATCAATTGCATCAGAGATATTTGCGATTGATTAATCGGGACATACGTTTAATATTTGCGATGCGATTTGAAAGGGGAAGGGACTTGGGTTTAGTGGAACTTTGATATTGTTTATTATATAGTATGGTTGGGGAAGTGGTTATGCATAAACTTTATATTAAAGTTTAGGGGTAATGGAAAAGGGGAAGTGGTTATATACGACGGGACTTTATAAAATAAGTTTTTTACTATAAAGTCCTATGGCATGGAGGGGAAGTGGTTTGGCATAATCGCATATGTATTTATAATGCGATTTTATAATCGGAAGGGGGGAAAAGGGATTTCATAAGGAAAATATAAAACTTTAAACATAAAGTTAAAGGGGAACAAATGGGAAATAGGGGGTATATGAGGATATAAGGACCTTTACTTCACTTAAGCATAAATTTCAATCCAGAAGTCAGTTTTAAGAGTGCAATATACCGTTGGAAAGCTCTTTTCGGGCTCTTTTTGCTGGATCTTCTTGGAAAATGATTTGATGCTGAATATGCTGTGAAATTTTTTTCTGAAAGGTAGGGTGATGATCTTGTCGGAGATGACAACTTCTGAGTTGCGACTGAAAGGAAAAGTATTATGTTTTCACTTCAAAACATGGTTTTGAGGTGAAAATTGCATGAATTGGATAAATGATATCTTTGATCTTCCTGGTGCTATGATTTTGAGTTTATTGACTTCCTCATGACCTTGATGATCTTTATTTGACACTTGATTCATTAATCGATCATGGTGAGGCCCTAGAAACTAATGAGACCCATCCTATGACCTACTGATATGGTTTTGAGAATGAAAGTGACTAATGAATAAATACCATAGGAAGGAAAATTAGCAAGTACCTCATGAGGGAAAACTAATAAAAAATAACTACCATCAATGAATCCATGACCTAGAAGAATGGTGAAATTTATTCGGTATGAGACACCTAATATGCAAATGCAAAAGAGCAGTTTTGATCACTGATGGAAATGTGACTAGACTGACACTAATAGGTGGACCCACCCATGTTTTGTGCATGAGTTTGCACATAGTTTTTGGGTACGATGGTTTTCGGCCCGTGGTATTTTGTAGATTCGGTCAAGGGAACTACGGTTATGTTATAATCCAGGGTTAATGGATTGGGGTTTATGTATGCTTTGGAATGTATATATATGTGTTGTAACACTAAAAGGAATATAATGAAAAATCAAGCTGGTCGTCCTGATTTGGGATCCAGGGGAAAATCTATGTGTTTATCTGTTTTATATTTTATGCTCTCACTATTGTTTATTTTCTGTTATAAGATTCGTGTGTAGATAATTTCTGTTTAGGGTTAAAACCTACATTTGGTATTAGAGTTGTTTTGGCTTCAAGGGGATGCCTTTGTTGTTGAGGGTTTATGCTCAGGCCTAAGGTAGACCCTGTTCAGTGGGAGATCTGCGCGATCGATTCTTGTGGTGAAAGAAGATGGCAAACGGCGGAAAGATAGAGATCGAGAAATTTAATGGTCAGTGTTTTGAGTTATGGAACCTCAAGATGGAGGATCTGCTGGTGGATAAAGATCAGTGGATTGCGGTAGATCTAGGTACTAAACCAACAGAAATGTCAGATGAAGACTGGAAGAAACTGGATCGGAAGGCTAAGAGCACAATACGGTTGTGTGTCTTAGATTTAGTATTTTTGAATGTATCTGGGGAAGCTACGGTGAAGAATTTGTGGGAAAAACTTGGGACTTTGTACCAATCTAAGTCTTTGGTGAATAAGTTGTTCCTACGGAAAAAGCTGTATAACCTGAGGATGAAGGATGGAGACTCAGTGATAGAGCATCTAAACGCCATCAATACTGTGTTAAGTCAGCCGTCATCTGTTGATATTAAAATCTCAGATGAAGAGAAGTGTATTAGTTTGTTGTGTTCTCTACCAGACTCGTGGGATAGTCTGGTTATTGCAATAGGTAGCAATACAACTACCTTGAATTTTGATGACATTGTTTCAGCCTTGCTGTCAGAGGAAATGAGACGGAGAAATATGGAGGGCCAGAATGGAGATGCCTTATCTATACGAGGAAGGTCACAAAACAAAAACAATAATAAGGTTTTGATTGGGAGATCCAAATCTAGAGGGAGATCTAAATCTCCTGGAAAATTTGTAAAGGTATGCTGGAAATGTGGAAAGGAAGGGCACTACAAAAATGACTGTAGATCTAAAGCTCCTGAGAAAGGAAAAGGATCTGATGATGCTCCTTCTGCAGAGGAAAAAACCACCTCGGATGAAGGTGGGGATTTGTATTTGGCTTCTTCTTCAAATACACATGTAGATCATGAGTCATGGTTGATTGACTTAGGTGCATCCTTTCACTTCACTCCCCATAGGGAGTGGTTCTGCGAGTATGAGAAATATGATGGTGATGTCTTCCTAGGGGATGATAGGAAAGCCAGAATTGTCAGACATGGAAAGGTCAAGCTGAAGATACAAGGTGGAAGGATTAGAACACTTCCTAGTGTTCTACATATTCCTGCATTGGCCAGAAATCTGATTTCTGTAAGCAAGATGGATGATGCAGGTGTAAAAACAGTGTTCGAGAAAGATGCCTGCAAGATGGTTCGGGGAGCATTGGTATTAATGCGGGGAGTTCGGACTGGAACTCTGTAATAGCTACAAGGTAGCACTGTTATTGAAAGTATAATAGTTATGTGGTTCTTGAAAGTGGAGCAGAAAGCCTAGCTGTCTCTGGAGAAAATACCATGTTATGGCATCAAAGGCTTGGACATATTGGAGAGAAGGGCCTTCGGATACTGCATAGAAATGGTATGGTAGAAGGTATGTCTAATTGCTCTTTGGATTTCGATTTCTGTGAACATTTTGTATATGGGAAGCAGAATTGGGTGAGTTTTCCTTCTAGTGCTAAGAGGGCGAACAAGATATTAGAACTTGTGCATAGTGATGTGTTTGGACCTGTGTCAGTTCCATCACTGG
The DNA here is from genome assembly GCA_034641835.2 of Pinus albicaulis. NCBI lineage: Eukaryota > Viridiplantae > Streptophyta > Pinopsida > Pinales > Pinaceae > Pinus > Pinus albicaulis. The sequence goes on along the minus strand of CM076581.1, from coordinate 426,828,778 downwards.
GAAAGTCTGTGTACTATGTTTCATTCATAGATGACTTCTCAAGGAATACATGGATATATTTCTTGAGTAAGAAATTTGAAGTCTTTGACAGATTTAAAGAATTTAAAGCTCTGGTGGAAAACCAGACAGAGAAGAAGATAAAGGCGCTGAGGACAGATAATGGTGGGGAGTTCTGCAAGAAGGAATTTGAAGAGTTTTGTAAGAAGTGTGGTATAGCATGGCAGAAGACTACTCCATACACACCTCAGCAAAACGAAGTTGTAGAAAGAATGAACAGAACGCTGATGGAAAAGGCAAGAAGCATTCTCAGTGGTACCGGGTTAGGACAAGAATTCTAGGCAGAGGCAGTGGAGACTGCATGTTACTTAGTTAATAGATCACCTTCATCAGCATTGGAGGATAAGACTCCACATGAGGTATGGACTGGTAAGAAAACCTCTCTTTCACATATAAAGGTATTTGGATGTGATGCATATGTACATGTTCCAAAGGAGAAAAGGACCAAGTTGGATAATAAATCTGAAAGGTGCATCTTTATTGGGTATAAGGATGGTTTAAAGGGTTACGAGCTTTGGAACCCAGAAACAAGGAAGGTTGTGTACAACCGAGATGTGGTGTTTAGAGAAGTGAAAGATGTTGTTAAACATGAAGTCCTACCAAAGGAACCCGAGAAGATAGAGTTTGAGCTAAAGGAGGATGAATCAGACTCTACAACAGAAGAAGACTCAGAAGATGAAGAGCCACAAACTCCAGCTTTGAGAAGATCAGTTCGGGAAAGAAGGCAACCAGAAAGGTATAGTCCATCTGCCTTCTGTTCAGGTTTTGCCTTAACTATAGCTGATGATGAACCCAGAACTGTCAGGGAGGCAGTAGATTCAGAGGATGGAAAACTCTGGAAGGAGGCCATGGTTGATGAAATGGCATCCTTGCACAAAAATGATGCATGGGATCTGGTGGAGTTGTCGGCTGGAAGGAAGCCCATCGGGAGCAAATGGGTGTTTAAAAAAAGATGAATGTAGAAGGAAAGGTGGAGAAATAAAAAGCTCGGTTGGTAGAAAAAGGTTATTCCCAGGTGCCGGGAATTGATTTTGGTGATATTTTTTCTCCTGTTGCCAAGGTTACTTCTATTAGATTACTTTTATCTGTTGCTGATGCATTTGATTTTGAGATAGAACAGATGGATGTGAAGACATCATTTCTTCACGGGGATCTAGAAGAGGAGATCTACATGAAGCAACCTGAAGGCTTTATGATGAAGGGTAAGAAAGAACTAGTATGCAGGTTGAAGAAGTCTCTGTATGGGTTAAAACAGTCACCAAGGATGTGGTATCAGAAATTTGATACCTATATACGGGGACTTGGCTTCACCAGAAGCAAGGAGGATCACTGTGTTTATTTTAAATTAATTAGTGACCGTGTTATTTATTTGGTCTTGTATGTGGATGATATGTTGTTGACTGAAGCCAACAAAGTATCCGAATTTGAGAACTTAATTGTTCGAGGAGCAAAAGGCTACGGTTAAAACGAGAGGAAGTATGCCAAGACTATATTGCGAGAGGTTCAATATGCGAGATAGTAAGCCGGTGAATATTCCTATTCCTGTAGGTGTAAAGCTATACGCCGAACGGTGTCCCAAGACACAAGAAGAAGAGGAGGATATGTCCCATGTTAGATTTGCAAGTGCAATGGGTAGCCTAATGTACACAATGGTCTGTACTAGACCAGACATTGCACATGCAGCGGGAGTATTGAGCAGGTTTATGTCAAACCCGGGGAAGGAGCATTGGACAGAAATGAAGCGGGTTTTCAGATATTTACATGGCACTAGTGATTATGGCTTGTACTACCAGGAAAGACCGGGATTGGAAAGAATGTTGGAAATTCATGGTTTTGTTGATGCAAAGTGGGCCGGAGATTTGGACCAAAGAAGATATACAAGTGGGTATGTGTTTAGCCTATTTGGAGGTGCAGTCAGTTGGATGAGTAAAAGATAGTCTGTAGTGGCGCTTTCAACTACAGAGGAATACATAAGCCACTCATGCAAGCAAGGAAGCAGTTTGGTTGCAGAGATTGTGTTCAAGTATGGGGTTGGTACAAAAAGATATAAGGATAGAATATGATAGCCAAAGTGTAGTTTTCTTGGCTAATAACCCTGCTTATCATTCAAATACAAAGCACATCGATGTTCAATATCACTTTCTGAGAGATATGGTTGAGGATAAAAAGGTGTTGTTGGTAAAGGTAGACACTTTGAAGAGTGTTGCAGATGCATTGATGAAGTCTATAAGCACTCAGAATTTCTCTTGGCATAGAGAAATAATGGGTGTTGAAGAATTGGCCCAATGACTAAGCTCTGTATTTTGTGGAAAAGAAAACAACAAGTGGGAGAATGTTGAGTGTGTGTTACATTCTTTCCACGACTAGCTTCTGTCCCTGTACATTGCGCCGGCGCAGTAGGGGGGGTCACAGAGAGGAGGAGGCAGCCCCCCCGCGTGTGCGGCTCTCCTATGGCGGACCCACCCATGTTTTGTGCATGAGTTTGCACATGGTTTTGGGTCATGATGGTTTTCAGCCCTTGGGATTTTGTAGATCCAGTCAAGGGAACTACGGTTATGTTCTAATCTAGGGTTTATGGATTGGGGTTTATGTATTCTTCGGCATGTATATATATGTGTTGTAACACTAAAAGGAATATAATGAAAAATCAAGCTGGTCGTCCCGATTTGGGATCTAGGGGAAAATCTCTGTGTTTATGTGTTTTATGTTTTATGCTCTTGCTATTGTTTATTTTCTGTTATAAGATTCGTGTGTAGATAATTTCTGTTCAGGGTTAAAACCTACACACCACACACTCCAGAATGGCAATCATTTAATTCCTTCTCGACTTCTTCATATATTAACAATGTTGAAAGATAGAATCACCATCACTATAATATAGAGTATCACCAACAATAGTATATTGATGGGATTGGTATCAGATTCTACGATGAGTAGTTCGTGACCACTCAGGCCGAAAATTTTGAGTTTGAAGATTTATAATGATATATCCATACCAAGGATGTATATTAATGATTAGAAACATGGATTCATTGGGAAGATGATCCTTTGCCATAGTTTTAGATTCAATATAGGGAAAGTGACACAATAATTCAACAAATACCAATGCATTCTTATATTTAGATCTTTCGAATTCCAAATCAAAATCTATTTAGAGTATTCCCCCTAGCAATTTTTTAGTCATAATGTACATCATAGGGTTGCAATAAGATATCACGATTCTTTTTCCTAAAAGTATGTAGTGACTAAAACGTTGGACAACTTGAACTGCTACCAAGGAAAATTTCTCCACATGTGCATATTTAATTTCAATTTTCATGAGATTCTTACTCAAATAGTATATCAAATGTTTAGTGTCAGATTCATCTTCCTGAACTAACACCATGCCTATGGTGGCAATAGATGCGACTAAATACAAAAAATAATCACAATCTAGTAAGGTTACCAACTATCACAATTCAACTTGGGGGGACATTCGTAGGTATGAAGTACAGGCAAGGGTAGAGTAACTAATATCAATCCCCTTGAAAGCTCCTCAACATGGAAAATATGAGGTTTACTAACAAGTGACCACAAGTACCTTTCGACGTTGTTTGTAAAGCATGCAAATATTCTACCATAACCATTGAAGCAAGTTCGGATTACTTCACTGGGTCTGATATGACCTCATGCTTAACTCTTGTGTAAGAAGAGATTCCCAGAGAAAAAATGTAATAATTGGATTTAATCCCTACCACAATATTCTACTCTTTGTTTATAGCTCTGGAAAGTTTACTGACTTCGGTATTCCAAAGCAATAGCTGATCTATGTTGGTGGAATGAGCCCTAAAAATGTATAAATTTCTAGATTGTTTTCCATTAAAACTGTGCTATGTGGATGTTACTTACTCAGAGCGATATGGAGGTGAAACTGATGATATGTCGTCCAACTCAAAATACTCTAATGTATCAAAAACTAAAATGTGATATTTTTATTTCGATGAATTATTAGTTAAGGGAAAGTGAGAGGTTCTTTATTTTTCAAAAAGAAATGAAAAAATAAAAATCCAAAAACGTTCTTTTTCATGAAATTACGACTTAACTTTGAAATCTATTTAGTTGTAGGAACTAAAAATTTCAATTCCCTTAATTCAAATAAACAATCAAAATCTCTTTCACAAACAATCACTTACAATTCTTCAAAATTGATAGAAAAAACAATAAAACTTTAGAAATAAAATCTTGTAATGAATTCTCCTAATTAATGATGCCTACGGATGCACTTATGAAAACTTCAAACTGAAAAAGGAATAATTCTCTTTTTGTATTCAACAAACATAAGTAATTTTCATAAAAACACTACTTCTTTGAGAAAACCTTAACTTCACTAATCTAGAAGATCCTTCACAAATAAGAAAAATATTTTTCTCAAACAAGTAAGATTAATAACAAATATGGTGTGTTTGATAGAAAACAACAAGGAAAAAAATATTTCAAACAAAAACCAATCCTTTTTTGATGAATCAAAAAACAAACCATATCAGACCCTACTAAAAAATGTGAACAAGATGAATTCCCAAAAAGGCTTCACTATGGCACTCAACTAAATTCAAAAAAATGATCTTAAGATAAAAACAATAAAAATGACCATTCATAAATTAAAAACTAGACTCTGATAAGAAGAAATATTATTTTTTCAAAAATTTCAAAGGGTTGCACAGGTAGTCAGTTTAATCCAGTGCACATGCACATTGTTTCTAAGAGAAATCTACACAAATATGCTCTCTATTGTTGAAACAAAACCACACAGATCAAGGAAAATTGAAAAAAATAAAATCAAGAATTATCAACCCAGAGGATCTAAAAGGTCATAATTTTTCCAACACTCAGATGTAGTCAAACAAGAACATTTGAAAATAAAACCTAAGGAAAAACTAGATAACTAAGGCGTTCCCCAGTGGAGTCGCCAATTTGTTATGCAGACAAATCCCTTTTGCACACAGAAGATATCTCCCTATATTCCTAAAGGAAAACTAGAAACAAGAAAACATAAGAATAGCTCTTTCCCTAAGCTAACTTTGTTTAAATCATTAAAATTTGAGAAGGAGAGTGGTGCTCCTACCTCTTTTTGAAATGCTTGATGAAGATCATTTATCCATTCCGATGTGGATTCTCAATGCTTTAATGAGACCTACAAACAAAAACATACAAGGCATCAAAGGCATGTGCAATATAAAGATCTAAAACAAGCTTAATCTAATGATCAAGGATATTAGAAATTGAAATGACCTTAATGAATACATACAAAGCATAAAACATTCATTACTTCAATATGATAACACAATGAGAAAAATTATTCAAATTTATTAATTCAAATATAAAAGAATATCCCTGCAATGATGCCTTGATGTCTTGAGGTTCCTCCCAAATGCCTCAAATCCTTCTCCTTGGATGATACGCTTACCAATCCAAAATTACCAACATAAGACTAACTTTTTGTATAAATTATACAAACATATGTATATCAATGGATTCAATCTGATCTAAAAATTTACTAAAGCTAGATACTGAATCACTTCTACAAATCAATTGCGGAAATTAAACATAATCACCAATCACATGAAGCAAATAAAGAATCAAATCAAACCATAACACAAATAATTTCCTAGGGAAAGCTTGTTGCTCAAAACTCCTCTATCTTCTATTGTATATTAACCATGGAATCATGAAACAATTACAATGCACTCTTCTCACAAGGCTCTCCTGCACTCTGCTAATTGTCTCACACTGTCCTGCACAAAACTGGCTAACACTTAGCCAATTCTCAGCCTCTAAACAACCTACCTTGCTTGTGCAATTCCTGATGAATGCAATCCCTATTATATAGGAATTTTTTCCTTCCTAAACTACACAAGGATCATGGGCACTCCAATGGATGTCTGGTTGCATGCAAGAAACCTACTAATCACACAACTAACAGTTAACCTCCCTTTAACCTTTGTCTCAACTGGGTCTCCATTGGAACTAACATGCACACAAATATTAATAGTAAATCATCATTTGTGTGGCAGATCACTGATTGTGAATTAAATAATATTTAATTCACTTGATCTCTCACTAGTGCAACAAACAGTTACAACTAGTTCAACTAACTCTAACTCACCTAACTGAGTTAACTGATTACACACGCATTAAACTAATGCACCAATTGTAATTTGAACTCCATAACTAATAGAATTACTCTCCATGCCTCACCAACCACCCTCAACTCGAAATACATGAGCTAATTAAGTTTATCACACTCAGTTAACTATTACAAGTGATTATGAGATAAAATTACATTTTACTGTCCAATTTAATTAAGGGAAAATTAAATTAGACACTGCACCAAATTAATTAATTAATTTGGCCATCACACTAATATATCGCTAGGACCTATTGGTCCCACACTAGTGTGTGTGCTACAATTTCTTGTTGGAATTCAACGCTCCCTCTAAAAAAGAAAGGGATTATCTTCCACCCCGATCTCGCCTCTATGGTATTTGAATTTGCTCCCGGTGAGCGCCTTCATCAAAATATATGCCTCCTGATATTCTATGGGAATGTACTAAAGTAACATTATGTGCCTCTGAACACAATCTCAGAGATGGTGGTACCAGATGTCTATGTGCTTGGACCTATCATGAAACACCAGATTAATGGAGAGTTTAATGCAACTCTAGTTATCACAATGCATCACTATAGGATCCATTTGAGAACCAAACAAGCCAACCGGGATCTTTCTCATCTAGATGGCCTCACATGAAGCTTGAATTGCTACCATGTACCCTACCTTGGATGAAATAAGTGACACATATCGCTGCTTCCTACTATACCAAGAAACTGTTGTCGATCCTATCCCGAATATCCCTCCTGATGTGCTCTTTCTGTCTAATGAATTGCCTGCCTAATTTGCATTCGTGAAGCCTTGAAGCTTCAATCCCTCTATCCTTCTGTACCATAATCCATACTTTGTATTTCCCCTGATATATCTCAAGACATTCTTCCCTACCTTCCAAAAGATCTTGGTCAGCTTAACCATAGCTTGATTCAGCTGGTTAACGGCATAGCAAATGTCTAGTCTAGTGTTCACTAAGTACATCAGTGAACCCACTAACTGCATATAGACAATAACATCCACTACTTCTCCAGAAGTGGCATCCTCTTTCCTCCAATTTCATGGAAGAGGAGTTTCCATGGGTTTACCTCTCTCGATGTGAAACTTACCTAGTATCTCTTTGGCATACTTTCCTTGAGAAACAAAAATTTCACCATCCCGCTGCCATATTTCCAAACCAAGGAAACAATGAAGGAGTCCCATGTCCTTCATTTCGAACTCCCTTACAAGATCCTCCTTACATGAGTTTATCAACTACTCATTACTTGTCAAAATTAGATCATCAACATAAAGTACGATAATCAAGACTTTACCATCAACCACAATATGGTACAGGTTTTCATCAGCTTCACTTTTGGTGAAGACCAACCTGGTCAAATAGCTATCAATTTGATTGTACAAAGCACAAGGTGCTTGCTTCAGCCCATAAAATTCTCTCTTGAGTTTACACACATGCGACTCACTATCAAAGATCTTGAAACCTTCTGGCTACTCTATGTACACTTCCTCCTCAATAACTCCACTGAGAAACACAATTTTCATATCCATCTGATAAATGTGCCACCCCATCTGCACTGAGAGTGAAAGGATAGATCTAATGGAAGAGTACCTCATGATTGGTGTGAAATTATCTTCATAGTCGATTCCATCAACTTGTGACAATCCCCGGGCCACAAATCTGGTATTTTACTTCTCCACACTCCCATCAGCAACTTGCTTCACCTTATAGATGCATCTAGATCCAACCACTGATTTTTTGACTAGTCTTGGGACAACCTCCCATGCATTGTTCTTGACGATGGAGTCATACTCCTCTACCATAGTATCAAACCAAATTGTTTGTTGCACTACTTCTTGAAAGGAAGATGGTTCTGTCACAATACACTTGCTCATAAGAGCCATGTATCTAGTAAACCTGTCTGGAGACTGTCTCTGTCTGCGTAGTGAAATAGGGGCTCCTACATTCTCTACTGCATTAAGTATCAATCTATTAGCTTTCGTGGTGCGCCTTCTACCATTTCTGGTGGATGGATCTACATCAGTGTTTTATGCCACTCCATGATCCTCTGCATGTGGCTGCTATACATCTTGAGGTTCATTCTTTGGAACCAAGATTTACTCCTTTGTATGAAAATCTAGCTCCCTCTCAAGGGACAATCACATGGCTTTCTTCTCATCAAATTTTATATCTCGTCGCACAACAATCATTTTTCTATTTGGAAAATACACTCGATAGTTGTGGGGAGTTTCATTGTACCCCAGAAATATCCAAATCTCAGTTGATGGTTCCAGCTTCTTCCCGGTGTCTTTGGTCACATGCACATAAACAGATGAGCCAAAAATCTTAAAATGTGAAACATCAGGTTTATTACCAGTTAAAGCCTCTTCTCGTGTACTCATGCCAAGTATCCAATGAGGAAAACGGTTTTGCACAAATACCATTGTGTTGCATGCCTCTGCCCATAGATGAAACAGTAGGCCCTGATCATGTAACATCGCTCGTGCTAAACCCACAAATGTTCTGTTATTTCTTTCTACGACCCCATTTTGCTATGGGTTATGAGGCACAATCAGTTCTCTCTGAATTCATTCTTTGCTGTAGAAGTTCTTGAATTCATTTTAGATGTACTCACCACTATTTTTTCTCCCAAGAGCCCTCACATTCTTCCCTGTGTCTTTCTCCACTATTGATTTGAACTCAAGAAATTTTGAGAATGTATTATATTTCTTCTCCATGAAGTAGATCCAACACTTTCGAGAAAAGTCATCAACAAATATCACATAGTACTTAAGATTCTCTATCGAAGCAGTAGAGAATGGTCCACACATGTCTCAATGAACTCTCTCAAGGATCTCTAAGGCTCAATTCTCCTTCTCATGAAAAGTGGCCTTTACATACTTCCCCACAGTACATCCATTGCATGTCTTTGACTGCACAAGAGTACCCTTGGTAAGACCCATAGAAATCTGCTGCATGACCTTCAAGGCTCCGCGGTGAAGATGGCCCAATATCTTATGCTATAACTCAGCATCATCTCGGCTCACCACTTTGTTCGCCTTACCCACTTTATAGAGATTCTTAACTCGAATCCTAATCTTCTTGGCTTGTCTTGTTGTTTTGTGTTGCAATAAATCTTTTCCTTCACTGAAAACAACATCATAGCCTCTATCCTACAACATTGCAACTGAGACTAAATTTTTCTTCAAGCCTGGTACATGAATTACATATTTTAATTGAAAGGGTTTACCTGAATGTCTCTAGAAAGTAACTGTACCAATCTCGGTAGCACTACACTGCCCTTCATCACCCATTTCGATATGCATCTGGAGGTCCTTCTCCTCCAAGCCATTGAAAAGTTCTTTGTCTCCCGTCATGTGAAAGGATGCACCACTATCCAAGTACCACACTGATCCCATTTCACTTGACACCATGCATCCAATGAGAGATAAGTCAAGCTCAAATTGCGAGGCCAAAGCCTCACCAGCTGTAGATCTTGAAGCCTTCTTCTTCTTCTTATTTTTTGGACAATTAGTGGCATAATGTAAATGCTTGTGACAGTGAAAACACTTCACTCTGGGCATATTGTGCATCTTTCCATATTTATTGGACTTAGATTTGGAATGGAATTTTTTTCCTTTCCCCTTCTTTACCTTGGCATCCAAAGCACAATATTCTTCATCTTCATTCTTAGATGAAGAACCATCCTTAGTATTCCGCCTAAATTCTTCTTGCACCAAATTTGACGAAATTCGTTCCCAATCTGGCAACTTTTCCCTTCCATTGGCAGAGTCCTGATAACTATGCCAACTCTTGGGAAGTCCTAGAGGAGCTAGGCTCACCAAGTCATCATCAACAACAGTAATTCCGGAACTCCCAAGCCCATCCTGACATTGAACAAACATTGTTGAATATTTCGGCATGGAGTCGCCTTTCTCCATTTTGATTTTCCCGAGTTTATCCTTCAGTGAAAATTTTATATGATGACTGCTACTCTGAAATAGATCTATCAAATATTTCTACATTGCATCTGGTGTCACTTTTCCATGGATACTTGAGATAATGTGGTCTCGTACTCCCTCCATTAAGATCCTCCTTGCCTTTGCAACCTTCTTTTGCCAGGCATTAAGATTTACAACATCTTCTACAACGGGTTTGGGAACATCATTGTCAATGAATTATTTCAACCCATTTTCCTCTAGTACTGCCTCCATCCTGTATTTCCAAGAAATATAGTTAGAGCTTCCCTCTAGTTCATACTCCAATCTCAAGCCATTGAAAGCCATTTCGATCCTGAATCACCTGTCGCACCAAGAATGTCTTTTGAAAATTCAAATTCTATTCAGTCACACTTAACTTCTCCTCCACTATAGTGATTTCCCATGCTCTGATACCATCTAGAAATTATACAAAGATATGTATATTTATGGATTCAATTTGATCTAACAATGTACTAAATCTAGATAATGAATTGCTTCTACAAATCAATTGCAAAAATTAAACGCAATTACCAATCACATGAAGTAAAGAAAGGATCGAATCAAACCACAACAAAAATAATTTCCTGGGGAAATATTGCTTCTCAAAACCCCTCTATCTTCTATTGTATATTAACCATGGAATCATGAAAAAATTACAGTGCACTCTTCTCACAAGAGTCTCCTGCACTTTTCTAACTGTATCACACTGTCCTGGAAAAAACTGGCCAACGCTTAGCCAATTCTCAGCCTCTAAACAACCTGCCTTACTTGCACAATTATCGATGAATGTAATCCCTATTCTTCAGGAATTTTTTCCTTCCTAAACTGTGCAAGGATCATGGGCACTCTAGTGGATGTCTGGTTGCATGCATTAATATACCCACTAATCACACAAATGATAGTTAACCTCCCTTTAACCTTTGTCTCAACTAGGTCTCCACTAGAACTGATAAGCATGCAAATATTAATATTAAATCATCAGTTGCATGAAATATCATTGATTATGAATTAAATAATATTTAATTCACTTGATCTCTCACTAGTGCAACAAACAACTACAACTATTTCAACTAACTCTAACTCACCTAACTGAGTTAACTGATTACAGATGCATTAAACTAATGTAGCAACTGCAATTAGAACTCCATAACTAATAGAATTACTCTACATGCCTCACCAACCACCCTCAACTTTAAATACATGAGCTAACTGAGTTTATCACACTCAGTTAACTATTACAAGTGATTATGAGATAAGATTAGATTTTATTGTCCAATTTAATTAAGGGAAAATTAAATTAGACACTACACCAAATTAATTAATTAATGTGGCCATCACACTAATGTATTGCTAGGACCTCTTGGTCCCACACTAGTGTGTGTGCTGTAATTTCTTATTGGACTTCAACACTTTTGTGAACTCTCCTGACCCTCTATCTTATACTCAATTTATAGGAAAAGTGGAGGAGGTTTCAAATCCACAAATGAGGGACGGGATCCATTAATAGTTGATTAGGGTTCCTTGATACAATGGAATTAGCTCCATGTTTAGAGGGGTTTGACTCGAATAGATATGACTAAGAAACTTCTAGTTGGGATATATTCACCCAAAAAGAATTCTAGAACTTACTTTTTATTTTTACTTTTAATTGAGTTATGTGTGCAGACTATAATGGAATACAAACAAAAGTTATGTGTAGGTTTCAATGGAAGAAACTACGCATGCGCAAAAACTGACTAAGAAAATTGCATAAGTCATGCTAAAAAGGTCAAAAGGTCGTTTTACCCAAAATTAATGATTTTTTCGATGAATTTGTATGTTTTAATTGCAAGGGAGCACATTGAAACATTTGTATGGATGATGAGAGATACATTTTGACCGTCAAGTGCCATGGTGACAAACTGATGTGTAAGACTTCCACTCTAGAATTAGAATCAGGTGTAGCAATCCACCTTGATGTTTACACTTTACCTTTACCTATTGATAGTCCAAACATCTAGCTCCAAACTCTGCCACATCTCGTATAAAATATAACAACAAGATTCAATATGATCTTGTAATGTACTAAAAGACAAATATTGAATCCTTCTACAATTTGCGAAAACAAAACACGACTACAAAATCACATAACAAGTAAGAGAAAAAAATCAATTGCACAACAAAAGATGTATCTGGGGAAAGAAATTTCTCAAAACCCCACTATATTTATATTTCATAAACTCAAGATCATGAAAAAATACAATACTATTTCCATTCCTGAGAAACTTCTGCACTTTGCTGAATGTCTTACTCTGATCCTCCTTGAATATGGCTTGTGATGTAAGCAAGTTTGGTCCAATATTTAACCTTTTTCTTGCCTAGGCCTCACCTTCCTTCCTTTTGGATTACTGGGCTAGTTGAGTCTCTATTAATTAGTAAAATCACAATTAATGATTGTGCAATTCATCCAAGGCTTCCCAATGACCACATGCATGACCTGTACAATTTTATAACTATACAACTGATAGTTATCTTCCATTTAACCTCTGTATCAACTGGGCCTTCCTTAGAAATGATATGCAACAAATATTTATAGTGAATTATCAGTTAACTCATTGAACAATACTTGTGAATTAAATCAAATTTAATTCAATGGACCTGTCACTAGTTCATCTCTCAGTTAGAACTAGTTAAAGTAATTTTAACTCAATTAATTAAGTTAACTAATTACAACTCACAAATAAATGTAAATGGACCCCTTGAAATCATGGGAGAACTCTACATGCCTTCTCTTAGACCTCTAACTAAAATTCCTAAGCTAAATAAGTATTCCTTAGTTAACTAATACAAGTTCTCATGAGATGAAATTACAATTTTTCTTCCAATTTAATTAAGGGAAAATTAAATCATAAGCCCCCTATGGTACCATTTATGGGTTCCATTTTCACTGTTTCTTGTTGCCAATTTCAACACTTCCTCTCAATAAGAAAGGAATTCTGTCTGTCCCAATCCGGTAACTTTGGAATGTTTTGAATGCAACACTTCTCTAGTGTTGTTTGCTCCTGCAATTCCTGAAATTTAAAATCCTAAAAAAAAAAATAACTGAATCGGTATGTTGCATTTGTCATTAGAGTCTTTGACTGCTACCGATTATTGCACTATCTGTTGAAAAATATGTGCTATTGTTGAATCTTCATTGCTGCCAACCCTAATATTTTCTCCAGTATCTGACAACTTTCACTCTAATTTCTATCTTTTTTACATCTGACTACATCAATCCTACCGATCCTTCATACTAATATGTATTGTGGGCTCCCCATAGCTAGGTCTAATCCATGAGACAAGCCATATGAATGGATCCAACCCAAATTTCTTCTCTTGGGATTATGTCTTCACATTGCCCCACCTCTCACCTGGAGGTATGGCTGCATGTGCTCCCTCTTCCCATCTAGCTCAAAATTCCCCCCTCCTAGAGGTCTCTACTTGAGTGGAGGCCTCCACTCAGTATCCTCTCTTCTTCTCAAATTATGTCTGATCCAAAATATTATAAGACTTATTTTGAGGCTGAAATTTGAGAGGTAATTTAGGCTTCCTCTCTATCACCAAGTCACTAACCTTTACTTTTCTCCTCAAAGTTGTGCATGCATCTTCAACCTCAAGATAATACCAGTTCTTTACTCATACACCGATTTGTTTCACCTGTCCCATGGTGATGTGTCTAAGGAACAAATTTCCTTTTCTAAATATGACATCATAACCACGGTCTTCCAATAATGATAAAAAGAAAATATCCTTGTTTAGTCTTGGAACATACAAAACATCTTTGAGTCTAAGAGGGGAGCCAGTCTCCCACTGAAAGGTAACTATACCTATGCCGGTCACACTATACATCTTGTCATCTCCAAACTCTATGTTCTGCTGGAAGTCCTCCTCCAAGTCACTAAAGATACTCTATTCCCCATCATATGGAACAAGGCACCACTGTATAGATACCAAATGCATCCAATTACAGTGTTGTCCATGCATGCAATGAGATTAAAATCAAGCTCTAACTTTGAAGCTAGTGCTTCACTTGCTTCTCCAACAATAGGCTCCTTCTTGCTTGCTTTATGTGGAAATTTAGACGCATAGTGCTCGTGCTCGTGATAGTGAAAACACTTGACCTTGGACAAGTCTCTTTTTTCCTCTTTTCCTTAGGACTTATTTCCCTTGGATTTATTTCCTTTTCCGACCAATGAAAAATCTTCTTCTTTTTCTGTGCCGGAGGTCCCGTCCCTAGTGCTCCACCTTATCTATTCTATTAAAAATTCATACCACAAACACTCCTAGTATGGTAGCTTCTCTCTCCCATTCACATAGTCCTAGTAACTATGCCATCTATTTGGAAGTCCTAGAAGAGCTAGGATCACTAAATCATCATGGGATACTATAACACCAACACTTCCAAGCTCATCTCGACATTGAGTGAAATTCGTCAAGTATTTTGGTATCGTCTCACCCTCCTTGGCATCTTGATCTTTCTGAGTTTGTCTTTCAACACCAACTTCCTGTGGTCACTAATATTTTGAAATAGATCTATAAAGCCATTCCACATATCATATGGAGTCACCTTTCCATGGAGACTCAAGACAATATGATCTCAAAATCCCTCTAAAAATATCCTTCTCTCTTTTGCTACCTTATTCCATGCATAAATAAGTTGAGAATTTTCTACCACGGGCTCGGTAATATCACTTTCTATGAATTCCTTCAGTCCATTGTCCTTGAGAGCTACCTCCATTATGTCCTTCCATGCTATGTAATTAGAATTTCCCTCCAGGTCATATTCGAGTATCAAGCCATTGAAAGACATATTGATCTATTTTTGGGTCCTAAAAAATAAATTTGCAAATTCAAACCTGTTAAAAAAAAATCTATTCTTATCTTCTATTTTGATTTCTAGCACTCTGATACCATGTAGAAAAACTAACAATGGGATTCAATATAATCTTGTAATTTACTAAAAAAAGGAAGCAATACTTTTCACTACACAAGATGTATATGGGGAAAGAAACTGATCAAAACACCACTATCTATGTATTGCATCAAGTCAAGATCATGAAACAATGCAATTATATTTCCCTTCCTGAGAAACCTTTGCACTCTACTGACTATCTCACTCTTATCTTGCTCGTATCTGGCTTGCGATATAAGCATGTTTGGTCCAATATTTAACCTTTTTCTTGCCTAGGCCTGACCTACCTTCCTTATACATTATTGGGCTAATTGAGCCCCTATTAATTAGGAAAATACCAATTAATGATTTTGCAATTCATCTAAGGCTTCCTGATGACGTCATGCATGACCTGCAAAATTTTCTAATTATACAGCTAATAGTTATCTTCCCTTTAACCTCAATATCAACTAGGCCTTCCTTGCAACTGAAATACAATAGCTATCTATAGTTAATTATCAGTTAAATGATCGACCACTACTTGTGAATTAAATCAGATTTAATTCATTGGACCTCTCACTAGCTCATCTCTTAGTTAGAACTAGTTAAACTGATTTTAGGTCAATTAATTGAGTTTACTAATTACAACTCACAAATAACTGTAACTGGACCCCCTAAAATCATGAGAGAACTCTACATGACTCCTTTCAGACCTCTAACTCAAATATCCTAATATAACTTAGTCTTCTTAACTCATTTAACTGATAAAATTTTTCATGAGATGAACTTGCAAATTTTCTTCCAATTTAATTAAAAGAAAATTAAATCAAAAGCCCCCTATGGTACCATTTATGGGTGCCATTTTATGGGTGAAATTTTTACTATTTCTTCTTTCCAATTTCAACACGTCCTTCTTCATATTTGACCAATAGTAGAACTTCTTTACTGTTTTCAAGGTCTTCTCATATCCTGGGTGACTTGAGTACAATTTTGCATGAAACACTCTCAAGATAGTCTTCTTGAGCTCACTACTGTCTGACACATATATCCTGTCCCTAAATCTGATCAATACATCTAATGAGAGATGATATTCCACCTCCTATGATCATGTAACTGCACTTGTACCACTACCTACACCTGTTACTATACATGTACCACTATCTATACCTATACTTGTACCTATACAAATTCTCTGTTGTAACCTATGCCTAAGCTTTCTATACCTGTCATCTTGCTAACCTTCCTGTAAGATCCAATCTTGTATATATATCCCATAAGAACTCATAGCTGCAATGTGGTTTAATTTTATCCACCTGTTAAGACCATTTGCAACCCTATTCTATTTTCCCTTTATGTACCTAATCTCGAAGTAAAACTCATTGATCGTGGCCAACCATCTATCTTGTATGAAATTTAGATTCAGCTAGTCAAACAATTATCTCAACCCATTGTGATCGCTCATTAGTAAAAACCTTCTGCAAAGAAGATAATGTCTCCAAATCTTTAATGCATGGATGATTGCTTCCAACTCAAGATCATGTGTCAGATAATTATGCTTGTGCTCATTCAGTTTCCGTGACTCATAGAATACTACCTATCCTTCATGCATAATAACTCCACCAAGCCCTCTCTTGCAAGCATATGTACATACCAAAAACTCTTTTTCCGGATTTGCAATATTTAACACCGAATCATTTTTCAAACAACTGCTTCAACTATTCAAAATTTACTGCACATTCCTCTATCCATTCAAATTTCTTTTCTTTTTGCTGCAATGACGTGATATGATATGAAATGTGACAGAAGTTCCTGATGAACCTACTATAGTAAACTACTAGCCCGATGAATGATCTTACCTCATCCACATTTCTAGGAGCTTCCCACTCCGTGATAGCTATTACCTTCTCTAGATCTATTACTATGCCTTCCTTGGAGATGACATACCCCAAGTAGTGTACATATATCTTAAAAAAACTGCATTTTCTAATATTAGAATAAAATTAATGCTCTCTTAGAAATCTCAATACTGCTGGTAAATTCTCAACATGTTATTCCTCATTCTTAGAGTATATCAAGATGTCGTCAATTAATAAAATAAAAACCTTGTCCAGATAAGGATAGAACACACTATTCACCAAGCACATAAAAGTAGTTGGAGCAATAGTCAAACCAAATGGAAATATAAAAAACCGATAATGTGCATACCTATTCTAGGAAGATGTCTTGTGTATGTCCTCTTTCTTAATGCATACCTTTTGATATTTGAGTCTCAAATCAATCTTTGAGAACAATGGTGCTCCCTTCAACTGGTCAAACAAGTCATCAATCCTCGACAACAAAAATCTGTTCTTGGCAGTAACCTTATTCAATTGCCTATAATCAATGCACAACTTGATAATACCATCCTTCTTCTTCACAAACAACACCAATGCACCCCATGGTGATACACTTGGCTTAATTTATCCCATTTCAAGTATTTTATTCAACTACAACTTTAAATCTACTAACTCTGGAGTGCTTATTTTGTATGGTGCTTTCGATGCTAGTGTTTCCCCTGGTACTAATTCAATGGAGAAGTCCACTTATCTGTGAGGTGGAAAATATGAAATATTTGCTAGAAACACATCCTGAAACTATTGTAAGATTGTTTATCTGCTTACTGTATTTGCATCCTCACCCTCATTACCTTTATTAATAGAAATGTGCACTGCAAACAACACACACCATTTCTTGCAACTGCGAATTTCTTGCATAGTTGTAACCATTCTAATTGATGTTACCTTCTTCTTACCCTGTAAGACTCTTTGTTCCCCATTGCCATCCAAAAACTCAGTCACTTTGTCATAAAAATCCAATTTGGTCCTATGAAGATACTATATGATCCCAATGGAATTACCTTAAAATGTTCTTAAGTAAGCATACCATTGAACTCGAATGTACAATATCTTACCCAATGATGAACTCTCTTCTTTGTACCTATAGCCAACTGCACTAATTAATATTCTGCATGCACTTCTTTATTTAAACTACACTTACCTACCAAGTCATGGTTAACAAAAATATAATTAGATCCAGTGTAAATCAAAATAGAAACAACTTGATCACAAAGCTTACCGCCCATCTCAATGATAGATGTCTAATGATTCGCTTGCCTATTATATAGAGCTGCATAGATACGAGTAATGATCTACCCAACATCCCTAATAGTCTGTACCTCCTGTGCACTATAGATATGATGCATACCACCTTGATTATGCGAACAATCCCTCCTAAGATTCTCCTTACCACATGTCCAACACTACAACCATATTGTACCATCACCTTTATTCTGTTGCTATGACCCATGTCCCTGTCTAGCTATGTTGGAATTCTTGTATAGTGAAAATTTCTCTTTCTCTTCTACATTTTGAGGCCTTGTTATTTTAAGCTTCCATTTGCATTTATCTTTATATTTCCCTTTCCATCCTTGGTGAGATTCACTTTTACACTTTGACTACTCATAAAGATGCTTCAATTTCCCAATAACTTCTTCAAGTGACTGAGGCTCATCATACTCTATCCGATATCTAAAAACTAATGGAAATCCACTGAAAAATATCTTAACTTTAGTTTTCTCATCTTTAATATATGGTACATACCTCAAAATCTCCAAGAAATTGGTTGTATACTCCTCATTTTCCATCGATCCCATTTTTAGCTCATAAAATTCCTTGGCCTTACTATTGTAGTACCTTTCTGACAAGTATTTCTAGCTTTGAGTCACTTAAATTCATGCCAACTTAAGTATTATGTCCTGATGTATCTGACCCATTTTACATCTTCCCACCAGAGGTGTATTTTCCCTTTGAGGTGGAAGATAGATATTCTAACCTTCATATTCTCTATGTACTCATGCAACTTGAAGAAATTCTTCATCCTAGGTAACCAAGTCTATGCATCCTCTAGATTCTTTAAATATCCATCAAGGGTAGGTGGCCTAGCTTTCTTCAACTCTTTCAAAAAGTATCCCCTCTCACTCATCCTATAAGGGTGATAACGATGATGATAACAGTGTCTGTATGAACCAAAACTAGAATAGTTCCCGTGTCCATCACCTCTCCTATCCGAATTATCTAGGGACCTGCCATATCTGATCGTGTTATCCCTATCTGACCTATGTCCACCATGAAACCTATTTCCATATTCCCCATTAGTTCTGTCCTCCTGCCCATGGCTGATCCAAAGTGGTCCCTGTCTCTGCAAGTCTGACAAACTCTGAAGAATTACTACATTGAATTTTTCTTATTTCTCTTGTGCTTACATGATTCTGCCATTATTTTCTTTGCTACTTCTTATTTATTCCTTCAAACTCCTTTGTGTGTTTTCTAAGTCATAAGAGTTCCCAACACCACACTACTCATCTAATCGATAGGGAGAGTATCGTGAACTATAGTATACCACTTTTCTAGCCATCTTTTTTCTTTTATTCATGCAAGGCATACTATTCCAACTCAACCAAATCATAAACAAACCAACGTACCTTAGTATAATTTGGGAGCATATCTCATTTGTAATACTAATCAAATTAGCATAATATATGTATCAACATAATCATAGAAGTATATCATCATTATCTTGATTGCTACCTAGTTACTGTTAGGGTCCCGTGATTTGGCTGATTGGCAAGCCAAGTGACAGGGTAACATCAAACCAATATTTGGAGCCCAAGGACCTAGCCTTTCTGGACTCAGAGAGGGCTCTCTCTATTTGTGTAAGGGATATCTATGTGTTGTGCTTCTTGTGTTTCTGATTTTAGGTTAGTTGTGAAGTAGGTTTTTGGTTTTGCTTTTAGGTTTTTGAGGGAGGAACTGATCAAAGACTAAGATAGATAAAAAATATTGTTAGATTAACTGGGCTATGGGGTCGAAAAGGTCAAGAAAGCATCAGATGGTGATACAAGGTATGTTGAAGGGCCGATTTGATCACAGTAAAATGGATCTTAAGGTAAAATGAAGTGGGATGGACACTAATTTTTTGAAGAACAAAGGCTTTCAAACATAAATAGTTCAATAGCTGACATTTATATGGTAGGGCTAACCATTAATCATGATAAATGTAACTTCAAACTGATAAATGCATAGAAATATACATTCAAGCAATACATAGAGATATATGACTCTGTAACATTGGGAAATTGCTATCAGACTTTGGGGAAAGAAAATTAAGACAAACAAATAATTCAAAGCACTATGAGGAAACACCTAGACATAGTATTTCAAGCTATCAGGCACTTTGAAACTAAGATTGCAGAGTTTTAGGCAAAGGGCAAGATCGATACAAGACCTCTTTGGTTCAACTAGGACAATCAAACATTCAAAAAAAGGTTTCAGAGGTGGAGCTATGACTAGCCATGAGTAATCAGGGCATACCGTGAATCATATTTAGCATGCATAAAACCATAAATGAAACAAGCAAACAATTTCTTCAGTGATCAAAGAGCAATCAAGGATTCTTTGATATGACTAAGAAGGAAGAAAACATAGAAGCTATAATGAAACAGGAAATCTGAGGTGCCTCCAAGGGCATGTCTCAAATCTATTCTCTACTGTCTTATAGCAATCAAGAGTAGGAAACATGTATGAAAACTAAGAAGCATAACAAAGAGGGACACTATACCATTTTACCAAGTCAAGGAATCCAACAACAGTCCTCTTTCATCATCCAAAAACATTCAAGAAACTATCCAATGCATGAGACAAGTATTTCTTCCAAGCCTGTATAACCATATATTTCTCTATATCATCAAGTTCAACCTTATTTATAATGAAGTCTCTTGGAATATATAGGCCAAGATGAGGGAAAACCTCCTAGTGCAACTAGCAAGCTCATTGACCCATCAAAAATATATGATTTTGTCCTTGAGGCTTTGCAAAGCCCAAGGCACAAAATATCTATAAAAATATCCTAAAAATGCTAAAAAATGAAATTATATTGACTTTTCCTAACTAAGCATGGCCAAAAAAGGCTAAACGCACATTAGGAAAAACCACTTCAGAAAAGTGCATTTTTCACAAAAATACGTAAGAAATATATCAATAGAAAATCCCCTGTATTGTGGGCAGCTTTTGGAGGCCTTCTTGATGTCAAAACGAGGCCCGTGATAGCTCGTTAAAAATCTCTGGATGTCTAGTTTCTGAAAATTCTTTTTTTTCCCCAAGCTGATCAATGAAAGCCTTTGAAAATTTAACCTGTGTGAAAAAACCCAGAAAATAGCCTTTGCTGATATGCAGGGCAGAGTGTTGAAAAAGTGATTGTTTTTCGCCATTTTGGGGGACCAAATCATCTTCAATTTATCTGAAATTCGCTGAGTAGATGCCCCTAAAATTATGGAATCCAATGATACCATTTTCATCCTTTGAGGATGCTTCAAACAGTAATGGCGATGCCCATGATTTTTAGCAAAAAGCCCAAAAATGTCAAAAAATCAAAACTTGTCGAATTTTGCCCAATTTTGGCGAGCATGACCCTGATGGGTTTTCAGAAGCATGCTGAGAAGAGGAGGCCAAAATTTGAAGCCTTGATATGCCTTTCTTCATTTTTGTTTCCGGGTGCCTCTTTTGAGCCTCCTTGAGCTTTTCTTGTGTGGCCTTCAATTTCCGTCGGGCGAATTGATTAAGCTTCTTATAGTGCCTGGTGATTTTTCTTTGAAGGTACAAATCTCTATTGGCCTTTTCCAACTTCTTCTCCAAGTGGTCATTCACCCTTTCAAGCCATGCTTCTCTATTGTTTTCTGTCTCTTGGGTGAATAAAGTAGTAAGAGGAAAAGATTGGAAAAGGGCAGCCTCTTCCTCTTTTTGTTTCTCCAAAGCTCTTCTGAGTCCCATGGTCCTTGGCTTCTTTCTCCTTCGCTGATCTTCATCTTCACTATCATTGAACTTGCCCATGAGTTCTTCCAACTTAATTTGCACTTTTGAGGCCTCTTTTTGATACTTGATAGCCTGTGTCTCATATACCGCCATGTGGACACTCATCTACTTGTTTTGTGTTTGCAGAAAGTGAATGAGGTTTTTAGACCTCTCTAGATCTGCTCTTAGATCATGAATTTGTTCTTCTCTATTTATCAAGATGGACTCTAGGATTCTGGCCTCATTGTCGCTGTCATCACTGTTTATCTGAATTATGTCAAAGTCCCTCTCTTTCTCATGGCTACTTTCTTCCTTCTCCTTTCCCTTGCTTTGGGTGGCCTTCTTGGTCTTCCTCCTCTTTGGTAATTCAACAATGGATTGCTTGGGAAACTTCCCTTTGCTTCGGAGGGCTCTAGTAACATTTGGAATTACAGTTTGAGGCACTTTCTTTCTTGATGTTCAGGGCTTTGTCACCTTTGGAGAAGGAAGCATGGCCCCTTGCCTAGGAGAGGCAGCTAGCACATGATCTATTTGGTCTTTTCCCTTGCTACTCCCCTCATCATCCTTGCCACTGTTTTGACCCTCTTCATGAATGCCTTGATTGTCACCTTGCATGTCTCCTTGAAGGCTATCCTTTTCAATTTTGTCCCTGCTTTCTTCAGGACTTTTAGGCTCTATATCCTTAATGTTTTGTGCTTCATCCTCATCATGTTTGCTGCTGTGAGGGCTACCAATATCCTCCTCTTTGTGACCGTTGTGTTCCTCATCAAACTGTTCCATTTCTACATCATTTCCCTCTTCACTATTTTTCTCTTCTTCATGGTGTTCTTCTTCATCACTGTGCTGCCTTTCATCACTGTGTTTTTCTTCACTTTTCTCCCTTTGACTTGGATCCTCTTCATGGTTTTGTTCTTTATCACTATGTTGCCTTTCCTCACTGTGCTCCTCTTCGTCATTGTGATGTTCTTCCTCACTATGTTGTTCTTCTTGATTAATCATGGGAGATTTTGGCTTCTTAAGAGTGGGTTTACTAGAAGAAGGAGAAAGAGGATGAGTGGAAGGTGAAGGAGATTCATGGGATGAAGAAGCAGTGGCGAAATCGGGATGTGAAATGAAAGTGTCCCAAGATATTCCATTCTTCTCAAGTTAATGGAGAATGACAATCTTGATAAGGGAATGATGGAAAATACAAGCTGGCTGCTGAGAGGAAGGTCTCTTTTGAACAATGGAAGCCATCTTTTCAATACTTCTATGGAGGAAAAAGGGGAGTTTTAGCAATTGGGTTCTCGTGAAAAGCATGAGTAGCCTGATATGCTAAGCATAAAGCCGGGAAAACCTTCCCTCGCATGTGAAATATTTCATGATTATCTTCATGAGGGGAGCATAGCTGGTCAAAAAATATGAAAAATGAAATATGGATGGGCATGCATCCCGATGCTTTGGTTTCAAAAAGGGTTTGTATTGATCTGAGTCTAGGTAGCTCTGCTTAAACCATTTTTCTCCGACATATGGAATTTTGGTAGCTCTGGAAATGGATCTAGGAGAAAGCTTGAAATCTAAGCCTGCTAGATGAACATGTTTCCCTTGAAATCTTAAGGCAAATAGGTGTGTGAAGGGAAGATAACTTTTCACCTCCTGAACTCTTTGACAAAACTCCAAACATCCTACTTCATGAAAGTTAAAAAGTATTGAAGGATGGGCATTTACTTCCTCAGTTGACAAAGGTTCATACCTTTTGTGAGGGCCACTTCTGCTATCTTGCCTGGGAGGAATTTTTCTTTGGATACTCTTTGCTGGCTAACCAAGACAGGATGATTTCAAATGGTCTCTGAAATAGTTTCCCAACACCACACCTTTTCCTCCTTGCAAGTCACTGTGCTTCTTTGATGCTAGCAAACAAGTATTTGTAAAATGATAACCAAAAACACTTTATCACTGTGTTTGGGCAAAGATCTTGAAAAGATGTGCTTGTGGTTCTTTGTTGAAAAATGATTTATTTTTTTTTGGCACAAAAATCCTCCCCTCAAGCACTACCCCTTTGCTATTCACTGCCCTTTAAAAAGTAAACAAGATATCTTTCAACTGACTTGAAGACCTTCAAAACAGACTCTGCTTTTTGGATTCTGGGGGCTGCACAAATTTCACTATCTCACAATCATTTAATCACTGTGTTTGAGAAAAAGGTGTAAACAAGGTATGTTTGTGGTTTTTGTTTTGAAAAGAAATCTCCCTTTGTTTCGACACAAACACCTTTCTCTTAAAACACTGCTCTTTTGTTATCACTATTTTGAAAGGTAATTAGGGCTCTTTAAAACTGATAAAACACCTTCCCCTATCATTGTATTAATCTTTGACACCCACAGAAAAAAAGACTTATTTGATTTTGACTAAAGGCCCAATCTCCTAATCACTGTTTCCCTTTTCGATTTAGCAAACAAGGTTTGTTCTTTGTTAACACTGTTAGGACACCTCTTTAAGCAAATTTGATACCTCTTCACAACACAAGAAAACCTCCTTCAATTTTGACAAAAGCTCTACATATTTAACCACTGTCTAGATGATCTTTTTAGACTTATTTGAGACCTCTACAACTCTGTATTTCTTTCTAGTAACTGTGGGCAGTCTTAGCTATTTTTATAGCACAAAAAAGAGCTTTCAAATTGGCATCAAACCTCCCTTATTTCACTTTTTATCTTTTACTATCCATGATAAAAGAGACCCTTTTTCAATTTGACAAACAACCTATCTCCTTTAATCACTGTGTATCTATGTGTTTTTAGATGAGGAAGTGCTTTCAAAATCACTGTTTCTTCTTGGGAAAACACAGCAAAAAAACCCCTTTTTAACCCCAAAATTTTCCAAGGAGTGAAGAAATACCTCGAAGATAAGCTCATGGGCCTTGTTGATCGTTGGAGTAGCTTTCATAAGAGTTTTTGGAAGCAAACGGATGAGCGGGCCGTTTGCAACAGAGAGTGTCGTGCAAATGGAGGTTGTCGGGTCTGTTTCGGGCCCCCGGTGACCGAAGACACAGGCACGTCGCGCGCCGCTATAGGCACGCTATGCCTCTGTTCAATTTCTTTGTTTGGGCGCTCATAGGCACGCCGTGCACATCTACAGGCATGTCGCGTAGAGTTCAAGCACCAAAAACCTTGAAATTTTTCCCGAAAATGCTTTGTTTCTTTAGTGAGCAGTGAAGGAGGGTATGCTTCGTTTTTTTTTAAAAATTGCTCATGGAGCCTTTTAAACAGTCTCCTCCCTTATTTCTATTTGAAAAATCTTTAATGCTGTGGTAGTCAGCTTTGGAGGGTTTAGATGTTTTTTGAAAAGGTTTATGTCATGTAAAAACATAAATCATTTCCCTTAGTATATGTCACTTTTTAAAATACCATAAAGCCCTCTATTCAAACAAGTCTCATAAAAACAATGCTGTGGACAACTTCTTTTTGATGACCCTCATATCCATGACTTTTTCGAAGTAAAGAGGCCTCCTAAAAAACAAGACCTTTTCACTGCCTCTTCATTAAGGAAATAACCCCTGAGACCACTAATGTAGCTCTTGATAATGATGACTTTTTCTAATCTTTGATGTTCCTTTTATATGAAAGAACTACTGTTAATCACAGCGAGCTCTCTTTCTTTGACTATTCAGATGAAAGTTTTTTGCCCAAGTTTTATTCTCATGACAGTTTGAACGAGGTTTTTATGAACAGAGGAAAAAGGGTTTTGTAAACACCAGAAAAGTCATCTTTTTGCTTGAGGTGAAACAGGTTTTTAACCTATGAAAACTCATTTATTTGTCACTGTTTGTCCATTATGTCCTTTAAACAATGAACTCATTTAAAAACCCTTTGAAACACTACTGATATATCAGTTGTTTCATCCTTTGGGAGGAAGTGGTGTAAACAAGCTTTTAAGTCATTTGAAACACTGTTAGTCTTGTGCTCTTTGAATGAGGCTATGCCTCTGTTATTGACCCTCTTCTTTTTAAATGAAGGAGGCTCTTATCATGTTCCTAACCATGTGATTTTAAATGAAGGAGGTTAACATAATATTTCCAAAACATCTGCTCTTTATACTAGAGGATGTTTTCAACATGTGACCCAACCATCTGCTCTTGCTTGGAGGAGATTTTCAACATGTCACCCAACCATCTGTTTTTTCTTGGAGGAGGTTAACATAGTCATGACATTTCATCCATTTCACAAACTGTGTCATCTTTCTCTGTAATACATATCTCTGCTTGGTATATCATAATAAGTAATAAAGTTAAAATTTGACAATATGCTATAAGAGGCATGTTCTGAGATATGTATCCTGCTGTCAGAATATTCTTGTGAATTTTTTGAAAACAGGAGCCACATGACTTGTATTTTTAGAGTATCTGCTTGCTAGTCATTACTTACTAATCTTTCTTGACTGTGTTTGCAGAGGTTTATTGAATTTTCTCTCTGACTAGTATTCTTATCCCAAGCTCAAAACAACATGAGAAACAACTGTCTTCTTATGTTTAGTTTGATGACGTCTTTTGGAATACTTGTGCATATCTGCTTCTGAAAGAGACACTGAAACACTGTAGATCAACATAATATCAGTTTGGATTTTGAAACATGTACTGATGAGACATCAAGACCTTTTAGTGGCGCGACCTATGGGTGTATCAAGATTTGTTTTTTGTAGATTAAGCGCTAATGCAGGGCTGGCTGGTATTGAACAAATTATTCTGGCTCAGGATGTTTTCGCCAAGGAAGGAATTTCCTAAAGCGCCACTATATAACTTAGGAGAGATCTTTGACAGATTTTGAGTATTTTCTTTGGGTAGGATTAGATCTCAAAATGACATATGACCAGAGGTAGGGTGGCTGACATTTTATCAACAGTTGGATAATGAATGACTTGGGAATGAGGGTAAATGACAGCAGATAACCTTTAGCTATGACAGTTCATGGACAAGATTATATGACTGAAATTAGATAGGACTTGACAACTAGGTTTTTTCTCATCATAGGCTGACTGGAAAAAGGTAGGAGGAAAAAAATTGTTTAGGGGTGTTTTCTAGATGACAGATTTGATAAATTAGAGATTAGCTTCTAGAAAAATTGGCTTTAAAAACTATTAATCATCAACAGGTGAAAAATACTGATGACTGACAATGGCTCCATTTGGGGAGGGCCGCTCCTTTTCAGGAGGTGTCTAGAATTTCAGATCTCTGGCTTTTGAAGATCAGTGTCTTATCCATTGGCACAAATTTCCTTCTTTCTTGATGCTATTTCTGAAAATGAATAGCATGATTAACATCAAAGTCATTTTCTACCTACCCAGCTACATTCCCTAACATTTTTTTCTTCTTTCGGGTGCATTTAGACTAGCAACACTTTGACATAATATATTTTCTTTTTGAAAAATGACAGTATCTAATTCAACACATATATCCGTTGGGAGTTCAGATTAAACTGATGAACTCCTTTGTTTCTCTACCTAAGCTAGATTGATTGTCAAGGTTAAGTTGTTTGACAGGATTTGATTCACTAAACTAAAACATGAAATTGAAAAATGACCAAATCAGGATTAAATAGTCTGATTTGTCATGTACTTTTGGCATAAAAGACAAGTTGCCCACAAATATTATTTTGCATGAAAATAAGATCTAGAAAAATCAGGGCTAGGATACATAGTTTGTTTTTCATCACTGTTTTCCTCTTTGGTTTTGTTTTGAGCATGTGGAACCAGTATCTTTTCCTAATATACTTTCTTTGACAAGTCAAGCTTACACAATTTGACTATCCCTTCTTTCACTAACTGATCAGTAATAAATTTAAAACATGTTTAGTTATGATTAGGCTAGATAACTGAACAAGACATCCTTTGAGTACTAGTAACGGAATTTAGACTTGCGTGCTTTCAGAATGACTATTTTTTGAACATGGGGCTTTTTTCTTTTTTCTAAACTACCCTCTTTTTCTACTTTTCTTATTATTTTTGTGTTTTCTATTTTTCTCAAAAAAAACTGAAAGAAATATGCTCATGGGGCTAAGCTTATTTTGCATGCTTATCAATTCTACTATAACCTATATATGATAGACATTTATTTGCTGAACTCTTCTTTCCAATATAACCAGTCAAGTAGATGATCGCATGGTTGATCTTGGTTCAGCTCTTTGATGATGTTGAAGAAATCAAAAGGCCACTTCCACCTCACTTGTTTTCGAACAGTAGTGCTTAAGTTTTTTCTCATACTTTGCAGCAAACGGTTCATGGTAGAACCCACTACTCCTTCAGATTTTTCAAGGAAAACAAAAAATGGATCTTGGAATAATACCTGATCTAGAGGATTTGATATATAAGCTTCATTCAGGACTACTCTTTTTTCCACTTGGCTGTGTTTGGGACTCTCTTGGGAAAGAAAATTGTCCCCTTGCTCATGATCACTTGCGATGTCAGACTCATCATACATTTCAGTGTATTCTTCTTCCCAAACTGATGTGTTCTGATTAGGCGGACTGAAAATTGTGTGAAGGTCATCATGTTGATGAACAAGGATACACTTTGGTAGTAAATCTTCTTGAAAGGATAGGGTGACAACTCTCATGTGTTTACCAACCTCTATTTC
This sequence comes from Pinus albicaulis, assembly GCA_034641835.2. Taxonomy (NCBI): domain Eukaryota; kingdom Viridiplantae; phylum Streptophyta; class Pinopsida; order Pinales; family Pinaceae; genus Pinus; species Pinus albicaulis. The sequence goes on along the minus strand of CM076581.1, from coordinate 426,800,204 downwards.
TTCATCTGAAATTTGTAACTCAATGGAACTTGGTGGCTGCAAATCTGGAATTAAGGAGGATTCCATGACCAAAATGATTTCCTCAACCATTTTAGGAGAAGGCTTCTCATTGACAACTTGTTCAAAAATTTCATCATCGTCCTCAACCTCATTATCAAAGCTGAAAAATTGTTGATCTCCTATTATGTGAAAGTTAATGCTGATGGGCTGATATGAAGTGGAACAAAGGGTCAGAGATCCTTCACTTACTTCTGAACTTTCAAGGCTTCCCTCATCAATGTCATAGGTGACCTGTTTTGGCTGCTTGATGCTTTCAATCTGATGATAGTGAACTTCATACCATAAATCAACTGTTGATGGCTCTGCAAGGTTAGCTTCTGCTTGGATATCATAATCATCAATATATTGATCAAACCTTGGAAAATCATTAATATAAGTAATGTCACCAGCCATATATATTGGACTGTCAGATTGTTTCTCTTCGGATTGATTTAAAAATTCGTTTTTTGACTTATGGTATGCAAGATCAGAGGCTGACTGTATGTTTATGAGTTTATCTAGCTCTTCTTTAGTAAAAAAGGGAGGCATTTTCATCTCTCTTTGGATATAACTACAATCACCTTCTTTCTCTTGGGAAAGCCGATTTAGAGGATGAGTGTCTTTTTGGGCTTCACTTATGAGAGATGATGAATCATCACTTGTGCCTTTAGAGAGATCCTATGGGTTCTCTTTTATTTCTTGATTGTTTTCATCTTCAACCAATTCTTTGTGATGTTGAGGATAGTTAGCATGTAATTCATGAGTTGCTTCTGATAGATTTTCAGGAGGCCAATTTGCTCGTATGAACTCAAATGACTCAAAGTGTAAGGGTAAAGATCCTACAGGTTTTGATTTTACTTCTAATTTAGATTCTGTTTCATCTTCAACCATCTTTTCTTGATTTATGTGAGAGTTAAATTGAGCAGGGGTTTCTTGAATAACTGCTAAGAGATCTTTAGGATGCAAATTTTCTTTCAAAGTCTGGAATGATTTAAAGCATAAGGGTAGAGAACCTAAATTTTTTTATTCTTCTTCCATCTCAGATTTGATTTCATCCTCAATCAGCTCTTCTTTTCCATATTGATGGTTAGTTTGGGTAAGAAATGTATGGATCTCCTCCTAAAAAAACCTCAGGATGCCAATTTCCTAAGTTTTCATCAATGTTTACAAGGTGTTGTATAAGGTCTTTAGATTGATCGCAACAATTTTCAGCTAATGATAGAGATGGACAATGCCCTATATAGTGTTTATAAAATATCTTGTGGAAATCCTTCAAAGAAAAGAAGATGCCAGGTTCTAGGCTTTCATACCATTCTCTTGCCTTTCCTTATAATTTCCCCATGCACATTTTCATGAGGCAGTCCTCATCCCATTCAACCTTTAACCTCCATACATGTATATGAAAACTAATGAGATGTAACAATGGGTCATCAACCTTTTCATCTTGAAATATAGGTAGGTTTTCTATCCAATTTACGTCTTTAGGCATTTTGTGTGGGAATCCAGGGATATGTTCTCCGCTCATTGGAGAATATCTCTTTTGTGTCCTTGGATCCATCTTTGTTAATCAGAAAGGATCACTGTGTCTTTTCAACCAGTCTAAAGTTCTCTACTAGTGGAGTCTTTTGGTCTAATGAAGGTTGTGGAGTCACCAGGTGGAAGATTTGAACTATGCTGTGCACCATCAGCATGATTTGGATTGATCAATGCATTCCCAGGAGATTTTGTAAGGACTAGTGGAGTAATAGGCCTACTGGAGGCTAGTGGAGTCGCCAGGTGGATGTTTTTAGTTGTTTTAGAGATATGTGTATGGTCCACCAACAATACTGATAAAAAGCCAATCTAGGGATGTTTTTGGGGTTTTTTGAGTTTTTTATGTAGCCTTAAGGTTTGTAAGAGTATCCTATAGTTGGGTCATCATTTTGCTAGGATGGTGAGAAAACTAGATTCTACTCTTGGATAATACTTCTAGGTTGAGGGATTCTGAAGTTCTAAGGTATACTTAGTTTGTCACTAACTCAGTGTCCCACTGTGATCGCCATTATGTTAGGGTCTCGTGATTTGGCTGATTGGCAAGCCAGGTGACAGGGTAACATCAAACTAATCTTTGGAGCCCAAGTACCTAGCCTTCCTGGACTCAGAGAGGGCTTTCTCTATTTGTGTAAGGGATATATATGTGTTGTTCTTCTTGTGTTTCTGATTTTAGGCTAGTTGTGAAGTAGGTTTTTGGTTTTGCTTTTAGGTTTTTGAGGGAGGAACTGATCAAAGACTAAGATAGATAAAAAATATTGTCAGATTAACTGGGCTATGGGGTCGAAAAGGTCAATAAAGCTTCAGATGGTGATACAAGGTATGTTGAAGGGCCGATTTGATCAAGGTAAAATGGATCTTAAGGTAAAATGAAGTGGGATGGACACTAATTTTGTGAAGAACAAAGGCTTTCAAACATAAATAGTTCAATAGCTGACAGTTATATGGTAGGGCTAACCATTAATCATGATAAATGTAACTTCAAACTGATAAATGCATAGAAATAAACATTCAAGCAATACATAGAGATATATGACTCTCTAACTTTCGGAAATTGTTATCAGACTTTGGGGAAAGATAATTAAGACAAAAAAATAACTTAAAGCACTATGAGGAAACGCCTAGACATAGTATTTCAAGCTATCGGGCACTTTGAAACTAAGATTGCAGAGTTTTAGACAAAAGGCAAGATCGATACAAGACCTCTTTGGTTCAACTAGGACAATCAAAGATTCAAAAAAAATTTTTAGAGGTGGAGCTATGACTAGCCATGAGTAAGCAACGCATACCGTGAATCATACTTAGCATGCATAAAACCATAAATGAAACAAGCAAACAATTTCTTCAGTGATCAAAGAGTAATCAAGGAATCTTTGATATGACTAAGAAGGAAGAAAACATAGAAGCTATAATGAAACAGGAAATATGAGGTACCTCCAAGGGCATGTCTCAAATATATTCTCTACTATCTTATAGAAAGCAAGAGCAGGAAACATGTATGAAAACTAAGAAGCATAATAGAGAGGGACAATATACCCTTTTACCAAGTCAAGGAATCCAACAGTAGTCCTCTTTCAACATCCAAAAACATTTAAGAAACTATCCAATGCATGAGACAAGTATTTCTTCCAAGCTTGTATAACCATATATTGCTCTATATCATCAAGTTCAGCCTTATTTACAATGAAGTCTCTTGGAATATATAGGCCAAGATGAGGGAAACCCTCCTAGTGCAACTAGAAAGCTCATTGGCCCATCAAAAATATCTGATTTTGTCCTTGAGGCTTTGCAAATCCCAAGGCACAAAATATCTATAAAAATGTCCAAAAAATTCTAAAAAAGGAAATTATATTGACTTTTCCTAACTAACCATGGCCGAAAAAGGCTCAACACACATTAGGAAAAACCACTTCAGAAAAGTGAATTTTTCACAAAAATACTTAAGAAATATATCAATAAAAAATCCCCTGTATTGTGGGCAGCTTTTGGAGGCCTTCCTGATGTCAAAACGAGGCCCGTGATAGCTCGTTGAAAATTTCTGAATGTCTAGTTTTTGAAAATGCTTTTTTTTCCCCAAACTAATCAATGAAAGTCTGTGAAAATCTGACCTGTGTGAAAAAACCCAGAAAATAGCCTTTGCTGATATGCGGGGCAAAGTGTTGAAAAAGTGACTGTTTTTCGCCATTTTGGGGGACCAAAACATCTTCAATTGATCTTAAATTCGCTGAGTAGATGCCCTTGAAATTATGGCATCCAATGATACCATTTTCATCCTTTGAGGATTCTTCAAAAAAATATGGTGATGCCCATGATTTTTAGCAAAAAGGCCAAAAATGTCAAAAAACCAAAACTTGTCGAATTTTGCCCAATTTTGGCGAGCATGACCCTCATGGGTTTTCAGAAGCATGCTGAGAAGAGGACGACAAAATTTGAAGCCTTGATATGTATTTCTTCATTTTTGGTGCCGAGCGCCTCTTTTGAGCCTCCTCGAGCTTTTCTTGTGTGGCCTTCAATTTCCATCGGGCGAATTGATTAAGCTTCTTATAGTGCCCGATCATTTTTATTTGAAGGTCCAAATCTCTATTGGCCTTTTCCAACTTCTTATCCAAGTGGTCATTCACCCTTTCAAGCCATGCTTCTCTATTGTTTTCTATCTCTTGGGTGAATAAAGTAGTAAGAGGAAAATATTGGAAAAGAGCAGCCTCTTCCTCTCTTTTTTTCTCCAAAGCTCTTCTGAGTCCCTTGGTCCTTGGCCTCTTTCTCCTTGGCTGATCTTCATATTCACTATCATTTAACTCGCCCATGAGTTCTTCCAACTTAATTTTCACTTTGGAGGCCTCTTTTTGATACTTGATAGCCCGTGTCTCATATACCACCATGTGGACACTCATCTGCTTGTTTTGTGTTTGCAGAAAGTGAATGAGGTTTTTAAACCTCTCTAGATCCGCTCTTAGATCATGAATTTGTTCTTCTCTATTTATCAAGAGGGACTCTAGGATTCTGGCGTCATTGTTGCTGTCATCATTGTTTATCTGAATTATGTCAAATTCCCCTGATCATCCTTGCCACTGTTTTGACCCTCTTCATGAATGCCTTGACTGTCACCTTGCATGTCTCCTTGAAGGCTGCCCTTTTCACCTTTGTCCCTGCTTTCTTCAGGACTTTTAGGCTCTATATCCTTAATGTTTTGTGCTTCATCCTCATCATGTTTGTTGCTGTGAGGGCTACCAATATCCTCCTCTTTGTGACTGTTGTGTTCCTCATCAAACTGTTCCATTTCTACATCATTTCCCTCTTCACTGTTTTTCTCTTCTTGATGATGTTCTTCTTCATCACTGTGCTGCCTTTCATCACTGTGTTTTTCTTCACTCTTCTCCCTTTGACTTGGATCCTCTTCACTGTTTTGTTCTTTATCACTATGCTGCCTTTCCTCACTGTGCTCCTCTTCATCATTGTGTTGTTCTTCCTCACTATGCTATTCTTCTTGATCAATCATGGGATATTTTGGCTTCTTAAGAGTGGGTTTACTAGAAGAAGGAGAAAGAGGATGATTGGAAGGTGAAGGAGATGCATGGGATGAAGAAGTAGTGGCGAAATCAGGATGTTAAATGAAAGTGTCCCAAGAAATTCCCTTCTTCTCAAGTTGATGGAGAATGACAATCTTGATAAGGGAATGATGGAAAATACAAGCTGGCTGCTGAGAGGAAGGTCTCTTTTGAACAATTGAAGCCATCTTTTCAATACTTCTATGGAGGAAAAAGGGGAGGTTTAGCAATTGGGTTCTCGTGAAAAGCATGAGTAGACTGATATGGTAAGCATAAAGCCGGGAAAACCTTCCCTCGCATGTGAAATATTTCATGATTATCTTCATGAGGGGAGCATAGTTGGTCAACAAATATGAAAAAGGAAAGATGGATGGGCATGCATCCCGATGCTCTGGTTTCAAAAAGGGTTTGTATTGATCTGATTCTAGGTAGCTTTTCTTAAACCATTTTTCTTCGACATATGGAATTTTGGTAGCTCTGGAAATGGATCTAGGAGAAAGCTTGAAATCTAATATTGTTGGATGAACATGTTTCACTTGCAATCTTAAGGCAAATAGGTGTGTTAAGGGAAGATAAATTTTCACCTCCTGAACCCTTTGACAAAACTCTTAACATCCTACTTCATGAAAGTTAAAAAGTACTGAAGGATGGGCATTTACTTCCTCAGTTGAAAAAGGTTCATACCTTTTGTGAGGGCCACTTCTGCTATCTTGCCTGGGAGGAATTTTGCTTTGGATACTCTTTGTTGGCTAACCAAGACAGGCTGATTTCAAATGGTCTCTGAAATAGTTTCCCAACACCACACCTTTTCCTCCTTGCAAGTCACTGTGCTTCTTTGATGCTAGCAAACAAGTATTTGTCAAATGATAACCAAAAACACTTTATCACTGTGTTTGGGCAAAGATCTTGAAAATATGTGTTTGTGGTTCTTTGTTGAAAAAGGATTTATTTTGTTTTGGCACAAAATCCTCCCCTCAAGCATTGCCCCTTTTCTATTCACTGCCCTTTAAAAAGTAAACAAGATATCTTTCAACTGACTTGAAGACCTTCAAAACAGACTCTGCCTTTTGGATTCTAGGGGCTTCACAAATTTCACTATCTCACAATCCTTTAATCATTGTGATTGAGCAAAAGGTTTAAACAAGGTATGTTTGTGGTTTTTGTTTTGAAAAGAAATCTCCCTTTGTTTCGGTACAGACACCTTTCTCTTCAAACACTGCTCTTTTGTTATCACTATTTTGAAAGGTAATTAGGGATCTTTAAAACTGATAAAACACCTTCCCCTATCACTGTATTAATCTTTGACACCCACAGAAAAAAAATACTTATTTTATTTTGACCAAAGGCCCAATCTCCTAATCACTATTTCCCTTTTTTATTTAGCAAACAAGGTTTGTTCTTTGTTAACACTGTTAGGACACCTCTTTAAGCAAATTTCAGACCTCTTCACAACACAAGAAAACCTCCTTCAATTTTGACAATAGCTCTATATCTTTTACCACTATCTAGATGATCTTTTTAGACTGATTTGAGACCTCTACAAATCTGTATTTCTTTCTAGTAATTGTGGGCAGTCTTAGCTATTTTTATAGCACAACAAAGAGCTTTCAAATTGGCATCAAACCTCCCTTCTTTCACTTTTTATCTTTTACTATCCATGATAAAAGAGACCTTTTTTAAATTTGAAAAACAACCTATCACCTTTAATCACTGTGTATCTATGTGTTTTTAGATGAGGAAGTGCTTTCAAAATCATTGTTTCCTCTTGGGAAAACACAGCAAAAAACACCCCTTTTTAACCCCAAAATTTTCCAAGGAGTGAAGAAATACCTCGAAGATAAGCTCGTGGGCCTTGTTGATCGTTGGAGCAGCTTTCATAAGAGTTTTTGGAAGCCAATGGATGAGCGGGATTTTTTGCAACAGAGAGCTACGTGCAAATGGAGGTTGTCGAGTCTGTTTCGGGCCCCAGTGACTGAAGACACAGGGGCATCACGCGCCGCTACAAGCATGGTACGCCTCTGTTCAATTTCTTTTTTCGGGTGCTCATAGGCGCGCCATGAAAATCTACAGCCACGCTGCGTAGAGTTCAAGCACCGAAAACCTTGAAATTTTTCCCGAAAATGCTTTGTTTCTTCAGTGAGTAGCCAAGGAGGGTATGCTTCATTTTTTTTTTGAAATTGCTCATGGAGCCTTTTAAACAGTCTCCTCCCTTCTTTTTATTTGAAAAAACTTTAATGCTTTGGTAGTTAGATTTGGAGGGTTTAGATGTTTTTTGAAAAGGTTTATGTCATGTAAAAACATAAATCACTGCCCTTAGTATATGTCACTTTTTAAAATACCATAAAGCTCTCTATTCGAAAAAGTATCATAAAAACAATGTTGTGGCCAGCTTCTTTTTGATGACCCTCATATCCATGACTTTTTTGAAGCAAAGAGGCCTCCTAAAAAACAAGACCTTTTCACTGCCTCTTCATTAAGGAAATAACCCCTGAGACCACAAATGTAGCTCTTGATAATGATGAATTTTTCTAATCTTTTCTGTCCCTTTTATATGTAAGAACTACTATCAATCTCAGCCAGTTCTCTTTCTTTGACTATTTGGATGAAGGTTTTTAGCCCAAGTTTTATTCTCATGATAGTTTGAAGGAGGTTTTTATGAACAGAGGAAAAAGGGTTTTGTAAACACCAGAAAAGTCATCTTTTTTGCTTGAGGTGAAATAGGTTTTTAACCTATGAAAACTCATTGCTTTGTCACTGTTTTTCCATTATGTCCTTTAAATAGTGAACTCATTTAAACACCCTTTGAAACACTACTGATATATCAGTTGTTTCATCCTTTTGGAGGAAGTGGTGTAAACAAGATTTTAAGTCATTTGAAACACTGTTAGTCTTGTGCTCTTTGAATGAGGCTATGCCTCTGTTCCTGACCCTCTACTTTTTAAATGAAGGGGGCTCTTATCATGTTCCTAACCATCCGCTTTTAAATGAAGGAGGTTAACATAATATTTCCAAACCATCTGCTCTTTATACTAGAGGAGTTTTTCAACATGTGACCCAACCATCTGCTCTTGCTTGGAGGAGGTTTTCAACATGTCACCCAACCATCTGTTCTTGCTTGGAGGAGGTTAACATAGTCATGAAATTTCATCCATTTCTCAAATTGTGTCATCTTTCTCTGTAATACATATATTTGCTTGGTATATCACAATAAGTAATAAAGTGAAAATTTGACAATATGCTATAAGAGGCATGTTCTGAGATATGTATCCTGCTGTCAGAATATCCTTGTGAATCTTTTGAAAACAGGAGCCACATGACTTGTATTTGTAGAGTATCTGCTTGCTAGTCATTACTTACTAACCTTTCTTGACTGTGTTTGCAGAGGTTTATTGAATTTTCTCTCTGACTAGTATTCTTATCTCAGGCTCAAAACAACATGAGAAGGAGCTATCTTCTTATGTTTATTTTGATGATGTCTTCTAGAATACTTGTGCATCTCTGCTTCTGAAAGAGACACTGAAACATTGTAGATCAAGATAATATCAGTTTGGCTTTTGAAACATGTACTGCTGAGACATCAAGACCTTTTAGTGGCACAACCTATGGGTGTTTCAAGGTTTTTTTTTTGTAGATTAAGCGCTAATGCAGGGCTGGCTGGTATTGAACAAAGTATTCTGGCTCAGGATTTTTTCACCAAGGAAGGAATTTCCTAAAGTGCCACCACCTAACTTAGGGGCGATCTTTGATAGATTTTGAATATTTTCTTGGGGTAGGATTAGATCTCAAAATGACATATGACCAGAGGTAGGGTGGCTGACATTTTATCAACAGTTGGATCATGAATGACTTGGGAATGAGGGTAAATGATAGCAGATAACCTTTAGCTATGACAGTTCATGGACACGATTATATGATTGAAATTAGATAGGACTTGACAACTAGGTTTTTTCTCATCATAGGCTGACTGGAAAAAGGTAGGAGGACAAAAATTGTTTAGGGGTGTTTTCTAGATGACAGATTTGACAAATTGGAGATTAGCTTCTAGAAAACTTGGCTTTAAAAACTATTCATCATCAACAGGTGAAAAATACTGATGACTAACAATGGCTCCATTTAGGGAGGGCAGATCCTTTTCAGGAGGTGTCTAGAATTTCAGATCTCTAGCTTTTGAAGACCAGTGCCTTATCCATTGGCACAAATTTCCTTCTTTCTTGATGCTATTTCTGAAAATGAACAACATGATTAACATCAAAGTCATTTTCTACCTACCTAGCTACATTCCCTAACATTTTTTCTTCTTTCGGGTGCATTTAGACTAGCAACCCTTTGGCATAATATATATATATATATATTTTAAATGACACTATCTAATTCTACACTTATATCCGTTGGGAGTTCATATTAAACTGATGAATTCCTTTGTTTCTCTACCTATGCTAGATCGACTGTCAATGTTAAGTTGTTTGACCGGATTTGATTCACTAAACTAAAACATGAAATTGAAAAATGACCAAATCAGGATTAGACAGTCTGATTTGTCATGTACTTTTGGCATAAAAGACAAGCTGCCCACAAATATTATTTTGCATGAAAATAAGATCTAGAAAAATCAGGGCTAGGATACATAGTTTTTTTTTCATCCCTATTTTCCTCTTTAGTTTTGTTTTGAGCATGTGAAACCAGTATCTTTTCCTAGTATACTTTCTTTGACAAGTCAAGCTTACACAATTTGACTATCCCTTCTTTCACTAACTTATCAGCAATAAATTTAAAACATGTTTGGTTATGATTAGACTAGACAACTGAAGAAGACATCCTTTGAGTACTAGTAGCGGCATTTAGACTTGCGCGCTTTCAGAATGACTATTTTTTGAACATGGGGCTTTTTGCTGTTTTCTAAACTGCCCTCTTTTTCTACTTTTCTTGTTATTTTTTTGTTTTCTATTTTTCTCAAAAAAAACTGAAAGAAATATGCTCATGGGGTTGAGATTATTTTGCATGCTTATCTATTCTACTCTAACCTATATATGATAGACATTTATTTGGTGAACTCTTCTTTCCAATATAACTAGTCAAGTAGATGATCCCATGGTTGATCTTGGATCAGCTCTTTGATGATGTTGAAGAAATCGAAAGGCCACTTCCACCTCACTTGTTTTTGGATAGTAGTGCTTAAGTTTTTTTCTCATACTTTGCAGCAAACTGTTCATGGTAGAACCCACTACTCCTTCAGATTTCTCAAGGAAAACAACAAATGGATCTTGGAATAATACCCGACCTAGAGGATTTGATATATAAGCTTCATTCAAGAGTACTCTTTGTTCCACTTGGCTATGTTTGGGACTCTCTTGGGAAAGAAACTTGTCCTCTTGCTCATGATCACTTGAGCTGTCAGACTCATCATACATTTTAGTGTATTCTTCTTCCGAAACTGATGTGTTCTGATTAGGTGGACTGAAAATTGTGTGAAGGTCATCATGTTGATGAACAAGGATACACTTTGGTAGTAAATCTTCTTGAAAGGATAGGGTGACAACTCTCATGTGTTTACCAACCTCTATTTCTTCATTTGAAATTTGTAACACAATGGAACTTGGTGGTTGAAAATCTGGAATTAATGAGGATTCCATGACCAAAATGATTTCCTCAACCATTTTAGGAGAAGGCTTCTCATTGACAACTTGCTAAAAAATTTCATCATCCTCCTCAACCTCATCATCAAAGCTGAAAAACTGCTGATCTCAAATTATGTGAAAGTTATTGCTGATGGGCTGATATGAAGTGGAACAAAGGGTCAGAGATTCTTCACTTACTTCTGAAATTTCAAGGCTTCCCTCATCAGTGTCATAGGTGACCTGTTTTGGCTGCTTGACGCTTTCAATCTGATGATAGTGAACTTCATCCCATAAATCAACTGTTGATGGCTCTACAAGGTTCGCTTCTGCTTGGATATCATAATCATCAATATATTGATCAAACCTTGGAGAATCATTAATATAAGTAATGTCACCAGCCATATATATTGGACTATGAGATTGTTTCTCTTCGGATTGATTTACAAATCTATTTTTTGACTTATGGTATGCAAGATCAGAGGCTGACTGTATGTTTATGAGTTGATCTAGCTCTTCTTTAGTCAAAAAGGGTGGCATTTTCATCTCTCTTTGGGTATAACTACAATGACCTTCTTTCTCTTGGGAAAGTTGATTTAGAGGATGAGTGTCTTTTTGGGCTTCACTTATGAGAGATGATGAATCATCACTTGCGCTTTTAGAGAGATCCTGTGGGTTATCTTTTATTTCTTGATTGTTTTCATCTTCAACCAATTCTTTGTGATGTTGAGGATAGTTAGCATGTAATTCATGAGTTTGTTCTGATATATTTTCAGGAGGCCAATTTGCTTGTATGAACTCAAATGACTCAAAGCATAAAGGTAAAGATCCTACAGGTTTTGATTTTACTTCTATTTCAGATTCTATTTCATCTTCAACCATCTTTTCTTGATTTATGTGAGAGTTAACTTGAGTAGGGGTTTCCTGAATAACTGCTAAGAGATCTTTAAGATGCAAATTTTCTTTCAAAGTCTGGAATGTTTTAAAGCATAAGGGTAGAGAACCTAAATTTTTTTATTCTTCTTCCATCTCAAATTTTATTTCATCCTCAATCAACTCTTCTTTTCCATCTTGATGGTTAGTTTGGGTAAGAAATGTATGGATCTCCTCTAAAAAAGAACCTTAGGATGCCAATTTCCTAAGTTTTCGTCAATGTTTACAAGGTGTTGTATAAGGTCTTTAGATTGATCGTAGCAATTTTCAGCTAATGATAGAGATGGACAATGCCCTATATAGTGTTTATAAAATATCTTGTGGAAATTCTTCAAAGAAAACAAGATGCCAGGTTGTAGGCCTTCTCACCATTCTCTTGCCTTTCCTTCTAATGTCCCCATGAACATTTTCATGAGGCAGTCCTCATGCCATTCAACCTTTAACCTCCATACATGTATATGAAAATTGATGAGATGTAATAATGGGTCATCAACCTTTTCATCTCGAAAAATTGGTAGGTTTTCTATCCAATTTACATCTTTAGGCATTTTGTGTGGGAATCTAGGGATATATTCTCCGCTCATCGGAGCATATCTCCTTTGTGTCCTTGGATCCATCTTTGTTAATCAGAAAGGATCACTATGTCTTTTCAACCAGTCTAAAGTTCTCTACCAGTGGAGTCTTTTGGTCTAATGAAGGTTGTGGAGTCGCCAGGTGGAAGATTTTAACTATGCTGTCCACCATCAGCATGATTGGGATTGCTCAATGCATTCCCAGGAGATTTTATAAGGACTAGTGGAGTAATAGGCCTACTGGAGGCTAGTGGGGTCACCAGGTGGATGTTAGTTGTTTTAGAGATATGTGTATGGTCCACCAAAAATACTGATAAAAATAAAATCTAGGGATGTTTTTGGGGTTTTTATGAGTTCTTTATGTAGCCCTAAGGTTTGTAAGATTATCCTATAGCTGGGTCATCATTTTGCTAGGATGGTGAGACAACTAGATTCTACTCTTGGATAATACTTCTAGGTTGATGGATTCTGAAGTTATAAGGTATACTTAGTTTGTCACTAACTCAGTGTCCCACCATGATCGCCATTATGTTAGGGTCCCGTGATTTGGCTGATTGGCAAGCCAAGTGACAGGGTAACATCAAACCAATCTTTGGAGCCCAAGTACCTAGCCTTCCTGGACTTAGAGATGGCTCTCTCTATTTGTGTAAGGGATATCTATGTGTTGTGCTTCTTGTGTTTCTGATTTTAGGCTAGTTGTGAAGTAGGTTTTTGGTTTTTCTTTTAGGTTTTTGAGGGAGGAACTGATCAAAGACTAAGATAGATAAAAAATATTATCAGATTAACTGGGCTATGGGGTTGAAAAGGTCAAGAAAGCTTCAGATGGTGATACAAGGTATGTTGAAGGGTCGATTTGATCAAGGTAAAATGGATCTTAAGGTAAAATGAAGTGGGATGGACACTAAGTTTGTGAAGAACAAAGGCTTTCAAACATAAATAGTTCAATAGCTGACATTTATATGGTAGGGCTAACCATTAATCATGATAAATGTAACTTCAAACTGATAAATGCATAGAAATAAACATTCAAGCAATACATAGAGATATATGACTCTCTAACTTTGGGAAATTGTTATCAGACTTTTGGGAAAGATAATTAAGAAAAAAAATAACTCAAAGAACTATGAGGAAATGCCTAGACATAGTATTTCAAGCTATCGGGCACTTTGAAACTAAGATTGCAGAGTTTTAGGCAAAAGACAAGATCGATACAAGACCTCTTTGGTTCAACTAGGACAATCAAAGATTCAAAGAAAGGTTTCAAAGGTGGAGCTATGACTAGCCATGAGTAAGTAGGGCATACCGTGAATCATACTTATCATGCATAAAACCATAAATGAAACAAGCAAACAATTTCTTCAGTGATCAAAGAGCAATCAAGGATTCTTTGACATGACTAAGAAGGAAGAAAACATAGAAGCTATAATGAAACAGGAAATTTGAGGTGCCTCCAAGGGCATGTCTCAAATCTATTCTCTACTGTCTTATAGCAAGAAAGAGCAAGAAACATGTATGAAAACTAAGAAGCATAATAGAGAGGGACACTATACCATTTTACCAAGTCAAGGAATCCAACAGCGGTCCTCTTTCATCATCCAAAAACATTCAAGAAACCATCCAATGCATGAGACAAGTATTTATTCCAAGCTTGTATAACCATATATTGCTCTATATCATCAAGTTCAGCCTTATTTACAATGAATTCTCTTGGAATATATAGGCCAAGATGAGGGAAAACCTCCTAGTGCAACTAGCAAGCTCATTGGCCCATCAAAAATATCTGATTTTGTCCTTGAGGCTTTGCAAAGCCCAAGGCACAAAATATCTATAAAAATATCCAAAAAATGCTAAAAAAAGAAATTATATTGACTTTTCCTAAATAACCATGGCCAAAAAATGCTAAACGCACATTGGGAAAAACCAATTCAGAAAAGTGCATTTTTCACAAAAATACTTAAGAAATATATCAGCAGAAAATCCCATCTTGTGGGCAACTTTTGAGGCCTTCCTGATGTCAAAACGAGGCCCGTGACAGCTCGTTGAAAAGATCTAGATGTCTAGTTTTTTAAAATTCTTTGTTTTCCCCAAAATGATCACTGAAATCCTGTGAAAATCTGACCTGTGTGAAAAAACCCAGAAAATAGCCTTTGCTGATATGTGGGGCAGAGTGTTGAAAAAGTGACTGTTTTTCGCCATTTTGGGGGACCAAATAATCTTCAATTGATCTAAAATTCACTAAGTAGATGCTCCAGAAATTATGGCAGCCAATGATACCATTTTCATCCTTTGAGGATGCTTCAAACAAAAATGGTGATGCCCATTATTTTTATCAAAAAGCCCAAAAATGTCAAAAAACCAAAAATTGTCGAATTTTTCCCAATTTTGGTGAGCATGACTCCCATGTGTTTTCAGAAGCATGTTGAGAAGCGGAGGCCAAAATTTGAAGCCTTGATATGTATTTCTTCATTTTTGGTGCCGGGCGCCTCTTTTGAGCCTCCTTGAGCTTTTCTTGTGTGGCCTTTAATTTCCATCGGGCGAATTGATTAAGCTTCTTAAAGTGCCTAGTAATTTTTCTTTGAAGGTCCAAACCTCTATTGGCCTTTTCCAACTTCTTCTCCAAGTGTTCATTCACCCTTTCAAGCCATGCTTCTCTATTTTTTTTTCTCTCTTGGGTGAATAAAGTAGTAAGAGGAAAAGATTGGAAAAGGGCAACCTCTTCCTCTTTTTGTTTCTCTAAAGCTCTTCTGAGTCCAATGGTCCTTGGCCTCTTTATCCTTGGCTGATCTTCACCTTCACTATCATTGAACTCGCCCATGAGTTCTTCCAACTTAATTTGTGCTTTGAATGCCTCTTTTTGATACTTGATATCCCATGTCTCATATACCACCATGTGGACACTCATCTGCTTGTTTTGTGTTTGTAGAAAGTGAATGAGGTTTTTAGACCTCTCTAGATCCACTCTTACATCATGAATTTGTTCTTCTCTATTTATCAAGAGGGACTCTAGGATTCTGGCCTCATTGTCGTTGCCATCATTGTTTATCTGAATTATGTCAAAGTCCCTCTTTTTCTCATGGCTACTTTCTTCCTTCTCCTTTCCCTTGCTTTGGGTGGCCTTCTTGGTCTTCCTCCTCTTTGGTAATTCAACAATGGATTGCTTGGGAAACTTCCCTTTGCTTCGGAGGGCTCTAGTAAAATTTGGAGTTACAGTTTGAGGCACTTTCTTTCTTGATGTTCAGGGCTTTGTCTTTTAGGGACTTTCTTTCTTGATGGCCCCTTTCCTAGGAGAGGCAGCTAGCACATGCTTTATTTGGTCTTTTCCCTTGCTACTCCCCTCATCATCCTTGCCGCTGTTTTGACCCTCTTCATGAATGCCTTGACTATCACCTTGCATGTCTCCTTGAATGTTGCCTTTTTCACTTTTGTCCCTACTTTCTTCAAGACTTTTAGGCTCTATATCCTCAATGTTTTGTGCTTCATCCTCATCATGTTTGCTATTGTGAGGGCTACCAATATCCTCCTCTTTGTGACTGTTGTGTTCCTCATCAAACTGTTCCATTTCTACATCATTTCCCTCTTCACTGTTTTTCTTTTCTTCATGGTGTTCTTCTTCATCACTGTGCTGTCTTTCATCACTGTGTTTTTCTTCACTCTGCTCCCTTTGACTTGGATCCTCTTCACTGTTTTGTTCTTTATCACTATGCTGCCTTTCCTCATTGTGCTCCTCTTCATCATTGTGCTATTCTTCCTCACTATGATGTTCTTCTTGATCAATCATGGGAGATTTTGGCTTCTTAGGAGTGGGTTTACTAGAAGAAGTAGAAATAGGATGAGTGGAAGGTGAAGGAGATGCATGGGATGAAGAAGCAGTGGTGAAATCGGGATGTGAAATGAAAGTGTCGCAAGAAATTCCCTTCTTCTCAATTTGATGGAGAATGAAAATATTGATAAGGGAATGATGGAAAAGACAAGCTAGTTGCTGAGAGGAAGGTCTCTTTTGAACAGTGGAAGCCATTTTTTCAATACTTCTATGGAGGAAAAGGGGGAGGTTTAGCAATTGGCTTCTCGTGAAGAGCATGAGTAGCCTGATATGGTAAGCATAAAGCCGGGAAAACCTTCCCTCACATGTGAAATATTTCATGAATATCTTCATGAGGGGAGCATAGCTGGTCAACAAATATGAAAAAGGAAAGATGGATGGGCATGCATCCTAATGCTCTGGTTTCAAAAAGGGTTTGTATTGACCTGAGTCTAGGTAGCTCTGCTTAAACCATTTTTCTTAGACATATGGAATTTTGGTAGCTCTGGAAATGGATCTAGGAGAAAGCTTGAAATCTAAGCCTACTAGATGAACATGTTTCCATTGCAATCTTAAGGAAAATAGGTGTGTCAAGAGAAGATATCTTTTCACCTCCTAAACCCTTTGAAAACTTAAACCCTTTTGAAAACTCCAAACATCCTACTATGCTGTGCATCAAGGATGGGCATTTACTTCTCAACATTGAAAAGGTTCATACCTTTATGGTTTAAACACAAATAGTCTGAAGAATATATTTTATAGCAGTAGGTCAATCTAAGAATTGTGATAAAGGAATTTCAACCGATAAATGCATAGAAATAAACATTCAAGCGATACATGTGATATATGACTCTCTAACTTTGGGAAATTGTTATCAGACTTTGGGGAAAGACAATTAAGAAAAAAAAAAACTCAAAGCACTATGAGGAAACACCTAGACATAGTATTTCAAGCTATTGGGCACTTTGAAACTAAGATTGCAGAGTTTTAGGCAAAGGGCAAGATCGATACAAGACCTCTTTGGTTCAACTAGGACAATCAAATATTCAAAGAAAGGTTTCAGAGGTGGAGCTATATCATTTATATGAGTACACTGAATCATACTCTTAGCATGCATAAAAACATAAATGAAACAAGAAAATAATTTCTTCAAGTGATCAAAGAGCAATCAAGGATTCTTTGATATGACTAAGAAGGGAAGAAAACATAGAAGCTATAATGAAACATGAAATTTGAGGTGCTCCAAGGGCATGTCTCAAATCTATTCTCTACCTGCCTTATAGCAAGCAAGAGCAAGAAACATGTATCAAAACTAAGAAGCATAACAGAGAGGGACACTATACCATTTTACCAAGTCAAGGAATCCAATAGCAGTCCTCTTTCATCATCCAAAACATTCAAGAAACTATCCAATGCATGAGACAAGTATTTCTTCCAAGCTTGTATAACCATATACTGCTCTATATCATCAATTTCAACCTTATTTACAATGAAGTCTCTTGGAATATATAGGCCAAGTTGAGGGAAAACATCCTAATGCAACTTGCAAGCTCATTGGCCCATCAAAAATATCTGATTTTGTCCTTGAGGCTTTGCAAAGCCCAAGGCACAAAATATCTATAAAAATATCCTAAAAATGCTAAAAAAGGAAATTATATTGACTTTTCCTAACTAACCATGGCCAAAAAAGGCTAAACGCACATTAGGAAAGGCCACTTCAGAAAAGTGCATTTTTCACAAAAAATACTTAAGAAATATATCAGCAGAAAATCCCCCGTCTTGTGGACAACTTTTGGAGGCCTTCCCGATGTCGAAACGAGGCCCGTGATGGCTCGTTGGAAATATTTGGACGTCGTTTTTCTGAAAATACTTTGTTGTTTCCAAACTTATCACTAGAAGCCTATGAAAATCTGACCTGTGTGAAAAAACCCAGAAAATAGACTTTGCTGATATGCGGGGCAGAGTGTTGAAAAAGTGACTGTTTTTTGCCATTTTGGGGGACCAAATCATCTTCAATTGATCTGAAAATAATTGAGTATATGCCCCTAAAATTATGGCATCCAATGATACCATTCTCATCCTTTGAGGATGTCTCAAACAGAAATGGAGATGCCCATGATTTTTAGCAAAAAGCCCAAAAATGTCAAAAAACCAAAACTTGTTGAATTTTGCCCAATTTTGGAAAGCATGAAACTCATGGGTTTTCAAAAGCATGTTGAGAATCAGAGGCCAAAATTTGAATATTTGATATGTATTTCTTCATTTTTGGTGCCGGGCGCCTCTTTTGAGCTTTCTTGAGCCTTTCTTGTGTGGCCTTCAATTTCTGTCGGGCGAACTGATTAAGCTTCTTATAGTGCCCGGTCATTCTTCTTTGAAGGTCCAAATCTCTATTGGCATTTTCCAACTTCTTCTCCAAGTGGTCATTCACCCTTTCAAGCCATGCTTCTCTATTTTTTCTATCTCCTGGGTGAATAAAGTAGTGAGAGGAAAATATTGGAAAAGGGCAGCCTCTTCCTCTTTTTGTTTCTCTAAGGCTCTTCTGAGTCCCATGGCCCTTGGCCTCTTTCTCCTTGGCTGATCTTCATCTTCACTATCATTGAACTCACCCATGAGTTCTTCCAACTTAATTTGTGCTTTGGAGGCCTCTTTTTGATATTTGATAGCCTATGTCTCATATACCGCCATGTGGACACTCATCTACTTGTTTTGTGTTTGTAGAAAGTGAATGAGGTTTTTAGACCTCTCTAGATCCACTCTTTGATCATGAATTTGTTGTTGGGAAAAATACTGAGAGGGGGGGGGTGAATCAGTATTTAGTGCAGAATGAAAACTTTTTAACTTTTTCTTTCTCTAGAACCCATACGCTACTTTACGGAATAAAACTCGCGTATACACGCGGATATCCTTCATACAACTCGCGTATGTTCAGAGATATAATTATTGCATTTAATTCTTAACTTGTATCATTGCATTATTCATTCATCAGGTGTATAGTAAGCAGTAAAAAGATGCAGTAAGAACAGAATAAATGATCATACATAAGCAACACACATGAACACCAGGATTTAAGGTGGAAACCTAATTTGGGAGAAAACCACCGCTGTCGTCGTCTCAGTCTTCAATATTTATTATGTAAAGAAAACTTCTTAAAACCATGTACTGGCGCAGACTCGTACCAGCACGCAGGCACTCATCTACAGAAGGCCACAACCTTCTCTCATTTACCAGCCTCTCCTGGAAGGGAGCTACAACCCCCTGCTCTCGTTTACCAGCCTCTCCTGGAAGGGAGCTACTACCCGCTGCTCTCGTTTACCAGCTACTACTGGAAGGGAGCCACTACCCCCTCACTGAAGGCTTGACCCTCAGCTCCACTGCAGACCACGTTTCAGCAATTTTCACACTGGATTAAACAGCTTCAACTCAACCCTTCATTTTTCAACAAACACACTTTGCCCAATGCTTAAAACAGAACAGTGAAACCACTGTAACCAGAATATCAGAGATTACCCAGACTTCAGAATATATATGTAGAAACACATTCAACCATGAGAAACCATTAGTTCAAATACCATACGCACTTTTATTTAATCAGACCCGTGTATACACGCGCTTTTCATTAAACGAACCCGCGTATACATCTGTGCATTTTTCAGTAAACCCTAACTTCCCATACGCGCTTTTATTATATCAGATCCGCGTATACACGCACTTTTTCCACAACAAACTCGCGTATAGATCTGTAAATGAAAGATTTGCAGAACAGAACAGATCTATAAACTTACACTGATTTCTTCATTACCTTCAGCAGACTTTGCGCTAGATCTTCACCAGTTCTTCTTCTGCAGATCATCTTAGAGATTCATCATCATCAGATCTAAGGATTTTGAACCATCCACGGGTGCATCATAGATTCAGATTTATCAATCAAGAACAAAGTTCAATCATGCAAATATACTTCAAAGTGAAGTATTCATTCAATACCCAGACACATGCACACATTGCACTATTATTCTTTACTCCTTATATAGGTTTAGCCTTTATCAATACCATGAGCCAAAACCACACCACTTCTGATGGTATTCCTGGACGGGATCAAATAGATAATCTAGCGCTCAATATAATGGGTCAATACCATGGTAAATTCCCCTAGTTATATAAATTTAGAGTGCAATAGGGCATACGCGACTTGGCACATACTTTTCCGTGTTTATATGTTACTTCACCTTAACAAACCCGCGTATGCTTTGTAACACTTCATATTTATCATTATTCTGGCACTTTCTGAATTCCTTTCTTCTGCTACTTCTGAACTGATCCATATATACATCAGATTTACATTATTAACAACTCATCAAGTCAATTTCCATCACGAACAACTTCATTAAGCAGGTTCCATCAAAGTCAACACATTGTATCACATTGCCAACAATCTCCCCCTTAATTCATCAAGTAGGTTTCCATCAAGGAAAACTTCATCAAGTACAATATGTTTCCATCAAGAACAACTTCATCAAATAGGTTTCCATCAAGGACAACACATTGCATCATATCGCCAATAGTCTTATTTCATCAAGTAGGTTGCCATCAAGGACAACACATGCCAACAATCTCCCCCTTTGGACTTGATGGCAACCATGATGGTGTTTGATCATCACAACAGATAGATACATTGAATATAACTATTATGCAAACACCTTGATGCTCTCCCCTTATTCAAACACCATGCTACTCTCCGCCTTTGACATCAAGGGCAAAGGGCGGATCAAAACCAAAACAAGGTTTTTCTTCTCATGTAGAAAGAAGAGCTTCTGCAGATCTGATGTGCACTGAAATTACCTTGCTCCCCCTGAGTTCATGTTGAATCTTTAAACATATTATTCAATGAAGTACATGACTGTATGACCTTTCCTATCACCAAGGACTCATACTTACAACAAAGATCCAACCAAGTGGATTTACATATATGACTCAAGTACCCAACCAAGTGGGTTTACACATTTTGACTCAACTACCCAACCAAGTGAGTTTATAAATTTGAACAAGTCCTTACATGACTGAATATTACAATTTTACATCATAGGTCTCAACATGACCTTTTCATCAAATTACAAATATGACCTTTTACAACAAATACCAAAAGGACCTCAAGAAAGAGATCATATTTCAGAATCATCATAATGCCAACAATGCATTACATTTAGCAAGGATAATGCTCCCCCTGAAACTGTGCATCTAATTTATCCTTTCCATATGACCAAAACTCCTCCTTAGCTTGTGCAACCTGAACACTTTCAATAGCCAATCATCAAGGCATTTTCACCCAATATCAGAGAATGAAATAGAAATATAAGAGCTGAAACATCATCAGAGATACCAAACAGCATCAGAGATACCAAACAGTACTGTAGCTATGCTAAAGAATGCTGACCCCAAGTAAAATTTGTCAGCAATTAACCATACGTTGTTTTCTTTGTATAAACTCGCGTATATACGCGACTGTCTTTCAGGAAACCCGCGTATCAAATTTAATCTTCTGAATTTAAGAAGATCTGATCTTCTGCATGGCAGAGACTACTCCCAGCTTCTATGTGAGATATTCAAACGCTTCCCTGGGTAGAGGTTTGGTAAATATATCAGCCACTTGTTCTTTGGAGGGAACATACTCCAGCTTCACCTTCTGTTCAAGCACTTGTTCACGTAAGAAGTGATACTTGATGGGAAGGTGCTTGGTCTTTGAATGCATAATAGGATTCTTTGAAATAATGATGGCACTTGTATTATCACACATAATGGAGATAGGAGGTGAGCACTTGATTTGAAAGTATTGTAATGTTTGCATCATCCAAAGAAGTTCTGTGCAACATGATGCGGCAGCCACATATTCTACTTCTGTTGTAGATAAGGTAATAGAGTTTTGCTTCTTGCTGAACCAAGATACTAACCGGGGCTCCATATAGAATTCTCCACCACTAGTGCTTTTCCGATCATCAACATTTCCAGCCCAATCTGCATCAGTGTAAGCATGAAGAGTAAGATCAGAATTCTTTGGATACCATAGTCCAAAGTCTTGAGTTCCTTGTAGATATTTGAATATTATTTTGACAGCCTGAAGGTGAGACTCTTTTGGGTTAGCTTGGAATCGTCCAACAATCCAAACAACATGCATAATGTCTGGTCTAGTCCCAGTGAGATAAAGTAGACTTCCTATTAGAGATCTGTATTCTGGTTGATTCACTGTGGGGGAATCATCATGAGAACTGATATTACATCCGGTTATCATTGGTGTACTTACAGGTTTGCATTCTTCCATGCCATACTTCTTCAGAATTTGCTTAAGGTATTTTGCTTGTGATAAGAATATACCATCTGTAGTTTGATGCACTTGCAAACCAAGAAAGAATGTTAGTTCCCCAAGTAAAGACAGTTCAAATTCTTGCTGCATGACAAACGCAAATTTCTGACTCATAGATTCTTCATTACTTCCAAAAATGATGTCATCAACATATACAACCACAATCAAAATTTTATTATTTTCAATTTTTGTGTATAAGTTGCTATCAGCAGACCCCTTTGAAAATCCTTGTTGATGAAGATATTTGTCAAGACAATAATACCATGCCCTTGGAGCTTGTTTGAGACCATATAGAGCCTTTTTAAGTCTGCAAATAATATTTTCATCATTTCCCAAAATGAATCCTTCTGGTTGTTCTATATAAACTTCTTCTTCTAGATCACCATTGAGAAATGCAGATTTAACATCCATTTGATAAACTTTGATTTGTTGAAAACTTGAAAAGGCAAGAAACATTCTTATGGCTTCAAGTCTAGCTACAGGAGCAAAAGTTTCTTCAAAGTCTATACCTTCTTGTTGAGTATAGCCCTTGCAAACAAGTCTAGCTTTATTTCTTACAACATCCCCATTCTCATTTAACTTGTTTTTGAATATCCATTTAGTTCCAATGACATTTTTGTTATGAGGTCTTGGTACTAATTCCCAAGTATGATTCTTTTCAATTTGATCCAGCTCTTCATTCATGGCTTGAACCCAACATTCATCTTTTCTAGCTTGATTGACATTGTGAGGTTCAATAGTGGACAGAAATGCCAGATAGCTAGAAGATCCCACAAGAGTCCTTCTTGTTTGTACACCTGATCCCTTATCTCACAAAATTTGAGATTCTGGATGATTCTTTTGAACATATCTAGATGGAGCCTTTTCAGATAGATCATCTTCAGGTTCTTCATTGAGTTCACTGTCTATATCATTGCTATTTGATGTAGAAGGACATAAGTCACCATCGTCTTCATTTGTTGTTTGTTTTTCTTCCTTTGGGGCTGCAGGAGACTCATCAATAACAACATCAATACATTCAAAAATCTTCCGAAGTCTTTTATTGTAACATTTATATGCTATACTCATAGAGGAGTAACCAAGAATTATTCCTTCATCTGCTCTAGGTTCAAACTTGCCAAGTTTTTCATCATTATTTTTGATAAAGCATTTACTTCCAAAAACTCTAAAATGCTTCACAGATGGAGAATTACCATACTAGAGTTCATATGGAGTTTTGTCACTATTTACACAAACATGTGCCTTGTTGAGAATGTTTATTGCTGTATGTGCTGCTTCTCCCCAAAATGTGTCATGTGTTTCAGAATCATCAAGCATAGCTCTAGCCATTTGTTGAACTGTTCTATTCATTCTTTCTACTATGCCATTTTGTTGTGGAGTTCCAGCTATAGAAAATTGTCTTTTAATGCCATGTTGTTCACAAAATTCAAGGAATTCATTTGAAGTATATTCTCCTCCTCGATCAGATCTAAGAAATTTGAGTTTTAGATCTACTTCATTTTCAACCAGAGCCTTAAAGATATGAAATTTCTCAAATGCTTCATCTTTGTGCTTCAACAACCCAATCCAACACATTCTAGAGAAATCATCAATAAATAAGATATAGCATTGTTCACCACGAGGTGACTTTTTCCTCATAGGTCCACATATGTCAGTATGAATGAGTTCAAGAGGCCTACTTGATGATCCTTCCTTGGCATTAAATTGCACTCTGGTCTGCTTGCCGAATTGGCAAGATTTGCATATGATACTTTCAGGTAGGGTAATATTGGGAAGACCACGAACAACATTAAGTCGGCTTGATCTATTGATTTGAGAGAAGCTTAGATGCCCCAACCTTCTATGCCGCCAATTTTCTGAAGATTTACTCAAGTAACATTGTTCTTTGCAGTTCTTCAATACATATAGGTTGCTTGGAGTTCTTTTTCCTTTTATAATTGTTTTACTTGTATCAAGATCACGAACCACACATTCTTTTGAACTAAAGACAACTTCAGTTCCTTGATCACACATTTGACTTACACTTAACAGGTTATGCCTTAATCCATCCACATACATGACATCATTAGCCTTCACCTTTTCTTTTAGAAACATAGACCCTTTTCCTTTAATTACAGCAGGAGTATCATTTCCAAAAGTAACTTTCTTTTCCTTTTCTAGTGCACTATATGCACGAAGTTTGGTTTTGTCACCTGTCATGTGTCTAGAGCATCCGCTATCAATGTACCATTGATTTTCTTCACCTTTTGCAAATAACACTATGCCACAATTTTCAACCTGTAATTCCTTCTTTTTCCATACTTTGGAACTTGAAGAAAAATGCTCTTTTGGCCGAACTTTGCTCCTGCATTCAGATTCTTCATGCCCAAAGTTATTGCAATAAGCACATTCAACTTCATTTAGAAGAGGAGAAAAATTGTTATAGGTATTATTCTTTGTTTCAATATCAATCCTTTTCTTTCTCGCTTCTCTTGTCATGATGGTTTTATATGCAACATATTGAACAGCTTTGTGACCAAAATTGTGACATGAGAAACATTGTCCATTGAAGAAGAAATTTCTGCGATCATGAAATCTTCTACTTGAATTTACCTGTTGATTGGTGTTTCTTTGAAAGATATTCCTGTTAGTGTTCTTTAAATTGAGATGATCATGCTTTACCTGTAAATATTCTTTATTCCCTTGTTGAGTGGCAGAATTTTGTAATCCAGCTGTAGCTGCTTTTAGATAATTTGGTGCTGAAGCCTGAGAAGATTCCCTGGTATATCCAAGGCCTGTCTTTACAAGAGGAGAGCGTTGTACCTTGATAATCTCATTTAAGGTTTCAGATCCTTTAGCAAATCTAAGATTCAGAGTCTTTTCTTTCTCAAAATATTTTCTTAGACTTACCACTTCACATTCTAATTTCTCAATGTGTTTCTTTGCTTCTTCATACTGCCTTTCCAGAGTCTCTATGGTTATTTTCCTTTCTTCTAAGAGTATTTTACTTTCTTCTAAGTGTATTTTGAGTTGATTGTTTTCTTCAAGAAAATCATTGTCCTCTAGAGCATCCACAAAAATATCATTCTCTTCTCTAGATTCAAATGTCATGAGAAGTCTAAGATCTTGTTCACATTCTTCCTCACTATCAGATAACCCATCACTATCTTCATGAGTATAGTAACTTTTTCTAGTGCTAGATCGGTTCTTATTCCTTCTTGCTACTTCTTTTCCTTTTGCAGATATTTCTTTATAAGTACACTTAGCAGCATAATGACCAACTCTTCCACAATCAAAGCATTTGAAAGGAAGCTTACCTCTGAACCGTCCTGTGCCAAGTTGAAGTTTCTTTACAAAATTTACCTCATCTTCTTCTGAGATATATCTTGATCCTTCTGCTTCTTGCACTTCTTTCCCTTTTGTAGAAGCTCTAAAGATGGCTTCTTTGACTTCAAATGGTCCTCCTCTTCTCATTTCATATGCAGTTAGTATGCCATGAAGTTGCACCACAGTAAGATTTTGAAGATCCTATTTTTCTTCAAGAGCAGAAACTTTTGACTCAAATTTTGTCGTTAGAGATCTTAAAATTTTCTCAACCAAAGTAGATTCGGTTATTGTTTCTCCCAGATTTCTCATACGATTTACAACATCATCAAGACGTAAAAAGAAACTGGCAATACTCTCATCACTATGCATCTTTAAATTTTCATATTCAATTCTGAGAGTTTGGAGTTTTGCACTTTTTACCTTTGCATCACCTTCATAACTTAGAATGATTTTGTCCCACATTTCCTTTGTTGTATTTAGCTGCATGAATTTGACAAATTCAGATTCAGTCAGACTTCCCGTTATAGCATTGACTGAATTTTCATTTGATTCATAATTCTTCTTTTTAGTTGGATCTGTTGGTATAGTAGCTAGATATTTATACCCTTGTTCAAAAATGGCCCATACATCTGTTCCCATAGACTGAAGATAGGATCTCATCCTTTGTTGGGAAAGATACTAAGAGGGGGGGTGAATCAGTATCTTGATCTGTCAATCAACCTTTTAATTTTCTTTTCTCAAAAACCCATATGCTACTTTACAGAACAAAACTAGCGTATATACGCGGATATCCTTAAGGAAACTCGCGTATGCTCAGATCTCTTATTATGCAGATAATTCTTATCTTAGATTATTGCATCATTCACTTATTAGATGTTAGTAGGAAGTAAAAATGTACAGTGAGAACAGAATAAATCAACACACATAAGCATCACACATGAACACCAGGAGTTTAGGTGGAAACCCAATTTGGAAGAAAACCACCGCTGTTGTCGTCTCAGTCTTCAATATTTATTATAAAGAAAACATATTACAACTATGTACTGGCGCGGACTCATACCAGCACGCAGGCACCCACCTGCAGAAGGCTACAACCTTCTCTCGTTTACCAGCCTCTCCTGGAAGGCAGCTACAACCCCCTGCTCTCGTTTACCAGCCTCTCCTGGAAGGGAGCTACTACCCCCTGCTCTCGTTTACCAGCTATCACTGGAAGGGATCTACTACCCCCTTACTGAAGGCTTCGACCCTCAGCACCACTGCAGACCACGTTTCATCAATTTTCAAACTAGATCAAACAGCTTCAACTCAACCCTTCATTTTTCAACAAACATACTTTGCCCAATGCTTCAAACAAAATAGTGAAACCACTGTAACCAGAATATTAGAGATTACCCATACTTCAGAATAGATATGTAGAAACACATTCAACCATGAGCAACCATTAGTTCAAATACCATACGCGCTTTTATTAAAACAGACCCGCGTATACACGCACTTTTCATTAGATGAACCCGCGTATACATCTGTGCATTTTTCCAATAAACCCTAACTTCCCATACGCGCTTTTATCAGATCAGATCCGTGTATACACATGGTTTTTCCACAACAAACTCACGTATAGATCTGTAAATGAAAGTTTTCCAGAACAGACCAGATCTATAAACTTACCCAGATTTCTTTATTACCTTCAGCAGACTTTGCGCCAGATCTTCACCAGTTCTTCTTCTGCAGATCATCTTAGAGATTCATCATCATCAGATCTAAGGATTTGAAACATCCACGGGTGCATCATAGATTCAGATTTATCAATCAAGAACAAAGTTCAATCATGCAGATATACTTCAAAGTGAAGTATTCATTGAATACCCAGACACATGCACACCTTTGCTCAATGATCTTCTTCTCCTTATATAGGTTTAGTCTTTATCAATACCATGAGCCAAAACCACACCACTTCCGATGGTATTCCTGGATGGAATCAAATAGATTATCCAACGCTCAATACAATGGGTCAATACCATGGTAAATTCCCCTGATTATATAAATTTAGAGCGCAATAGGGCATACGCGACTTAGCAAGTACTTTTCCGTGTGCATACGCTACTTCTCCTTAACAAACCCGCGTATGCTTTGTGACACATGATATTTATCATTTTTCTGGCACTTCCTTTCTTCTATTACTTCTAAGCTGATCTGTAGATACATCATCCTTACATATTTAACACATAGGTTGCTTATCAAGAACAACTTCATCAAATAGGTTGCCATCAAGGACAACACATTGCATCATATCGCTGACAGTCTTATTGCATCAAGTAGGTTGCCATCAAGGACAACACACGCCAACAATCTCCCCCTTTGGACTTGATGGAAACCATGATGGTGTTTGATCACCACAACAGATAGATACATTGATTATAACCATTATTCAAAACACCATAATGTTCAAACACCATGATACTCTCCCCCTTTGACATCAAGGGAAAAGGGCGGATTAAAGCCAAGACAATGTTTTTCTCCACATGTAGATCTGATGTGCATTGAAGTTACCATGCTCCCCCTGAGTTCACGCTGAATCTTCAACATAATATTCAATGAAGTACATGACTCTATGACCTTTCCTATCACCAAGGACTCATACTTACATCAAGGATCCAACCAAGTGGATTTACATATATGACTCAAGTACCCAACCAAGTGGATTTACATATGAACAAGCCCTTTACATGACTGAATATTACAATTTACATCATAGGTCTCAACATAACCTTTTCATCAAATTATAAGTATGACTTTTTATAACAAATACCAAAAGGACCTCACGAAAGAGATCATATTTCAGAATCATTATAATGCCAACAATGCGTCACATTTAGCAATGCTAATTCTCCCCCTGAAACTGTGCGTCCAATGCATTCTTTCCATATAACCAAACATCTTCCTTAGCTTGTGCAACCTGAACACTTTCAACAGCCAATCATCAAGGCATATTCACCCAATATCAGAGAATGAAACATCATTAGAGATATCATACAGCATCAGAGATACCAAATAGTGCTGCAACTGTGCTGAAAAATGTTGACCCAGAAGAATTTTGTCAGCAATTACCCATACGCGGTTTTTTGTGTCTGAACTCGCGTATATACGCGACTTTCCTTCAGGAAACCCGCGTATCCAATTTAATCTTCTGAATTTAAGTAGTTCTAATTTTCTGCAAGGCAGAGACTACTCCCAGCTTTTGTCTGAAATATTCGAATGATTCCCTGGGTAGAGGTTTGGTAAATATATCAGCAACTTGTTCTTTGGAGGGAACATACTCCAACTTCACATTTTGTTCAAGCACTTGTTCACGTAAGAAGTGATACTTGATGGGAATGTGATTGGTCTTGGAATGCATAACAGGATTCTTTGAAATACTGATGGCACTTGTATTATCACACATAATGGAGACAGGAGGTGTGCACTTGATTTGAAAGTCTTGTAAGGTTTGCATCATCCAAAGAAGTTGCGTGCAACATGATGCGACAGCCACATATTCTACTTCTGCCGTAGATAAGGAAATAGAGTTTTGCTTCTTGCTGAACCAAGATACTAACCAGGGCCCCATATAGAATGCTCCACTACTAGTGCTTTTTCGATCATCAACATTTCCAGCCCAATCTGCATCAGTGTAAGCATGAAGAGTAAGATCAGAATTCTTTGGATACCATAGTCCAAAGTCTTAAGTTCCTTGTAGATATTTGAATATTATTTTGACAGCCTGAAGATGAGACTCTTTTGGATTAGCTTGGAATCGTCCAACAATCCCAACAACATGCATAATGTTCGGTCTAGTCCCAGTGAGATAAAGTAGACTTCCTATCATAGATCTATATTCTGGTTGATTCACCGTGGGAGAATCATCATGAGAACTGAGATTACTTTCGGTTATCATTGGTGTACTTACAGGTTTGCATTCCTCCATGCCATACTTATTCAGAATTTGCTTAAGGTATTTTGCTTGTGATAAGAATATACCATCTGTAGTTTGATGCACTTGCAAACCAAGAAAGAATGTTAGTTCCCCAAGTAAATACATTTTAAATTCTTGCTGCATGACAAAAGCAAATTTCTGACTCATAGATTCTTCATTACTTCCAAAAATGATATCATCAACCTATACAACCACAATCAAAAGTTTATCATTTTCAATTTTTGTGTATAAGTTGCTATCAACAGACCCCTTTGAAAATCCTTGTTGGTGAAGATATTTGTCAAGACAATAATACCATGCCCATGGAGCTTGTTTGAGACCATATAGAGCCTTTTTAAGTCTACAAACAAAATTTTCATCATTTCCCAAAATGAATCCTTCTGGCTATTCTATATAAAATTCTTCTTCTAGATCACCATTAAGAAATGCAGATTTAACATCCATTTGATAAACTTTGATTTGTTGAAAGCTTGAAAAGGCAAGAAACATTCTTATGGCTTCAAGTCTAGCTACAGGAGCAAAATTTTCTTCAAATTATATACCTTCTTGTTGAGTATACCCCTTGCAAACAAGTCTTGCTTTGTTTCTTACAACATCCCCATTCTCATTTAACTTGTTTTTGAATATCCATTTAGTTCCAATGAATTTTTTGTTATCAGGTCTTGGTACTAATTCCCAAGTGTGATTCTTTTCAATTTGATCAAGCTCTTCATTCATGGCTTGAACCCAACATTCATATTTGCTAGCTTGATTGACATTGTGAGGTTCAATAGTAGATAGAAATGCCAGATAGCTAGAAGATCCCACAAGAGTCCTTCTTGTTTGTACACTTGATCCCTTATCTCCCAAAATTTGAGATTCTGGATGATTCTTTTGAACATATCTGGATGGAGCCTTTTCAGATAAATCATCTTCGGGTTCTTCATTGGGTTCACTGTCTATATCATTGCTATTTGATTTAGAAGGACATAAGTCACCATCATCTTCATTTGTTGTTTGTTTTTATTCCTTTGGGGCTACAGGAGACTCATCAATAACAACATCAATACATTCAAAAATCTTCCGAAGTCTTTTATTGTAACATTTATATGCTCTACTCGTAGAGGAGTAACCAAGAAGTATTCCTTCGTCTGCTCTAGGTTCAAACTTGCCAAGTTTTTCATCATTATTTTTGATAAATCATTTACTTCCAAAAACTCTAAAATGCTTCACAGATGGAGAATTACCATACCAGAGTTCATATGGAGTTTTGTCACTATTTACACGAACATGTGCCTTGTTGAGAATGTTTACCGCTATATGTGCTGCTTCTCCCCAAAATGTGTCAGGTGTTCCAGAATCATCAAGCATAGCTCTAGCCATTTGTTGAACTGTTCTATTCATTCTTTTTGCTACGCAATTTTGTTGTGGAGTTCCAGCTACAGAAAATTGTCTTTTTATGCCATGTTGTTCACAAAATTCAAGGAATTCATTTGAAGTATATTCTCCTCCTCGATCAGATCTAAGACATTTGAGTTTTAGATCTACTTCATTTTCAACCAGAGCCTTGAAGGTCTGAAATTTTTCAAATGCTTCATATTTGTGCTTCAGCAACCCAATCCAACACATTCTAGAGAAATCATCAATAAATAAGATATAGTATTTTTCACCACGAGGTGAATTTTTCCTTATAGGTCCACATATGTCAGTATGAATGAGTTCAAGTGGCCTACTTGATGATCCTTCCTTGGAATTAAATTGCACTCTGGTCTGCTTGCTGAATTGGCAAGATTTGCATATGATATTTTCAGGTAGAGTAATATTGGGAAGGCCACGAACATCATTAAGTCTACTTGATTTGTTGATTTGAGAGAAGCTTAGATGTCCCAACCTTCTATGCCATAGCCAGTTTTCTGAAGATTTACTCAAGTAACATTGTTCTTTGCAGTTCTTCAATACATATAGGTTGCTTGGAGTTCTTTTTCCTTTTATAATTGTTTTACCTGTATCAAGATCATGAACCACACATTCTTTTGAACTAAAGACAACTTCAGTTCCTTGATCACACATTTGACTTACACTTAACAGGTTATGCCTTAATCCATCCACATACATGACATCATTAGCCTTCACCTTTTCCTTTAGAAACACAGACCCTTTTCCTTTAATTACAACAGGAGTATCATTTCCAAAAGTAACTTTCTTTTCCTTTTCTAGTGTATTATATGCACGAAGTTTGGTTTTGTCACCTGTCATGTGTCTTGAGCATCCGCTATCAATGTACCATTGATTTTCTTCACCTTCTGCAAATAACGCTATGCCACAGTTTTCAACCTGTAATTCCTTCTTTTTCCATACTTTGGAACTTGAAGGAAAATGCTCTTTTGGCTGAACTTTGCTCCTGCATTCAGATTCTTCATGCCCAAAGTTATTGCAATAAGCACATTCAACTTCATTTAGAAGAGGAGAAAAATTGTTATAGGTATTCTTCTTTGTCTCAATATCAATCCTTTTCTTTCTTGCTTCTCTTGTCATGATGGTTTTATATGCAACACATTGAGCATCTTTGTGACCAAAATTGTGACATGAAAAACATTGTCCATTGAAGAAGAAATTTCTGCAATCATGAAATCTTCTACTTGAATTTACCTGTTGATTGGTGTTTCTTTGAAAGATATTCCTGTTAGTGTTCTTTAAATTGAGATGATCATGCTTTACCTATAAATATTCTTTATTTCCTTGCTGAGTGGCAGAATTTTGTAAACCAACTGTAATTGCTTTTAGATAATTTGGTGCTGAAGCCTGAGAAGATTCCCCGGTATATCCAAGTCCTGTCTTTACAAGAGGAGAGCATTGTACCTTGATAATCTCATTTAATGTTTCTGATCCTTTAGTAAATCTAAGATTCAGAGTCTTTTATTTCTCAAAATATTTTCTTAGACTTACCACTTCACATTCTAATTTCTCAATGTGTTTCTTTGCTTCTTCAAACTGCCCTTTCAAAGTCTCTATGGTTATTTTCCTTTCTTCTAAGAGTATTTTACATTCTTCTAAGTGTATTTTGAGTTGATTATTTTCTTCAAGAAAGTCATTTTCCTCTAAAGCATCCACAAAAGTATCATTTTCTTATCTAGATTCAAATGCCATGAGAAGTCTAAGATCTTGTTCACATTCTTCCTCACTATCAGATAACCCATCACTATCTTCATGAGTATAGTAACTTTTTCTAGTGCTAGACCGGTTCTTATTCCTTCTAGCTACTTCTTTCCCTTTTGAAAATATTTCTTTATAAGGACACTTAGCAGCATAATGACCAATTCTTCCACAAACAAAACATTTGAAAGGAAGCTTACCTCTGAACCGTCCTGTGCCAAGTTGAAGTTTCTTTACAAAATTTACCTCATCTTCTTCTGAGATATATCCTGATCCTTCTGATTCTTGCACTTCTTTCCCTTTTGTAGAAGCTCTAAAGATGGCTTCTTTGACTTCAGATGGTCCTCCTCTTCTCATTTCATATGCAGTTAGTATCCCATGAAGTTGCACCACAGTAATATTTTGAAGATCCTGTTTTTCTTCAAGAGCAGAAACTTTTGACTCAAATTTTGTCGTTAGAGATCTTAAAATTTTCTCAACCAAAGTAGATTCGGTTATTGTTTCTCCCATATTTCTCATATGATTTACAACATCATCAAGACGTAAGAATAAACTGGCAATACTCTCATCACTATGCATCTTTAAATTTTCATATTCAATTCTGAGAGTTTGGAGTTTTGCACTTTTTACCTTTGCATCACCTTCATAACTTAGAATGATTTTGTCCCACATTTCCTTCGTTGTATTTAGCTGCATAACTTTGAAAAATTTAGATTTAGTCAGAGTTCCTGTTATAGCATTGACCGCTTTTGCATTTGATTCATAATTCTTCTTTTCAGTCGGATCTGTTGGTATTGTAGCTGGATATTGATATCCTTGTTGAAAAATGGCCCATACATCTGTTCCCATAGACTGAAGATAGGATCTCATCCTTGTTTTCCAGAAGATTAAATTGCTTCCATTAAAGAGGGGAGGCTTGATAGATGTTGTTCCATCTTGATTGCTCATCTTGCTTGATCTTCCTTCTAGCGGCTAAGATTTTTCAGAAGGACCTGCTCTGATACCAATTGTTGGGAAGGATACTGAGAGCGGGGGGGGGTGAATCAGTATCTTGATCTGTCAATCAAATTTTTACTTTTCTTTTCTGAAAAACCCATACGCTACTTTACAGAACAAAACTAGCATATATACGCGGATATCCTTAAGGAAACTCGCGTATGCTCAGATCTCTTATTATGCAGATAATTCTTATCTTAGATTATTGCATCATTCACTTATTAGATGTTAGTAGGCAGTAAACATGTACAGTAAGAACAAAATAAATCAACACACATAAGCATCACACATGAACACCAGGATTTTAGGTGGAAACCCAATTCGGGAGAAAACCACCGCTGCCGTCATCTCAGTCTTCAATATTATTATAAAGAAAACATCTTACAACTATGTACTGGCGCAGACTCATACCAGCACGCAGGCACCCACCTACAGAAGGCTACAACCTTCTCTCGTTTACCAGCCTCTTCTGGAAGGGAGATATAACCCCCTGCTCTCGTTTACCAGCCTCTCCTGGAAGGGAGCTACTATCCCCTGCTCTCGTTTACCAGCTATCACTGGAAGGGAGCTACTACCCCCTTACTGAAGGCTTCGACCCTCAGCACCACTGCAGACCACGTTTCATCAATTTTCAAACTGGATCAAACAGCTTCAACTCAACCCTTCATTTTTCAAGAAACATACTTTGCCCAATGCTTCAAATAGAATAGTGAAACCACTGTAACCAGAATATCAGAGATTACCCAGACTTCAGAATAGATATGCAGAAACAAATTCAACCATGAGCAACCATTAGTTCAAATACCATATGCGCTTTTATTAAAACAGACCCGCGTATACACGCGCTTTTCATTAAACGAACCCGCGTATACATCTGTGCATTTTTCCAATAAACCCTAACTTCCCATACATGCTTTTATCAGATCAGATCCGTGTATACACGCGCTTTTTCCACAACAAACTCACGTATAGATCTGTAAATGAAAGTTTTCCAGAACAGACCAGATCTATAAACTTACCTAGATTTCTTTATTACCTTCAGCAGACTTTGTGCCAGATCTTCACCAGTTCTTCTTTTGTAGATCATCTTAGAGATTCATCATCATCAGATCTAAGGATTTGAAACATCCTCGGGTGCATCATAGATTCAGATTTATCAATCAAGAACAAAGTTCAATCATGCAGATATACTTCAAAGTGAAGTATTCATTGAATACCCAGACACATGCACACCTTTTCTCAATGATCTTCTTCTCCTTATATAGGTTTAGTCTTTATCAATACCATGAGCCAAAACCACAACACTTCCGATGGTATTCCTGGACGAGATCAAATAGATAATCCAGTGCTCAATAAAATGGGTCAATACCATGGTAAATTCCCCTGATTATATAAATTTAGAGCGCAATAGGGCATACGCGACTTAGCACGTACTTTTCCGCGTGTATACGCTACTTCTCCTTAACAAACCCACGTATGTTTTGTGACACATGATATTTATCATTTTTCTGGCACTTCCTTTCTTCTGTTACTTCTGAGCTGATCTGTAGATACATCATCCTTACATATTTAACACATAGGTTGCTTATCAAGAACAACTTCATCAAATAGGTTGCCATCAAGGACAACACATTGCATCATATCGCCGACAGTTTTATTGCATCAAGTAGGTTTCCATCAAGGACAAAACATGCCAACATCCTTATTTTCCAGAAGATTAAATTTTTTCCGTTAAAGAGCAGAGGCTTGATAGATGCTATTCCTTCTTGATTGCTCATCTTGCTTGATCTTCCTTCTAGCGACTAAGCTTTTTCAGAAGGACCTGCTCTGATACCAATTGTTGGGAAAAATACTGAGAGGGGGGGGGGTGGTGAATCAGTATTTAGTGTAGACTGAAAACTTTTTAACTTTTTATTTCTCTACAACCCATACGCTACTTTACTGAATAAAACTTGCGTATACACGTGGATATCCTTCATACAACTCACGTATGTTTAGAGATATAATTATTGCATTTAATTCTTAACTTGGATAATTGCATTATTCATTCATCAGGTGTATAGTAAGCAGTAAATAGATGCAGTAAGAACAGAATAAATCATCATACATAAGCAACACACATGAACAACAGGATTTAAGGTGGAAACCCAATTTGGGAGAAAACCACCGCTGCCGTCGTCTCAGTCTTCAATATTTATTATGTAAAGAAAACTTCTTACAACCATGTACTGGCGTAGACTCATACCAGCACGCAGGCACCCACCTGCAGAAGGCCACAACCTTCTCTCATTTACCAGCCCCTCCTGGAAGGGAGCTACAACCCCCTGCTCTCGTTTACCAGCCTCTCCTGGAAGGGAGCTACGACCCCCTGCTCTCGTTTACTAGCTACTACTGGAAGGGAGCCACTACCCCCTCACTGAAGGCTTGACCCTCAGCTCCACTGCAGACCACGTTTCATCAATTTTCACACTAGATCAAACAGCTTCAACTCAACCCTTCATTTTTCAACAAACACACTTTGCCCAATGCTTCAAACAGAACAGTCAAACCACTGTAACCAGAATATCAGATATTACCCAGACTTCAAAATATATATGTAGAAACACATTCAACCATGAGCAACCATTAGTTCAAATACCATACACGCTTTTATTTAATCAGACCTGCGTATACACATGCTTTTCATTAAACGAACCCACGTATACATCTGTGCATTTTTCAGTAAACCCTAACTTCCCATACGTGCTTTTATTATATCAGATACGTGTATACACGTGTTTTTTCCACAACAAACTCGCGTATAGATCTGTAAATGAAAGCTTTGTAGAACAGACCAGATCTATAAACTTACCCTGATTTCTTCATTACCTTCAGCAGACTTTGCACCAGATCTTCACCTGTTCTTCTTCTGCAGATTAGCTTAGAGATTCATCATCATCAGATCTAAGGATTTTGAACCATCCACGGGTGCATCATAGATTCAGATTTATCAATCAAGAACAAAGTTCAATCATGCAGATATACTTCAAAGTGAAGTATTCATTCAATACCCAGACACATGCACACATTGCACTATTATTATTTACTCCTTATATAGGTTTAGCCTTTATCAATACCATGAGCCAAAACCACACCACTTCCGATGGTATTCCTGGACGGGATCAAATAGATAATCCAACGCTCAATACAATTGGTCAATACCATGGTAAATTCCCCTGGTTATATAAATTTAGAGTGCAATAGGGCATACGTGACTTGGAACATACTTTTCCGCGTGCATACGCTACTTCGCCTTAACAAACCCGCGTATGATTTGTGACACTTCATATTTATCATTATTCTGGCACTTTTTGAATTCCTTTCTTCTGCTACTTCTGAGTTGATCTGTAGATACATCAGATTTAAATTATTAACAACTCATCAAGTCAGTTTCCATCACGAAAAACTTCATTAAGCAGGTTCCATAAAAGTCAACACATTGTATCACATTTCCAACAATCTCCCCCTTAATTCATCAAGTAGGTTTCCATCAAGGACGACTTCATCAAGTATGTTTCCATCAAGTACAATACGTTTCCATCAAGAAAAACTTCATCAAATAGGTTGCCATCAAGGACAACACATTGCATCATATCACCAATAGTCTTATTTCATCAAGTAGGTTGCCATCAAGGACAACACATGCCAACATTTGTTCTTCTCTATTTATCAAGAGGGAATCTAGGATTCTGGCCTCATTTTCGCTGTCATCACTGTTTATCTGAATTATTTCAAAGTCCCTCTCTTTCTCATGGCTACTTTCTTCCTTCTCCTTTCCCTCGCTTTGGGTGGCCTTCTTGGTCTTCCTCCTCTTTGGTAATTCAACAATGGATTGCTTGGGAAAATTCCATTTGCTTCAGAGGGCTCTAGTAACATTTAGAGTTATAGTTTGAGGCAGTTTCTATCTTGATGTTCAAGGCTTTGTCACCTTTGGAGAAGTTAGCATGGCCCCTTGCCTAGGAGAGGCATCTAGCACGTGCTCTATTTGGTCTTTGCCCTTGCTACTCCCCTCATCATCCTTGCCACTGTTTTGACCCTCTTCATGAATGCCTTGACTGTCACCTTGCATGTCTCCTTGAAGGCTGCCCTTTTCACTTTTCTCCCTGCTTTCTTTAGGACTTTTAGGCTCTGTATCATTAATGTTTTGTGCTTCATCCTCATCATGTTTGAGGCTGTGAGGGCTACCAATATCCTCCTCTTTGTGACTGTTATGTTCCTCATCAAATTGTTCCATTTCTACATCATTTCCCTCTTCACTATTTTGCTCTTCTTCATGGTCTTCTTCTTCATCACTGTGCTGCCTTTCATCACTGTGTTTTTCTTCACTCTGCTCCCTTTGACTTGGATCCTCTTCACTGTTTTGTTCTTTATCACTATGCTACCTTTCCTCACTGTGCTCCTCTTCATCATTGTGCTGTTCTTCCTCACTATGTTGTTCTTCTTGATCAATCATGGGAGATTTTGGCTTCTTAGGAGTGGGTTTACTAGAAGAAGGAGAAAGAGGATGAGTGGAAGGTGAAGGAGATGCATGGGATGAAGAAGCAGTGGTGAAATCGGGATATGAAATGAAAGTTTCGCAAGAAATTCCCTTCTTCTCAAGTTGATGGAGAATGACAATATTGATAAGGGAATGATGGAAAATACAAGCTGGCTGCTGACAGGAAGGTCTCTTTTGAACAGTGGAAGCCATATTTTCAATACTTCTATTGAGGAAATAGGGGAGGTTTAGCAATTGGGTTCTCATGAAGAGCATGTGTAGCCTGATATGGTAAGCATAAACCCGGGAAAATCTTCCCTCGCATGTGAAATATTTCATGATTATCTTCATGAGGGGAGCATAGCTGGTCAAAAAATATGAAAAAGGAAATATGGATGGGCATGCATCCTAATGCTCCGATTTCAAAAAGGGTTTCTATTGATCTGAGTCTAGGTAGCTTTTCTTAAACCATTTTTCTCCGACATATGGAATTTTGGTAGTTGTGGAAATGGATCTAGGAGAAAGCTTGAAATCTAAGCCTACTAGATGAACATGTTTCCCTTGCAATCTTAAGGCAAATAGGCGTGTCAAGGGAAGATAAATTTTCACCTCCTGAACCCTTTGACAAAAATCCAAACATCCTACTTCATGAAAGTTAAAAAGTACTGAAGGATGGGCATTTACTTCCTCAGTTGAGAAAGGTTCATACCTTTTGTGAGGGCCACTTTTGCTATCTTGCCTGGGAGGAATTTTTCTTTGGATACTCTTTGTTGGCTGACCAAGATAGGCTGATTTCAAATGGTCTCTAAAATAGTTTCCCAACACCACACCTTTTCCTCCTTGCTAGTCACTGTGCTTCTTTGATGCTAGCAAACAAGTATTTATCAAATGATAACCAAAAACACTTTATCACTGTGTCTGGGCAAAGATATTGAAAATATGTGTTTGTGGTTCTTTGTTGAAAAAGGATTTATTTTGTTTTGGCACAAAAATCCTCCCCTCAAGCACTGCCCCTTTTCTATTCACTGCACTTTAAAAAGTAAACAAGATATCTTTCAACTGACTTGAAGACCTTCAAAACAGACTCTGCTTTTTGGATTCTGGGTGCTGCACAAATTTCACTACCTCACAGTCCTTTAATCACTATGTTTGAGAAAAAGGTTTAAACAAGGTATGTTTGTGGTTTTTGTTTTGAAAATAAATCTCCGTTTGTTTCGACACAAACACCTTTCTCTTCAAACACTGCTCTTTTGTTATCACTGTTTTGAAAGGTAATTAGGTCTCTTTAAAACTGATAAAACGCCTTCCCTTATCACTGTATTAATCTTTGACACCCACAAAAAAAAATACTTATTTGATTTTGACCAAAGGCCCAATATCCTAATCACTGTTTCCCTTTTCGATTTAGCAGATAAGGTTTGTTCTTTGTTAACACTGTTAGGACACCTCTTTAAGCAAATTTCAGACCTCTTCACAACACCAGAAAACCTCCTTCAATTTTGAAAAAATATTTATATCTTTTACCACTGTCTAGATGATCTTTTTAGATTGATTTGAGACCTCTACAACTCTGTATTTCTTTCTAGTAACTATGGGTAGTCTTAGCTATTTTTATAGCACAACAAAGAGCTTTCAAATTGGCATCAAACCTCCCTTATTTCACTTTTTATCTTTTACTATCATGATAAAAGAGACCGTTTTTCAATTTGACAAACAACCTATCTCATTTAACCACTGTGTATCTATGTGTTTTTAGATGAGGAAGTGCTTTCAAAATCACTGTTTCTTCTTGGGAAAACACAGCAAAAAACACCCCTTTTTAACCCCAAAATTTTCCAAGGAGTGAAGAAATACCTCGAAGATAAGCTCGTGGGCCTTGTTGATCATTGGAGCAGCTTTCATAAGATTTTTTGGAAGCCAATGGATGAGTGGGCCATTTGCAATAGAGAGCACTGTGCAAATGGAGGTTGTCGAGTCGGTTTCGGGCACCCGGTGACTGAAGACATAGGCATGACGCCCACTGCTACAGGCACGCTACGCCTCTATTCAATTTCTTTGTTTGGGCACTCATAGGCACACCGCACAGAGTTCAAGCACCAAAAATCTTGAAATTTTTCCCGAAAATGCTTTGTTTCTTCAGTGAGCAGCCAAGGAGGGTATGCCTCATTTTTTTTTTTTGAAATTTCTCATGGAGCCTTTTAAACAGACTCCTCCATTATTTTTTTTTGAAAAAAAATTAATGCTTTGGTAGTCAGCTTTGGAGGGTTTAGATGTTTTTTGAAAAGTTTTATGTCATGTAAAAACATAAATCACTGCCCTTAGTATATGTCACTTTTTAAAATACCATAAAGCCCTCTATTCGAACAAGTCTCATAAAAAAAATGTTGTGGCCAGCTTCTTTTTGATGACCCTCATATCCATGACCTTTTTGAAGTAAAGAGGCCTCCTAAAAAACAAGACCTTTTCACTGCCTCTTCATGAAGGAAATAACCCCTGAGACCACTAATGTAGCTCTTGATAATGATGACTTTTTCTAATCTTTGTTGTCCCTTTTATATGCAAGAACTATTGTTAATCACAACCAGCTCTCTTTCTTTGACTATTTGGATGAAGGTTTTTAGCCCAAGTTTTATTCTCATGACATTTTGAAGGAGGTTTTTATGAACAGAG
The DNA here is from genome assembly GCA_034641835.2 of Pinus albicaulis. Classification (NCBI taxonomy): domain Eukaryota; kingdom Viridiplantae; phylum Streptophyta; class Pinopsida; order Pinales; family Pinaceae; genus Pinus; species Pinus albicaulis. The sequence continues at coordinate 426,759,229 of CM076581.1, read as the reverse complement.
GAAAAAGGGTTTTGTAAACACCAGAAAAGTCATATTTTTTCTTGAGGTGAAATAGGTTTTTAACCTATGAAAACTCATTTCTTTGTCACTGTTTGTCCATTTTTTCCTTTAAACAGTGAACTCATTTAAACACCCTTTGAAAAACTACTGATATATCAGTTGTTTCATCCTTTTGGAGGAAGTGGTGTAAACAAGCTTTTAAGTCATTTGAAACACTGTTTGTCTTGTGCTCTTTGAATGAGGCTATGCCTCTGTTCCTGACCCTATGCTTTTTAAATGAAGGAGGCTCTTATCATGTTCCTAACCATCTAATTTTACATGAAGGAGGTTAACATCATATTTCCAAACCATCTGCTCTTTATACCGGAGGAGGTTTTCAACATGTGACCCAACCATCTGCTCTTGCTTGAAGGAGGTTTTCAAGATGTCACCCAACCATCTGTTTTTGCTTGGAGGAGGTTAACATAGTCATGAAATTTCATCCATTTCTCAAACTGTGTCATCTTTCTCTGTAATACATATCTCTGCTTGGTATATCACAATAAGTAATAAAGTGAAAATTTTACAATATGCTATAAGAGGCATGTTCTGAGATATGTATCCTGCTGTCAGAATATCCTTGTGAATCTTTTGAAACCAGGAGCCACATGACTTGTATTTGTAGAGTATCTGCTTGCTATTCATTGCTTACTAACCTTTCTTGACTGTGTTTGTAGAGGTTTATTGAATTTTCTCTCTGACTAGTATTCTTATCCCAGGCTCAAAACAACATGAGAAGCAACTGTCTTCTTATGTTTAGTTTGATGATGTCTTCTGGAATACTTATGCATCTCTGCTTCTTAAGGAGACACTGAAACACTGTAGATCTACATAATATTAGTTTGGCTTTTCAAACATGTACTTCTGAGACATCAAGACCTTCTAGTGGCGTGACCTATGGGTGTATCAAGATTTGTTTTTTGTAGATTAATTGCTAATGCAGGGCTGGATGGTATTGAACAAAGTATTCTAGCTCAGGATGTTTTCGCCAAGGAAGGAATTTCCTAAAGTGCCACTACCTAACTTAGGGTAGATCTTTGACAGATTTTGAGTATTTTCTTTGGGTAGGATTAGATCTCAAAATGACATATGACCAGAGGTAGGGTGGATGACATTTTATCAATAGTTGGATAATGAATGACTTGGGAATGAGGGTAAATGACAGCAGATAACATTTAGCTATGATAGTTCATGGACAATATTGTATGACTGAAATTAGATAGGACTTGACAATTAGGTTTTTTCTCATCATAGGTTGACTGGAAAAAGGTAGGAGGACAAAAATTGTTTAGGGGTGTTTTCTAGATGACAGATTTGACAAATTGGAGATTAGCTTCTAGAAAACTTGGCTTTAAAAACCATTCATCATCAACAGGTTAAAAATATTGATGACTAACATTGGCTCCATTTGGGGAGGGCAGCTCCTTTTCAGGAGGTGTCTAGAATTTTAGATCTCTGGCTTTTGAAGACCAGTGCCTTATCCATTGGCACAAATTTCCTTTTTTCTTGATGCTATTTCTGAAAATGAAAAGCATGATTAACATCAAAGTCATTTTCTACCTACCCAGCTACATTCCCTAAAATTTTTTCTTCTTTCGGGTGCATTTAGACTAGCAACCCTTTGGCATAATATACTTTTTTTTTGAAAAATAACACTATCTATTTCTACACTAATATCCGTCGCGAGTTCAGATTAAACTGATGAACTCCTTTGTTTCTCTACCTATTCTAGATCGACTGTCAAGGTTAAGTTGTTTGATAGGATTTGATTCACTAAACTAAAACATGAAATTGAAAAATGACCAAATCAGGATTAGACAGTCTGATTTGTCATGTACTTTTGGCAGAAAAGACAAGCTACCCACAAATATTATTTTGCATGAAAATAAGATCTAGAAAAATCAGGGCTAGGATACATAGTTTGTTTTTCATCCCTATTTTCCTCTTTAGTTCTATTTTGAGCATGTGCAACCAGTATCTTTTCCTAATAGACTTTCCTTGACAAGTCAAGCTTACACAATTTGACTATCCCTTCTTTCACTAACTTATCGGCAATAAATTTAAAACATGTTTAGTTATGATTAGGCTAGATAACTGAAGAAGACATTCTTTGAGTACTAGTAGCGGCATTTAGACTTGCGCGCTTTCAGAATGACTATTTTTTGAACATGGGGCTTTTTGCTGTTTTCTAAACTGCCCTCTTTTTCTACTTTTCTTGTTATTTTTGTGTTTTCTGTTTTTCTCAAAACAAACTGAAAGAAATATGCTCATGGGGCTGAGCTTATTTTGCATGCTTGTCTATTATACTCTAACCTATATATGATAGACATTTATTTGGTGAACTCTTCTTTCCAATATAACCAGTCAAGTAGATGATTGCATGGTTGATCTTGGTTTAGCTCTTTGATGATGTTGAATAAATCGAAGGCCACTTCCACCTCACTTGTTTTCGGACAGTAGTGTTTAAGTTTTTTCTCATACTTTACAGCAAACTATTCATGGTAGAACCCACTACTCCTTCAGATTTCTCAAGGAAAACAACAAATGGATCTTGGAATAATACCCGATCTAGAGGATTTGATATATAAGCTTCATTCAGGACTACTCTTTGTTCCACTTGGCTGTGTTTGGGACTCTCTTGGGAAAGAAACTTGTCCCCTTGCTCATGATCACTTGAGTTGTCAGACTCATCATACATTTCAGTGTATTCTTCTTCCCAAATTGATGTGTTCTGATTAGGCAGACTGAAAATTGTGTGAAGGTCATCATGTTGATGAACAGGGATACACTTTGGTAGTAAATCTTCTTGAAAGGATAGGGTGACAACCCTCATGTGTTTACCAACCTCTATTTCTTCATCTGCAATTTGTAACTCAATGGAACTTGGTGGCTGCAAATCTAGAATTAAGGAGGATTCCATGACCAAAATGATTTCCTCAACCATTTTAGGAGAAGGCTTCTCATTGACAACTTGCTCAAAAATTTCATCATCCTCCTCAACCTCATCATCAAAGCTGAAAAATTGCCGATCTTCAATTATGTGAAAGTTATTGTTGATGGGCTGATATGAAGTGCAACAAAGGGTAAGAGATCCTTCACTTACTTCTGAACTTTCAAGGCTTCCCTCATCAGTGTCATAGGTGACCTATTTTGGTTGCTTGATGCTTTCAATCTGATGATAGTGAACTTCATCCCATAAATCAACTTTTGATGGCTCTGCAAGGTTAGCTTCTACTTGGATATCATAATCATCAATATATTGATCAAACCTTGGAGAATCATTAATATAAGTAATGTCACCAGCCATATATATTGGAATGTCAGATTATTTCTCTTCGGATTGATTTACAAATCCATTTTTTGACTTACGGTATGCAAGATCAGAGGCTGATTGTATGTTTATGAGTTGATCTAGCTCTTCTTTAGTCAAAAAGGGAGGAATTTTCATCTCTCTTTGGATATAACTACAATGACCTTCTTTCTCTTGGGAAGGTTGATTTAGAGGATGCGTGTCTTTTTGGGCTTCACTTATGAGAGATGATGAATCATCACTTGTGCCTTTAAAGAGATCCTGTGGGTTCTCTTTTATTTCGTGATTGTTTTCATCTTCAACCAATTATTTGTGATGTTGAGGATAGTTAGCATGTAATTCATGAGTTACTTTTGATATATTTTCAGGAGGCCAATTTGCTCGTATGAACTCAAATGACTGAAAGCATAAAGGTAAAGATCCTACATGTTTTGATTTTACTTCTATTTCAGATTCTGTTTCAGCTTCAACCATATTTTCTTGATTTATGTGAGAGTTAACTTGAGTAGGGGTTTCCTGAATAAATGCTAAGAGATCTTTAGGTTGCAAATTTTCTTTCAAAGTTTGGAATGATTTGAAGCATAAGGGTAGAGAACCTAAAGTTTTTTATTCTTCTTCCATCTCAGATTTGATTTCATCCTTAATCAAATTTTCTTTTCCATCTTGATGGTTAGATTGGGTAAGAAATGTATGGATCTCCTCTAAAAAAAACCTCAGGATGCCAATTTCCTAAGTTTTCACCAATGTTTACAAGGTGTTGTATAAGGTCTTTAGATTGATCGCAATAATTTTCAGCTAATGATAGAGATGGACAATGCCCTATATAGTGTTTATAAAATATCTTGTGGAAGTCCTTCAAAGAAAACAAGATGCTAGGTTCTAGGCCTTCATACCATTCTCTTGCCTTTCCTTCTAATTTCCCCATGAACATTTTCATGAGGCAGTCCTCATGCCATTCAACCTTTAACCTTCATACATGTATATGAAAATTCATGAGATGTAACAATGGGTCATCAAACTTTTCATCTCGAAAGATAGGTAGGTTTTCTATCCGATTTACGTCTTTAGTCATTTTGTGTGGGAATCCAAGGATATGTTCTCTTCTCATTGGATCATATCTCCTTTGTGTCCTTGGATCCATCTTTGTTAATCAGAAAGGATCACTGTGTCTTTTCAACCAGTCTAAAGTTCTCTACCAGTGGAGTATTTTGGTCTAATGAAGGTTGTGGAGTCGCCAGGTGGAAGATTTAAACTATTCTATCCACCATCAGCATGATTGGGATTGCTCAATTCATTCCCAGGAGATTTTATAAGGACTAGTGGAGTAATAGGCCTACTAGAGGCTAGTGGAGTTGCCAGGTTGATTTTTTTAGTTGTTTTAGAGATATGTGTATGGTCCACCAAAAATACTGATAAAAAGCCAATCTAGGGATGTTTTTGGGGTTTTTCTGTGTTCTTTATGTAGCCCTAAGGTTTGTAAGAGTATCCTATAGCTGGGTCATCATTTTTCTAGGATGGCGAGACAACTCGATTCTACTCTTGGATAATACTTCTAGGTTGAGGGATTCTGAAGTTCTAAGGTATACTTAGTTTGTCACTAACTCAATGTCCCACCGTGATCGCCATTATGTTAGGGTCCCGTGATTTGGCTGATTGGCAAGCCAAGTGACAGGGTAACATCAAACCAATCTTTGGAGCCCAAGGACCTAGCCTTCTTGGACTCAGAGAGTGCTCTCTCTATTTGTGTAAGGGATATCTATGTGTTGTGCTTCATGTGTTTCTGATTTTAGGCTAGTTGTGAAGTAGGTTTTTGGTTTTTCTTTTAGGTTTTTGAGGGAGGAACTGATCAAAGACTAAGATAGATAAAAATAATTTTTAGATTAACTAGGCTATGGGGTCGAAAAGGTGAAGAAAGATTCAGATGGTGATACAAGGTATGTTGAAGGCCCGATTTGATCAAGGTAAAATGGATCTTAAGGTAAAATGAAGTGGGATGGACACTAAGTTTGTGAAGAAAAAAGGCTTTCAAACATAAATAGTTCAATAGCTAACATTTATATGGTAGGGATAACCATTAATCATGATAAATGTAACTTCAAACTAATAAATGCATAGAAATAAACATTCAAGCAATACATAGAGATATATGACTCTCTAACTTTGGGAAATTGTTATCAGACTTTGGGGAAAGACAATTAAGACAAAAAAATAACTCAAAGCACTATGAGGAAATCCCTAGAAATAGTATTTCAAGCTATCGGGCACTTTAAAACTAAGATTGTAGAGTTTTAGGCAAAGGGCAAGATCGATACAAAACCTCTTTGATTCAACTAGGACAATAAAAAATTCAAAGAAAGGTTTCAGAGGTGGAGCTATGACTAACCATGAGTAAGTAGGGCATACCGTGAATCATACTTAGCATGCATAAAACCATAAATGAAACAAGCAAACAATTTCTTCAGTGATCAAAGAGCAATCAAGGATTCTTTGATATGACTAAGAAGGAAGAAACATAGAAGCTATAATGAAACAGGAAATCTGAGGTGCTTCCAAGGGAATGTCTCAAATATATTCTCTATTGTCTTATAGCAAGAAAGAGTAGGAAACATGTATGAAAACTAAGAAGCATAACAGAGAGGGACACTATACCATTTTACCAAGTCAAGGAATCCAACAACAATCATCTTTCATCATCCAAAAACATTCAAGAAACTATCCAATGCACAAGACAAGTATTTATTCCAAGCTTGTATAACCATATACTACTCCATATCATCAATTTCAGCCTTATTTACAGTGAAGTCTCTTGGAATATATAGGCCAAGATGAGGGATAACCTCCTAGTGCAACTAGCAAGCTCATTGGCCCATCAAAAATATCTGAGTTTGTCCTTGAGGCTTTGCAAAGCCCAAGGCACAAAATATCTATAAAAATATCCTAAAAATGATAAAAAAGGAAATTATATTGACTTTTCCTAACTAACCATGGCCAAAAAATGCTAAACGCACATTAGGAAAAACCACTTCAAAAAAGTGCATTTTTCACAAAAATACTTAAGAAATATATCAGCAGAAAATCCCCTATCTTGTGGGCAACGTTTGGAGGCCTTCCTGATGTCAAAACGAGTCCCATGATAGCTCGTTGAAAATCTCTGGATGTCTAGTTTCTGAAAATGCTATGTTTTCCCCAAACTGATCCCTAAAAGCCTGTGAAAATCTGACCTGTGTGAAAAAACCCAGAAAATAGGCTTTGCTGATATGCGGGGTAGAGTGTTGAAAAAGTGACTATTTTTCACCATTTTGGGGGACCAAATCATCTTCAATTGATCTGAAATTCGCTGAGTAGATACCCCTGAAATTATGGCATCCAATTATACCATTTTCATCCTTTGAGGATGCTTCAAACAAAAATGGCGATGCCCATGACTTTTAGCAAAAAGGCCAAAAATGTCAAAAAATCAAAAGTTGTAGAATTTTTCCCAATTTTGGCAAGCATGACCCTCATGGGTTTTCAGAAGCATGTTGAGAAGCGGAGGCCAAAATTTGAAGCCTTGATATGTCTTTCTTCATTTTTGGTGCTGGGCGCCTCTTTTGAGCCTCCTTGAGCTTTTCTTATGTGGCCTTCAATTTCCGTCGGGCAAATTGATTAAGCTTCTTATAGTGCCAGTTAATTTTTCTTTGAAGGTCCAAATATTTATTGGCCTTTTCCAAATTCTTCTCCAAGTGGTCATTCACCCTTTCAAGCCATGCTTCTCTATTGTTTTCTATCTCTTGGGTGAATAAAGTAGTAAGAGGAAAATATTGGAAAAGGGAAGCCTCTTCCTCTTTTTGTTTCTCCAAAGCTCTTCTGCGTCCCATGGTCCTTGGCCTCTTTCTCCTTGGTTTATCTTCATCTTCACTATCATTGAACTTGCCCATGAGTTCTTCCAACTTAATTTGTGCTTTGGAGGCCTCTTTTTGATACTTGATAGCCCGTGTCTCATATATCGCCATGTGGACACTCATTTGCTTGTTTTGTGTTTGCAGAAAGTGAATGAGGTTTTTAGACCTCTCTAGATCCGCTCTTAGATCATGAATTTGTTCTTCTCTATTTATTAAGAGGGACTCTAGGATTCTAGCCTCATTGTCACTGTAATCACTGTTTATCTGAATTATGTCAAAGTCCCTCTCTTTCTCATGGCTACTTTTTTTCTTCTCCTTTCCCTTGCTTTGGGTGGCCTTCTTGTTCTTCCTCATCTTTGGTAATTCAACAATGGATTGCTTGGGCAACTTCCCTTTGCTTTGGAGGGCTTTAGTAACATTTGGAGTTACAGTTTGAGGCACTTTCTTTCTTGATGTTCAGGGCTTTGTCACCTTTGGAGAAGGAAGCATGGCCCCTTGCCTAGGAGAGGCAGCTAGCACATTCTCTATTTTGTCTTTGCCCTTGCTACTCCCCTCATCATCCTTGCCACTGTTTTGACCCTCTTCATGAATGCCTTGATTGTCACCTTGCATGTCTCCTTGAAGGCTACCCTTTTCACTTTTGTCCCTCCTTTCTTCAGGAATTTTAGGGTCTTTATCCTCAATTTTTTGTGCTTCATCCTCATCATGTTTGTTGCTGTGAGGGCTACCAATATCCTCCTCTTTGTGACTGTTGTGTTCCTCATAAAACTGTTCTATTTCTACATCATTTCCCTCTTCAATTTTTTGCTCTTCTTCATGGTGTTCTTCTTCATCACTGTGCTGCCTTTCATCACTGTGTTTTTCTTCACTCTGCTCCCTTTGACTTGGATCCTCTTCACTATTTTGTTATTTATCACTATGCTACCTTTCCTCACTGTTCTCCTCTTCATCATTGTGTTGTTCTTCCTCACTATGCTATTCTTCTTGATCAATCATGGGAGATTTTGGCTTCTTAGGAGTGGGTTTACTAGAAGAAGGAGAAATAGGATGAGTGGAAGGTGAAGGAGATGCATGGGATGAAGAAGTAGTGGCGAAATCGAGATGTGAAATGAAAGTGTCCCAAGAAATTCCTTTCTTCTCAAGTTGATGGAGAATGATAATGTTGATAAGGCAATGATGGAAAAGACAAGCTGGCTGCTGAGAGGAAGGGCTCTTTTGAATAGTGGAAGCCATCTTTTCAATACTTCTAAGGAGGAAAAAGGGGAGGTTTAGAAATTGGGTTCTTGTGGAGAGCATGAGTAGCCTGATATGGTAAGCAAAAAGTCGGGAAAACCTTCCCTCGCATCTGAAATATTTCATGATTATCTTCATGAGGGGAGCATAGCTGGTCTAAAAATATGAAAAAGGAAAGATGGATGGGCATGCATCCCGATGCTTTGGTTTCAAAAAGGGTTTGTATTGATCTGAGACTAGGTAGCTCTGCTTAAACCATTTTTCTCCGACATATGGAATTTTGGTAGCTCTGGAAATGGATCTAGGAGAGAGCTTGAAATTTAAGCTTGCTAGATGAACATGTTTCCCTTGCAATCTTAAGGAAAATAGGTGTGTCAAGGGAAGATAACTTTTCACCTCCTGAACCCTTTGACAAAACTCCAAACATCCTACTTCATGAAATTTAAAAAGTACTGAAGGATGGGCATTTACTTCCTCAGTTGAAAAAGGTTCATACCTTTTGTGAGGGCCACTTCTGCTATCTTGCCTGGGGGGAATTTTTCTTTGGATACTCTTTGCTGGCTGACCAAGACAGACTGATTTCAAATGGTCTCTGAAATAGTTTCCCAACACCACACCTTTTCCTCCTTGCAAGTCACTATGCTTCTTTGATGCTAGCAAACAAGTATTTGTCAAATGATAACCAAAAACACTTTATCACTGTGTTTGGGCAAAGATCTTGAAAATATGTGTTTGTGGTTCTTTGTTGAAAAAGGATTTCTTTTGTTTTGGCACAAAAATCCTCCCCTCAAGCACTGCCCCTTTGCTATTCACTTCCCTTTAAAAAGTAAACAAGATATATTTCAATTGACTTGAAGACCTTCAAAACTGACTTTGATTTTTGGATTCTGGGGGCTGCACAAATTTCACTACCTCACAATCCTTTAATCACTGTGTTTGAGCAAAAGGTTTAAACAAAGTATGTTTGTGGTTTTTGTTTTGTAAAGAAATCTCCCTTTGTTTCGGCACAAACACCTTTCTCTTCAAACACTGCTCTTTTGTTATCACTATTTTGAAAGGTAATTAGGGCTCTTTAAAACTGATAAAACACCTTCCCCTATCACTGTATTAATCTTTGACACCCACAACAAAAAATAATTATTCGATTTTGACCAAAGGCCCAATCTCCTAATCACCGTTTCCCTTTTCGATTTAGAAAACAAGGTTTGTTCTTTGTTAACACTGTTAGGACACCTCTTTAAGCAAATTTTAGACCTCTTCACAACACAAGAAAACCTCCTTCAATTTTGACAAAAGCTCTATATCTTTTACCACTATATAGATGATCTTTTTAGACTAATTTGAGACCTCTACAACTCTGTATTTATTTCTAGTAACTGTGGGTAGTCTTAGCTATTTTTATAGCACAAAAAAGAGCTTTCAAATTGGCATCAAACCTCCCTTCTTTCACTTTTTATCTTTTACTATCCATGATAAAAGAGGCCCTTCTTCAATTTTACAAACAACCTCTCTCCTTTAATCACTATGTATCTCTGTGTTTTTAGATGAGGAAGTGCTTTCAAAATCACTGTTTCTTCTTGGGAAAACACAGCAAAAAAACACCTTTTTAACCCCAAAATTTTCCAAGGATTGAAGAAATACCTCCAAGATAAGATCGTTGGCCTTGTTGATCGTTGGAGCAGCTTTCATAAGAGTTTTTGGAAGCCAATGGATGAGCGGGTTGTTTGCAACAGAGAGCGCCGTGCAAATGGAGGTTGTCGGGTCGGTTTCGGGTGCTCGGTGATCGAAGACACAGGCGCGTCGCGTGCCGCTACAGGCCCGCTATGCCTATGTTAAATTTCTTTGTTCGAGCACTCACAGGTGCGTCGCGCAGAGTTCAAGCACTGAAAACCTTGAAATTTTGCCCGAAAATGCTTTGTTTCTTCAGTGAGTAGCCAAGGAGGGTATGCTTCGTTTTTTTTTTTTAAATTTCTCATGGAGACTTTTAAACAGTCTCCTCCCTTATTTTTATTTGAAAAAACTTTAATGCTTTGGTAGTCAGCTTTGGAGGGTTTAGATGTTTTTTGAAAAGGTTTATGTCATGTAAAAAAATAAATCACTGCCCTTAGTATATTTTAATTTTGAAAATACCATAAAGCCCTGTATTCGAACAAGTCTCATAAAAAAAATGCTGTGGCCAGCTTCTTTTTGATGACCCTCATATCCATGACTTTTTTGAAGTAAAGAGGCCTCCTAAAAAACAAGACCTTTTCACTGCCTCTTCATTAAGGAAATAAACCCTGAGACAACTAATGTTGCTCTTGATAATGATGACTTTTTCTAATCTCTGTTGTCCCTTTTATATGCAAGAACTACTGTCAATCACAACCAGCTCTCTTTCTTTGACTATTCGGATGAATTTTTTTAGCCCAAGTTTTATTCTCATGACAATTTGAAGGAGGTTTTTATGAATAGAGGAAAAAGGGTTTTGTAAACACTAGAAAAGTCATCTTTTTGCTTGAGGTGTAATAGATTTTTAACCTATGAAAACTCATTGCTTTGTCACTATTTGTCCATTATGTCCTTTAAACAGTGAACTCATTTAAACACCCTTTGAAACACTACTGATATATCAGTTGTTTCATCCTTTTGGAGGAAGTGTTGTAAACAAGATTTTAAGTCATTTGAAACACTGTTAGTCTTGTGCTCTTTGAATGAGGCTATACCTCTATTCCTGACCGTCTGCTTTTTAAATGAAGGAGGATCTTATCATTTTCCTAACCATATGCTTTTAAATGAAGGAGGTTAACATAATATTTCCAAACCATCTGCTCTTTATACTGGAGGAGGTTTTCAACATGTGACCCAACCATCTACTCTTGCTTGGAGGAGGTTTTCAACATGTCACCCAACCATCTGTTTTTGCTTGAAGGAGGTTAACATAGTCATGAAATTTCATCCATTTCTCAAACTGTGTCATCTTTCTCTGTAATACATATCTCTTCTTGGTATATCACAATAAGTAATAAAGTGAAAATTTTACAATATGCTATAAGAGGCATGTTCTGAGATATGTATCCTGCTGTCAGAATATCCTTGTGAATCTTTTGAAACCAGGAGCCACTTGACTTGTATTTGTAGAGTATCTGCTTGCTAGTCATTACTTACTAACCTTTCTTGACTGTGTTTATAGAGGTTTATTGAATTTTCTCTCTGACTAGTATTCTTAACCCAGGCTCAAAACAGCATGAGAAGCAGCTGTCTTCTTATGTTTAGTTTGATGATGTCTTCTGGAATACTTGTGCATCTCTGCTTCTGAAAGAGACACTGAAACACTGTAGATCAACATAATATCAGTTTGGCTTTTGAAACATGTACTGCTGAGACATCAAGACCTGTTAGTGGCGCGACCTATGGGTGTATCAAGATTTTTTTTTTGCAGATTAAGCTCTAATGCAGCGCTGGCTGGTATTAATCAAAGTATTCTGGCTCAGGATTTTTTCGCGAAGGAATGAATTTCCTAAAGCGCCACTACCTAACTTAGGGGAGATATTTGACAGATTTTGACTATTTTCTTTAGGTAGGATTAGATCTCAAAATGACATATGACCAGAGGTAGGGTGGCTGACATTTTATCAACAATTGGATAATGAATGACTTGGGAATGAGGGTAAATGATAACAGATAACCTTTATCTATGATAGTTAATGGACAAGATTATATGACTGAAATTAGATAGGACTTGACAACTACGTTTTTTATCATCATAGGCTGACTGGAAAAAGGTAGGAGGACAAAAATTGTTTAGGGGTGTTTTCTAGATGACAAATTTGACAAATTGGAGATTAGCTTCTAGAAAACTTGTCTTTAAAAACTATTCATCATCAACATGTGAAAAATATTGATGAATAACAGTGGCTCCATTTGGGAAGGGCAGCTCCTTTTCAGGAGGTGTCTAGAATTTCAGATCTCTGGCTTTTGAAGACCAGTGCCTTATCCATTGGCACAAATTTCCTTATTTCTTGATGCTATTTCTAAAAATGAACAACATGATTAACATCAAAGTCATTTTCTACCTACCAGCTACATTCCCTAACATTTTTTCTTCTTTCGGGTGCATTTAGACTAGCAACCCTTTGGCATAATATTTTTTTTTTTTTAAAATGACACTATCTAATTCTACACTTATATCCGTCGGGAGTTCAGATTAAACTGATGAACTCCTTTGTTTCTCTACCTATTCTAGATCCACTATCAAGGTTAAGTTGTTTGACAGGATTTGTTTCACTAAACTAAAACATGAAATTGAAAAATGACCAAATCAGGATTAGACAGTCTGATTTGTCATGTACTTTTGGCATAAAAGACGAGATGCCCACAAATATTATTTTTCATGAAAATAAGATCTAGAAAAATCAGGGCTAGGATACATAGTTTTTTTTTCATCCCTGTTTTCCTCTTTGGTTCTGTTTTGAGCATGTGGAACCAGTATCTTTTCCTAATATACTTTCTTTGACAAGTCAAGCTTACACAATTTTACTATCCCTTCTTTCACTAACCTATCAGCAATAAATTTAAAACATGTTTAATTATGATTAGGCTGGATAAATGAAAAAGACATCCTTTGAGTACTAGTAGTGGCATTTAGACTTGTGCGCTTTTATAATGACTATTTTTTGAACATGGGGCTTTTTGCTATTTTCTAAACTGCTTTCTTTTTCTTCTTTTCTTGTTATTTTTGTGTTTTCTGTTTCTCTCAAAACAAACTGAAAGAAATATGCTCATGGGGATAAGCTTATTTTGCATGCTTATCTATTCTACTCTAACCTATATATGATAGAAATTTATTTGGTGAACTCTTCTTTCCAATATAACCAGTCAAGTAGATGATTGCATGGTTGATCTTGGTTCAGCTCTTTGATGATGTTGAAGAAATCAAAAGGCCACTTCCACCTCACTTGTTTTCGGAAAGCAGTGCTTAAGTTTTTTCTTATAATTTGCAGCAAACTGTTCATGGTAGAACCCACTACTCCATATTTCTCAAGGAAAACAACAAATGGATCTTGGAATAATACCCGATCTAGAGGATTTGATATATAAGCTTCATTCAGGACTACTCTTTGTTCCACCTGGTTGTGTTTGGGACTCTCTTGGGAAAGAAACTTGTCCCCTTGCTCATGATCACTTGAGCTGTCAGACTCATCATACATTTTAGTGTATTCTTCTTCCCAAACTGATGTGTTCTGATTAGGCGGACTAAAAATTGTGTGAAGGTCATCATGTTGATGAACAAGGATACACTTTGGTATTAAATCTTCTTGAAAAGATAGGGTGACAACTCTCATGTGTTTACCAACCTCTATTTCTTCATCTGCAATTTGTAACTCAATGGAACTTGGTCGCTGCAAATCTAGAATTAAGGAGGATTCCATGACCAAAATGATTTCCTCAACCATTTTAGGAGAAGGCTTCTCATTGACAACTTGCTCAAAAATTTCATCATCCTCCTCAACCTCATCATCAAAGCTGAAAAAATGTTGATCTCCAATTATGTAAAATTTATTGCTGATGGGCTGATATGAAGTGGAACAAAGGGTCAGAGATCCTTCACTTACTTCTGAACTTTCAAGGCTTCCCTCATCAATGTCATAGGTGACCTGTTTTGGCTGCTTGATGCTTTCAATCTGATGATAGTGAACTTCATCCCATAAATCAAATTTTGATGGCTCTGCAATATTAGCTTCTGCTTGGATATCATAATCATCAATATATTGATCAAAACTTGGAGAATCATTAATATAAGTAATGTCACCAGCCATATATATTTGACTGTCAGATTGTTTCTCTTCGGATTGATTTACAAATCTGTTTTTTGACTTATGGTATGCAAGATCAGATGCTGACTATATGTTTATGAGTTGATCTAGCTCTTCTTTAGTCAAAAAGGGAGGCATTTTCATCTCTCTTTGGATATAACTACAATGACCTCCTTTCTCTTGGGAAAGCTGATTTAGAGGATGAGTGTCTTTTTGGGCTTCACTTATGAGAGATGATGAATCATCACTTGTGCCTTTAGAGAGATTCTGTGGGTTCTTTTTTATTTCTTGATTGTTTTCATCTTCAACCATCTTTTCTTGATTTATGAGAGATTTAACTTGAGCAGGGGTTTCCTGAATAATTGCTAAGAGATCTTTAGGATGCAAATTTTCTTTCAAAGTCTAGAATGGTTTAAAGCATAAGGGTAGAGAACCTAAAGTTTTTTATTCTTCTTCCATCTCAGATTTGATTTCATCCTCAATCAAATCTTCTTTTCCATCTTGATGGTTAGTTTGGGTTAGAAATGTATGGATCTCCTCTAAAAAAAAAACCTCAGGATGCTAATTTCCTAAGTTTTCATCAATGTTTACAAGGTGTTGTATAAGGTCTTTAGATTGATCACAACAATTTTCAGCTAATGATAGAGATGGAGAATGCCCTATATAGTGTTTATAAAATATCTTGTGGAAATCCTTCAAAGAAAACAAGATGCGAGGTTCTAGGCCTTCATACCATTCTGTTGCCTTCTAATGTCCCCATGAAAATTTTCATGAGGCAGTCCTCATGCCATTCAACCTTTAACCTCCATACATGTATATGAAAATTGATGAGATGTAACAATGGGTCATCAACCTTTTCATCTCGAAATATAGGTAGGTTTTCTATCCAATTTACGTCTTTAGGAATTTTGTGTGGGAATCCAGGGACATGCTCTCTTCTCATCGGAGCATACCTCCTTTGTGTCCTTGGATCCATCTTTGTTAATCAGAAAGGATCACTGTGTCTTTTCAACCAGTCTAAAGTTCTCTACCAGTGGAGTCTTTTGGTCTAATTAAGGTTGCGGAGTCTCCAGGTGGAAGATTTGAACTATGTTGTCCACCATCAGCATGATTTGGATTGCTTAATGCATTCCCAGGAGATTTTATAAGGACTAGTTGAGTAATAGGACTAGTGGAGGCTAGTGGAGTCACCAGGTGGATGTTTTTAGTTGTTTTAGAGATATGTATATGGTCCACCAACAATACTGATAAAAATCCAATCTAGGGATGTTCTTGGGGTTTTTCTAAGTTCTTTATGTAGCCCTAAGGTTTGTAAGAGTATCGTATAGCTAGGTCATCATTTTTCTAGGATGGTGAGACAACTAGATTCTACTCTTGGATAATACTTTTAGGTTGAGGGATTCTAAAGTTCTAAGGTATACTTAGTTTGTCACTAACTCAGTGTCCCACTATGATCGCCATTATTTTAGGGTCCTGTGATTTGGCTGGTTGGAAAGCCAAGTGACAGGGTAACATCAAACCAATCTTTGGAGCCCAAGGACCTAGCCTTCCTGGACTCAGAGAGGGCTCTCTCTATTTGTGTAAGGGATATCTATGTTTTGTGCTTCTTGTGTTTCTGATTTTAGGCTAGTTTTGAAGTAGGTTTTTGTTTTTGATTTTAGGTTTTTGAGGGAGGAACTAATCAAAGACTAAAATAGATAAAAAATATTGTCAGATTAACTGGGCTATGGGGTCGAAAAGGTGAAGAAAGCTTCATATGGTGATACAAGGTATGTTGAAGGGTCGATTTGATCAAGGTAAAATGTATCTTAAGGTAAAATGAAGTGTTATGGACACTAAGTTTGTGAAGAACAAAGACTTTCAAACATAAATGGTTCAATAGCTGACATTTATATGGTAGGGCTAACCATTAATCATGATAAATGTAACTTCAAACTGATAAATGCATAGAAATAAACATTCAAGCAATACATAGAGATATATGACTCTCTAACTTTGGGAAATTGTTATCAGACTTTGGGGAAAGACAATTAAGAAAAAAAAATAACTCAAAGCACTATGAGGAAACACCTAGACATAGTATTTCAAGCTATCGGGCACTTTGAAACTAAGATTGTAGAGTTCTAGGCAAAGGGCAAGATCGATACAATACCTCTTTGGTTCAACTAGGACAATCAAACATTCAAAGAAAGGTTTCAGAGGTGGATCTATGACTAGCCATGAGTAAGCAGGGCATAGCATGAATCATACTTAGCATGCATAAAACCATAAATGAAACACGCAAAGAATTTCTTTAATGATCAAAGAGAAATCAAGGATTCTTTGATATGACTAAGAAGGAAGAAAACATAGAAGCTATAATGAAACAGGAAATCTGAGGTGCCTCCATGGGCATGTATCAAATCTATTCTCTACTATTTTATAGCAAGCAAGAGTAGGAAACATGTATGAAAACTAAGAAGCATAATAGAGAGGGACACTACACCATTTTACCAAGTCAAGGATTCCAACAACAGTCCTCTTTCATCATCCAAAAACATTCAAGAAACTATCCAATGCATGAGACAAGTATTTCTTCCACGCTTTTATAACCATATATTTCTCTATATCATCAAGTTCAGCCTTATTTACAATGAAGTCTCTTGGAATATATAGGCCAAGATGAGGGAAAACCTCCTAGTGCAACTAGCAAGCTCATTGGCCCATAAAAAATATCTGATTTTGTCCTTGAGGATTTTCAAAGCCCAATGCACAAAATATCTAGAAAAATATCCTAAAAATGCCAAAAAAGGAATTATATTGACTTTTCCAAACTAATCATGGCCAAAAAAGGCTAAACGCACATTAGGAAAAACCACTTCAGAAAAGTGCATTTTGCACAAAAATACTTAAGAAATATATCAGCAGAAAATCCCCTGTCTTGTGGGAACCTTTTGGAAGCCTTCCCGATGTCAAAATGAGGCCTGTGATAGCTCGTTGAAAAGCTTTAGATGTCTAGTTTTTGAAAGAAAAAAAAATTTCCCCAAAATGATCACTAAAAGCCTATGAAAATCTGACCTGTGTGAAAAAACCCAGAAAATAGCCATTGCTGATATGCGGGGCGGAGTGTTGAAAAAGTGACTATTTTTCGCCATTTTGGGGGACCAAATCATCTTCAATTGATCTGAAATTCTTTGAGTAGATGCCCCTGAAATTATGGCATCCAATGATACCATTTTCATCCTTTGAGGATGCTTCAAACAAAAATGGCGATGCCCATGATTTTTAGCAAAAAGCCCAAAAATGTCAAAAAACCAAAACTTGTCGAATTTTGCCCAATTTTGGCGAGCATGACCCTCATGGGTTTTCAGAAGCATGTTGAGAAGTGGAGGCCAAAATTTGAAGCCTTGAAATGTATTTCTTCATTTTTGGTACCGGGCACCTCTTTTGAGCCTCCTTGAGCTTTTCTTGTGTGGCCTTCAATTTCCGTCGGGCGAATTGATTAAGCTTCTTATAGTGCTCTGTCATTTTTCTTTGAAGGTACAAATATCTATTGGACTTTTCCAAATTCTTCTCCAAGTGGTCATTCACCCTTTCAAGCCATGCTTCTCTATTGTTTTCTCTCTCTTGGGTGAATAAAGTAGTAAGAGGAAAAGATTGGAAAAGGGCAGCCTCTTCCTCTTTTTTCTTCTCTAAATCTCTTTTGAGTCCCATGGTCCTTGGCCTCTTTCTCCTTGGCTGATATTCATCTTCACTATCATTGAACTCGCCCATGAGTTCTTCCAACTTAATTTTTTCTTTGGAGGCCTCTTTTTGATACTTGATAGCTCGTGTCTCATATACCACCAAGTGGACACTCATCTGCTTTTTTTGTGTTTGTAGAATGTGAATGAGGTTTTTAGACCTCTCTAGATCCGCTCTTAGATCATGAAATTGTTCTTCTCTATTTATCAAGAGGTACTCTAGGATTCTGGCCTCGTTGTCACTGTCATCACTGTTTATCTGAATTATTTCAAATTCCCTCTCTTTCTCATGGCTACTTTCTTCCTTCTCCTTTCCCTTGCTTTGGGTGGCCTTCTTGGTCTTCCTCCTCTTTGGTAATTCAACAATGGGTTGCTTGGGCAACTTCCCTTTGCTTTGAAGGGATCTAGTAACATTTGGAGTTACAGTTTGATGCACTTTCTTTCTTGCTGTTCGGGGCTTTGCCACCTTTAGAGAAGGAAGCATGGCCCCTTGCCTAGGAGAGGCAGCTAGCACATGCTCTATTTGGTCTTTGCCCTTGCTACTCCCCTCATCATCCTTGCCACTGTTTTGACCCTCTTCATGAATTCCTTGACTGTCACCTTGCATGTCTCCTTGAAGGCTGCCCTTTTCACTTTTGTCCCTGCTTTCTTCAGGACTTTTAGGCTCTGTATCCTCAATGTTTTTTGCTTCATCCTCATCATGTTTGCTGCTATGAGGGCTACCAATATCCTCCTCTTCGTGACTGCTGTGTTCCTCATAAAACTGTTCTATTTCTACATCATTTCCCTCTTCACTGTTTTGTTGTTCTTCATGGTGTTCTTCTTCATCACTATGCTGCCTTTCATCGCTGTGTTTTTCTTCACTCTGCTCCCTTTGACTTGGATCCTCTTCAGTATTTTGTTCTTTATCACTATGTTTCCTTTCCTCACTGTGCTCCTCTTCATCATTGTGATGTTCTTCCTCACTATGCTATTTTTCTTGATCAATCATGGGAGATTTTGGCTTCTTAGGAGTGGGTTTACTAGAAGAAGGAAAAAGAGGATGAGTGGAAGGTGAAGGAAATGCTTGGGATGAAGAAGCAGTGGCGAAAGTGGGATGTGAAATGAAAGCGTCCCAAGAAATTCCCTTCTTCTCAAGTTGATGGAGAATGAAAATCTTGATAAGGGAATGATGGAAAAGACAAGCCGACTGCTGAGAGGAAGGTCTCTTTTGAACAGTGGAAGCCATATTTTAAATACTTTTATGGGGGAAAAAGGGGGAGGTTTAGCAATTGGGTTCTCGTGAAGTGCATGAGTAGCCTGATATGGTAAGCATAAACCCAAGAAAACCTTCCCTCGCATGTGAAATATTTGATGATTATCTTCATGAGGGGAGCATAGCTAGTCAACAAATATGAAAAAGGAAGCATCCTGATGCTCTGGTTTCAAAAAGGGTTTGTATTGATCTGAGTCTAGGTATCTCTGCTTAAACCATTTTTCTCAGACATATGGAATTTTGGTAGCTCTGGAAATGGATCTCGGAGAAAGCTTGAAATCTAAGACTGCTAGATGAACATGTTTCCCTTGCACTCTTAAGGAAAATAAGTGTGTCAAGGGAAGATAAATTTTCACCTCCTGAACCCTTTGACAAAACTCCAAACATCCAACTTCATGAAAGTTAAAAAGTACAGAAGGATGGGCATTTACTTCCTCAGTTGAAAAAGGTTCATACCTTTTGTGAGGGCCACTTCTACTATCTTTCCTGGGAGGTATTTTTCTTTGGATACTCTTTGTTGGCTGACCAAGACAGGCTGATTTCAAATGGTCTCTGAAATAGTTTCCCAACACCACAACTTCTCCTCCTTTCAAGTCACTGTGCTTCTTTGATTCTAGAAAAAAAGTATGTGTCAAATGATAACCAAAAACACTTTATCACTGTGTTTGGGAAAAGATCTTGAAAAGATGTGTTTGTGGTTCTTTTTTGAAAAAGGATTTCTTTTGTTTTGGCACAAAAATCCTCCCCTCAACCACTGCCCCTTTGCTATTCACTGCCCTTTAAAAAGTAAACAAGATATCTTTCAACTAACTTGAAGACCTTCAAAACAGACTCTGCTTTATGGATTCTGGGCGCTGCACAAATTTCACTATCTCACAATCCTTTAATCACTGTGTTTGAGCAAAAGGTTTAAACAAGGTATGTTTGTGGTTTTTGTTTTGGAAAGAAATCTCCCTTTGTTTCAGCACAAACACCTTTCTCTTCAAACACTTCTCTTTTGTTATCACTCTTTTGAAAGGTAATTAGGGCTCTTTAAAACTGATAAAACACCTTCCCCTATCATTGTATTAATCTTTGACACCCACAGCAAAAAAGAATTATTTGATTTTGACCAAAGGCCCAATCTCCTAATCACTGTTTCCCTTTTCGATTTAGCAGACAAGGTTTGTTCTTTGTTAAAACTATTAGGACACCTCTTTAAGCAAATTTGAGACCTCTTCACAACACAAGAAAACCTCCTTCAATTTTGAAAAAAGATGTATATCTTTTACCACTGTCTAGATGATATTTTTAGACTGATTTGAGACCTGTACAACTTTGTATTTCTTTCTAGTAACTGTGGGAGTCTTAGCTATTTTTATAGCACAACAAAGAGTTTTCAAATTGGCATCAAACCTCCCTTCTTTCACTTTTTATCTTTTACTATCCATGATAAAAGAGACCCTTTTTCAATTTGAAAAACAACCTATATCATTTAATCACTGTGTATCTATGTGTTTTTAGATGAGGAAGTGCTTTCAAAATCATTGTTTCTTCTTGGGAAAACACAGCAAAAAACACCCCTTTTTAACCCCAAAATTTTCCAAGGAGTGAAGAAATACCTCGAAGATAAGCTTGTGGGCCTTGTTGATCGTTGGAGCAGCTTTCATAAGAGTTTTTGGAAGCCAATGGATGAGCGGGCCATTTGCAGCAGAGAGCACTGTGCAAATGGAGGTTGTCAGGTCGGTTTCAGGTGCCCGGTGACTGAAGACATAGGCGTGTCATGCGCCACTACAGGCACGCTGCACATCCGTTCAATTGCTTTGTTCGGGCGCTCACAGGCGCGCCGCACAGCGTTTAAGCACCAAAAACCTTGAAATTTTGACTGAAAATGCTTTGTTTCTTCAGTGAGAAGCCAAGGAGGGTATGCTTCATTTTTTCTTTGAAATTGCTCATGGAGCCTTTTAAACGGTCTCCTCCCTTCTTTTTATTTGAAAAAACTTTAATGATTTGGTAGTCATCTTTGGGGGGTTTAGATTTTTTTTGAAAAGGTTTATGTCATGTAAAAAAATAAATCACTGCCCTTAGTATATGTCACTTTTTAAAATACCATAAAGCCCTCTATTCGAACAAGTCTCATGAAAAAAATGTTGTGGCCAGCTTCTTTTTGATGACCCTCATATCCATGAATTTTTCAAAGTAAAGAGGCCTCCTAAAAAACAAGACCTTTTCACTGCCTCTTCATTAAGGAAATAACCCCTGAGACCACTAATGTAGCTCTGGATAATGATGAATTTTTCTAATCTTTGTTGTCCCTTTTATATGCAAGAACTACTGTCAATCACAGCCAACTTTCTTTCATTGACTATTCAGATGAAGGTTTTTAGCCCAAGTTTTATTCTCATGACAGTATGAAGGACGTTTTTATGAACAGAGGAAAAAGGGTTTTGTAAATACTAGAAAGTCATCTTTTTGCTTGAGGTGAAATAGGTTTTTAACCTATGAAAACTCATTGCTTTGTCACTGTTTGTCCATTCTGTCTTTTAAACAATGAACTCATTTAAACACCCTTTGAAACACTACTCATATATCAGTTGTTTCATCCTTTTGGAGGAAGTCTTGTAAACAAGCTTTTAAGTCATTTGAAACACTGTTAGTCTTGTGCTCTTTGAATGAGGCTATACCTCTATTCCTGACCCTCTGCTTTTTAAATGAAGGAGGCCCTTATCATGTTCCTAACCATATGATTTTAAATGAAGGAGGTTAACATAATATTTCCAAACCATCTACTCTTTATACTGGAGGAGGTTTTCAACATGTGACCCAACCATCTGCTCTTGCTTGGAGGAGGTTTTCAACATGTCACCCAACTATCTGTTTTTGCTTGGAGGAGGTTAACATAGTCATGAAATTTCATCCATTTCTCAAACTGTGTCATCTTTCTTTGTAATAAATATCTCTGCTTGGTATATCAAAATAAGTAATAAAGTGAAAATTTGACAATATGCTATAAGAGGCATGTTCTGAGATATGTATCCTGCTGTCAGAATATCCTTGTGGATCTTTTGAAACCAGGAGCCACATGACTTGTATTTGTAGAGTATCTGCTTACTAGTAATTACTTACTAACCTTTCTTGACTGTGTTTGTAGAGGTTTATTGAATTTTCTCTCTGAATAGTATTCTTATCCCAGGTTCAAAACAACATGAGAAGCAGTTGTCTTCTTATGTTTAGTTTGATGATGTCTTCTGGAATACTTGTGCATCTCTCCTTTTGAAAGAGACACTGAAACACTGTAGATCAACATAATATCAGTTTGGATTTTGAAACATGTACTGCTGAGACATCAAGAGCTTTTAGTGGCGCGACCTATGGGTGTATCAAGCTTTGTTTTTTGCAAATTAAGCACTAATGCGGGGCTGGTTGGTATTGAACAAAGTATTCTAGCTCAGGATGTTTTCGCCAAGGAAGTAATTTCCTAAAGCGCCACTACCTAACTTAGGGGAGATCTTTGATAGATTTTGAGTATTTTCTTTGGGTAGTATTAGATCTCAAAATGACATATGACCAGAGGTAGGGTGGCTGACATTTTATCAACAGTTGGATAATGAATGACTGGGGAATGAGGGTAAATGATAGCAGATAACCTTTAGCTATGACAATTCATGGACAGGATTATATGATTGAAACTTGATAGGACTTGACAACTAGGTTTTTTCTCATCATAGGCTAACTGGAAAAAGGTAGGAGGAAAAAATTTGTTTAGGGGTGTTTTCTAGATGAAAAATTTGACAAATTGGATATCAGCTTCTAGAAAACTTGGCTTTCAAAACTAGTCATCATCAACAGGTGAAAAATACTGATGACTAACAGTTACCATGCATGATGCCACAACCACACCACCAAATAGACACAATTCATGCATAACAAAATTACGACACACATGCCTACAAAATACATACAAACACTGACATGCATAACCAATGCATAACTAACATATACTCATGATAAAACATCAATAAAAAACATCATCAACTTTCACGAGGCGAAACCACTATAGGTATGGCCAACACCATGCATATGAAACAAGCACAGAGACCAAAAGCACATGGAACACACATGTAACCAAAATGAATGCATGACCAAGACACTGCCCATCCAGTCCAAGGTGTGAACCATGATATGATACTAATTTGTAACACCCTCGTCCCACATTTACCCATGCTAATTGGTCCACTGGGGTAAACATGTCACGAGAGGATACTATATTGTGATTCAACTCCCCAAGCACAGTTAATGAAGTGGAACCAACAAAACACAACAAAATCGACCTTATACACATGCTACAGAACCTTTAGGAGCCAACCAACCCTTTCGTGTGAATAACCCCTGAGGTAACTTAATGTTTTACTAACCTAGAGCCCCAATCACTCCATTTCCAAGCCCTCTAAGTGATTTAGGATCCCAGTCACTCCCATGAGCCATCTTGAGTGTGACTATAGCCTTTTTCTGCCAGTGCTATGCTAACGAATATGTGATTTAAGGATAATTTCCAGGGCTATGACCTAGTCATTACCTAGAATGTGCACGAAACTTCTAGAACTCGTAAAATACATGAAGACAATTATTTTGAAAATAAACTTGATCAAGGACTTGACTAGACCCCTATTAGCCATGACAGAAATTTCATCAAACATGTTACATATATGCATTCTACAGGTTAAAACAACAAATATGAGCATATAGGTCTTGTACTTATATGAAAATCGCTAAGAAGCATTGATTCCTTATCACAGTAGCCGCATTATCATCTTTTAGGTCATATATTAATTCTTCATTCATTCATAAATCAAAATATGATAAGATAACTACATCATTAATGTCATAAAACATACTGATAACTAACATATAAACAACATAAATAACAAGGATACAATAAATGTTGAGGTTTGCAACAAGAAACAGTGAAATTGGCATCCGGAAACAACATCCATGATCCTAGTGAAAATTAAGCACCTACACTAGGGTTGGACCCACACAGGATATTTTTAGGTGTATGTATATTTATAGATGTATGATGCATGCATATATATAGATGCATTTCTATCTTTATTATCCCTTAATTTAGATGGACATTAAACTATAATCTATTCTCAATGTGGACTTGGAAATAGTTAACTGAAGTGGAAAATCAGTTAGCTAAGTGAATTTCGAGTTAAGAGGTTGATTGGTGGGACATGCATGTTCAATTTAGTTGTAACAGAGTGATTCTAGTTGTAACAAAGTTGGAAGTGCAGTGGTGCATGAGTTGTGCAAGTTTTAAACTATTTTAACTCAGTTAAGTAAGTTAAAGTCAGTTGTGATAGTTGTAACTGCAGATACACTAGTGAGAGATAAAGTGAATTAAATATTAATTATTCACATGTAGTGATCTCACATGCAACTAATGTTTTTACTATTATTAATTGCATGCATGTCAGTTCCAATGGAGACCTAGTTGAGATCTAGGTGAAAGAGAAGTGTAATTATTAGTTGTAATATTAGCAGGCTACCCAGGTGTAGTTATAACACCACAAGATGCCCATGATACTTAGCATAGTTGAAGAAGGCTAAAATTATTTATGATTAAGGATTGCATTCATCAGGAAATGCATGAGCAAGGCAGGCTGTCTGGAGAGAGTAAATTGGCTAAGGAACTTACCAATTTTTGTATGACAGTGTGAGACAATTAGTTGATGTACTGAGGGATCTTGTGAGAAAATTTTTGTATGTAATTTTTTCATGATTCCTTGTGGCATATACAATATATGGTAGAGGGGTTTTGAGAAGTAATATTTCCCCTGGAATATCTGGTGTTGTGGTTTTGATTTATTCTTCTTTGCTTCATGTGATTGGCAATTATGTTGTTTTTAATTTCGTAAAATATTTGTAGAAGCGATTCAATATTTAAATTTAATACATTTTTAGGTCAGTTGAATCGAAGATATACATGCATGTTGTATAATTTCTACATGGTATCGAAGCCATGTTATAAATTTTCCACATTGTATGAGAGAAGGAATTATTTGGGTGCGCGAGTTTGCAGAGAATATCTGAATATTTTGATGCGAAATTTTCAAAAACAAATAGAATATTTGGATTCCTTGCGAAAAAATACGGAATTAAAAAAAAAAAAAAACTGTCGAATTGAAGCTCAGATGAGGGAGATATCATCGATTTAAAATAAACTCTTTTGTTAGAAATTTTGTGATGGCAAGACAATTACAATGTGCACGAGTTGGAAAAGGAAAGGTGTTCCTTAAACACAAAGCAATAGGACAAGCCAAGAATATTGGGATTCGTGTGAAGAATATATATAGACTTGATGTAGATGTGATTTCTACAGAGCTTCCTACCATTGGGAAGTGTGATAAATCCATGCAATTGACCCTTGAGAGGGAGTTGGATTTGCATGTAGGTAAGAATGAACCTCAAGATGTGAAGTAGCCACATGTGGAGGATCATGGACTGGGAGAAACCACTCATGCATAGAAATTTTGAGCCAAATGGGCAGAGGGAGTACATGCAGCTATACCACTAGGTGAGAGGTGGGGTGACATGCATGAATAATCCCAAGAAGAAATTTTGGGCAGGATTCATTAAGATGGTGTGGATTTTATGAATCAAACCTAGCTACTAGGAGCCCACAGAGAAGTAGTAGTAAGATCAGTTGGATTGATACAGTTATATGTCATGAGGACATGAAATCAAAGTGACAATGTTAGATACTGGAGCGTATATCAGAATTGGTAGCAAGTGCAGAGTGCATGGATGCAGGTGCCAACAACACAGAGGATCCAATAGACATGTGCAGTAGCTAGCAACAAGTCAAAAGACTTTGATGACAAATACATTATACTGATTTAGTTGTTTGGAGGCTATTTAGTTTTAGAAGTGTTTCATGCAAAGGTTTCATGTGTGATAAACACTAGTGAAGTGTTGCATGCAAGAGTTGCATATGCGAGAAACACTAGAGAAGTGTTTCATGCATGAGTTGCATGTCGCATGCATGGAAATTCCTTTCTTGTTGAGAGGGAGTGTTGAAGTTTGCAACAAGAAACAATGAAATTGGCATCCATAAACAATATCCATGATCCTAGTGAAAATTAAGAACCTACACTAGGGTGGGGCCCACATAGGCTATTTTTAGGAGAATGTCTATTTATAGATGTATGATGCATGTATATTTATAGATGCATGTATATCTATTCTCAATGTGGACTTGGAAATAGTTAACTGAAGTAGAAAATCAATTAGCTAAGTGAATTTCAAGTTAAGAGGTTGGTTGGTGGGACATGCTGGTTGAATTTAGATGTAACAAAGTTGGAAGTGCAGTTGTGCATGAGTTGCGCAAGTTTTAAATCAGTTTAACTCAGTTAAGTGAGTTAAAGTCAGTTGTGCTAGTTGTAACTGCAGATACACTAGTGAGAGATCAAGTGAATTAAATATTAATTAATTCACATGTATTGATATCAGATGCAATTGATGTTTTTATGGTTATTAAATGCATGCATGTCAATTCCAGTGGAGACCCAGTTGAGATCTAGGTGAAAGGGAAGTGTAACTATCCATTGTGATATTAGCATGCTACCAAAGTGTAGTTATAACACCACAGGATGCCCATGATACTCAACGCAGTTGAGGAAGGCTGAATTATTTGTGATTAAGGATTGCATTCATCAGAAACTGCATGAGAAAGGCAGGCTTTCTGGAGACAGTAAATTGGCTAAGGAACTTGCCAATTTTTGTATGACATCGTGAGACAATTAGCTTATGTACTGAGGGCTCTTGTGAGAAGAGTTTTTCATGTAATTGTTTCATGATTCCTTGTGGAATATGCAATATATGATAGAGGGGTTTTGATTAGTAAGCTTTCCTTGATAATATCTAGTGTTGTGGTTTTGATCTATTCTTCTTTGCTTCATGTGATTGGAAATTGTGTTGTTTTTAATTCTGCAAAATATTTCTAGAAGAGATTCAGTATTTAACTTTAGTACATTGTTAGATCAGGATAATCCAAGATATACATGCATGTTGTATAATTTCTAGAATAACCATAAATGCCACATATGAACCTATACATTTTCACATAAAATACCAAGGGAAAAGAACTCTTACTAATGAATGAAAAACCAACCAGATTTGGGACTTCCACGTACCACCCAGACATAGATTGGTTGAACCAAATATTTGTTTCACCCAATCATCCCCGTGCCATATTCCAAGAATGAATGTTGGAATCATAACCAAAATAAACCAGGTCCTCCTGAGGCTAAACCACCTCACCCTCATCAATAGAACCAAGAT
The DNA here is from genome assembly GCA_034641835.2 of Pinus albicaulis. Lineage (NCBI taxonomy): Eukaryota > Viridiplantae > Streptophyta > Pinopsida > Pinales > Pinaceae > Pinus > Pinus albicaulis. The sequence goes on along the minus strand of CM076581.1, from coordinate 426,731,669 downwards.
TAACCACAATCCTCATTGGATCACTAAGCTCTATACAAGCATGGATTTCACCAGATTTCTCCACCCACACCATGAGGAATTTTACTATCTCCTATTATATAGGATTTACCACAATCCACAGTCTGACCCAGGGATCACTAGGCCATAATCAAGACTCTAATATCTAGGATTTACCGTATATCCCGCCTTTTATCAGTCAAGGATATGTAGGCCTGATCGAGACTCCACCCTTTAGGATTTACCGTAATCCGTACTATATTACTAGGCCTAACCAAGGGCACACACCTCTAAGATTAACTATATATCCTTCCATTCACCGATCGAGGATTTCTAGGCCCACCGAGGCACACAATAGCTAGATTTACCACAACCCATAGTCTGGTTCAGGGGTTGCTAACAAAATGGCTTTACCACAATCCACAATCTGATTCAAGGATCACTAGGCCACATGTTCTTTCATTCAGAGATCCACCTCACCCAGTTTCGAATCCATCCAACAATCCATTGCAACCAAAATATGAGGACCCAATCACACCATGGATATTTGGAAATGGAAATTCTAGGCTGAAGAACACTGCCACACCTTGAAAACCCCATGCCACTGACAACAAGATAACCAAAAACACACATGCATAACCATGCATGCCAAATATAGCAGGGAAATCACACATGAAAATAGATACCTATAAGTAAACTCATTGTAGTTGCTTGATCCCGCTCTTCCTTGCTTTATCTTTTCTTCCTCTTTGCCCTCTTGATATAATTATAAAGTGCTCCAGTAAAACATTGTGTCCAAGAGTGTGAGGGAGAGATAATAGAGAGAGAAAGAGCTCCAAAACTAAATTGAAAAAAGGCGCCCATTGATCCTCAAAATCCTTTTTATTAATGAGGCCTCTATTTTCTTGAATTTTCCATTATTTTCCTTCATTTTCCTCCTCACATGAAACCTGTGACCTTTCACCTTCCTTTTTTCCTAATTTCCATTATTTTCATAAATAAATTGAAAAAAATTCCATTTTTCCTTTTGAAAGTATTTTCCATTGCCTTTGCCAATTTCCTTAGCCATAATAAACCAAATGAACACCCACATTAGGATGTTTTTCCCAACGTTCAACTTGGAATATGTGTTCCATAACTATGGTTATTATTGTTCCTTTATTAAATTTCATTTACATGGAATTTTCACCAGAGCTATTACAAACAACGTTGTTTGATGCCTCGAAACATTCTCAGAAGGTTTCAGACCTTGTTTTTTCCAAACTGAGCTCCACTGGTAAAAAATGGTCCTATGAGTTGATTCCTCCATTTTTTTGACTCCAAATTCATCGAAATGGATCCAAAGCAATATAATGATCCAATATAGATCAAAATTCTACTTTGAATTGATTCTATAAGGAGTTCTATAGGTTTTCCCCTATTTAAGGGTTTTTTACACAACTTGGAGCCTATCTCTATTGTTCCTCTTGCTGATTTTATGATCTTCTATATTTGGATTTTTTCTTGATGATGAAATAACTTAATAATCTAGAAGAAGAACTAATAAAATGTCACAAGAACTTGTCAATTCTAAAGAGAAATCAATTATAAAAACCCTAAATAGTTTGCCCTGGATTTCTCAACACATATTCAACATGTGACTCTTGGACTTGCACACATTTACAGTTTCTCAGTTTCTCTAAAATACATCATTAAATCAAAAAATGATGTGGCAAGAAAGATTGGCACCATTTGAAACTATGATGACATTTATAAAAACCAAGACTTGGCATTGATGACATGGAACTTCATGATGATACGCCAATGCCAAGTTGTTATCCTTGTTGCCCTGCCTTGTATTCTTGATGGATGATCTGATAAAAAATTCATATTCACCCTACAAAGGGTCATGGATTAGAAATGATACCTTCTAAGTAATCATGAATTTTCTTAAATTTGTCTTTGTTTAGGATTTGCATCATGTCTTCATGATGGTCCTTTGTGCTCCTTCTCTGCAAGTGGATATTTGTTTCTTCTCCTCAACATCTTCCTTGCTTATCACCTTGTCATGATGATATGGTGCACCTACCAATGAATATCACTCATGAAAAGTAAAAATAAATCTTGAAATAATCTATTATATCTCCACCTTTCTCATGGCATAAGCTTCTTGTGATGGGCCTGTGTGAAGACTAAAAGAGGAAGAATTGATTAGGATGGTGTAGTTGAGCTTAGCAGTGGCCGAGGAAAGCAAAAATGGTTACTAAAACTATGTGATTCACTATAAGGAGGGGATCTTCAGGGTCTAGTGAAGTGGGAAATTTTAAGTGACAAAGGTGATTGGCTTGTTGACTATAATTATACTCTACACTAGGCTCAAGGGAGGAGAGGAAAATAACAACACAAGTGAGCTAAATAGTGAGAAAGGGATGACCTTATTGCTCACTAAAGCTGCACTATGCATTTAGGAGGCAAGGAAGGACATGTCTTGGATACAAAGAGGGATCACAGTAAAGAATGGGAGCAAGAATAAGCATTGTTACTGTGCCATGCATTTATATTAAGAGTGAGCCTCTATGCCATTGTATTTTAACTCAATAGTGACTTATTTTCCACTAATAATGAGCTTTGTTCCCTATTATAATGCAATTTGACTTGAAAATGACTGATAGGAGGCCTCATTGTGCACTAAGACTGTGCAATGCATAGAAAGAGAGAGGGACACCTAATGCTAACAAATTTTTCCTCAAAAATGGACCACTGTTTTCTAGAAGTTCACTATGGACCCTACATTATTGCAATTTTCTTCCAGAGGGGTTGTCTATGAGAGGATATTACATAATTCACTAAGGTAGGCAACAAAAGGTAAGTCATTCCTAGGAGGGTCCTCATTGCATTTTGAGGGGAGGAGAGACTTTGTATTGCACAATTTTCTTTTGTAAGGGGATGGAAGAGGTCCTTTATGTCAATTATAAGTGCACTATGTACTATTCATGGAAGAGGTGATCAAAAAGTAGTGCAGTGAGTTAGTACAAGAAAGAAGGGTTAAGTTACTATGCTTTGAGGGTTCTCAAATTGAAATCAAAGGAGTTGACCTTAAGAGAGGCTCAATGCATAGCTCTACGAGGAATATGTATCATCAATGGGGCTCCTTAATAGGATGTGCTCATCACGTAACAAGAGGGTTCATTTATTTACATCTTGAACTAGGAAGGAGGACCAATCAGAGCTACAAAGTGGTTGAGTGTGGGACCAATGGAGTAAGAGAAGCAAATGCATATGAATGAGACTAAAACATCTATGAAACACATTAAATTCCATTGATACAAGACATAAAATTGAAAAGGACTAATGAACATCAATCACGCCTTGAAACGATAACAAAGAAACACTTATTTCTATTATGGTTTTCAAGCTCCTGTGGTTATCGTTTGTTGAAAAGCTTTCCGGATTATCCACGGTATTATAGAACATTGCTTGACGTTTCAAATCCCAGCAGGGATCCATCTTCAGGATAAGATGTAGAGTGAAGGATGAAAGAAGGAGAAAGTCAAGAATTAATAGTGAAAAGAGTGAAAGGAGAAGAGCCGACAAGAACAAAATAATAACTAATATTATATTTTTTATTTCCAATAAATTTTATTTAATTTCTATTTTTAATAAATTTTTATTTTTATTATTTATTAATTATTATTTTATTCAATTTAATTAATTTAGTCTAATAGTATTTAAGAATAATATTTAATTATTATGAGATGATCAACATTTTATTAAGTACTAAAATTAAAAAAAAAATACATTTATGATACTATTTTTTTTTTTTAAATTTTATTTATTTAATTAGATTTATTACTAATTATTATGACTAAATGTTAATATAAATAAAAATCATTTCTGAGTTCTTATTTATTATTTAATATATATTTAAAATATTAGAGCCTACTAGTAAATATTATATTAATTATCATAGAATATGAGATAACACTAGATAATATACCATTATTAATTGATATTAACATTAATTTATCCAAAAGGGTAATTAGTAATTATTAATTTTATTTTATTAATTAATTCCTATTTTATTAGGATGGTTGATTTAATCCTAATTAATCTAATTATATTAGGATAAATTAATTATAATCATGATTAATTTCATTTATTAAAAATGTTAGTTACTAATAATAATTATTAATCAATTATTTTTTATCAATTTGAAATAAAAATTAATTAATAATAAAAATTATTAAAAATAAATAATTGAAGTATTAGTTTGTTAGATCTAAGAATGCCTAAACCCTAAAATTACTTATGGAAAAGAGAAACAAACATGTAATACTATACCTAGGAGGAGGGTGAACCGGAGGAACACATATATCGAATTAGAGGCATCCAACTATCATTGATTTCGAATCCTCCATCCCCATTGAGGTTATGAGGATGCTTTATAATCTCTAGCACCTCTCTAATTTTCCTTCTTATTTCTATGTGCGATAGTTAAAATGCCACATTGCGACACTTATAATAATGTTGCGACACAAGTGTCGATTGTGACTAGAAAGTGCACTAAGCTATAGGAATGTTTTTAACACATATTTTTATTATATAAAGGACCATTGAATGTAGAAGAGTGCACTAGATCTTCCTCTAGTGATGTGAAAAGGTGCAACACATGTAGTAGTGAAAATAACTAAAGGTGACACCTGCGATTGTAAGAAATCCAGAAAATGAAACTTGCAAATACAAAATAAATTGAAAGTGACACATGTCAAACAAAATATGACATGAAAACACCTCTTATTAAAGTGAAATCAAGAAAAAGCGACATTACAAAATGTGAAAGCAACACTTTTGAAAGAAAAGGTGCGCAAAAGTGATAGTTTGGAAAAATTATCGAAATAGAAGTGAAAATACAACCAAAGTGAGGGAGATTGTTAATGAAAAGTGTGAATTGATTGTTGACATAGGTTGAAAATTTCACAGACAATCTATTGATGGAATGCGCTATGCCTGTTCAATATTGCATAAAAAAAGTGTGCTTATGAATTATCAAGGGATGAGAATGTGTGAGAAAGTGACATCAACACTTAGAATTTGAAAATAAGACTTAAACACTTAGAAAACAATGATTGACCATGAAGTGACCATGGAATGACAAATCCTTAAATCCTTAGTAGGCTCCAAAATTCAAGTGTAGGAAAAATTTTGGAGGATTTTGATCACAATGTCAACACTAGGAAACACACTAGTGGAACTCCAGCTTACTATGTTAGGTTTCACCTTTAAGAGAAAGGTATTAGTCTATCAGGAAGTATTGATTTTCCATATAGACTACCCTAGCTTTTCCATTTATCCCGATTAAATATGTAGTCTCTTATATTCCTTTCTCATCTTCAAACACATTAACATATGACTAATCGTACCTGAATTGTTTCGATAAGGGATAAGGATAATAAGTATACTTATCTTTTGAGAATCAGAATTAAGCACATTACCTGGTGTTTCTCTGCTTCTAGTGAGCATGTTCACTACCCTGATGGAGTCACCTCAAGGAATCACAAGCATCATTTCACTGCTATAAGGCTTGTTCAGTACCCCAATGAAGTTGCTTACTTCACCTTTATGCACGACAATCCTTTCTATTCTTCACCTCTTATCTATTTACTAATAGAATGTGCTAAGGTACTTATTTATTTTTGAAGGTGGAAGAGGGATCTCGTATTATTTACTTTGCAAGAGAGGTTGTTCTTTGTCTTAAGGATTTGACAGATAACTAAAGTTAATATTCCCATTTTAAGTTTTTCTCCTTTCCCTTTTCTACTCGATTGAGTTGATAGGTTGAAACACTATTAAATAAAATGATGAGTTAGGAATGGAGATCCTAATAGAGTAATGAGCTTCACAGTTCGACTAAATGCTTTCTGTCTCGAACAAATCGTATTTTCTGTTGGACATCATTGACTTTAAGAGATACATAAACCCAAATAGAGAAGATGTGGTAGGTCCATATAAGACTAGTGTATCACCTTATTGTTATTGTTAGTGTATCCCCCTTATATTTATTTTTGTACCCATGTAGTCCCCATAGTGTTATTATTGTGCCCCATAGAATCCCACTATTGTTATTGTTGTGCCCTTGCATTATTATTTTTATGTTGGCTTAGATTATATTGTGACCCCTCAGACTCCTATATATAGAAAGGAGGTTTTTTTCATTTGAATCATACAAAAATTATTCATTTATGTAATTTAAAAGAGGTTCCCCCCTCGAAGGGGATATTTTTTAAGTCATTGATAAATTATTCTTACTGTTTTGTGAGCTGGTTGCATAATAATTGGTACCAAAGCTTTGGATTCTAAGGTTTCGTTACTTCAAACTGGGCATCGTGGAATTTTCAATATAATTTTTTTATAAGATGCTTCAGAAGTTGAAATTGCGACCACGTAGAGCCAGAATCTTAGTGAACTTTGTGCTGAAATTTCAGATCTTGGTTCACTATATTTTTAGAGATGTGGTCTGGGGAAGATACAGTTTTTTTAGGCTCCAAAATTCATTCTTGAACAGGTGACCTAAGGAATATCGTCATAAATTTCATTTCAGGAATCATATTTGAATTCTGTAAAAAATTGCAGAAATATGACAATCTTTAGTTTTTCATGTACAATTTCAGGGCTAAAGGTCGAAACAATAACACTTGGCACTTCGTATAAGTTCTCTTTACTCAACTGGTCTATAATCAGGTCATCGTGGGAGATCAGGCATAAATTTATCTTGAAGAATCCAAATTAGGTATGACCCATGGAATTGGAAAGAAGACTCATAGGGATACTATAGGACCAAATTTCAAATCTTTGGCATCCAAAATCACAGAGATACATTAGGTTCAATACCAAGTTCCTTAAAAGCAAGAAAATCGTGTATATATTTTTTAAAATTTCATAACTTTTGTTTGGAAAATGAGTTTTAAGTGATTCTAAGGGAATATTGAAGCATATATATCAGTATTTGGTTCTAAAATGCCTCCCAAAAATAATTCCACACCCATTAAGCCCTCACAATTTTCTACTATGACAAATGAAGAGGAAGAATTGCAACATGATATGTCAAAATTACGACCAAGTGAAAAAAATTTCTCTCTCGCAAAGAGTAACCAAAAATGAAATGGAATCTAAGATGGATGGCATGGAATCTAATATGGATGGTTTGAAGGTAGACATGGAGGGTTTGACAAATTTGTTGCAACAAAGGCTTCCTAGTGGTGACAAGGTAATCCATGAAAATCATGATGAGGACAAAAGGACTATAAATTATGATTTTAGAAACTCCAATGTTGGTTTTAAGAACCACCACATTCCAAATATAGATATGAGGAATCTTTATGGTAAGGATCTGGTAACATGGATACTACAAATGGAGCAATATTTTGATCTCCAGGTGTGCAACACTCACAAAAGGTACACATTGCAACTTTATATTTAGAACCCAATCAATTTGTATGGTATCAGTGGATGTGTTCTCGTAAAGCACTTTTAACTTGGTCAATTTTTATGTAGGAAATGATAGCACATTATGAGGATACAAAGAGCAACACCTTCTTTAGCTAATTGATAAATCTCAAACAAAAGGGTTCAATGGCAGAGCACATTAAGGAATTCCAAAAATTGAATATCACGGTAGCATATATTCCATAGGATCATAGGATTGATGTCTTCATAGGGAATTTAGAGAGTAACATAAAACATGAAGTTTGCCTTTGGGAACCTGATTCATTGGAGAAGGCATTCAGGATGGCAAGAAAAGTTGAAAGAAAATTTATGGCAACAAGGAAGTCTACCAATCAAAACTATAAATATGGAAATGTTGCTACTCCTAGCCTTCCACAAACTACAAGGTTGACACCAAAAAAATTGGAGGAAAACAGAGCAAAATGGATTTGTTATATTTGTGATATAAAATACTTTAAAAGTCATAAGCGTATCGAGAAGAAATTATTTTACATATATTGCAAAGAGGAGGAAGAAAAGGAACAAGAAACATAAAAAGAGGAGGATATGCACTAGGAACCAACCCCAAAGAAGGAATAAATGAATCCAACCATATCTTGTAATAGATTGGCAGGAATTACCAGTCCTCAAACTCTCAAGATATAAGGATATATCAAGAAAAGAAAAGGTAATAGTGATGATTGATTTGGGTGGTACCCATAATTTTATTCATTGTATGATAGCCCATGAATTGAATTTATTCCTATAACCAACACCAAAGTGCCAGGTGTTGGTTGCAAATGGAGGAACTATAAATTTCTCAGGAAAGGGCCATACTATCAAGCTAACCATTTGGGAATATGTATTTAATATTACAATGGTTTCTATTCCAATGGGTGGTTTTGATGTTGTACTAAGAGTCCAATGATTAAAATCTTTGGGGAATATAAATTTTAATTTTCAACAACTTTTCTTGAATTTTTTTTTGGAAGGAAAGGAAGTTGAATTACGGGGTATCATAGGGAAAACATGAAAGATACTAACCCCTAATTTCATGATAAAATTATGAATAAAGAACAACAAGTCGTAATTGCACAATTATGCTCACTACAGGTTCAAACATCGAAATCATCTATTTATCCATATCTCCAAAAAGTCTTGGAATATGATTTCATCGCGTTTCAGACTCGCAAAGGACTCCCACCTATTTGTGATCTTGATCATGCTATTCATTTGATTCCAGGAATTTTTTCTCAAAAAATTAGGCCTTACAGATATCCTTATGCCCAAAAGAGTGAGATTTAACATATGGTTGCAAAAATACTAGAGGTAGGTATAATTCAACCTAGTCAAAATTCTTTCTCTGCTCCAGTAGTATTAGTGCAAAAGAAGGATGGATCAGGCGCATGTGTCCAGATTACATGGACCTAAACAAGCTCACTATTAAAGATAATTTCACCATTCCTATTGTTATCCATGATAAAATTTGGTTCGTCTTAAGTTAATTAGGTTGAGTCACTTAGAATTGAATAGGGTATTTTGAGTTCATAATTTTCAAAAAATGCACATATGTGAGGGGTGTTAATGGTCATCATTCGTGTGATAGCAGTCAATGTCAAAGAAAAATCCAAAAATATCTCATGCATGAGAAAATCTGGTCATTACAGTGCAATTTGACAAGAATACCAAAGTTCGTGGAAAAATCAATGTAAAACAGTCAGAATTCTCTACGAACTTGCCTAAAAAATCTGTTTTTGCAGCGAGAGAGAATGTTAAAGTTTTTCAAGCATTACATGTCTTTTTGAAGCACATAAATCATCTAGAATGGTTAAAGTGTATCAATGGAGACTTTAGTTAGTGAGAACACTCATCGTAAGAGATTATTGGGCTTCCAGCTCATCATGGAAGCCACATCAACAAATATGACATCACCTCCTCAAATCTTGGAAGACATTTCTCCTATCTTGGTGGGGGTATTTATTGTTTAGTCATGGTCCTTGCCACCTAAGGAACATGATATTTTAAATTTATATCAGCAAAGCATGGAGTTTTTAAACATTGTTAAATGTAATAAAGTGTATTAGAGTCCTATTAGGTTTCAAATTACTAAAAATAGAAGATCTCTACTTTTTCTCCTTGTAATCTTCTTTTGGTTAGTCAAGGTGTCATTAGAGGTATTCGAAGGTTTGGCCTTGCTGGAAGACTCATTCTAAAGGTACCTAAAGCTATAAATAGGTATAATATAGATGGAGAAAAGGTTTATGGATGTTATATTGCAGACTATTACTATAAATATTTTTATTGGTAATATACAGTGGCAACAAATTTATTTTTACCTGAGATTCATTGGTATTCTTATGAGTGTTTGTCTTTTATGTTCTGTTATTATATCTTCAATATCCAAGTTGTTTGATTACTTATAATTCACGGTGAACATGATCTAACTTCCTTCAAGCATCTATTATGTTGTAAATGCCATGTTTCATTAGAATACATAGGCCTTAGCTTCCATGAGAGAAGTTTCATGTCACTGAGTTTTTATACTGACTCCATATGCCCAATGGTAGTTATTTTTTTACATATTTTACCTACACAAAAACACATTTAAAGCCAATTTCAGAGTTAGCCATATGTTGATCTTAATTTACCTAATATCATCTTTATCCTTGAGAGAGCCCTCTCAGGCTAGAAAGGCTAAGTTCCAACTAAAAGTAGGTTTGAAATAGTTACTCTAGGTTGAATGTTGAAGCAGCCCATCAACATTAATTTAGTGATAATATTTTGGTGCATCTGTCGGGAGCCTAAAGACATATTTTACTGATTTTTTTTCTCAAATAGAAATACTGAACTCTTGATGGTAGCAGGAGCTCAGAAGAATTCGAAGGATGTACGTCTATCTTGGTGACTCCATTCTTGAAGAATTCATAAATTCATGGCTTCATGGTGACTCCACTGCTTGAATATCAGTAGCTTGAAGAAGTTCCAAGATGAGTTCTAATGCAAGAAAGAATACTACGTGTGCCCCTATGAGTCGGTCTCACATCCATGGTTTTCCAAATCCTATGCCTAGAGTTAATTAGTTTACTTATCACTAGCACATTTGGCCCAATTTCTGACGATGAAAATGTCGCTCTTGTGACACATAGGCATCCCAAGAGCGACACTTTGAGGTGGGGAAAAACGTTGGTTATAATTGCGTCACAATTCCAACACTTGAGTTAACTGTTGGTAGAGCGATGCTAATTCTGACGTTGTTTTGGTGGTTTCTCAATTCTGACATTTCAAATTGGTCATCGCTCTTCTGATGTTTCAAGCTTCATCGCTCTTCTAACGTTACAAACCTCTTCACTCTTCTGGAGTTTTAACTGACCTTTATAAGCGTTGAAATTCTGACTCTAACTAAAACCATAACTGATGTTTATAAGAATCACTCTTCTGACAAACACAAGCGTCGCAATTCCAACGCCAACTAACACCATAACTGACATTTATACGCATCGCTCTTCTGATGAAAAAAAGCATCGCTAGTCCGATGCTACACAAGGCCCCATTTGATGCTTCTAAATGTCAGAATATGGATGAAAACAAAGCATTATTTAAAAAAAAAACGTCGGAGACGTCTTCTAGATGATCCTTCAAGATATGCTTCCATTATTCACGAATTCTTCTATAAGAGTTTCCACAAAAGGTCTTCAAGATTTCAAACACTTCACAAACATCCTTCTACTGTTCCTCAATACACTAGCCTCAAAATGCATAAAGGATCATCTCCAATTAGTCTTCAAGGTCTGCAGTTATCTCAAGTTCAAAGGGTTTCCGAAAAACCTCAATATTATCTGCAGAAATAGTCTTTTCATACAAGACGTAATTGTGCCTTTAATAAGGGTTTCAAATCCAAGTCTTTGGGCTGGTGCAGAGCCTCCCATAGTCAAGGATCAGAACTAACAATCCATAATAGGTAGACTAGCCAAGAATTGAAATTATGGTCCTTATAATTTAGTAACAAGTCTGATCTTGAGCCTAGGAAATTTAGCCTAACAATTGTGTCTCCAAAGGATGAGCCTTCAACCAAGTTGTCAAGGATCCGAGATCTTTAACTGTTCAATAAAATAAGTTTTTCCAAACTCCAAGTGTCACTTTCCACTTCCTCTCCACATGACCGGATATGAGTATAGATTGATATTTACCATATATTTGAGCCATGAAAGGATAAAGACCAAAGTATATTGTCTGAGATGAGATAAGTAGTTATGTCTGGAAGTAAGTCACTGCATATTTTTAGTAGAATGCCTCCACGGATCCGAGCCTAGGAATATTATAGATCCACTAAACTGATTTGTAGTGATCCTTCACACACATCTGAGTTGTGAGGTGACATAGTATTGAAACCAATCTTGATTGGTCTGAGGTGTAAGGAATTGTTTTGAGGTCTATAACCCTTATCCGGGTTGTTGGAGACAGTCTAGACCAAACAATTTTTTCCTTTATACACAGAACTGAGCTACAATGAAGACTCTCCACATATCGATAGAGGTATTCCTCTTTGGCCTCCTCAAACTATGATATTCCTTCCTGCAATCCAAGGGCACATGTGGTTGTCAAGGTTTGAGCTTGTCTCTAAAATATTCACTGATTTTCTTGAGCTGAAATGGAGTGTAGATTTATATTTATAGTTGTGTGTCCCTATGAAGAGACATGATAGTTGGGTGAAATAAGATGACATGAGAGTCAAAATGTCCAGATTTATATTTATTAATTGAAATTAAAATTTTAATTCCAGAGGCTGACTTGATCCAGTTATTTTTTGTTAGATCGTTGCATTTGTGTCTTACCTTGTTTTGGTAATGATGCGTGTTGTAGGTGACCTTGTCTATTATTCTCATAAAAAAAATTCTCCAGAAATCATAGACTGCAACATCCCACTTTTATATTGTTCAAGGAAATCCTTCTAAGTGCTAGAGAATACACTTTAACACTAAAATGACGCACAATTATTGAACTTGTTCCCAATAAGTTAGGCATGCCCTCTATGTGCCTTTAGAAAATTCCTCAGATAATAATGACAATGCCTTATGCACTTGACATTCTTTCAGCAATACGAGACACAATATCTTCTACAAAAACAAAATAATATTTAAAAAAACATGTCAGAGGATTGAGCGAAATAATTGCATATGGTTTCAGTGTTCCTTCAATACAACTCATTCCATTCTGCTTTGGTTTGTCCTTGGAGAGGGCTTAGGTATATTCAACCTTCATTGTGCACTTTCTAAGACTAACTAGACCTTTCACAAAATAAATATTTTCACCTTTGAAAGGTCCTGTACATATATAATTATTGCAAGAAATTGCAACTTGGGCATTTGGATTTCAACTAAATTTCAATTGCAAGATTTGGGACTTTTAAATTCTTATTTTCGCAGGTGATAAGGAAGGATTTCATATATTTGTTACAGATATCTAATGCCCAAGCTGCTTTGGAGCGACCTTCAATGCAATTCTTTTCTTTGATATGATTTTCAATATTGTTGATAGATTATAGCTGGTGGTTCAGAACCTGTTTTCTTTCAAATATAATTTCCTGTTGGTGTGATATCTGATTACCAAGATAGTTGGATCAACATGAATCTAAGCCTCTCACCGGATGAGAAATGGTGGTTACAATTTCAGCCTGAATTTCAAGGGAGGATCAATTTTTGTTGTGACTCTTGAGTCATTGTACAATAGGAAATTGAGTGCCATTGAACAATATTTGCAGTTAAACAAAAATCAATTGCCCGCCCTCAAGCACTAAAAGTATATATAAAATAACCTAGGCCATATCATTTATAGTGTTGGGGGAAGCATGGTTGTAAATATTGGTTGTTAAAATATTAACCATATCATTTGGTGTTGTGTCATGGCCCTCACCATGGGCATAAGAAAATTCTCTCAGATGAACTTTTAAGTATGGCCTAGCCTTGCCAAGTTAACCGATACATAAAATATGACCAATAATAAAATGGTGAAAGTTTACTCATCCCTTTTGTTACACAGTAATTTGTCACCGTCCCTACCATTCCCCGTCCCGCACAATGGAGGACCCATTATGTGACCTGTGAACATTGTCATGCCTTGAAAACATCATCAATGCATCCCTCTGAGCATGAGCTTTATTTTCCCTTGAGACATCTCCTTGCAAAAATCATGAAAACACCCCTTTTGGCATTGGCGCGGGCAAGCAGTTCAGTACTCGCGCCAATGAGGAAATTACTGCAAAAAGGTCGCGCCAACTGGCGCTCTGTCATAGAGCCGTAGTCGCGCCACCCAATTTGGGAGTTTTTTTTTTAAATAAAGATGGCGGAAGTTGAGTTCTAACAAACTCACAAACCATTGCCTATCTTGAGTTGGGAGGTTGGCTGCGGGAGTTCTATGGAGGGAAGTGGTTTTGCCACCTCCCATAGAACCTTCCTTGTTGATAGGGCCAATCCCATAATATTAGGGATCCCAAATCCTCCTTCCCCATCTATAAAAGCTTGCTCAAATCAATGGCAAGCTAGTCTTGAAGTGCCTAAGCTCTGAATCTCCATATTCCCAAGAGCCTTTGTGTTGTAAAGCACCCTCTCTTTCCCTTAAGGCTGACTCAAGTAAGGAGACCATTGTCACGAGACTCTGGAGAGGTCTTCCCTTTCCTTAGCGAGCTTTGCAAGATGTGGACGACTGGAGACCCGTCCGAAGGAGACCGCGACGTCAGAACTTGGTTGTAATATTTCTTCGCTGGTTATTTAATAGATGATTATGATTATGGTTCCACTCCGTTTTCCATCATGTTAATGCGAGTAATGTCCTTTCTGACTGACATTTAGTTATGTGCGTCGGTTTCATGTTTATCTCACGTTTCTTCCATGTGCTTAGTTCATCCACGGAGATCGTGGGAGGATTGTGATCTGCCAGCTGAGAACTGTTTTCGCTTCTTCTTCGGTATCCTGTATGCCAACTGTGAAAGCTCATCTCCAGCCTTTTCATTCGTAATTAGGAACCTGCGTCATGACATTGTTTGTTTGTTGCTAGACCCCTGCTGGGCTAGTAGGGATTGCCTCTGTCCGCAGAGGGGATTTACCTTCTCAACACCTTTGGATCTTTAAACCCTATGTAAGTTTCCAATTCTCTATGTCACATACTCAGAGTGGTGCATTGTGTAAATTAAACCACACAAGGATCATCTATATCATGCATGTAGCATTAATTATAAACAAAATCAAAAGAGCCATATAAGGAATTACAATTGTAAAATGTATATGCCCCTACTAGAAAAGGATAGCATGTATACAACATGATAAAATATTTTCAACCACATCATCGTAAATGTTTATTACGTGAATGATATTGGTGATGTATACATCCTCATGTAAAAAATCCTTATGAATTCGTAAGTGTTTGGTCTGTGGTAGTATCAACTCAAATAATATAGAATAATATTTGGTTACTAGCTGAATTTATTAGACATGACTTGATTTTATCTCACCACTCCCTGGAGAACACATCTTGCTTTGCAACTGAAGGGTGATATTTGGCATATGCTTTATCTCTTGAGGAGAAATTGAGCTCAAAGGCTCACTATAACTCTTGCCTAGTGCTTACAATGACTGAAAGGAACCGAAAAAAACTCGTTCTGGAATAGAAAAAACACATTGGTCGCAGGTACAAGGATAATTTCATCTCAAATTCCATTCTTAGTGATTATTTTGCAAAATATTGAGCTATTTGATCCATTGAACCTCATGCCACGAGTTAAGCCCAACTACACTTTTCCTTTCATTGCTACCATTTGTTTTTGTTTCCTATTATGCATGCCATGAGATAGAGTCTTGTTGTTTAAAAGTATTCAAACAACCCTACTCACCTTCACATTCATGTTGTCGTACTTCATTTTAACTATTTTCCTCAACTCAAAATATGCTTACACCGCATAGATATCACTATAATTTTTAAAATTATGCATTCAACCACTCTATAACCCCCACACCAAACACTTATCAAAATATTCCATGGTCCTATAAGTTTGTTTTTCTATCTTTTGGATTTATGTACACGGCATGTTGTCATGGCTATCTTAGCAAACAACCAAGCCTATGGATTTAACTTACCTTATACAATATTTTACGTATACTCTCACCTTGTTTCCCAAAAGCTTGATGCAACTACTTTCAAAAGGGATTAGTCTACTATCTGGTCAACTAGCACATGACAAGCACAACCTAAAACTATATTAAGCAATTTTTTGAACAGATTATATTAAACTATTATAAAAATCTATAAAGGTCAGATAAAAATATATGCATCAATATAAACTTGAGGTTGACAAGGGCATTGATATGTGGCCTTTACAGGTTACTTGTTGATCCTGTGGCACTCTATATTCAAATGAGAAACTAGATGAACCATCTAGAGTTGAGGAGGCACATGCATGGAAAGATGCTAGGTGACAGGTGTTGGGTGAAAAAGGTGACTGTTTAAAGGTAACCTTAATGCTTTACATTAATTATCAACCGAGGGCAAGTATTGTTATTTCAAGAGTGTAAGAAACATATATGCAAGTGACATTAGAGGTTAACTACTCTAGATCATTGTAAGAAATATTATCTAATTCTTGAAGTTCAATCAAACCAACTTGAAAGTGAGCTATGAAATACTTCAGACCAATCAAGGGAGAAGTTTTTGTTATAATCTTATGCAGAAATAACCACTCAAGGCTGAAAGGAATAGATTGCAATTGAACAACACGCTTTGATGAATTTAACATCTAACTTAATGGATTAAACAAGGATCGTATTAAATTTAACATCAATTAATTATTCTATATTTTTCAATGGAATTCTCTATTAATCCACTAATAGCATCATTCAGAATTAAACATCAAACCAAACGTTCACAATTATGATGAAAATATTCAAGAATTAAATATATGCACAATTGAACAACAACCGAGCTGAAACTAGTCTAAAGAATGTAAAAGCGTCAATTCTTGATAAAAGAACATGAATGATAAATCTACTCTGGTGAAAAGGAAGTTATAACATATTATGCCTGTGATTAACCGATTAAATGATAATTCTATGAAACACAAAGGATAATTGGAAATTCAGGTTCTGTAAATAAACGTATAGCACAGAATAGCAGGAGAACCCCTAGGGTTGGGCTCGAAGCTTCTAGAATCCTTCTGCTAAGGAATACTCATAAGTTTTTTATACTAAAAATGCCAATTTATTCATTAATCAATACATAAATACATTAGCATGAACTTGAAGATTCTCACCGAATATGTTTATTACAGGAAAATTATAATACATGAATTGTCCCTCGTCTCTTTCACCTTCATACTTTTATAGCTTAAAGGAAAATTCAAACAGAGTAACAGATCCTTCCCATCATGAGGTCCTGCCACTTTGTGGCTGTCAACTAAACACTCCAAGAGTAGGCATGCCTCTACATCTTCCACTGATCCATAGGAGCCGATACGATTCCGTTCGCTTTCCTTGTTTGCTGTCATTTGGTCATCCTGGTCAGCAGTTTGGCTGTTTCATTTCCCTATCAATAGAGACAACAAAAAATTAGTTTTTATGTTATTAAACTTGTCTTTTATCAATAATTCATTCTACCTTACTTTTTAATTATTTTCCTTTACTTTATTTCTAAGATGAAGGAAAAATTTATAAAAGTAAATGACAAATCAAGGTAAAGATAGGGGAAAAATATACCTTCTTCTTGGCCCAACATACTCCCCTGCTTACCTTTTTGCAGATCCTCGTGCAAAAAAATGGTTGAGGTGTAGCTAGGTTAAAGACTAGGCAGGATATACTTCTTCCTTGTAAAGTCTAAAACCATGTTTCTTCTTTATATTTGAAAATGATGAGTTTGTGTGCCCCTCTGGTAACTCATAATCATGATGATGGTCCTCAGGAGGGTACCATATGGTGGGGCATCTGTATCTGCACCCTATCCATGTAGGACCCATGTTCAAAACTAGGTTGTTTTATAGAAGGAAAAAGGAAGAAGTAGCTTTAAAGTTCCTATACCTAAATGGTTCTCTGTTCTTAACATTATTTGTAGAGGCTATCCATCTCTATTTGGCTACTGCTAATGCTTCTTCCTGAATGTCCTGGAAGTATGCCCGCCCATTCTGCACAATATCCTTGTGGATAGGTCCCAATTTGGCTATCACTCTTTTCTGCTGCATAAATTTCCTATGTTAAGTAAAAAATTATAGGGGTTTAGTAGGTTCCCCTCTGACCCATAGATCTAGGCCAGGTTCTCTTTTCTAAAAGGTATTGTAGGCCTTAGACCATCTAGTCTGATTTTTGGAAAAGGATAGAAAAAATTGGAACTGAACATCCCCTATGAAGGGACTGGGGTTACTGTCTCTATCCTCCTCTAGAAAGAAATTATGCAAATACAATTCACACAAAAGATGTTGGACCTGCTCATCCTTCTCATTGCAACATTGGAAAAATTCTTTAATGGTTTTAAAAGTAGTGGGATTCCCTACCCTGATAGTTTTTATTTTCAACAATAAATATATTTCCACTAAGAATAAAGCATAATTAGTGGCTGGTGCCCTGCAAGTCGATACATCTGAGTAAAGAGAACAAACCATACTAGTTTTCTTCTTAGCCTGTTCCAATTGATCTTATGCCTTCTTCACTTTTTCCCTTTCTTCCCTAAGTTGGGAAAAGGTTTTGTCTTTAGTTGCAGAAAGGTCTTTGAATCACTTTAGTAGTGCCTGATGTTCCTGTAAGGGTACTACTTCCTTCTTACATTCGGCCAATTCATGATGAACTTGAATTAATTCGTTGCGAAGCTTTTGATTGGCAAATTTTTCTATCAGGGGAGTGTAGGCAGGTGTTACCTCTGTTTGAGTTCCCTTGTCTCTCGTAAGTCTCAAATTAGTCTACACTGAGACTTTAGTAGTGTGTATCAAATCTATATGTACAAAGGCTTCAACATTATCTATTAAATCAGTATATACAGGAACTTCAACAGTATCTATTACATCAATCCGTACAGATATTTTAGCAATATCTACTGTTTGGGTAACAAAAAATGTTTTGGTTCCCATGGTAGCTAATTCCTTCTTAAGCTTCCAAGCCTTGTCTTATTCTTCCAACTATTTCCTTAACTGTTTTACCATTTTTTTCAATTTCCTGCGTTTCGTGTTCATTTTTCTTAACTTAATCTTAGTTGATTTTTCTTTTGGCAGGGTTTTGGTAGGAGAAGGAGTAGTAGTGGCTTCGGTTTTGGGAATGGTTGTGCCAGTCCTAAGGTTATAATAAATGATGTTTTCTTTAGGCGTCCAAGAGGTTCTTTCAACATTAATATCCTGACTGGGTGGAATAATATTTTCTTCAGGCATCAGGGGAATTGTCTCAGTACTTGTGTCCCGTTCTATTGGACAGTGTCCCCTGACTAGTTTCCAGATTCAGATATTCTCTCTATCTGGTCTTCCCTACACACCCATTCATTATCAGAGGGAGATAAAACCCTCAAAGCCTACAATTCATCATGGGGAGGTAGGATTTCAGTATGGTTAGAGCTGCTAGCAGCGGCAAAATGGTTCAAAATGTCCCTCTGTTCCTCGGATTATTCCGATGGGATCCCAATTTCGCGAGATGTTCTCATTTGCTCTAGTATTTGAGAAATTTCTTCTTCGTAGTATTTTAAGGACATATTTTGAGGGCTCAAAGGTGGTGTATGGGATGGTCCTGCCTCATATGGAAATACATAGTTTTTTTTACGTAGTTGCAACCTTTCACATCGTCTCTATTTTCCTGGTTCTGTGGTTGAAACATGGGTTATCTTCCCTGTTTCTCTCCTAGGTATGGATATTCTAGGGATTTAAATCTCTGCTTTGTCAGGGTTTTCTTCAGGGGCAGGCTGGGCAGGATTAACAAAGTTGTCCCATGTTATCTGATATTTGTTTAACTCATGAATGATGATCAATTTAATCAAGCCATGGTGACTAACAACTTCTTGGGGCTTTTTAGCTCTTCTAATTTGAACAACAGTATTATGCAATACAGAAGTTAAGAAAAAGGGAAAATTAACTGAATTTTTTCACTTAACAACAGCTAATAGTTTAAGTTGATGGGACTTTACCACATCGTAGTGTCCATCACATGTGACATATCTTTGAATGAATACTGCCAATTCTTGCCAAGGCTGTTGCAAGGACACATGATTAATACCTTTCCATTTTCATTCCAGTGTCTCACCTGGGTCTTGGTACACTAAGATTTCTTCTTGTAGAAGAACATGTTTTTCAGTCCTTCTTTCTCCTTCTATTGGAAGTCCGGAGACCTCAACGATGATTTCTTCAGAGAATGGTATGATTCTTCCTTTGAATATGGTATTCCATTCCCACAGGTTTTGCGAGAATTCAACTGCTATCTTTGTATTAAACCCTGGTAGTTTGTGTAGATATGTAATCCAGCCAGCTTGCTGGAGAACGGTGCGAGCTGATTCTGAGGCTTGAAAATTTATGGGTTCATTGCAGAGAGAATTTCCACCCATGGCTACTGTGTTATCAGAACTATTTTCTTCTTCTGTATCCATTTCTTTTGGCTCTGTTGGTTAAAAAATCATAAATACTGCATGCGTTTTTTTTTTAAATATATTATAGAAATGCAACTTTATGACGTAAATTCAATGATTCTTTAGTCCAATTTACACATCCAAAGTAATTCACATGGTTAATTCACATGCTTATTCATTATGAATATGTGTACCCCCTCCAATGAGAGAAGGGTGTCCGCGGTGTTAAAGCTCAAGAGAAAAGGAGAGATGGTAACAATCATGAATGCACACGAAGTAAATTTTAGAAGTTGGTAATCATCACAAATGTACAAGATAAGGGCATCCATGGCCTTGAAGATCAAGAAAAGAGGAAAGATGGTAACAATCATGAATTCACATGAAGTACAGGTCAGAATTTGGTAATCATCACAACTGTACATTAGGTGGAAATGACCGAAGAAGCGGAGAAAATCGGAGTAGCAATTATGATGAAAAGATGTCCTATTTTGATGGCATAGCATGATGGAAACATGATAGGTGACAGATTATGATTGAAGATGTCATCCCTTAATTCAACATGAAAATATAATTCACTAATAGTTAATTATGTGGGTACATAGTGATAACACTTATTCAAGTAGTGCATTTATTTCAGGAATGGATCAATAGGAAATAGGGCATATAAAATTAATTGGATATTGTTATAAAAATACTTCGATACCACAAAGAGCCACTACTACCAACAAGCATTCATAGCCTTGACAGGGTTTCTATTTTAACCTGGAAATGAGCCAGAATCCTCTAATTAAAAGTAGACATTTTTCTTGTTTTATGGAGAGACCACTATGCTGGTGTGGTGGTGAAATAGTCATAGTTCCATTCACGGGGATTGTAACAGAGTGATCAGGTCGGCTCATGATGATACCTCCTGTCCTTCAAGCATTTTTAGTTGTCGAGAAGGTCACTAGCCTGATGTGTTGGTGATTGTGGGAATGTCACTTGTTAAACCCTTATGATCATGGTAGGTTGGCTCGTGATGAGACCCCCTATTCTCTCTTAAAATTTTTCACATAGACATAATGTTTTTATTTTTATTTATAAATAGAGGGAGGCTCATTAACTCCTTAATATTTAGGGATGGTTTAAGAAGTAAAAATAATTCCAATACCATTAATACTCTTATTCTTATATCCTCATGTCAAGGAGAATTACTACTTGAGAGTGTAGAAAGATATACCAGCATAAGACTACGAAAATGAATTGTGTAATAATATGTCTAAAAAGGAGATATCCAACCCTTCATTATATAGATAAACCATGTCAGCTTCCCGAGTAGAGATTTCCATCAAAATTTCAAAAGGTCATAATATTAATAATATCACTATTTTTCTCCTCTTCAGGTGCCAATTCCTTTTCCTAAAATGGCTTTTATGGCGAGGATGTGTAAAGGAAGAGTGGATATTTGAAAAGAAATCATCAAAAGACAAAGAAATGCTAGAAAAGAAATCAACCTTTCAATTCGATTGAACATCAGTTGTTCTATTCGATTGAATAGCAACTATTCAATGGATTGAACAACAAAATTAAAATTACACAAAAAAACAACTGTTCATTTGAATTGAACAACAATTGTTCAATTCTATTGAACAACAACTGTTCAAAGGTTTGGACAACATAAATAAACATACTAAAAAAGCACAGTCGTTCATTTGAATTTAACATCAGTTATTCAATTCGATTGAACAACTACTGTTCAATTCGATTGAACAACAACTATTCAATTCGATTGAACATCAGCTGTTCAATGGATTGAACAATAAAAAATCACGCCAAAAAAACAACTGTTCATTTGAATTGAACGCCAGCTGTTCAATTTGATTGAACAACAACTGTTCAACTCGATTGAGCAACAATTGTTCAAAGGTTTGAATAGAAGAAACAAACACACTAAAAAAAAACACAGTAGTTCAGTCGGATTGAACAAAAATTGTTCAACTCGATTGAACAACAGTTGTTCAAAGGTTTGATTAGAAACTGTTCAATGGGTTGAACAACAAAACACACAAAAGAAAGAGAAAGAAAAAGAATGTAGTTATGAGAATCAAAATAATGAAAAAGAGATGGATTACTTATGTACAACAATGAGAAGAACTATAAATTTGTAGGAAACATATATACAATATTTACAAGAGGAAATAACAAAAAAAAAAATTATGAACTTAAAGTTGTTAGGCTATCATCCCCTGCAGCTAAAATTTGGATGGTGGGGTCGTCACGCACCTGCTCACAGAAAGACTCTTTCATAATTAGTTTATGATAGAGGCACACTCGGTGCCAATTGAATTGAAAGGCAGAGCCAGATCCATCTATGGTGGTCAAGGTAATGGTACCATTGCTGTGCACATATTGAATTTTGTATGGCCCGAGCCATCTTGTTTGTAAATTACCTGGGAAGTCTTGGAATCTTGAGTCGTAGAGGAGTGCCAAATCTCCTTTCTGGAGTGTTTTATTCTTGATGAGGTTGTAATGCCACTTAGCTCATTGTTGTTGAATAATTTTAGTGCGCTATAGAGCAAGTAGTCGTGCTTCATCCAATTCATTTATTTGTTGGAGTCTTCTAACTTGGGCCTCCGTAAAATCCAACCCCACTTCCTAGGCTATTCTCAGAGTCTTTATTTCAAATTCAACAGGAAAAATTAGTTTCCTTCCAAATACTAGATGGTACGGAGAATATCTGGTGGTGTTTCGCCACATTGTGCGATAAGTCTATAAGGCCTCTGGTAGTCTAGTAGCCCAATCTCGGCAATGTATTGAGATTGTTTTAGTAAGAATTTCCTCAAGGACTTTATTGGTGCTTTCGACCTACCCATTTTCCTGCGGGTGGTAGGGAGAGGTGAATTTATGGGTGACATGGTGGTTCTTCAGAGTGGCCATGATTTTATTTCCCACAAACTCTGCCCCTTCATCAGTTATCACTTCCCGAGGTAAGCCATACCACAAAAATAGCTCGAAAAGAAAATTGATCACAGATTCTTCTGTAGCTCTCGATAAAGCCACTGTTTATACCCACTTTGTCACATAATCTGTGGCAACCAGTATGTAGGTATTCTAATTCAATGGTGGGTTGAATGGTCCAACAAAGTCCAATGCCCACTATTCGAAAGGTTCCACTACCAAGCATTTTGTCAGATTGGCTAGGGCGGCACATTATTTGGCAACTATCGTAGGCTTGGAAATATTTCTTGGCATATTTAAAAATTGTAGGCCAATAATAGCCCATTTGAATACTTTTTTCCCTATCATGTGATCTGCAAAATGGCAACCACATGGTTCATCATGACAGACCCTTAAGATGTCATAAATATCATCTTCTTGGATGCATCTACGTATGTGCATATTAGCTCCTGTATGGAAACGATATCCACTGATCCAGGAGAATCTAACATTGCGCTGAATAATCAACTTCCGTTCCTTTGATGTCAATTGTCTTGGAAGATTTCCTATTGCCAGATAATTTGCTAGATCTTCGTACCATGGCATTTTTACTGCTACAACGAAAAAATGCTCATCAGGGAACTAATTGTCCACTGCTAGTGGTTCATATTACTTTGGAACTCTAGACAGGAAATATAAAACTACGTTCTCTTTTCCTGGACGGTCCTTGATAGTTATGTCAAACTCCTGTAAAAGCAACAAACAACGATTCACTCTTCCATTTGTAATAGGTTTATTAGCTAAGTATATAATGGTGGAGTGATCGGTATACAGGAATACTTAATAAAGAGTAATATAATTTCTAAATTTATTTATAGCATAAATGACATCCAAGAACTCCTTTTCGATCACTGTATAGTTTAATAGTGTAGGGCTTCTTGTCCTCTTCTTGACCGAGAAATTCCCCTATTGTTGTGTTGGATGCAACTGAAGAAATATGAAAAGGCAGCTCCCAATTGGGGCCACGTAAGACTGGTGCAGTCGAGACCAGTTTCTTCAAATCTAAAAAAACAGTGTCACATTTGTCAGACCAATGGAATTCAACATTTCTAGTTAATGCATACAAGGGTGCATTAATTTGTGAGAAATTCCTTATAAACCTACAGTAGTACCCTGCATATCCAAGGAAAATACACACCTATGTTTGAGTACAAGGTGTGGCTAATAAAATAATTACCTCTATTTTTGCTGGATCTACCTGTATTCCAGTTGCAGATATGTAGTGTCCTAGGATTACTCCTTCAGTCATCATCATGTGAAATTTTTTGTTTCTTAAAGACAATTTGGTAGCAATACATCATTCCAATACTTTTTCTAGTGTATGCAGTGCCTGATCAAACTCATCTCCATATGGAGTAAAGTCATCCATGTAAACCTCGAGCCCTTCATTTATTAAACCATAAAAAATGCTGAGTATGGCCCTTTGAAATGTTGATGGGGCATTGCATAATCCACATGAAAATACCCTATAGGAGAATGTATCCCAGGGGCAGGTAAAGGTCATTTTTTCTTGGTCTTTAAGGGCTATCTGGTTTTGATTATAACCACTGAAACTATCAAGAAATAGAAGAACCACTTTCCATCTAATGAATCAAGGACCTGATCAATAAAAGGGAGGGGAAAGTGGTCTTTCTGTGTTTCTTTATTCAGCTCTCTGTAATCTACATAGATTCGCCACTTACCATTATTATTAGTAATGAATACTAGAGGAAAGACCCATTTTCTGTCTGAAATAGGATACATGAATTTTACATCTAGAAGCTTTTGTAATTCATCTTTTACAATGTCTTTCAGATGCAGGTTTAACCTTCACTGAGGCTGCCGAATAGGTCGAGCATCCTTTTCAGTATAAATTTAATGTGTGCATAGTTTAGGATCTATAACCTTCATGTCTAGGTAGTCCCAAGAAAATTCTCCCTTATATTTTTGTAAAATTTTAATGAGATTTTTCTGTTGATTACTATCCAGACTGTCATTTATATTTAAAAATTTTCCTGGCTCAATTTCAATTGGCATGCTGTTGCGAACAATAGTCGTGGGTATGTGTTGGTCATCAATGCCTGCTAAGGGGTCCTCATGTGCTTCATTATCAAGAACTCATTTTAACATTTGGCACTTTAAATTTTTTGAAGTAGATGGTTGGTTCATGAAGTTATTGATTACATTCTCTTCAGTTTGATCTTTTGATTCGAGTTCTTCAACTATTGACAACAGTGAAAAATGTTTTTTTCCCAGTATGTATGTAACTGTTTTTGAATATTTATAGTGGGAAGACAAGGTTTGGAAGGGGGTATATGAAAATATTCTCTATGGCATATCCTCTAGCAATGGTCATGCTGCCTGTTTGACAACCTATCTAAGCATCGACCGTCGCTAACCAAAGTTGTCCCAATATCAGGGGATGTCCATCTAACTTACTTTTTGGTTTAATAACTAAAAGGCTTTCCGGGTACACCCATGAGTCCATAGAAACTAGGATGTCTTGTAATTTACCTTTTGGTTTGATAACATATCTGTCAACAAGTTCCAATAAGGTATATGTGGGTTCCAAAGTTGTTATACCTAACTTCTAGTAGGTTTTTGTAGTTAATATGTTGATGGCTACCCTAAAATCAACTAATGTGTTTGAAAAGGAGTGGCCAGAGATCTATACTGTGACTATGGGGTTTCTTGGATCCTCGTATTTTACTGATGTTTCTTTACCCAAGAGTAAGTCTGATAGTATTCCTAGTACATGAACAGTTGGTACAGTATTTGCTTTCCTCACCTGTTTTTTTCTGCATAGTTCTTTAATTGTTTTGGCATAGATAGGAATGTCATGTATAGCCTGTAGCAGAGGAATTTTAATGCAAAGATTTTTTAATTCCCATAGGAGATCAAAATATGAAGAGGCTATTGGTTTAGGTAGTGTTAATCTCTCAGGGAATAGAGGGGACAAAATAATTAGGTTTTCAGGATCTTTTTAGTCAATTGTGTCCCTCCCTTACTCTATCTATGTTTCTGTCATAGTTGATTGTTTAGGTACTGTTGGAATTTTAGACTCAAGTTGTGGCAGGGTCATATATTCTTCAGGGGAAATAACACGCCTTGATATTAGCCTAAGTTCATTTCATTTCTTATGTTCCGTTTCAGGGTTTGGGTTTTCAACAATCTGGATTAGCTTAATCGGTTTGTTATTAGGATTAAGATTGGGTTGAGCTGGCAGTTGAGGATGCATAATAGGCTGAGGATTGTTGTGGACTGGGTATGGAGCTGGTAATGTGGGTTGATTCTGAGCCCCTGTTTCCATAAGTAAATTGGTCATTCCAAGGGGTCACTGCCAGTTTTGAGACCAATTTGTATTCTGTGAAGTGGAGGCAGGCCACTGGGATTGATATGGATTGTTTTTCCAATAAGGGGGAGAAAAAGAAAAACTTGACCAACTATTACTTGAAGGGGATTGTGTTGGCCAAGGAGGCATGGAAAATGATTGGGATGGCTAGACATAAAAAGGTGATTTTCCCTTCCATGATGTTCCAAGGTTCTGTTGATTAAATTGTGGAGGAGAAAAGAGTTGAGATGGGTCTTGTGGCATACCTGGTCGTGCTTGCCACTACCGACATTGATTCATTTGATACACTGGTTCTGTTTCTTCTTTTGCCTCTTTAAAAACCACTTTCAACACTGGGAGTGAAGGGAAATGGTCAGTAGTGTGGTCCTTGTTACAAATAGCACATGTTTGGACCATTTCTAATGGACACTCCCGCTCACCGTGCTTCTTTCGACATCGTGGGAAAAAAATAGCCAAGTTTTGTTCTGCTGAATCTTGCTTCTGCTTGGCTTGAAGTACATTTAGCTACGTTGTGAGGGTGCCTAATATATTAGTTTTAAAATTTTCTAAATGATTATAGAATTCTGCTCTAGTCACGTTGCCACCTGACTTTTTATAATTCCTTGTAGCTGAATCTCGTCCGGTTGTCCTGCTTCGCGTACTACCTCGAGAACACTTGATGCAAAATGCAATATTATCATCATATTCTTCTTGATAGATGTCCCATTTCCCATTATATTAAGTGTTTCGACCCACTCTTCTTTCATTCCTTTAACCATTGTTTCTTTTAAAATATCTTTAGACAATGTAGTATATGGAGATCTTTGAAAATTGTGTTGAAATATTTCAACGTATTCCTCTAATGTTTCATTGTCTTTTGTAGACATATTGAATATTTCATCTTTTAGTTCTCGAGTCCGGAATTAGTCTTGATTTTTTTTAAGAAAATATTTTTTCATCTGATCCCAACTATTAATGGTTCCTCCACCAGGCCCCATAAACCAACATAATGTTGTCCCCTTCAAAGTAGAGGGAAATAGTTTCAGTTTTTTAGGGTCAATGGTGTAGTCATATCCCCTACATAAGACATCAAATTCAAATAAAAATGTATCCAGATCTTTTGAGGTCAGCCCATGGAAGGTGGGGATGTTTTGTAGCAGAATAATTTTCATAGGGGCATTTGCGGCCGGATCAATGATGGGATACTCCAATGTTGATGTCTATCTCTGGTTTTGGTTTTTCACCATCTGATCAAAGACGTGTCAATAATATTCAGGGATTTCTTGATCTGGGGGAATTATTTGAGTGGGATTAGGGATTGGGTTTGGAAGAGGCCTTACAACACTTCCCCGATCTGGGATACTGGGTGTCTCTATCTCAACCACTCTCTCAAGGGATCCATGCTCTGGAGTTTTTACCTGTACTGCACTGCTGGTTTTTCCCTCTCTCGAAGGGTCAGGACTTAAGAGGTCAACAACCTAAAGGCTTTATTTAGACCCTTCTGTTTTGCTGTGAATCTCAGTGTGGGCTGCAGATGGTGAGGTTATTGCCCGAGGAACTATAGTAGGACTCTATGTAGGAATGGCTCTGGGTCCTATGGATGTCTGGGATTCAACCTTCTTAATGATTTCTTCTATATATGTTGTTTTGCCAAGGACCACGAATGCTTTGGTTTTTATGGATTTAAGTGGGGTATTTTGATCTAATTCTATATTTTTATTCCTAGTCA
The DNA here is from genome assembly GCA_034641835.2 of Pinus albicaulis. Classification (NCBI taxonomy): domain Eukaryota; kingdom Viridiplantae; phylum Streptophyta; class Pinopsida; order Pinales; family Pinaceae; genus Pinus; species Pinus albicaulis. The sequence continues at coordinate 426,703,629 of CM076581.1, read as the reverse complement.
TAAAAAAACAAGAACACCTATCCTATTAACCTCTACACAATTGTTGAGAAGCAGGTTGGAGAGCAAGCATTTTTCTTGCTACTACGCAGGTTCTTACCTCTTGTTTTCAATACCTAATTCTTTCACAACAAAAGGAAAAATAAGTAAAAGACATCACTCTTAAAAACTCTCATTGGCAACGACGCCAAAATTTTGGGTAAAAAAGGTGATTGTTTTAAAGGTAACCTTAATGATTTACATTAATTATCAACCCACGACAAGTATTGTTATTTCAAGAGTGCAAGAAAAATATATGCAAGTCACATCAGAGGTTAACTACTCTAGATCGTTGTAAGAAAGAATATCTATTTCTTGAAGTTCAATCAAACCAACTTGAAAGTGAACTATGAAATACTTTAGACCAATCAAGGGAGCAGATCCTCTTCTAAGCTTATGCAGAAATAACCACTCAATATTGAAAGGAATAGATTGAAATTGAACAACACGCTTTGATGAATTGAACAAATAACTTAATGAATTGAACATCAATCCCAATAAATTGAAAAACAATCAATTATTCTATATTTTGCAATGGAATTCTATATTAATACACTAATAGCATCATTCGGAATTAAACATCAAACCAAAAATTCACAATTATGATGAAAATATTCAAGAATTAACTATATGCAGAATTGAATAGAAACCGAGCTGAAACTAGTCTAACGAATGTAAAAGCGTCAACTACTGATAAAAGAACATGAATGATAAATCTACTATGGTGAAAAGGAAGTTATAACATATCAAGCCTGCGATTAACCAATTAAATGATAATGCTATGAAACGCAAAGGATAACTGGAAATGAAGGTTCCGTAAATAAACGTGTAGCACAAAATAGCAGGAGAACCCCCAGGGCTGGGCCCAAAGCTTCTAGAAGCGTTCTGCTAATGAATACTCAGAATTTTTTTATACTAAAAATGCCAATTTATTCATTAATCAATAGAGAAATACATTAGCATGAACTTGACGATTCTGTCCGAATACATTTATTACAGGAAAATTATATTACATGAACTATCCCCCATCTCTTTCACCTTCAGCCTTTTATATCTTAAAGGCGAATTCAAGTAGAGTAATGGATCCTTCCCATCATGAGGTCCTACCTTTTCGTGGCTATCAATTGAACACTCCAAGAGTAGGCGTGCCTCTACATCTTCCATTGATCCATAGGAGCTGATACGATTCCATTCGCTTTCCTTGTCTGTTGTCATTTGGTCATCCTGGTCGGTAGTTTGGCTATTTCGCTTCCCTATAAATAAAGATAGAAAAAAATCATTTTTTATGTTATTAAACACACCTTTTATAATTAATTCATTCTACCTTACTTTTGCATTATTTTCCTTTACTTTATTGCTATGATGAAGGAAAAATATATAAAAGTAAATGACAAATCGTGGTAAAGATAGGGGAAAATGTACCTTCTCCTTGGCCCAACAACAGGTTCAAAAGCTATTGCAGAATCAAGGGTTGGTTCCAAGCTTGCAACTGATGGGGGTGTTGTAGAGTAAAGTGACAAGGTTGTTCTTGCAAACAAGAGGAGTTCACCTCAATGATACTCTTGCTTCAATTCTTTCACAAAGAGGAAGTTGATCTAACTTTGGTTGGTTCTACAGTAGCTAGTAGTTTTAAGATGTGTAAGAGGAATTCTAATGTTCACATGTTGATAGCCCTATGTGAGTTGATATCCTGGTGCGCACTTGCATGGACCCTTTGGACCTTGACATATGTATATCCTTGGAGTGTAGCACTTAGCATGTGCAAGGCTACATGTGGCTTTGTAAGTTGGTCCTAGGCCCACATATGCATTGTTTCCTCCCTTACCTCTCATGTATCTATAGGAAGGAGAGATTTTTTCGTCATCCTTGTACTCTTTTCTTTCTCTTTACATTCTTGAATGCACTATGGTTCGATAAATGGCACCCAAAAAAATCTCTAGGATCATGCACACATAATCAAGTTCTTACATACAGGTAGTAAACATATAATTTCCTAAATGGAACCCATAGGAAAATGTAGGGCATAAATAGCTAATGAAAACTACCAATACTGAGAAGATTACACAAGACTTGAGAGCCTATGCCACTCAACTAAAATGAATAATTTCCCTCCCGTGGTAGGAAATAACCACAAAGATATAATAAAATCATAATTTTTATTAACATGCAGATAAAGGTCAAAATGAATCCCATGTTCCCTGGAGTCCCATTCATGCATTCACAAAAACAAGAGATTCCTCAACTGAATAGATGTTATGAAACGAGCTCCAAAAATAGAAGAAAAGAGAGATCAATGCCTTAGAAATCAACCACTTCGAGGGGGAAACCTCCAATACATTATATAAATGAACAATTCTTGGATGATACAAATGACCAAAACCTACTTCTATATATAGGAGTCCATGGGCCCATAATATAATCCTGGCCGACCTAACAATAACAATGTAAGGTCACAATAATAACAATATTGGGGTTACAGGGGTACAAAAATAACAATAAGGGAGCTACACTAATAACAATAAGGGATTAAACTAGTAATATAGGGACCTAACATGCCCCTCTCCTTCAAAAAAGTGTTGTCCTCAACATTTGAGTAGCTCTGGGCGCTTCTGTATAAAATTCTCATCCTCCCATGTAGAATCTTCAGTGGGTAAGTTCTTCCACTTGATGAGATACTCTGCAATTGATCGATTTCGTAGCTGTCGAGTTCTTGTTTCTGTGACCGCTTTAAGTTCCAATATTATTTTTCCTTCGTCATCAAGTTCTAGCAATATTGTTTTAACTAGAACATTTTCACCCATAACCTTCTTTAAGCATGAAACATAGAAAATTGGATGCACTCGCAAAGAAGAAGGAAGCTCCAATTTGTATGTCATAGTACCAATCTTTTGCAACACCTTGTAAGGACCATAATACTTTGGCGATAATTTATTATCCTTCTTAGCTTGCTTGAGGGAAATTTTTTTGTATGGTTGTATCCATAAAAATACCTAGTCTCCTACATCAAAAATTCCCTTGCTGTGATGTTGATCTACCTGTTCTTTCATTCGATTTTATGCCAAATTTAAGTTTATCCTTTAAGAGTTGGAGAACTTCTTGTTGATGCTCGATGTGATCTTCCACTGCTTGAACCTTAGAATTTTCTCTTAAAGACGATGTGATGGACGGTGGATGATATCCATAAAGTGCCATAAATGGGGTCATTTTTGTTGTAGTATGGAAGGAAGTGTTATACCACGATTCAATAAGAGGTAACCACTTGACCCATTGTGTTTTTTTATCAGATACAAAACAACGAAGATATCCTTCCAAAAATTTATTCACTATCCGAGTTTGACCATTGGATTGAGGATGATAAGATGAGCTATGAGCTAATTGAGCACCCAAACAAGAAAATAACTCCGTCCAAAATTTTCCGGTAAAAATGGGATCTCTCTCGCTCAGAATAACCTTTGGGTTTCCATGTAGCTTTTGGATTGTGTCCATAAATGTAGTAGCAACTGTACTTGCTTTAAATGGATGAGATAATGCACAAAAGTGTGCATACTTGGTAAGTCTATCAACTACCACCATGATGACATTCTTTCCTTTAGACTTAGGTAAACCTATGATAAAATCCATTGAAATCTCCTCCCAACATTGACTTGGAATGGATAAAGGTTGTAGAAGACCCAAGGTATTAATTGTCTCAACTTTATTTTTCTGGAAAACCAAACATTCCACCATAAAATTTTGAATATCAGATTTAAGGCCATCCAAAAAAATTATTTCTTCACCCTTTGGTAAGTTTTTAAAAATATTGAGTGTCCTCCTAAAGGAGAAGTGTGCAATTCAAAAAGAATCTTTTGTTTTAGTTCGGAATTATTACAAAGATATAAGCAATCTTTGTACCATAAGGAATCATTTTTCCAACTAAATGTATCAGATGTACTAGGATCTTGCTACAACTTTTGAATGAGTGTCCACACTTCTTCGTCCTTATTCCATTCATCCCTTGCTTTGGTTATCCAATCTGGTTGGATAATAGAAATGGCACAAAGAAATGCTTCTACCTCTTCATTATTTCATGAGAGTGCATCTGCAACAACATTTAGCTTCACTTTTTTGTAGATTATTTCAAAGTCATAACCCAGCATCTTTGTGACCCATTTTTGCTGCTCTTCTGAAGATATTATTTTTTCCAAAAAGTGTTTAAGACTATCATGATTAGTTTTTACCTTGAAGTGTCTTCCCATTAGGCAAGGTCTCCATTTCTTTAGTGCATGTAGTATTGCTAACATTTCCTTCTCATAAATAGCTTTCTGTAAATAATTTCCTTTGATTGGATGACTTTCAAAAGCAATGGGTCTTCCTTCTTGCATTAAAACATCACCAATTCCATTTCCCGAGGCATCACATTCCACAATAAAGGTTTTTGTGAAGTTTGGTGTAGCTAAGACCGGTGCTAGGCACATTGCCTCTTTAAGATGTTAAAAGGCCTTAGTTGCTTCAGGAGTCCATAAAAATGCATCTTTCTTCAATAATGTTGTTAGAGGTGCTGATATTCTCCCATAATTCTTAAAAACTTGCGATAATACCTTATTAACCCGAGAAATCCTTGCAACTGCTTTATGGTTGTGGGAACTTTCCATTTCTTAATGGATTTAATTTTGTTAGGGTATACCTTAACACCCTCGTGAGATACAATATGACCTAGATATTCGACCTCTTGTACTCCAAAGAAACATTTGGATGTTTTTTCATATTAGTGTTTCTCCTGCAATAGTTTGAGAACCCCGTCAACATGTTGAACATGATCCTTCCAAGACTTGATGTGGATTAGTATATCATCAAAAAATACTAGAACAAATTTTCTAAGGGTGGGTTTGAAAATGGAATTAATCAACCCTTGAAATGTAGAAGGTGCATCGGTAAGGCCAAAAGGCATGACCAAAAATTCATAATGACCCTCATCAATTCGAAATGTTGTTTTCAGAATATCTTCAGTCTTCATTCTAATTTGATGATATCCTGAATGAAGATCTAACTTGGTAAAATAAATTTCTCCATGTAATTCATCCAATAATTCATCAATCACAGGAATGGGAAATTTATCTTTAATGGTGAGCTTATTGAGCTCCCTATAATCCAAACACATTTGCATGATCCATCCTTCTTGTGCACCAATACTATCGGAGCAGAGAAAGAACTCTGACTAGGTTGAATTATACCAGCCTCTAACATTTCTGCAATCATACGTTCAATTTTTATCTTTTGGACATAAGGATATCTATAAGGCCTGATGTTTGGAGTAACACTTCCTAGAATCAAATGGATAGAATTATCATGATCACGAATAGTTGGGAGTCGTTTGGGAGTTTCAAACACCATGGAATGATTGTCCAAGACTTTTTGGAGATCTGTAGAAATAGATGATTTTGATGTTGGAACTTCTAATGAGCATAATTGTGAAATTACGCCTCATTGTTATTTCTTTAGAAGCTTTGTCATGACATTAGAGCTTGTTATCTTTCTTGGCTTCCTTGTGATACCCCGTAATTCGACTTCATTTCCTTTTGAAAAAAAAATCAAGAAAATTTCTTGAAAATTAAAAGCTATCATCCCCAAATATTGTAACCATTGTACTCCCAGTACAACATCAGCACCTCCCATAGAAATGGAAAGCATTGGACTATTCAATACATATTCCCCCATGGTTAGCTTTATATTATGGCATTTTCTAGACAAATTTATAGTTCCTCCATTTGCAACCATCACTTGACATTCTAGTGCTGGGTATAGGAAACAATTCAATTCCTTAGCTACCTTACAAGAATAAAACTGTGGGTACTAACCGAATCAATCAACACTATTACCTTTTTCTTCTTGATATGTCCTTCTATCTTGAGAGTTTGAGGAGTGGTAATTCCTACCAATGCATTACATGATATGGTCAGACTCATTTCTTCCTCTTCTAGGGTTGGTTCCTGGTGTACATCCTCTTCTTTTGAAGATTCTTGTTCATTTTCTTCTTCCTCTTCACAATCTATGTAAAATAATTTATTCTCAACACACTTATGACCTTTAGTGTATTTGCTATCACAACTGTAGCAAAGCCATTTTTCTCTTTTTTCTTCCAATTTTTGTGGTGTCAACCTTGTAGGTTGTGGAAGTCTAGGAGTAGCGACACTTCCATATTTATATATGTGAGTGGTAGGCTTCATTTTTTTCCAAAATTTTACATTCAATTTTTCTTGCCAACCTGAATCCTTTTCCAATGAATCAGGTTCCCAAACGCGAACTTCATGTTGGATGTTATCCTTTAAAGTCCCTATGAAGACATCAATCCTGTGTACCTTTGGAATATCAGTTACCCTTATATTCAATTTTTGGAAGTCCTCAATGTGCTCCACCACTTAACCCTTTTGTTTGAGATTTATCAATTGGCCAAAGAAGGCGTTGCTTTTTGTATCCTCATAATGTGCTATCATTTCCTCCATAAAAATTGACGAAGTGACTAATTTTTTACGGGAGAAAAGCCATCGATACCATACAAATGTATTTTGTTCTAAATGTAAAGTTGTAATGCATACCTTTTGTGTGTTTTGCACATTATTGATATCAAAATATTGCTCCATCTGTAGTATCCATGTTACGGGATTCTTTCCATCAAACTTCCTCATATCCATCTTTGGAATATGGTGGTTCTTACATCCAACATTAGAGTTTATGAAATCATGATTAATGTTTCTTTTGTTTACATCATGAGTTTCCTCTACTATCTTTTTTCCATTGGGAAACATTTCTTGTATCAACTTTTCCAAATCATTCTTCATTTTTTCCATGTTTTCTTTCATTTTTTCATCGATCTTAGCTTCCATGTCATCCATCTTAGATTCCATGCCATCCATATTAGCTTCCATGCCCACTTCCATGCCATCCATCTTAGCTTCCAAGAATTCATCTTAGCTTCCACACCTTTCTTCAAACCATCCATCTTAGTTTCCACGCCTTTCTTCAAACTTCCATTTCATTTTTTGTTGCTCTTTGCGATAGAGAAATTTGGTGCAATTTCTCTTGTAATTTTGATATCTCATATTGTGTTTCTTCATCTTCATGAGTCATAGTATAGCCTTCTGAAGGCTTAATGGGTGTTGAAGTATTTTCAGGGGGCATTTTAGAAACCAATACTAATATCTATTCTTTAATATGCCCTTGGAATACATTCAAACGAGACTTATGTAATTCGAAAAAAATACACACCTTTTTATTGATTTTGAGGAGCTTGATATTGAAACTAAATTATCTCTATGATTTCAGATCTTCAATGTCTAAAATTCATCCCTGAAGTATCCCTCTAAATCTTCTTTTGAATGCCACAGGTGTGACCTGATTTGAATTATTCAAGACAAAGTTATGCCTAACCTCCAACGATGACCTAATTATGGATTGGTTCAGTAGAGCAAACTTGTACGACTTGCCACATGTCATTTTTTCCCCCCCTTCGGCTCTAAAATTGATATACCAAAATGTAAATTCAGTGTACTTGCGGCCAATTTTTACAGAAGCCAAATCCAACGCTCAGAGAGAGAGTTATGACGTTTTCCCCATGATCACCTCTTTGAGATGAAATTTGGGATCCTGAAACAATCCTAACTTCTAGAGATCATATCTCCAAAAATATTGTGAACCAAGCTCTGAAATATGTACAGGAGGTTCCTCAGGAATTCCTCTTTGCATTTCAAAATTTTCAGCTTCTGAAACTTCTTATACGAAAAGTTATAGCAAAAATTCCATGATGAGTCGTTTTAGTTGAAATTTAGGAGCTTGAAAATACCCTAACTTCCCTGGATCATATCTCCGAAAATATTGCGAATAAAGATATGAAATTTTTACAGGAGGTTCCTTAGGATTTCTTCTTCGCACTGTACAAATTTCAGCTTCTGAACCTTCGTAGAACAAAAATTATTACGAAAATTCCACGATGACCTGTTTGGAGTAGCAAAACCCTAAAATACAAAGCTATGATTCCAAATGTTATGAAACCAGCTCCAAAAATAGAAGAAAAGAGACATCAATGCCTTAGAATTCAGCCACATCGAGGGGGTAGCCTCTAATACATTATATAAATGAACAATTCTTGGATGATACAAATGACCAAAACCTCCTTCTATATATAGGAGTCCATGGGCCCACAATATAATCCTGGCCAACCTAACAATAACAATGTAAGGGCACAATACTAACAATATTGTGGTTACAGGGGTACAAAAATAACAATAAGGGTGCTACACTAATAACAATAAGGGACTAAACCAGTAATATAGGGACCTAACAATAGAAACAACCAATGGTATTCAACCATTATACCTAACATTATGTTGATCAACATCAGGGAAACAACATTTCTCATTAAACCGCACAAATCTTCCAGTAAAAAATAAATAGATAAATCTCACAATAAGTAGGCATGATAAAGAACACCTTCATCTCACTTATCACTATATATGTCAATATTTTCACCCTTTCTCTGTACATTCAAGTCATGGGAGAATTTGCACTTAAAACCCTTGCCACATTTCCCAGCCTTAAAGAATTCACATACTATAGATTTGGGACCAACACCTGCATATTTAAAAGCATATAGTCCAAATTAGAGAATTTAGCACAATGATCAGTTCAAGGGATTAGAATCATAAGATCATAGCAAGACTACTTTCATTTTTGTATGTATTAAAGAACTTGGGGAAAAAATAAAATTTTCTATATGTGTTTCTGTGTGTAACTGCCTATTAAAAACAAATATTCTTAGGAAAAGTGAGAAAAATAGTGGTAATCACATTTATAAAAATATATTTAGTATTTAAAGGCAACCATTGAGTGATGTTGTAATAAGAATACCCTTGACAGAACATTATAGCAAATTATACCACTTTTATATTTGATGACATCTCTACCAGAAACCCCGGAATTGCAGGAGTTGGAGAAAATCAGAAATCATCAAAGAATAAAAATAAATAAATCTGTTGTGCCTTATTCCATGGCTTTGAGTAATGAAACTTTAATTGTAGCTTTAATGCATAGATAGTGGTTATTTGCGGACTTCAAGATGGTAATAATTGACAAAATAAATATTGATGTAATATGGTAATTTTATGAGTTGCAAAGTGCATAGCCCAAGGGATGCATAGATTAGAATAAATGGAAGAATTGTAGCATTTAAAAATTAATTAAAATTATGTGATGAAGATGTACTCAGGTTACCCACCTAGAGAAGCAACAAGCGTCACAACTAGTTAAATATTTGACTTGATCAATAAAGGTGAATCTATATATAGTTCCCATCATAACCAACAACAAATATTTTTGTAATACTGTCACTTTATAATTTGGTAACATTTTACCAATGTAGTATTAAATATTGTGGCTAGGATTTAGGTGTAATATAATGGTATAATGAGAGGGAATAAATTGATAGAGTGGTACTTATATGTTGGGGGTATGAATATTTTAGGCTCCTATAAAATATTGCTACATTTATTATTCTCCCCAAATATTAGTGTTAGTATCATATACACCTGTATGTCAATTGGGTTTATCATAGTTGGTTGGGAGGAATGACTGTCATCTTCCCCACCCAAGTTCAATTACCACAAGTACATGTTGAGCTCATGACTTAGAGCCCTATTGTTGTACATTCTTGTGCCCTATGGAATATCTTACCCTTGCCTACATGTTGGAGGGTGAGGTATTGTCTTACATAAGAAAAAAAATCATATACACCTGTATAAAATCATATAATAATATTAATCAAAAAATTAAAAAAGGACAAGAGATGGAATATAATAAACCACCTTATGAATGGAATGGCCTAACAAACAAATTTGAAGATATCCATCTCTTCATTTGGACCAATGACTTTGAATGGGATGGGAAGTTTATGGTTCATATGATCTTTCATGAATTTCGCTTAAGAATGAAATTATTCTTGAAGCTCTTATAATTTGGTATCCAAGTAGATCATCAGACCTCTATGTCAGTTTCGGGATGTTAGAAATTGAACAAGATGTTGTGACTAAATTTCGTAACACCTTCATGGAATATATGAAAACAGAACGGGACAAGTCCGGGGATGGAACCAAAGACATCATTGCAGAATATAAAAGGCCTCATGAACAAAACCCAACACAATTGGTCTTTTTGAGTCTTTTGAGAAAAAATTATGATCTTACCTATGCAAGGCAGAAACCAGTTTAATATTTTCCTTTGTATTGATCTTGCTAAAGTTTCTAACTTCAAGCATAACATTCAATGTGTATTGCCAGCAGCAGTATGTTTACCAACATACATAAGACTATAATAAAAATGTTCTCTATTGTCACAAAGGCCCGACCAATATCTCCCCCTCGACCAATATCACACCCCCCCCCAAAAAAAAATAGAATTGTAAATGTTGTATTCCCATGAACAAAAAATAGTTTCTCATAATGAGAAATGTTAATATTATATTATGTTTAGCCCCCATGGTGTAGATAAAATCCTGATAAAATGCATAGTTAAGTGCACTCTTTGTGTCGTAACTTGTTCAAACCCCCGACTACACCTAGGGGCCACAATGGTACGTGTAGCGGTCGAAATCAACCCCATGTTACAAGAGTAACAAACAACCCTATTTGCTGATTCTGCCTGTTATATATATAATGTTTAAATAACTAACGAAGAATTTCAGGATCTATGAAATAAAGGGGCTATTAACTAAGTAAATTATGACTGCACTCTGAATTCATGGCCACACTTAGAAGGACTTTAACCTCATCCAGGCTACAATATAAAAGAATGGAATAAACTAAACCGGATAAGATCAAGTATGCCAAAAAGTTGGTGACAAATTTATGTGGTATGGGGGAGTAAGTAGTGGAGTTGTGATTGGTGATTTATTACTTGGTAGCCTCTATGACTTCAGTTCCTTTTGGTTTAGATTGAGAAGTCACATAGGTAATGGTGAAGTTGTTTCCTTTCATTTAATGGGAGATTGAAAAATGTTTGACTAAAACACCCAATTATGGCTGACATAAATACGAAGCATTGGTGAGTGGAGAAGTTTGAAAACCTTGCTATATCCTTTGGTGAAGATCTTGTTAACTTAATGAAGTTTGATAAGTTTGAGCATGGGGGATGATTTGGCAGAAAGTTTTGATCTCATTATCCTTCAATGGATTTGTAAAGGGAGGTTTTTTCAAAACAATTAATGAAATGATTGGAAATAAATGAATTTCTTGCACTTACTGTTCCTTGATTTTGGGGATCTTATCTCTTTTATTTTCTCATGAGATTATTTTTCCTAGAATATTACTACTTTGGGTTGGATTTTCATTGGAATCTTTAGATTCCTATGCTTTTGTTGTATTATTTGATGAGGATCCTATCAGATGATTTCACCTTGAAGAAATCTTGTCTTTATTAGTGTTCTTATAGTTCTTTTCTTTTCAATAGTTTCTTGTTTTGGTTCATTAAGTTTTATTTCTTGTATTCAACTTGCTTTCATTTATAGTTTGATTTGCATTTCCTACTTATTTTCTTTCATTTAGGTTTAGGTTTGGTTTTGCTTTTAGCTTTTTCTTTTACCCTGGATCGATCAGGCATGCTGGAAGAAAAGAAAACAAGTATTTAATAGAACCATCACTAAATAACTCTCTTTTCAAGTTCTGTTTTGCTATAATTAACTCTTAACTATGGAGGAACACTCTTGCCTTGTGGTTGTGGATTTTTATAGAATATGGATTTGGAATTTCATAACATAGTCTTAGGTCTAATAATGTCATGAGAAAAGTGTTTTTTAAATGTTGCATGGTGATCATAGAAGCTACAAAAACTCAAAGACCATCTGTTATACATGGCCCCACCCTTTCTACAACAATAATGCATATGGCTTCAACTTGAATAAAAGAAATAACACTAAACCTAACTATCTAGGGTACCTAAACATGAAATGCAGAAGATAAAAGCACAAACAGAGTTCTTAATCTTCAAAATACTGTTATTTCAAACATATATTGAGATGTATCGAGATGAACTCAGAATAGAATTTTAAAAGAAATGACCGGTCACTGTGTACACCATAAAAATACGTTTTATTATATAAAAAATAGGAAGGGAAATTAACAAAATCCCTGATTCAAATGATAGCTATTACTACTGTTTTCCATGAGGTGGTTCTTTTGTTGTTGTTGTTGCTGACTAGGTGGTGGAGGCGGCATGCCAGGTGTTGGCTAAATATGAGGAGGAGCACCATACATAGGAGGGGCACCATCACTAGGTGGAGGAGGGTGCATTCCAAGCCTGGGTGGAGGAGGACGTATCAACCCGGGATGGCCTGGAGGACCTCCTTGTGACGAAAATGGTGGTGGAGGGCTAGGAGGACGCATTGGCATTGGGGCATAATAAGTCATGGGGGGCACTGAGACCTACGGGATGAGAGGCCTTGAGATCTGGGGTTGCATCATGCCTAGTGAAGGGCCTCTGACTCCTCTGACAGGACCAACTAAGCCCGATTGCGCTTGAACAACGGGTGCCATGGGGATTCCTTGGCCCACCACTGTACCTAAGCCGGGGCCTGCCTGAGTTGTGACAACAATATTGATTCATGATACATAAGGTGGGGGTAGGCCTTCGACTGTGATAGTAACCACTTCTTCCCCATGGAGGAGGACGAGATCTAGGGTTCGCCTCTCCTCTCTCTCTTCTTTCTTGTCTGCTGCGGCTCCCTTCTTGTTTTTTTTTATTAGTTAAGTTAACCATCTAAGACCTAGAAATATTTGACTGGTGTAAAGTTTTTTTTCAAGGATTTTTTCATTGTTTTAAAGAGATAATTTAATAGTCTAATATTTAGAAATATTTAACTAATATTGTCAAATTCATTTTTTTAGCATTTTTTTCATTGTTGTATGGAAATAAATTAATAGTCTAAGACCAAGAAATATTAATTAAATATTTAATTAATGTAAAGCTTATTTTTTTATGGACTATTAATAAGATATTTCAAATGATATAATTTTCCTTAAATAGCATTGATAAGTTAGCATGCATTCATAACTAATAACAAGTGATGGTTGACCCTAGTATTATAATAGGTTTTGCAAACTTCAAAAGACCATCTTCAAGGATGCATAAAATGTAATCATTTTATTTTGAACAAATCAAACCCTCAATGTGAAGAGGCACCATTGTGAATATGATAGAACATCCCCTAGAGATATTGATTTATAAAATTCCAAATAATTAAGAATAATTGAACGGAAATACCATTCAATTATAAATAGGAAACACAAAGAAGCAGGTGGACTCAAGGGAATAAAACCATGAAATCATGTGTTTACATTATGGCTAAAGGTTATCATGTCATTCTAAAACCAAGAGATATAGGGAATATTCTTAAACCTTGTATGAAAGAAACACGCAATCTAATGAAGCCACAATTTCATCCATAAAACAATAGAAATTATAGCATGATTTTGAGAAAATATGGTGGAAGTTTTTGAAAATCCAAGTTATAGTTGTCAAGCTTCAAGATTTTGGGTGCCCCAAGGGTCCTTGATGGTGTTGAATCCATTTTCTTCATTAAAATAACAATTTAAACACTACCATAGTGGGATTTTTTGAAGAATTTATTGTCATATTCTAGCAAGAAAATCGTCATTGGGACAAAATTATGGCCTCGTTGGACAATGCCTAAAAGAAATGCACTTTTATTCTAACATAAAGCCAATTGTTCCATTAGGTTTGACCATACTTAACATTGGGCATTCCCAATGATGAGATTCCATGTGTGTTAAGACTTACGTTATGTGAAGGAAAAGGATAAAATTCCATGTGTGTTAAGACTTTTGTTATGTGAAGGAGATGACTGCTAGCAATATTTACAAGGAAGAGGTTAAAAGAAGTTCCAATTTGAAAAATCTTAAACAATTGAAAAATAAAATATAATTTCTTTATAATGTTATTTAAAGAGTGAATAAGAGGATATTAAACAAGTGCATAAGCATTGAGGATGTCATTACAATTGAAGGTTTTGTTAATGATCATTTCATATTGTTGTGAAGGTAAGGACCTCTTCCAAATCCTATTACCTTAGATGTTGATTTCCAAGAGTACAAGCAATACCAATTTCACGTTATGTGATTGACCTACGAAAACTCATATTATAGGCCAAGAAAATCACAAGTCTTCCTTGGCTAGAACAAGGAAATGCAAGTGGGGGTTGAGTGGAAAATTTTATTAATGAGTATAGAGGAGGTGTTGAGTGCCTGAGAAGTGAGGAAGAAGAATTTGTAGAGAGTATAGAGCGCAAACGAGTGAAAATTGAGAAGATTCATGAGTGGATTTTTTGTTGGTAATTTTTGACAAATAGAACACCCTGAGGTAGTGAAATTTTTTGCCCAAATGGTGTTGAATCCTATCACACCCTCCTCACACACTTACCTAAGTTGATCGGTCCACCGGGGTAAATATGTGATGAAGAGTTTCTATGATATGACTCAACCTCCTAGGTACAATTAAGGAAGTGGAATCGTCGAACCAAAACTTTACTGAATTCCCTAAGGTGCTATAGGACACCCAAATGACTAAAGCGCCCTTCTAGGTGCCCAAACCCTGAGTTAAACCTATTTTTTAGTGACCTTGACTCCAAAACGTTGGCACAAAACTGCCTAAATTCGACTGCAACTCTTCATTTGCATGCACAAGCCTGCAAGGGAGTGACTGTAGTCTTTTGTACTCAGTTCTGTGCCTGTAATCGCGAGAACTAAGCCATTTTTTCAGGGCTAGTCTCTAGACCACTGCCCAGAACTTGATGAGACTTTAGAGAACAATAATCAACACTAGAACAAAGCCTTCCATACAAAACTTAGACAATAACTTGACCTAGCAAGGCCTAACCATGACATGCATTTCATCAAACATGTCATGAACATGTAATCTACACATCATTTAGTTTGAGGAGTTGAGTATTTTGAGCTTTATTTAAGAGATATGGAGATTAATCTTTGAGGTTAGTTTCCTTTCTTATATGCTAGGTATAACTTAGTCATTTGGTTTAATGGTAAGTCTTCATAGTTGGAACTAATAGGTCACAAGATTTGGTAATTCTTCATAGTTGGAACTAATAGGTCACAAGTATAAGATTTATGCTAGTACATTGCAATGTAAATAACATTTTAGTTCCCCATTTTCAATTGTCACCAATTGAAACTAACTTGTTTCAATCAATTAAATGGTTTATTCTCGATGTTGTGACATAAAACAACCTTTTCAATCCTCAACTACTATTAATGATAGGGATGTTGATCAAGGTATAGGGATTGGTAGCAAGTTTATGTATGTTAGTTTAAGGGTTGTAAACAAAGCTATTTAATTTGCAGTGGGTATCATACCTACAAAATTTGACAAAATGTTGAGGGTTTTCTTGTAAGGTATTCCTTGAGAACGATTCATAGAAATATTAAAAGGTGGAAGAATTCATATTTTTCCTTGAGCTTCTCACCCATTGACCACCATTATTTGAAATAAAAGGTGGAATAACATCAATCTATTGAGATTGGAAGGAATTAATAGTGAACAATGGAATATATTAATTAATTTTTGACTGAAGACCTTCGAGAAACATATAATCAACGTTGGCCCCATTCACATGTCACTCTTGGATTATAAAGATAATGGTGTAGGGTAATATCAATTCATAAGTGACCTAATGTTTTCTAACAATTTCAACAATTTCGGCACTGTAATAATCTGAGAAAAATGATGACATTTACGATGATGCAAATAAAGATGAATGAGCTTCTCTTGATTTCAAGAATAATTTATTCTCTACTGAATAGAGCCAACCACGTGAAGGTGGAAGCTCATATGGCCCCTCCCATCCCCCTCACATCACTCTCATTTCCCCAATACCAAATATATGAAATAGAATACGAACAAACCAAAAATTAATTAAAGTCGTAAACAAAAATTTCATGTGTTTGTATAAATATATAATTTTAGTTTAGCCTGTACACTATAAGTATGGCCATTATTTGTTGGTTTGACATAATGTGTTAGTGGCTAAGGGATTAGGGATTGGGGTTAGGGGAATAATAAGTTAGTGGTTAAGGGATTAGGGATTGGGGTTAGGGAATAATGAGTTAGTGGTCAAGGCTTTAGGGATTGGGGGTTAGGGGTTAGGGGATTTAGGCGCATTTAGAAGGTTAGGGGTCGAATAATGAGTTAGTGGTTAATAATGCCTAACAAGAAGAGATATTCGAGAAACAAGCCTTAAGAGACAACCTTTTTGAGTTTGTTCCATAATTGCACTAGAGTTCAAGTTGGACCATGTTCACAGTTGCTACTAGAACATGCTTGGATGGAATTTTGTTATGAGTCCTAGATCATGTAGAGCTTTATTGTGATTTAGTTGTACTCCACAACTAGGCTACGATGAAAAATTATCCCAACTCCAGTGTAATGCTATAGAGAATATATAATGTTGTGGATGATGTCAATATCTAGTATTATGCCACTATATCATATTAAAATGTTAATCATCTATCTTCATTGTTTCTTAATAACCTTTTTCTGTTGATTCATAAAATTACCTCTCAGCAGTAACACTTGTTTAAGGGTCAAATCAAACCTAAAGCTATAGCGACCACCATTTCAATATAGAAACATTGAATTGTGATGATGTTTCACATCTTCCATTCAATGGTTCTCTTTCTTTCAATCCACAGAAGAAAGAATCAATTGAAGTTTGTGAACTCGTTAAATCATCCTTTGTTTTTGGATTAAATCCCTGTGAGGAATTTATTAATTCAATCTCATCTAGAGAAGGAATTTTCTGTCAAAAGAAGGGAGTGAAGGAACTGGGAAAATTATTTAAGAATCTAATGGCGTTTCTATGTGATCTGATCAATGATCTGCTATGATGGGATAGTAATAAATGGATGACACAAACGTGCACAAGGAACATGGGCGTCAATCACATCTTAACATGTTTTATATGGCCACCCTCACATGACCTAACCTGACCCAACCTGACCCGCTCGAACACGTTTCCCTAGGCACCCTCACATGACCTGACCTGACCCAACCCGCTCGAACGTGTTTCCCTCGGTGCCCTCATCTGAATTGACCTGACCCTACCCAAATGCATTTCCTTAGGTGCCCTCACACGACCCGACCTGACCTTCACATATGTGTTTCCTTGGGTGCCCTCACATGACCTGACCCGAACCGACCCAACCCAACCAACCTGAATATGTTTCCCGGGATGCCCTCACATGACCCGAAGCGACCTGCCCAAACACGTTTTCTTGGACTCCCTCACATGACCCGACCCACCTGAACATGTTTCCCTAGGCACCCTCACACAACCCGACCCAACCCGACCCTCTTGAATGTGTTTCCCTTAGTTCCCTCACATGAACCAACCCAAATGCATTTCCTTAGGTGCCCTCACACAACTTGACCTAACTCGCACGAACGCATTTCCTAGGGTGTGCACCCTCACATGACTCGACCCAAACCGACCCGGCCCACCTGAATGTGTTTCCTTGGGTGCCCTCACACAACCTGACCTGACCCTGCAACCTACTTGAAAGCATTTCCTCGGGAGGCCTCACACAACTTGAATTGACCCGCCCAAACACATTTCCTTGGGCGCCCTCACACGACCTGACCTGCCCAAACATGTTTTCTTGGGCACCCTCACATGACCCAACCCGACCTAACCCGAACGTGTTTCCTTAGATTCCCTCACATGACCTGACCCGACCCGCATGAATGCGCTTCCTATGGTGTCCTCACACGACCCGACCTGAACTTACCCCGCCCGCCTAAACGCGTTTCCTTTGGTGCCCTCACATGACCTGACTTGACCCAACCTACTCGAACACATTTCCTAGGCGCCCTTACACAACATGACCTAACTCGACCCCGTGACCTGCCCGAACGTGTTTCCTTGGGCGCCCTCACACAACACGACTCGACCTGACCCACTGGAACGCGTTTCCTTGGGCGACCTAACACGGCATGACACGACTCGACCCGCTCGAATGCATTTTCTTGGGCAACCTCACACGACACGACCCGAACCGACCCTCCCGAACGTGTTTCCTTGGCGCGCCTCACATGGCACGACCCAACCTGACCTGACTCGCTCGAACATGTTTTCCTAGGCACCCTTACATGATGAAACGACCCTCTTGAATGCGTTTACTTAGGAACCCTTGCACGACACGACCTAACCCTACTTACCTGGATGCATTTCCTCGGGCGCCCTCACACCACACTACCCGACCCGACCCTCCTGAACACATTTTCTTGGGTGCCCTCACACGACACAACTTGAACTAGCCTCCTCGAATGCATTTCCTTAGGTTCCCTCACACGGCACGACCCGAACCGACCCACTTGAATGTGTTTCCTTGGGTGGCCTCACATGACACGACTCGACCAGATGCGACCTGACCCACCTGAATGTGTTTCCCTGAGCGGCCTCACATGGAACGACCCGACCTGACCTGCCCGAGCGTGTTTCCTTAGGTACCCTCACACGACCCTACATAACCTGACCCGGACACATTCCTTGGATGCCCTCACAAGACCCAACCCGACCCGCCTGGATGTGTTTCCTTGGGCACCCTCATAGTATGACACGAATCGGCCCGACCCACCCTGCCTAAATGTCGATTAAGGCATGAGGGTGAAAATTCCAAATGGGTCGCACGAATGTGCACAATGCACAAGGGCGGTCACAACTTAGAATTTTTTCTACAACCTCCCTCACACGATCCGACTTGAAGGTGTTTCATGTGGTGCCCTCACACGACACGACCTATCTCGCCAGAACAAAGGCATGAGAGAGAAAATGGAAAACAGATCGCACAAATGTGCACAAGGCACACAAGCAATCACAACTTAGCATTTTTGATACGACTACCCTCAGACGACTCGACCCGACTTGACTCGCCTAAACGTGTTTCCCTAGGTGCCCTCACACGACTTGACCGGACCCGACCCGCCCGAATGCGTTTCTCTAGGCGCCCTCACACGACCCAACCCGACCCACCCCAACCCACCTGATTGCGTTTCCTTGGGTATCCTCACATGGCACGACCCGACCTAACCCGCTTGAATGTGTTTCCTTAGGTGCCCTCACACGACCTCACCTAAATCGACCCGACACTCACACAACTTGAACCAACCTGGCCCGCTCGAACGTGTTTCCTTGGGTTCCCTCACACGACCTGACCCGACCCGACTCACCCAAATGAGTTTCCTTAGGCACCCTCACATGACACGACCCAAACCTACCTGACCTGTTCGAACACGTTTCCTTGGGTGCCCTCACATGAACCGACCTGACATGACCCGACCTCACACGAACCAACCTAAAATGAATTAATTTGACCCGACTCGAACCGACCTGACATGACCCGACTTGACAGGACCCGACCTGACCCGACCCAATCTAACCCTCACATGGTTTTGATACCTTCGTCACAAATTTGAACTTTCGTCGCAAGTCCAACGGTTTTGAGGGCTTCCTCGCAAGACCAATAATTTGGAGCTTTTTGCCAAAATACTTATGATTGGAGCCTTCCATCGCTATTCCCACGTTGGGTGAATTTTCTTTGCAAGTCTTCGCAAGACTGACGGTTTGGATAATTTCGTTGCAATACCTACAGTTGGAGCGTTTTGTCACTATTCCAAAATTCAGAGCATTTTCGTCGCAAGTCCGATGTTTAGAGAGGGTCATCATAATTTCGACGTTTTCTCTTACACTTCTTGGTGGGATTGAAAAAATTGAGAAAAAAATGGGAATTTTCCGACAATATGTCAAAATTGTCAGAACTAAAGTGTCGGAAAATTAACCATATGTACTAGTGTATCTTCCTATATTTAAATATGAAAAGAAAGATAGTGATTCACTTCACTTGGTTTGATTACATATGCATGCACATAATTTTTGATTTGATTTTCCTGAGGATTGTCTCATGAAAATGTTTATGGCCACCCTAGAGGATGAAGCTATAACATGGTATGAAGGGTTGCAACTGGGAAGCTTGTTCTGCCTAAGAGATTTCCATTGGAATTTCTTAGAACATTATGAGAAAACTCATTCTTTTTTATCACTGTTACAATACTGCTGTGAATTTTGTGAGTTTTTCATTCCATATCTTAAAAGTCTTGGTGATAATGGAGAGTGCATGGATGAGGATACGTTAGTTGTCATGATAATAAAGAAGGTTTCCAACAAATAGATGTGTCTTCTTTGCTTGAAGAATAAATGGATCATCACTTTTATGACCAAGTTACATCCTATGAATTTTGTGAGAATTTGTAGCATCTTTCCCAATCTTTAGGTGATAAAGAGGAACATAAAGATGGTCGGTTACAAGCCTCTTCACTTTGTTCATTTTCTAAAACTTTAAATGTTGAGCAACATGAAAATGGGCAGGATAAAGGAGAAGCTTATGTGAAACATGTTTCTTTTTATCATCAGGAGGAGTTTGATTCCTTGACTATGCTTAAAGGCCATCATGAGGAAGCACTAATGGAGAATAACTAGCAAGTTTTTGATCTACAAGTTGTTCTCCAAAAGTTTCTTGCTACTGATTTAAATGATAAAAAATTATTGTTTTTACATGATGATATGCATGAAGTTCTAATTGTAATGCATGGAAATTCATTTCTAAACATCCATGTAGCACATGATATGGTTCCTCCCATTGAATATTTTCATGAACAGTCAGAGCCTTGTCTCAAGAATGATGTTGAAAATGAAGACATAAAACAGAGACAACCTGCAGTTATGAATAAAAATTAACCTTTGGTCATCAAGACATGATAATTTTTAGTGTTTTCAAGGATCCTATTGCTGATTTGTTGATTTCATCAAAAGAGGAATTTTTTCATGATTATCAAGATCCTTTGGTAAGTCTATTTTAGTTATCATTGAAGGTGGAGTTTCTTTCATTTATAAGTTCATGTTATGGATTCAATTTTAATTCTGAGTTGCTAATAGATGGTCCACTGAAGAACAATAAAGAAGCCCAGGTGTTGGATCAACTCTTTTACTCATTATACTGGAGGTTTCATATTTCTTGAATTGAAAGTTTGGTATTTAGTTTTTAGAGTAGGATTTGTATGTACATAAATAAGCTTTATGGGCAAGCATTTATTTCATAATTTAGTTTGAATATTGTAGTTGAAAGTTTTGGTTTGTATAAGTGTTTTTGTTTCAAAATCATATCAAGAATCAAATACAGGCTAAAGAATATGACAAGTGGTTGGGAACTGCCCAATGAATAAGGCATTGGAGCTGTTGGTTCTTTGTTTCACCATTGGGGCACAACATCCCCATTGGATCCACTGTTATCCATGATAAAATTTGGTTGGTCTTAAGTTAAATAGGTTGAGTCACTTAGATTTGAATAGGGTCTTTTGAATTCATAATTTTCAAAAAATGCACATATGTGAGGGGTATTAATAGTCATCATTCATGTGATAGGAGTCAATGTCAAAGAAAAATCCAAAAATATCTCATGCATGAGAAAATCTGGTCATTACAATGAAATTTGACAATAATACCAAAGTTCATGGCGAAATTAGTGTAAAACAGCTAGAATTCGCTACGAACTTGCCTAAAAACTCTGTTTTTTGTAGCGAGAGAGGATTTTAAAGTTTTTCAAGCATTAAATGTATTTTTGAAGCACATCAATCATCTGGAATGGTTAAAGTGTATCAATGGATACTTTGGTTAGTGAGAACACTCATCATAGAAGATGATTGGGCTGCCAGCTCATCATGGAATCCACACAAGAAAATATGACATCACCTCCTTAAAGCTCGAAAGACAATCTTCCTATCTTGGTGGGGGTATTTATTGTTCAGTCATGGTCTTTGCCACTTGAGGCACATGATATTTTTGATGTATATTAGAAAAGCATGAATATTTTAAAGGTTTTTAAATGTAATAAAGTGTATTAAAGTCCTATTAGGTTTCAAATTAATAAAAATAGAAGATCTCTTCT
This sequence comes from Pinus albicaulis, assembly GCA_034641835.2. Taxonomy (NCBI): domain Eukaryota; kingdom Viridiplantae; phylum Streptophyta; class Pinopsida; order Pinales; family Pinaceae; genus Pinus; species Pinus albicaulis. The sequence goes on along the minus strand of CM076581.1, from coordinate 426,681,544 downwards.
TTTTTTCATTGTAATCTGCTTTTGGCTAGTCAAGGTGTCATTAGAGGTATTCGAAGGTCTAGCCTTGCTGGCAGAATCATTGTAAAGGTACCTAAAGCTATAAATATGATGAATATATATGGATAAAAGGTTGATGGATGTTATATTGCAAACTATTGTTGTAAATATTGTTATAGTAATATGCAGTGGCAACAGACTTCTTTTTACCTGAAATTCATTGGTATTCTTATGAGTGTTTGTATTTTATGTTCTATTATTATATCTTTAGTATCCAAGTTTTTTGATTACTTAGAATTCATGTTGAAAATTATCTAACTTCCTTCAAGCATCTAGTATGTTGTAAATGCTATGTTTCATGAAAATATACACGCCTCAGCTTCCATGAGAGAAGTTTCATATGTCACTGAGTTTTTATATTGACTCCATATGACCAATGGTAGTTATTTGTTTACATCTTTCACCTGTACAAAAATACATTTAAATCCAATTTCAGAGTTATTCATATGTTGATCTTAATTTACCTAATATCATTTTTATCTTTGAGAGATCCCTCTCAGGTCGGAAAGGCTAAGTTCCAACTAAAAGTAGGTTTGAAATAGTTACTCTAGGTTGAATTTTGAAGTAGCCTATCATCATCAATTTAGTGATAACACCTATCATTAATGAATTATTGGATGAATTACATGGATAAATCTACTTCACCGTGTTGTATCTTCATCCAGGATATCATTAAATAAGAATGAAAACTGAAGTCATTCCAAAAACAACATTTATAACTCATCAGGGTCATTATGAATTTTTGGTCATGCCTTTTGGCCTTACCAGTGCACCTTCTACATTTCAAAGTTTGATGAATTCCATTTTCAAACCCTTCTTTATAAAATTTGTGTTAGTATTTTTTGATGATATACTAATATACAACAAGTCTTGGAAGGATCATGTTCAACATGTTGATAGGGTGCTCAAACTATTGGAGGAGAAATAATTATTTGCTAAAAATCCAAATGTTTTTTTGGAGTAAATGAGGTGGAATATATGTGACATATTATATCTCATGAGGGTGTTAAGGTATGCCTTAGAATAATTAAAGCCATTAAGGAATGGAAAATCCCCACAACCATAAAGCATCTGCAAGGATTTCTTGGGTTGATAGGGAATTATCACAAGTTTGTTAAGAATTATGAGAGAATAGAAGCACCTCTAACAACATTACTGAATAAATATTCATTTTCTTGCACTCCAGAAGAAACTAAGGCCTTTGAACATCTTAAAGAGGAGATATGCCAAGCACCGGTCTTAGCTACGCCATACTTCACAAAAACCTTAATTGTGGAATTTGATGCCTTAGGAAATGGAATTGTTGTTGTTTTAATGCAAGAAGGAAGACTCATTTATTTTGAAAGCAATCCAATCAAAGGAAAGTATTTATAAAAACCTATTTATCAAAAGGAAATGTTGGCAATACTACATGCATTTAACCAATGGAGACCTTAACTAATGGGAGGACAATTCAAGCTAAAAATGGATCATGATAGTCCTAAATAATTTTTAGAAAAAATATTATCTTCAAAAGAGGAACGAAAATGGGTTACAAAGATGTCGGGTTATGACTTTGAAATCATATACAAAAAAGGGAAGAAAAATTTTGTTGTAGATGCACTCTCAAGAAATGATGAGGATGTGGAAGCATTTCTTTGTGCCATTTCTATTATCCAACCAGATTGGATAGATGAAGAAAGGGATGAATGGAATAATGACAAAGAAGTGTGGGAAGTCATTCAAAAGTTGCAGCAAGATGCAAGTACTTCTGATACATTTAGTTGGCAAAATGATTCATTATAGTACAAAGATCGTTTATATCTTTGTAATAATTGCAAACCTCTCCCTTAGGAGGGGAATCAAGATTTTAAAAAACATATCATAGGGTTAAGAAGGAATTTTTTGGGATGGCCTTAAATATGATATTCAAAATTTTGTGGCAGAATTTTTGGTTTTCCAACAAAATAAAGTTGAGACAATTAAGACCTCGGGTATGTTACAATATTTATCCATTCCAAGTCAATGTTGGGAGGAGGTTTCAATGGATTTTATCACATGTTTACCCAAGTTCGAAGGAAAGGGTGTCATCATCGTGGTAGTTGATATAATTACCAAGTATGCACACTTTTTTGCATGATTGCATACATTTAAATCCAGTATAGTTGCTATTGCATTTATGAAAACAATTCAAAAGCTACATGGAAACCCAAATATTATTGTAAGCGACAGAGATCACATTTTCAATGGAAATGTTTGGACAAAATTATTTTCTTTTTTGGGTGCTAAATTAGCTCATATCTCATGTTATCATCCTCAATTTGACAGGAAAACTGAGATAATGAACAAATGTTTGGAAGGATATATTTGTTTCTTTGTATCTAATAAACAAACACAATGGGTCAAGTGGTTACCTCTATATGAATGGTGGTATAACACTTCCTTCCATACTAAAACAAAAATGACCCCATTTATGGAACTTTATGGATATCATCCACCGTCCAAAACATCATATTTAAGAGAAAATTCTAAGGTTCAAGCAGTTGAAGGTCACGTTGAGCATAAAAAACAAGTTCTCCAACTCTTAAGGGATAACCTTACTTTGGAGCAGAATCGAATGAAACAACAGTCATATCAACATCGCAAGGAAAGAAGATTTGACATAGATGAATGGGTATTTTTACGACTACAGAAATACAAAGAAATTTCCCTCAAGAAAGATAAGAAAAATAATAAAATTTCACCAAAGTATTATGGTCCTTACAAGGTGTTGCAAAATATTGGTATTATGGAATACAAATTAGAGCTTCTGAAATCTTCCTGAGTGCACCTATTGTTACATGTTTTATGATTAAAGAAGGTTATAGGTGACAAGCTCCCAGTTCAAAAAATATTTCCAGAACTTGACGAGGAAGGAAAAATCATATTGGAACCTGAAGAAGTCACAGAAAAAATAAATTGGCAGCTACACAATTGATCAATTTCAGAGTATCTCATGAAGTGGAAGAACTTATCCGCTGAATATTCCTCATGGGAAGATGATAATTTTATACAAAAGCATCTAGAACTACTCAAGCGTTGAGGAAAACACTTTTTTGAAGGAAAGGGAAATATTAGGTCTCTATAAGACTAGTGTATCCACTTATTTTTATTGTTAGTGTATCCCCATTATTGTTGTTGTTGTATCCATGTAGTCCCCATAGTGTTATTATTGTGCCCCATAGAAGCCCGCTATTGTTATTGTTGTGCCCTTACATCATTTTTTTTATGTCGGCTATGATTATATTGTGACTCCTTAGACTCCTATAAATAGAAATGAGGTATTTTCATTTGAATCATCCAAGAATTATTCATTTATGTAATGTAAGGGAGGTTTCCCCCTTGAAGAGGATATTTTTTAAGTCATTGATCTATTATTCCTATTGTTTTGTGAGCTCATTGCATAAAAATATGTAAGAGATTAGGCAAGCATTGTTTGTCATCACAACTCCACTTTTCAAGTTTTTCCACATTTTTCTTTAGAGCCAAAAGAAAAATATTTCATGAAAAGTATTATCAAATAAAAAAAAAATGAAATACATGAAAAAACAAGGAAACATGATCAAAGAACAACACAAAGTAAACTAAAATGCAAAGAATCATCCATAACAAAAAATATAAAACAAAAAAATGTAGAGAATAGAAGGAGAGCAAGTGTAAGATGGGTAAAAAGGAAACTAGGACACCATTAGACCTACTCGTAACCTAATTGAATAGAAAGTCAGGGTTAAGTGTAATGAAATTTCCAGTGTAACCACCATAACTTCTCGCAACATGAAAACACAAATATAAGAGCGATTAAAACCAACATATAAAAAAGGAAATATAAGAACTTGAATAAATTTCAAAAAAGAGAGAAGGGATTTCCTAGAGGTAGAAATATGCGACAAAACCAATGACCTTAATTAAATTTCAACCTTACCTTTTCGATGAGAAAAATAATCAAACAAACCTTCGAAACTTCTTGTGAATGTTCCTGTATTTGTGTTTCCCTTCTTATTGAACATCAAAAAATATCAAAGCTTGTTAATAACACCAAGGATTTGTAAGTAAGATGCTTCCAGGAAATCACAGATTGGATCATAGAATTCAAAAGAATCCTCTTGAAAACCATGAAATCCTTGACAGAATGAGTTTTCAATTAATGGCATGGATCAGGTTGAGAATCATGTAAGGATAAATGAATTCTATCATATTCATAAGGCTTGTCAAGATAGTGAGGGCCTAGCATAACCATTAGAAAAGGTTGAAGTGCATGAACTACTTGATAAGTATCCAAATAGTGAGATGATAAACCATTAACATCAATCGGCGAAAAACAACTTTAATCCGATATAGTAGTGGGAAAATGATTATTCGAATGATTATTACTTGAGCCAACATTATGATTAAATGGATCGATTAGGAGATAATATTATTGATTAGTAGACAACAAATATATATCAATTTGAACTACTTTACAAATGATTTGAAATAAATAATCATCTTCCTCACATGTTGAATGCCACAAACAATTTCCTTGTAACCGGTTACAATCATGGAAAGAATTGAAAATGAATGCTAGTATAACAAATACATGAAACCAATCAGAGTGAAAAAGAGGAACTTGATTCACCCAGTGAAACAAGCATTCATTATCACTCAAGAGGGTCTCTAATTCCATGAAGAAAATGATTAGCATTATAACATTCACAAGAAAAACTAGGATTTGATTATTTTCAACAAAGTCTAACACATATAAATCCTTCAACCACTGATAATATTTGAAATGATCAACTTCACAAAATTATATATCCATGAAAGGTATACACTCCAAAACCAATTTCGATACAAAATATTTGCCTGGAGATGAATCAACTAAAAAAAAATATTCAATTCGATCAGAAACCGAATCTTTAAAGTTAATAGGGCCATATCCAAAATACCACAAGTCTTTCAAGAAGGAATTTGCATTCAATAAAACCATGCAGAGAAAATAATTTTGAAAGAAAATACAGATATGACTTAGTTCAAGGATCTCACCAAAATATAAAAAACTGAACATAACCATCAAATTTTTTTAAGTGCCTCGAATTCCTGACAAGTCTTGAAAATTTCAAGGATTTGAGAAGAACATTTTGAAGATTGAATCAAATTACACATGGTGTGTGGAAAACTACATTGTTAGTTGCGACAATATCACTACTATCAAGATGGTATCCATCTACATCACCGATTTGATAGAAATTTGTAACTTGAACAAACAAATTACCCGAATGATAATATTCTTCTGATTGAACATCTAAGGATGGATGGATTAGATCAATATCGTGAATAACCTGAAAAAAAAAGGATTTTCTTCATGCAATAGTGGAAATGATAAGTAATGAAGGGGATGATCAATGATTTCCTTACATTCATTTTCATCATGGATAACCTCACTACCCTATGTAAATCCAAAATTAAACTCATTAGACAATGAAATTTAGGTGCAAGGAGTATATTCATCACACATTAATGTGTTACAAAAAGTAGAGAACAAGGGGTAGTGGGGTGAAGATGAAGTTTCCATAAGAAATTATTTGACTGAATCAAATTATAGATCTAAATAGTTCAAATGAAAATATTCTCAAGAGACTAAAATATCACTTGGTGCTCTTGGGAATTCATCACCATGTACAACAATAAATTCATAATTATCAAAATGATGGTTTTCCAAGACTTTAGATTGATTAGGAAAATTGAGTTCAATTTATTTACCACGAATATTAGTAGACCTTAAAGCAACCAAGAATGGATGAAAATTATCTTGACATGGATGACTTTGAAAAAGAGAAGAAATATCGAAATAGTCTTCACCTTTCTGCTCCTCTCCTTGTGAAATGTGACTATCTTGACCTTGATCGATACTTGGATATAGAAGAGATTGATCAAGGGAGGAGGGGTTATGAGAGTGGCATAGTAGAGGAGGAAAAACATCCCCTGAAGAAGTCATGTGGCTAATTAAATTAGATTAAAATTTGAGGTTATGAGTGTTAATATCATTTTGAAACGTCAAGGGATTGAGATTCACCCTACATTTAGAGTTTTCTTGAATGAGATCTCGGACGAATGAATCGAAAATATGAATTACAGATTTCCCAATACCTATATCGAAAGGAGGAGGAGAAGCAATAGTGAATTCTTCCTTCGAAAATATAAATGTTTCATGATTAATGAAAATTTGGGTAGCACTGTTGACTAATGATTCAGATTCAAATTAATTCAAGGAGATTTGAACCAAACAATGAAAATTTTCCTTAAATAAATCCCAATCCACATATTCTTCAGGGAATTCATAACATAAGTGAAGAAATCTATGAGAAAAAATCTCAATTGATTCATTCAAGTTCATTATTAGTTTATTAATCATTTTAAAAACATCTTAGTAATCATATATATCAAAGGATTAATGAAACTACTTAAGGAATTGACCAAATGAATGAATGGAAGCATATGGTGGGGTACAACACCATTGGTTAACTCAACCTTCAAAGGCGATGAAGAAAAGTATACTAGAAACATCTTCACAATCGATTTCATAAAATTCACAAAAAAAATGAGAAAATTAGATATATGCTCCACTATGGATATTTTACGCTCACCATCAAAATTTAATTAGGACAAGTTATAAATAGGTTCATCGGGGATTAAAATTTAACCATTATATATATTGAAAAAACACCCAAGGAGTATGATTTGGGAATGAGCAATTCAAGATAAGAGGTTCAAAACAAACTTAATAGGCACAACTTGTCATCTGACCCTCCTAGCACCAGAATTTTGAGGGTCCTAGATAGTGCCAACATACAAGGGGTATCCCTGATGTGAATTACTAATTATACCTCATGCCATTTGGAGTAGGATCCCCATCAAGAATATAGGCCCAACCACTATAACTTAAGGTTTTCCTTGGTTTTAATGGATAACATAAGAGATTATACATATAACATTTGAATAAATAAGTAAGTTGAAATTGTGAAACAATAATTGCAATGTGTAAAAGGAAATCTTCACAAGCGAGAGATAGGAGTGAGTCTCTAGAAGGAAAGTAATTGTACTATCCTAAGAGAGGCATATGAGAGCAAGGAAATATTCGTTAGTTAACTAGCAAATAATTCACATAGACACAACCATCATTAAAGAAATTACAACACACATTCAACAAGATGATCACCAAAGTGAATGAAGTAGTTCAATTTATTTAGTACATATGAACATAACATATACCGCAAACATCTAAAGAATAGTCTTAAAAGATTCAAGATACATGCGTGAAAGTGTGCTGACTCAATGAGATTTTTATTATTAGGTGAAAGATCCAAGTACACAATTACAATGGTAACCCACCAGTTCCAATAGTGGAACATTAAGTCACTTCTTGCTTCTCCAAAAAAATGATCTTCTCTCCTACGCCAAGCTGAAGAAGCCAAGGCTAGCTCTCCAAATTCTAAACCTCCAAAAGCCTTTTTCTTGATTTATGAGGTATATTTATAAGAAGAGGAATGACCTATACCCTTATGACTCTTGGACTTCCAAAATAATTTTGGACTCCCGAATGACCTTTGAATTATATAAGACTCTTTTGTCCAGATGTGACTTTTCATATTCCACATGCGACTCTCAGACTTCCACACATTTATATTTTATCATTTTCTCAAAAATAAATCATAACAATCACAAACGATGTGGCAAGACACATTGGAACCATTTGAAAATGTGATGACACTTGTAAAAGCCTTCACTTGGCATTGATGAAATGGAACTTCATAATGATATGGAAATTACAATTTTTTCTCCTTTCTAGTACGCCTTGTATTCTTGATGTTATATTTGATCAAAACTTCATCTTCACCCTCCAAAGGGTCATGGATCAGCATTGGGACCTTCTGTGTCATCATTAAATGTCTCCAATCTATCTTGGTTTGGGATCTGCTTCATGTATTCATGACGGTTCTTCTTTGTGCTCCTTCTATGCAAGTGGCTCTTTGCTTCTTCTCCTTAACACATTCCTTTATAAGCACATTTTCATGATGAGATGGTTCACCTCCCAATTAGTATCACTCATGAAAATGCATAATCAATATTGAAATCATCTATTCTATCTCTGCCTTGCTCATGGAAGAAGATGCTTGTGATGGGTCTATGTGAAGTATGAAAGAGGAAAGCTTAATGAGGATGGCATAGTTGAGCTCAACAGTGGACGAGGAAGGCACCACTTCACACTAAAACTATGCCATGCACTATTATAGGGAGGGACTATCTAGGGTCTAGTGTAGTGGGAAATTTAAAGGGACAAAGGTGATGGGCTTGTTCACTAAAATTGTGCTCTGCGCTACGCTCAAGTAGGAGAGGACAATAAAAATGCATGTGAGCTCAACAGTGAGCAAGTGAGGACCCCACTTCTCACTAAAATTATGCTATGCACTGATGATGGAAGGCAAGACAAGGCTTGGGTGCAAAAATGGATCACAGTAAACAATGGGAGCAAGACTAAACACTGCTACTGTGCCATGTGTTGGGACTAATATCATTCCTCCATGCCAGTGAATTGAAGCTCAACAATAGTTGAATATACACTAGGAATGCACTCTTTCCCAATGTTAGCACAATTTGACTTGAAAATAATTGATAGGAGGCCTCATTGTGCATTAAAACTGCACAGTTCACTGAGAGAGAGGGGAAGGTCAAAGGCTAGTGAAATTATCATCAACAATGGCCCACTGTCTACTAGAAGTGTGCTATGTGCCCTATGTTAGCATAGTTTGTTTCAATGGGGATGTCTGTGAGAGGATATTGCACATTTCACTAAGGTAGGAAGTAGAAGGTAAGTCTCTTTGCCTATGATTTTTCTCACTTCATTGTGCGTGGACGATAGCCTTTGCATTGCAAAATTTTCATTTCCAAGGGCATGGAAGAGGTCCTTTTTTTAAGCTATAAGTTCTCTATACACTATGCATGGTAGAGGTGATCAAAGTAGGTTGAATCCTACCATGATATAACAACAAGTTGAAGCTTTCCTTTATAGCACAATTGAGAAAAATATTGAAGTATTTGTGTTTAATATGTGCTTATTGTATTAATTAATAATGACACTTACATGAATTATTGTTAAATATATTGTTGGTGTTTAAGTGTTATTTACTTTATTAAAGAAAATTTTAAATTCTCACAATATTGATTCACCCCCCTCTCAGTATTGTCCTAGTTTTTAACATCTCAACAACCTTCAAAAATTATAGGAGCCATTATTTTGTCTTATGTTTGAGATTTTTTGTTTTTCTATTTTAATGTACAAATGGTTCATGTCAATATAGAAAAAATAATTTTTCCTTTTTCACAAATCCTTAGTTTGCATTATGCATTATTTTCTTGACTATAAGTCACTTGTTCGAATCTACCAATTTGTAATCTTCATAATGTTTCTTTCTAATTTTTGTGTTTGGTGGAAAGATATACTATCCTACCATTAGTCACCAATAAATTTTAGGTATATAGGTGATTAAGTTGGGTAAAATCCATTAAAAATAACCATTTTCTTAATTTTTTCCACACAGATGGCCCACACTAAATATATCTACATTTTTTTAGTTAAAATTGCATTTTATTATAAGATTTTGGGACTAAAAGAGAAATTTTTTATCCAATTAAGCTCTTCAGCTCACACTTCTTCTAATCTTGAAGAATAAAAAGGGATCCTAATTTCCCTTCATCTCCTTTGTTAAGTAGATTAAAAAGTCCACATAGAATCGATTAGATAACGAAGTAAGCACCCCATCAATGCACACATGATGTATTTTCTTGCAAGAATACAATATCATATACTTTAATTACCAAATCAGTAAGGATATAATGATATCCATATATTGAAATCAAACAAATGAGATTTACACCTATCCACTTGCTCTTCCCCTTGTACTCATAAGCAATTCGGGTGAATAAAAAATTTAATAATTATTTATAAAGAAATTATTCATTCACCCATTAATTTAAATGATTTGGACCACCCTCCCAATTCTAAGTTTTCTTAATATCAATCTTAATTAAACACACTAATATCTTCCATCAAGAGGTCAAAAAACAATATTGTAGATTGGGTAGGAGTTTTTATGTAAGCATAAAAAAAAACAAGCATGCTCTTCCCCTTGTAATCATAAGAAATTCGTGTGAATAAAAAAATTGTTAATTATTTATAAAGAAATTGTTCATTAACTCATTAATTTAAATGATTTGGACCACCCTCCCAATTCTAAGTTTTCTTAATATCAATCTTAATTAAAAACACTAATATCTTCCATCAAGAGGTCAAAAAACAATATTGTAGATTGGGTAGGAGTTTTCATGTAAGAATCCAAATAAAACTCGTTAGTAATTTTCATTTGAAATATATAATTCATATTTTTATGAAGCTTTAAGATATTCATCATCCAATGTTAAAAAGGCTAATGGAAAGAATAAATATATGAAGGGGGTAAATATTATACTTGAAATTTTGTGAACCTCATTGAGTCTCCTAGCTCTTGGTTGGGGCTTCGGATCAAAGGTTGACACCTAGAAGATGAGATTCTCTTTATCACCTTGTATGAAGGTAATTTAATGTTCAAATCATAACGAATATAACCAAGGTAGTGGTCGTAGCATATGACTACAATTGGAGTTCATTTTGAAAGGATATTGGGAAATGTGTCCAAGCACTCTAGAATGTGCCCCTAATACAATCATTAGAATCCTACTTTCAACTCTCACTATTGTTATTGTGATGAATTCATTCCTCACCTTTGAAAAGTTTTGGAAGGTCCATTTAATTTTTGAGTGGGAGAATGTTTGGTCTCATAAGACTTTGATACTTTATGTTGTTTCGCTTTTCAGAACACAAAATATTGTACAATTGATCAAAACATTTGAATTACATAAAGAAGACATTTATTCAAAAAAACTCAAAAATTCCAATGCACTAAAAAACTCACATAATTCATCACAAATTTGGAAAAATAGGGGACCTCCTTGCACCCCAACATCCTCTCCATCTAGTTCTCAGTCTTACTTCTTTGATAGTTTGACCTACCCCTCAATAGTCATATCTTGATGCAACCTTATTAGGTTCAGATATATTAGGAGAAACATTTCCCAATTCCACATTACTTCACATAGTTAGCAATCACCAAAATCATGTAATGACAACTCCTACTACCAAATTTCCATTTTGTCACTTCATTTAATCACTCAGATTTAATAAAGCTCACAATGGACCCATTGTGCATGATACCACATGGCCTCCCAACTCAACCAAACTCCCTTTATATTTTAAAATTTTAAGGTAATCTATGATAAGAACCAAAAAACCACATAATGACCTTTCATTTACAGTGTTCCTCCAATAGTATCACTAAAGAATCAATCTATTTGAGTCTCTTTCAATGAACCTTAATTGGACCCTTGAACAGCTGGTATGTTAATGAAAAAACTAGTGTTCATAGTGAATATTCATAGAAAATTTTGGTGCTCATAGTGACTACACATCCCTAGATAAGGACGTCTCACCTTTTTATAGTTACTAGTATTTAATTACAGGATTGGAAATCCTCATTGAGTATAGTAAATATTCCTCCATGCATATCACATACAATATACATGAATGGTAGAGGTACCACAACATTTTCAAGATTGAAGTCACTAAAGAATTTTTTTTATACTTCTTCCTCGAATCTCTTTTGCCCATCATCATTAAAGGCATATCCACCACCATTCCTGAAATATAGTAATAATTCATTGTAAAAGATCAAAAATTTGAGTGAATATATGCTTAGTTAGGATACTTGTATAAAATCATCCCATATTCTCCCTACTTGCAACCATTCAACCAACCCAAATTGGGTGCATCTAATGTTTCTGATGGATTCATTGGGTCCTTGTCATCTTTCGATCCATATGGAGGAAACCCTCCTTCCTATGCTATAAACCCTCATAGGAATCAAAATGGGCCATACCCATCATTACAAAACATGGTAGGACCATCATCTCCCTCCATGTTGATGATGGGGGGGTACCATGATAACCTACCTGCCGTATAAATACCTTCTCATGGAATGAAAGGTATCCTTCCCATGTTGGGTCCTTCATACAACATGTATTAGACTAATGATGAGATTTCTACATCTTACAATGCATATGGGAACCCCCCACATGGTAACCCATACTACCCCTTCCCTGGTGCACCTGAAAAGAACCCCATGACTCCACATGCTCAACAACATGTAGGTTTTAATTTTGTTCAACCTTCCATGGTATGCAATAGCAACAAGAATTTGAGAAAACCAATATGGCCGATCCTACTTCCCAATATAATAAAGGAAGAAGAAAGAGAAATGTTAACGAAAGGGAAACCAAGGAATAGGATAAATCCCCAACACTAGAATTCAAAAGTTCATGGAAATTCCCCTAATAAAAACCAACCACAAAATTCCACTAATAAAAATCCACCAAGGTATGGGAGAAGAACAATCTTCATTCTACCTTTCCTTTTAAATTATATGGATAATTTTGGCGCTATACCCATCATTACCCCTGGATAGTTGAATTCAAACATATGAAGGAAATCATGTGCAATCATGGTTCAAGTGTCTCATAAGTAGATTCCCATGCTCTCTAGCAACTAATAGTATTATAGACTCCTTTCACCCAATAAGGCATTATAGCTAACCAATACGAAGTATGTTCATCTTGTAAAATTATTGGTTCTTTTTCTCACCTTCATTAGGGAACCCACAATGATAGTAGCAACCAAGATATCTAAATGAACTTTGCAAATATTTACTTGTAGATTCCACAAATACCATGAAATATTTAATTTTAGACTCTGCAACTACCAATATGGTATTCCTAATGAGTCTAATATGACCTCTCTAGATACTAACCCATCAATTACCAATATTCCACCAATGATTCGAAATCCTAGTAGTGACCCTATCCCACACATGCCCAAGCACCTCTAAGACATACCACTCATAACCCTCATGTAAGGAAAACACATAGTTATAACATCATAGATGATTTTGCTCAATTCCTTTTTAGCAAAACACATTAATATATGCATTTGACTTGAATAATTTTGCACCATAACTACCCTCTCTAGCTCCTTTTTTAGAAATTTTGTCATTCTATTGGAGCTTATCACTTTATTGGGTTTCCCTTGGATACCTCTAAGCTCATTTTCTTCTCCTTCTGAGAAAAATATTTTGAAAATATATTGAAAATTAAGGGCCATTGTTACCAATGATTGCAACCATTAGAACCCTAATAGAGCATTAGAACCACCCATTTGGATTGCAGTCATGGGATTAACCAATAAATACTCCCTGATAGTCAACTTAATATTATGTAACTTCCTTGAATAATTTATGGTACCTCCATCAACAATAATTATTTTAAATTTTGGTGATGGATATAAAAATAAGTTAAGAAGTTTTGCCAATTTTCAATTGGATAAGTTACAAGTTCTACCCAAATCAATCAATATTATTACCTTTTAAATTTTTAGATATCCTTATATCTTGAGGGTTTGCGGAGTAATGATTTTGAGCAATGCATGGAAAGATATTGTTAGAGTTGTATCTTCTAGCTCTAGATCTTGTGAAGTTACCACTTCTTTATATTCTTTATCTTCACACCCTATGAAGAATAATTTCTTATCACTACATTGATTCAACTTGCTATACTTGCTATAATAGTTGAAAAATAATCCCTTTTCTCTTCTTTCATCTATTTGTTGGGGATTCAACCTTGTTGGTTTAGGAGAGGGATCATGATTTTCTATATAGTTATTAGTGACCATATTTATAGTGGCCATAATTTTACTTTCCACTTTCCTTGCTATATTTAAAGCATTTTATAGATATTTAGGTTCAAAGAGACACACCTTATGCTGGATCTTTCCTTTAAAGTTCCCATAAATAGGTCTAACAAATTATCCTTTTGAATATTCTTTAATATTAGACTCAAATTTTGTAATTGTTGAATCTTGTTTATAACTAGAACTTTTTGTTTAAGACTTTCCAATTAACTGAAGAATTTATTTATCTTATTATCCCCATAATGTGCTATTAATTACTCTATAAAAATGGACCAATATATAGCACAATCATTTCCCATTTCACAAATCCATTCGTACCAATTATGTTGGTCTTATTCTAAAAACATCGATTCAATTTTTACCCCGAAATTCCCAACGACTCAACTGTAGTGTTCTCCCCAAATCATCTTGGCACGCTCGCTTGAAGGAACACAAAGGTGTCCCATGTGATGTAGCAGTGCATTGTGGAGGTGAAAATTTGGAACTTGCGTACCCTCCAAGAGTTTCTTGTATGCGTGGCTAAATTCTAGATCACTCTTGTAGAGAAGTGGACAGTTAGAAGTCTCGTGCCCACAAGAGTTGAGAATGGTGGTTAGCACCATGATCAATGGTCTGCTGAGGCAGTCTGTAACATTATTGGTGTTTCCCTTCTTGTAATTGATGGTAAAATGAAATTATTTCATTTATGTGGGACACTTATGATGGCGATCGTTCTGCAACCTCCCTTGTGTCTGTATGACCTGCATGGGTGGGTGGTCTATGTGGATTACCATTTCCCTCCCCAAAATGTAATGCTTCCATTGTTGGAAAACCTACACAATGGAATACATTTCTTTGTCATAACTGGGATACTTGCGGACTGTGTCAGACAATGTCTCACTGTGATATGCCACTGGATGCCCCTGTTGAGTAAGAACTTCCTCAATAGCATAGTTAGAGGCATATGTCTCGATCTCAAATGGTTGTTGCAAGTCTAGTAATGTGAGCACTAGGGAAGAGCAAGGGTGATGTTTCAATTCTATGAATGTCTTCTGTTGAGATTTCGACCAAAATATTTTTTCTTTCGTTCCTCCCTTGGTGACTTGACTGAAGAGCCAAGTGATATGAGAGAACCCCAACAAGAACCTGTAGTAGAAATTAGTTGAGAAGCTCTGTTAGAGTGGTTGGGGCTGGTCAATCCTAAATTACTTGGATCTTGGTTGGATCCAAATTCACTCCGGGTTCATCAATAATGTATCCCAAATACCAAACCTGGGTCATGCCAAAAGTGCACTTCTATAAATTGGCACACAACTTGTGTTGCCACAGTGTTTTGAGGACCTGTCCGATGTGGTGGAGGTGATATTCTCAAGTCTGGCTGAAGATCGGGATGTCATCCAAGTACACTACTACAAATGAGTTGGTGAATGGCCAAAAGATGTCTTCTGTCAGCCTCATGAAGGTTACGGGAGCATTCGTCAACTTGAAATACATGACCAGCCATTCGAAAAGTCCCTCCTTGGTTTTGAAGGTAGTCTTCCACACATCAGAGGGTTTGATTGGTACCTGGTGATACCTGGACTTCAAGTCGATATTGCTGAAATATTTTTCCCCTTTGATTTGATCCAGAAGGTCATCAATCAATGGGATCGGGTACCTATTCTAGACAGTGATCTTGTTCAGCGCTTGATAGTCAATACAGAGTCCCCAAGTCCCATCCTTCTTCTACACCAACATGATTAGCCTCCCACAGGGTGATGAACTCGGTCGGATGTGACCTTTCTACAACAACTCCTGAATCTGCCTCTTGATTTCACCTTTCTCTAAAATAGAGCGCTATTATATCGATCCATTGGGCAACGATGCACTTACGGTTAGATCAATGGGGTGCTTGACCTGACATTGTAGAGGCACCCATGTGGGTGAGGTGAAGATGTCCCCGTACTCCTCCGTGACCTTATCCATTTGTTTTTGTCATGCGAAGGATCCTTGTTTGGAGGATGTGGACACAATATTATTCTTGCCCTGGGGGTGGATCATCAGGGAAACAAATTTCTCGGTTTTTGGAATGATCTTACTGCATTTTTTTGTAGTAACCAAAGAGATAGTGACAGATGGTGGTACCTTTGGTATCTTGTGCCACTTATTTCCAAAAGTAACAATAACAATGTGAGGTTGGGAATCATACACAACATTTCACTTCCACAAGTATGATTGGCCTAATAATACATCTAAAAAATACAAAGGAGAAATGTCACCTAATACCTCATCCGTGAAGGGCTTGATGTTTTAGGGAAGGCAGAACTATTGGCTGACACAGAGATCTTGTCCTTGGTGAAGCCACCCAATGGTGTACGACTATAGGTGTGTTATGGTCGGCAAGCCTAACCGCTTCATGATATCTGTTGAAATAATGTTCTTTTGGCTCCCACTATCAACAATGACTGTATCAGGGAACCCTTTACCCACATCTAGGAGTGGAACAGAAAATCCTCCTCCTCTAAATATTCCATTTCCTCCTTATGAATCTTTGTAGTGGCAATGGTGGTGTTGGGCTCCACATCAATAATCTCATTCACTTTGTCATTCCCCTTGTCGGGTTTTGATTCAGAGTCAAAGCATGCATCTAATTCATATGCCCTCATCTCGGACACTTGTGAATGCCTGGCCCGACACTCGCTTTGTTGTGAGTGGAGCTCTTATGAAACTCACACGACTTTCCCATGTCCTTCTTCTGCTTCACAATGTTGTTGTTTGACTATGGATTTGGTAGGTTTTCTTGGGCCACCGTGCCTTGGCTTTGTATTTTTTGTGTAGTTTGGGAGCACCTTTCCCTTGCTTTGGATTCAAAGATCCAAAGTCTCGCTTATTCTTTTTGAATTTCTGCTCAATCTTGGCAACATAACTATATGTCATACCAAGCGAGGAGATGTTGAGGAACTCCATTTCCTCCTGAATGTATCGTTGAAAAAAACTGCGGTACTTCATCACCAAATGTTTCTCCAAATCTTTGATACCCAAATTTGTGCACAAGTTATGGAATATATTCGTCAACTCATGCACATCTTGATCCCTTTGTTGCCGTAGCGTAGTCCATCATATGTACTTATCCTCATAGCTCCCCACGGGATAATATTGTTCCTTGATGACATCTCAAAAATAATTCCAAGTGGGTATGGCTGAGAATAGAGAGGGTTCCCCCTCATCCTTTTTCTCACGTAGGTTTCCCACCAGTCCTTCACATAGGGGGTAGCTTTGAGGAGTGCAAAAATAATCTTCTCCTGGTGAGAAAATTCATGAACCGAGAAATATCCTTTGAATAGATTCAACCATCTATCTATGATGTATGCATCTATTTGGCCCAAAAATATTGGAAAGTCAAAGTTTACTTGTACCTTAAAAGGAGTTGTGCCTCCAGAGTCGCTGTTGGATGTAGATGCGTCACTGGTGGGCAGTCATTGAAGGATATGGGAAAAGTTATCCATCATCTCGTTCCTTTTTTTTTTTAGGGCCTCCTTGAGCAATATTTTGATAGGATCTCTTGCGCCCTCATCTTTCTTTTTGTCCCCATTGGGCGGCCGTCGGCGTTTGCGAGGCCAATCTTACAACGGTTTAACCAGATTTAACCCTAACTCCTTATACCCCGAACTCATTTGGAACATGCAAAGAAGGATCAAGAAACAGTAGACCACTTTGATATCACTAATCCATATTTATGCAGGAATGCAATAGAATACACATATAACCATAAATACAAAAATTCAACAAAAATAACACTTCATTTCATTAATATCAAAGAATTGAGATTTGTTTAGAGACATAATGGAAATAAACTAGCTAGGGCATTGGCAACTTATCTATGAGAAGATATGTGGTGGCTATAGGCCTCTGGACTGTGTTACAATGAAGCTCAAGGGCCTATTTATTATTAAGAAACAATGGAAAACCCTAAGCATTCAAAAACCTAACCCTAGGATATGAAGCGCTAAAACTATGGGCCCCCTTTGGGTAAATTTGTAAATCAACTTCCTGGGGACGTAACTTTGGCATATTATCTCTGTTATACACACTCAATACCTCATTAGAAATATAATGTTGCTCCTGTTTTCCCAAAAAATGTCGTTTAGGGCCTCAAAATGGCTCCGGAAGTTCAGGACTTGAAAAAATGCTAAAAATAGTAAACTGTGTTGAAACTTAAAAACTGAAAGAACTGATGGTGGGGTTCCAAATGGAATAGGTGGGCGGCCACCAATATACAACTAGATCAAACATCGTCATATCAATATTTGTAATATTGTAGCTCTTTGGTGATGAATTGAAGCCTTAATGATGTGTATATATGATTGAACATTTGTTAATGATTCTAAAATTTCACATTCATGCTCTCCAATTATGAAATGATACACCCCATATGAGATTAATTATCCACACCATGCTTCTCCTTATGTTCATGATTCCTTTGGATCTCCATATCCTTTTTAAGGCAACCTTTAATATAATTGTATTTAATTGTTTTATGGAATTTTGTGTTTCTTCCTTATTTTCGTTAATCTTATTTTTCAATCCTTCCTTATTTTCATTCATATTCCTTTCCATTTCTCTTTCAAGTTTTTCTTGGGAACCTAATAAATCCACATTTTTCAACATAATACCATCCATTTCATTAAATTTCTTCTCTAATTGAGATAAAATGAATTCTAAGACTTCACTTTCTTCATTAGACAAGAATGATTATATTTTAGTAGGTTTAATTAGTGTTGTATCTTTCTTTGGATTCATGTTGGAAAATAATAATAGTACTCCTCTTTATCACAATTTTCAATCACCAAAAAATAATCGGATATTCTAATCAATAATTAGATCACTTGTAAGTTACGTACCTTTAAAACATTAATTTGGAGAATATATAAATGGATAAAATTTTTCTTGATATACCTCTGAGATTTAAGCTCTTCTAATTTGAAAATTGGTCTATAATATACTCATATGTATTTTCTATATCTCCATAGGTGTGCCATAATTTGATGTACTAAGTGAAGGTTATGGTAACTTTCCAAAAACTTGTCGATTTTTGTCTTCTTCTCACGAGAAAACTTGTACAGTGCGCCACATGTCCAATTATTCAAATATAATTTTTAAAATGTTACACGAGGTACTTCTATATGTGTCTTCAAATACCTAAATATTTCATAGTTTGAAAAGTCCCAGAATAAGATATATAGCAAAAATACCAAGATGACCCATTTAAAATTTATCTTAGGATACTTCACAAACCTTAATTTCCATAGTTTATAAATCTAAAAATATAGTGGAAAATATTATGAAATTTGAATCACATGTTGTTTGATGTTTCTTCATAATGTATTCTAGGTTCTACTATCTCAAACCTCCCCCAAAACAAGTAATTGCAAAAATTCCAAACTGGTATGTTTTTGTTGCATTGAAAATTGTCATCCTGACATTCTGCTATGTGTATGAGCTCATTATCAATCATACTTCCTCCTTTGCAAGTCTAACATATCAGTTCTTCATGTCAAGCCTTGAAAATAAGAGAAAAGTTCTTAAAAATCTCCTTAACTTTGGTATCGCACTTTCTCTGTATCTTGCCTGCGGTCTCGCACCTAATGTTCATGACTCCTACGTACCTGAACAAACTTTATCTTTGTTATGGGTGGGGACCCCTGTAAATATTAAAAAGGCACAAGTAAACTCAAAAAATCTCACTTTCAGTAAATTCTAGAAGCCTCTAGAAAGAATCTTGCTGTGGTAGAACCGCTTTTTTGAGGTTCATGTATCCCTTACCTTATGGAGCTAACCCCTTGATGTGAGGAGCTTATCCCTTTGAAGGAGGATTCTATCCCTTCATAGTTTGAACTGAAACCTCCTCTTTTCCACTATAAAAAGAGGCATTGGGTAGCCTCAAGGGGAGTTCAAGCTTTAGAATTATTTGAGGTTAAGTGCTGTTGGGATTCAGACTCATTTAACTGAGATTTTTGTGAGGAGAGATCACATACCTCTATCTGTCTCGGTTGGAAGAGTGCAAGGCTTGTCAGAGTGGAGGAGATTCTTGCTTCAGACCCTGGGAAGGCCTGTTCAACATCAAGGCTAAGGTTGTAAGGTTTTCCTTCTTTCAAAGTTAATACAAATGAATTCATTTTTCTCAATAAGCTGTTAATTAACTGTTTATTTCATGGATTCCTTGATCACCATGATAAGCATGATTTATGATGTTTACTATACATGTGCTATTTAATTTTTTCTTGTTTGTGACTGCAGGTTTATGAAGATAACTCCTTCAAGTGCATGAGGGACAACTACTTCGAACAAGCATTGGATCTACAATAAGTCCTTAAAACCTTTATAGTATTCTTTTGTAAACGGCATATGTTTAGATAAATA
This sequence comes from Pinus albicaulis, assembly GCA_034641835.2. Lineage (NCBI taxonomy): Eukaryota > Viridiplantae > Streptophyta > Pinopsida > Pinales > Pinaceae > Pinus > Pinus albicaulis. Next base: position 426,661,224 of record CM076581.1, on the reverse strand, counting down.
TAGGTTTATTTGGCTTTTTGTTGCTAGATTACCTTTTGGTACTAGGGAGATCGATCTTGTCTATAAGATTGATTAATCCGGCCAACAAATTGGCGATTCCGCTGGGGAAGATTCTTGTTGTTTTTGGTTCTCCTTTATTTTGATTTGAGGAAAAGATTTTCCTGGTTTTTGATTTATGCATATCTGCTTGGGTAGCTTAGGTTTTCTCTGTTTTTGAAAATTTTGAAATCTTTTATGTTTTTCTTGAAATTTTCTAGGGACCGCACTTTGTTCTTTTGCAGTAACCAGTGCGGGACCACACCTGTTACTTCTGGGAGCCTGCGGACCCTGTTATAGTTTTGGAAAAATCCAGATTTATTTTTTTAGTTTATCTTTAATTTGATTTATATTTTTTAGTATCTACCCAGGTTGGTGTTGTTTCTATCAAAAGCCTTTTGTGAATGAGTTCTAGCAGTATTAATGTTTTTGATGATTTTCTAGAAGTTTTGCAAGTTGGATTGCTTTTCGTTTGGTCTATGTAGTGACTCAAAGCATTGGAAGTTTGAAATACCTCAGATTACATTGGTCTTTTTGCCTTCTTGCTGAGTCTGACCTGATTGTGAAATCCATCCTTTATTGAGAAATAGATCTAGTTGTTTCTTTGCAAATCTTCGAAAAAACTTTGTTATAGGTTTTGAATTTCATTTTTATAAAAGGAACATATCTGAATTTTTTTTGATTTGTTTGTTATTCTGGACAAATAGATCCTTAGTTTACTGAACAAATAAGTAAAACATTCTTCAAAAAATATTAAAGATTTTATTAAATTAGATTTTTAAAGTTTGTAGATCTCAAGATTAGTTTTTGTAGTTTTGAGTGCTTTTACAATTTATAGATCTCTTTTGAAGGAAAGTTGTTTTTGTAGTTTCAAGTTTTGAAAGTGAAAGGATTTTAGTGTGAGAATTGATAATTTGTCTCGTTTTGAGTTATTGTTGAAAAGAAAAAAATATTTTCTTCCATTTATTCTTTATGTTTAAAGAAATAATTGTCTCTTAAAAGAATTTCATTCTCGAACTCTTTCTTTAGCTAGAATTTCATTGAAAGAAAAACGAATTGATTATCATTTTTAGGTGCATTTTTAGTGTTTTTGGAAGTCGAGTCTTCACACCATCAAAGTTTCATTTCCATACCTATTGACTTAAATAATAACCCATAAAAATAATGCTTAATTAAAATTCATCTAGTAATTTTTTATTTCTAGGGCTCTTACCACCAATATAGCTTAGGCTAGTATCTTGGAGTAGGGAGTAATTAACTCTCCAAGATAGTAAAAACAAACAAGTAGATAAATATTGCGGTAGGAAATAGATCCAATTTTAATTGGTACAATCTGGGAAGCTTCTCTTAAAGGAGTTAATCACGAGATCATATCCGAACCTTTGAGACAATCAATTCTGTTTCATTGGGAAAGATAGAATATTTTGCGTGCATTACAAACGGTAAACCTAGGATTAACCATTGTCAAGGAGCCTGAGGTCAGTTGTCGGTAAGCCTCAGATTAACCATGTCGAGGAGCCTTCAAGGGGATTGAGCTTTGTTACTCTGCCCTTGCGCATGGAATCGGATCATAGACTGTTCCCCCAGTTGTATTTGTTACTATTTGTAACCTTAGTGTCCATAAGCTTAGGATTATTTCCTAAGGTGACGGTGAAGGAAAGATCTCACTGTACCTGGAGTAGACATTGACTAGACTCACTTGGACTCTTTAGAGGGTTCTCTTCACAGGAGATGGTTTTGTGAAGAAACTTGTGCCAGTCTGTTTCATTAAGTAGGTTGTCGGGGTAACTATTCCAGCCGCCCTTTCTGTATTAAATTTCTACTAAGTTGGATTTCATCACCAACTAGTGTTTTTATTACAAGAAGTTACTGTTTGTGTGTGGTTTGAACTCTTATATTTTTAGGCGTGTGATTCAGTTGTTTGTTTCTTTAGAGACTTTAGGTGTTTTTATTGAGATTTTCTTTGTTTGCGTGTGATTGGTTAATACTTAATCATGGAAGAATTACTGAGACAATCCTGGAGACTTCAGGGGAACCCCTTGAATATACACCAAGTCAACTAGAAGGGTTGCGTGCTATAGTATCATCTAGTAGCGGTAGAATTAGATCAACAGAAATTGGAAGTTCATCTATAGTTGTTCATCCTGATCATCAAATACCCAGAATAGAACACATTCAAGAACTGATTTCAGTTCTGAAGTTACTGGTAGTGTTTCTCCTTCCAGTGAACTAGTTGACCAACCTGAAATTTCTGAGCCTGAAACTGAACATTCTGTTTTGGAAACATCCTCAGGATTTATTACACCAACTTCTAGCGATCCTGGTTCACCTAAGGTAAGAAATATTTTGACTGAAGATCTTCCATCTGGCCTCATTTCTATTAAATAACTTGCTAGTCCAGAAGAAGAGATATCTCTTCCCAAAACCCCTCAATATTTAAATCTTAGGGAGCGTGAATCCATTTTCTACAGCCCTATTCGAACTGACGCTTGGTATCTATCTTTGACAAACTTTTTAGAAAACCCGGGTCTTGCTTTTTCTCCACCTCGAATTCCATTTCATCCTATGCCCAGAGGTTACTATCCTTCATCCATTATGGTAGGAGAGTCGTCTATGTTTTCCCAAACATCGGAAGAATTTTTACACGGTGGTCCTTCTGTTCCTTCGGGATATCAGGGTTTGTCTGGTACTTTATCTGGAGCAGCTCCTCGACCGATTGAACAAGCATTATCATCTAGTCTTAATGGAATTAAAACTGAAACGTCGAGCAAATATTTATGATGTATAGTAATATTCCAAATCCTCAACCTCAAGGCAGTTAGTTACCGCCCGGAGGACAATTTCAGGGAAGTCAGTTACCGCCTGGGGGGAAACCTTAGGGTAGTTAATTATCGCCTGGGGGGAAACCTTCAGGCAGTCAGTTACCTTCTCGGGGGCAACCTCAAGGTAAATTTTTCCCAGGACAAACTGTGGGACAATATTATTTTGGATAAAAACCTCAAGGACAGTAAATACCTTAAGTTTATCTACCTTCAGGACAGTACATAACCCAAGGTCAACCCCAAACTCAATATGTTCCTCAAGGTCCTTATCAACCCCAGTTTTCGTACGTGCCTCAGGGTTATCAACCTCAAGGTCAGTACCCAATTCAAGGTTTCCAACCACCTTCTGGTCAATCATCTGTACAAGGAGCCAAAAATTTACCACTTACTTATCAACCCTACGTTCAACCAGGCTATGGTCCTTACGTTCAACCTTCTACGGGACAATACCCCGGAACAAACATGGTGTGGGATCTGTCCCAATTTCAACAGCCTATGCAACCTATTGTGCAGTTGTCTTCTCAACTTGGACAACCTTTGGTTTTTGGTCCAACCCAGCAACCTGTTCAGTCTACTATTCAAACCCCTACACCTGGTTCTGTTCAGCAGTCTGAGCCTAGTATACCTTAGACTCCACCTCAAACTGCTGCAACTGCTGCGACATCTATTCAACCTATAACACCTATTTCTGGAGTATCTGTAGCTCCAAGTTCTTCTATCCCTGCATCCATGAAAATCCCTCAAGTCTCTGTACCCCAGTCAGGACCTTCATTTCAGACTTCGGTCCAGATACCTACTGGACAAGCTAGTACAAGTACGATTGTCACAAGTCAATCGCAATTCACGTATCAACCATACCAAGGAAAGCCTCAATTCGGTCCCGTTTTACAAAACCTAGCTTATCAGTATCAACCGTACCCTGGCTATACTTATCAACAGCCTCAACAACCCCAGTTTGGTCCAGTTAATCGTGGTTTCCCAGGAGGTTATACCATTCCTAATGCAAATCTGATTCCCAGTTATCCTAGGTATCCTCCTCCTGGAACTGCTTTGGCTACTCAAGGTTTTCGCGACCCTAACCATCAGTTACCATTTATTTCAACTTTGGATTTACCTGATTTGACACGCCTTACGAATGATCCAATTTTCTATTATCTGTACTGGCCGCCAATGCCGCATAAGTTTCCCAGTGATATAGCAAAATTCAAGGGTAAGTTAGGAGAGGATCCATCAAATCACGTTATGACTTATCACCTTTGGTGTGCATCTAATTCAATAATTGATGATTCAATTCGCTTACGTCTTTTCCAAAGAACTCTTATTGGTCTTGCCACCAAATGGTACATTGAGTTACCACGAGGCTCTTTTAATAATTTCAGTCAGTTAGCAACTGCCTTCTTGACTCATTTTCAGTTGCTTTTCAGATATGACAATGGCACGGAACTATTGACTTCACTAAAGAAATCCACACCCACATATATTTCTGATAATATTCATGAATGGCGACGTAGAAGGCGTTTGGTGAAAGTTTACATTCCGGATCAAATTTTGGCAGAATGGTTTGTTAAATCATTTTTACCCAAAATCACTGAAGATGTAGCTAAGGCTGGAGTTTTTATTGAGGAGAAAGTCATTGCACAAGCTCAGTACCTTGACCTCGTCTATACGCAGTCAGGTACTTTACATGAAAAAATCCCTGATCTTCCAAAACAAGGTCAAATAACTGCAGCTCCTTCAGGGTCTCATGCCGCTGATGGTATGATTGGTACAGTCAATACTAAAAGCAAGAAGAAATCTTCAAAGAATTCTTCTCCTATTATAACTTTACCTGATTCCCCGAAAGGAGAATCTTCCCCCAAAATTTCTGCCGACATTCATGTCGTAGAGACATCTACGACCAAATCTAAATCCGGCGGTAAAAAGAAAGGGAAGAATAAAAACAAAAAGAATTCAAAAGAAAAAACTGATAAAAACGAATCCAATGACAAAAAACGAAAACCTCGCTATCCTTGTTACATTTGTGATGAGGATCATTTTACTAAGGAATGCCCACATCGAGCAGATGTTGTGAAATTCGTTAAAGGTTCACAACAACCTTTTGTCTTGAAGGATCCTTTTCCGACTCAAGATAGTAAGATGGTTGGTTCTACCTCGAATGCCTCAGAAGAACCTATTTTGATGATGTCTCATGCCAGGATTGCGACACGATCGCAAGATTATGGTACTAAGAATCCTGTTGATGATAAAGAAGCAGAATCTTCTAGTGCAAATACATCAACTACACCTCCTCCTGTTTCTGGTCTGCTACAGATCGAGAAACCAAATCTAGACTTAATAATCAAACCGCCTGCTAAAGGTGTTCTTCGTAAATCAACTTTCAATCCACATGCGAGAGCTGCTCAGAATTACAACATTGTTGAGGACTTAGCTATTTCCCCTTCAGCAATGTCGGCTTTGGAAGTGCTGCAATCGTGCCCAGCACAATGTAAATTACTTTTGTTTGCCATATGAGATGTCGATATTCAGGACTCGAACCTAATAATATTCGATTTAGAGAATAGTACACCTCGCCTACCTTACCAAATAGCTTTCCAAATTCCAGTATTAGTAAAAAACAGACCGATCTTTCGGACTGTGATTGATGAGGGAGCTTCAACGTGTATTATGTCGATCCAGTGTTGGAAATCGCTTGGTTCTCCTACACTCAATCAGTCTCCGACAATTCTAAAGGCTTTTGATGGCCGAGGTTTCCACCCTTTTGGTATTTTGCAGGATTTACCCATAGGGGTCAAAGGTAAAACCGTAAATCTAGATGTGGAAGTGGTTGATGCCCCTCTAGATTACAACCTTCTCCTGGGTCGTAGTTGGTCTTATGCTATGACTGCTGTTGTTTCTTTGGTCTTTCGGCTTATAAAATTTCCACATCAAGTAAGGATCGTTACAATAGATAAGTTAACTTATTTTTCTTTCGATCCAGCCTCTACAGAAACAATCCAACACGTTGGTAAAGCAGCTATCCCTTCCAAGGATGTTGGAGTAGGTTTGATTTAAGATTCTGGTTTACTAGTAACTTTTTTCTTTCCTCCTCCTAACGTATCACCTTCTATCGCAACTATTCATATGATTTCATTAGATACTATTATGTTTGATGATCCTTGGGTCGTACCTTCCAACTCCGAGTTAGATTCATTTGATGGCATGATGCCTTTGAGTCCATTTGAAATTGCATATCAGGCTGTATAGTCACTTTTCGACCCCTCTTCAACCGAAACTGATCCAATGAATGGGATCCATGAGGAATCACTTTCTATATCTAGTTCAGCCACAACGACATTTCATGATCTTGTTCATATTGATGAGCAGATTTGTGAACTTTTTTCTGTTGACAATTTACCATGGGAAGATCTACATCATCGATCTTCGTTTTTACCTGAGCTGGATCATTTTGAAGATGATTTCGCTTCTATTTTTATTGCTGAATATGTCAAAGAACCGCAAAATCCATTGCAAAATCCTGATTCTGAGTTAAATTTGGAAAATATCTCTCGAACAATTCCAATTGACATTTCAGTAAAGCCAGGAATAATTGAAAACATTCATATAGGTGCTTGCTGTACAGAAAATGAAATTCAAACTTATAAAGCCCTATTTCAAGAATTCCGTGATGTGTTTGCCTGGTCCTACGAAGAAATGCCAGGAATCGATCCGTCAATTGTCATACATGAAATCAAAACTTACCTGGATGCCAAACCTGTCCGTCAACGTTTACGTCAAATACATCCGAGAAAAGCTGCTGCTATCAAGGCCGAAATTGAGAAATTACTTCGTGCAGGTTTCATTTATCCAATTCCTTTAACGGATTGGGTATCGAATATTGTTCCTGTTACTAAAAAACAGGGAACGATACGAGTATGTATCGACTATAGGGATATTAATCAAGCTTGTCCTAAAGACAATTATCCAACCCCCTATATCGATCAAATAATTGATGATTGTGCCGGCAGTGAAATGTTTTCCTTTATGGATGGTTTTTCCGGTTACAATCAAATAAACATACTCCCTGCTGATCAGCCAAAAACAACTTTCATTTGTCCATGGGGGACATTCGCTTATTGCAAACTACCTTTTGGATTAAAGAACGCTGGGGCAACTTTTCAAAGGGCTATGTCTTACGCATTTCATGACATTAAGCACATTGTGCAGCCGTATCTCGATGATTTACCTGCTCATTCATCATGTAGGGCCGACCATCTCACTCATTTACTTTCAATTTTTATGAGATGTAGGCATTATCGAATTCGGCTGAATCCACACAAATGTGTTTTCTGTGTAGAATCGGGTCGCTTACTGGGATTTGTTGTTTCGAAAGCAGGATTCGCGTTGATCCGTCGAAGGTCGAAGCTATTGTTAATCTACCTCCTCCTTCGACTTTGCGCCAACTCCAAAGTTTGCAGGGGAAATCAAACTTTTTATGTCGTTTCATTCCTAACTACGCCGAGCTAACAAAGGGTTTTACCTGGTTGTTAAAACAAGATGTTCCATTCTTTTGGGATGAGATCACTGATCGATCTTTTAATGCACTTAAACACGCGTTGACCCATGCACCATTATTGCATCCTCCCAATTACAACCAGGACTACGTTTTGTACCTCGTCGCCTCTCATTCCACCATTGGGATGGTTTTAGTTCAGGAAGACGAATTCAACAATGAACATGTGATTTACTATCTTAGTCGAAATCTGCATCTGACTGAGATCAAATACACACATGTGGAGAAATTGGCCTTGGCAGCTGTTCAAGCTGTCCAAATATTTAGACACTACATCTTACTATGCAAAACCATGGTAATTTCTGACTGTAACCCTATGATGTACATTTTAACCAAACAATTGCTAGGGGGCAAGTATTCCAAATGGATAGTTATCCTGCAGGAATTTGACTTGGAATTTGAAAAATCCAAGGCAAAAAAATCTTTGGTTTTTGCCGAACTGATGTGTGATTTCCCCTCTACTGATACTGAAACTGTGGCGGAGCAGTCCATTGCGGACGAATCCTTGTTTCTTATTAGTACTCTTGATCCATGGTATGGGGATATTATCGTTTATCTCCAAACCCAATCTTTTCGGCCTGAAATCTCACGATCTCAGCGATGGAAAATACGTTTCCAATCCCAACAATACAACATTGTTGGTGATACACTCTATCATCGTGGAGCGGATTCTGTTTTCCGACGCTGTCTTACTCATGAAGAAGCTGAGAAGGTTTTAAATAACTGCCATTCTGGAGCATGTGGCGGTCATATGTCTGGGTATGCCACAGCCCAAAAGATATTGCGCGCTGGTTATTTCTGGCCGTCGTTATTCAAAGATTGTATTTATGCAGTCCGGAAATGCCACAATTGTCAACTTTTTTATCGTAAGATGCGCGCGCCACCCGCTCCTCTTCATCCCATAATTGCTGTTGGTCCTTTCGCAAAATGGGGTATCGATTTTATTACATGTAACCCTCACTCGGCCGGGGGGCATGCATATATTATCTTAGCAGTAGATTATTTTACTAAGTGGGCCAAGGCGATGCCTACATTTTCGGCTGACGGCAAGACTGCTGCAACTTTCGTATTTAATCACATAATTGCTAGGTTCGGTGTTCCTCAAGCCATTATTACTGATCATGGAAGCTATTTTCGGAATGTGATGATGACTGAACTGACGGAACAGCTTGGCCTGCGCCACGATAGTTCCACTCCATATTATCCGCAAGCCAATGGTCTGGTCGAAGCCATAAATAAATTTTTAGTCACTATGATCAGATGAATTATTGGTATTCACAAGACGAATTGGCATTCCATGTTATTTTCAACACTTTGGGCATATCGAACCTCAGTCAAAACATCAATTGGTTTCACTCCCTTTCAACTCGTTTACGGTTTGGAAGCTGTGTTTCCGATTTAATGCGAAATTCCATCTTTGAAATTAGCCATAGAGTTACTCCCAGCTACGTCTGAAGAGGAGAAACGTTTTTTGTACTTGGCTCAATTGGATGAAAATCGGAGAAACGCTGCAATAGCAAACGAGGCTCATGTCAAAAGAGTAAAAGCTCAGTATGATAGAAGTGTTACCCCTCGAAATTTTTCAGAAGGAGACCTAGTCTTAGTTTATGATCAAGCCAACGATAAGCTAGGAGATGGAAAATTCGTGCCCATGTGGCATGGTCCTTTCATTGTTAAGTGAAAGCTAGCAAAAGGGGCCTATGAGCTGATAGATTTTGATGGTATCCCTTTGCATAAGCCCAGAAATGGGTTATATCTGAAGCGATATTATGCTTAAACTTGGTATGGAGATTTTTTATTTTTTAGGTTATATTTCTTTACAGCTGGTGTGTCTTAGATTAGAAAGGTGTGCCTAGTTTAGAAGTGTGTTTTTATCACTATTCCTGCTTATCTGAGTTTTACTCTTGATATTGCAGATGTCGACGTCTCTTCAAACCTACATTGGTTTTGCTGATGGTGCTTGTCATAGTACACGGAACATTTCTTCCGCAGCTTGGGTTATCTATTCACCCTCTGACGAGTTAGTATCCATGCATGGGGTAAGCCTTGGTCAAACAACAAATAACATTGCCGAGTATAGTGTAGTGATTGAGTTATTATCTGAATCCATATCATTTGGAATTCGGAGTTTGATTGTTAGGTTGGATTCTGAACTTGTTGTATTACAACTTAACAGGGTTTATGCCATTAGAAATCCAGTGTTATTACGGTTATTTTTAAGAGTTCGTCTCTTGGAACATGAATTTGATTACATTGAATATCAGCATATTCCAAGACATTTAAATACATTAGCAGATGCAGTTGCTTCTAGTATGATAAATCGACATTTGCAATAATCAAAATAGTAAATTAAACAACATTCATAACATGTACACAGATAACCGGTACATAGTGATATATCATAATATTGAAGTGTTTTCAGAAAATATACATCGTCTTCGATCATAGGTTGGAAACACCTTATGATCAGCAAAAATGGTAATACAAAAGGTAAAAAATATGAGTCTACGACACGATCATCCTATCACTGATGATGATCACGATAAGAGACCACTGTCTGGGCCACCGTACATAGGAACCCCCTAAAAGGTCCCAGGACACCAATCATGTCAGTCTTTGGAATGTCTAGAGTCGGGCGCTCTAGGTGATGCTCTAAATCAGATAGAATATCTGCTGATTGGCCCTCTGGGGCTGGTGCTGCCGTAGCTGAATGCCTCCTCTCATAAGGCTGGAGATGGGCTGGTCGCTGTGGGCCCACATCTGCATTTAAAAATTTTTGTTATTAGTTTCAAGACGATTAAAATACAAAATAAAATTAGAACTTAGAAATTGTTGAAAATGATTTTTACCTGTTTCATCCCACTATTCCCCTGCTGGGAGAGCCATCTCTCAGTCATCGCAGAAATTTATCCTGGCCTATGAAAATTCCTCTATAACAAAAAGTTGGTGTTCCAGCCAATGAAAATATGAAGGAGGAAATCGAACAATCTCGACGCCCTCAACAGCGTGACGGGCCATCAATGCAACCCAATGAACCATCCTAGGTTCTTGAGGTCGACCAGCATCAACAGGAATGTTCTGCGGAGCTAACATGGGGATCCTCTCTAGAGAAAATGTGACTATAATGGATCCATATCCAAATTTATTTAGCTTTCTATTCTTTGCTTTGGTTAGTTGGCCTTTTACATTGGCCAACACAGCTTCGCACCAGTTGAAAATGGTGCCTCGAAAACAGTCTACAACAATGCACATCTGGGAACCGGTAGCCACATGCAACGTTGTTCTCCCACACAGTCTGGTGACAGTAAATGCAATAACTTTAAGCTTGGGACGGATCATAGTTTTTATGTCAATCCGTTTGTCCCTAGGGTCTGCCTGATCATCACAGAACTTTAGTCGAAGACTAGCGACAGACTGGCCACCTGGCCTAGTCCCAAATAGAGAAATTTGTACGCCCTTCTTGGACAAACCAATCAAAAAATAGATATCCTCCAACTCAATTTCGAGCCGGTGGCTACCAATAATGAAACATTGGTCCTGTACATTCCACCTGTTCACCAGCCACGTCAGGAGGTCTACCTATGCCCTCATGTCCTGAATGGCCCAAAATTTATACAAACCGCATGCTCTTAATGCTTGCATTGTAGACAAATGAAGCATTGCGGCGTCATCTACGTCTTCATGCTCACGTTCTCTCCAAATTAGCATCTTGTATATCCTACAATGCATGAAAAGACATATTAGAACAATCTAGTTTTAAAAATTTTGGGCAAAATTAAAGAAATTTAAGTTTGAAATTTAATTGCGTGGGGTCCACACTTTATTCTCATACATAGTGCTTAGGAACGCATGGGCGCTGTGAGACAAGTGTAGACCCACAAATTTTCTCTATGTAGAAAAAATTTGGGATCCACAGGGCCCGCATGTTGCACTTGCGGACCCTCGCGGGCGATTTTTTGAACATATTTTTCCTTAAAAACGAAAACTTAAGCCTAAAAATGAAATGTAAACGGATAAAATGCAAGATAAGGAGGTCGTGGATTACTTGGAGCTGACAGTTCTCGATTTCGCCGGACTGATTTTCCAGAATCTTCACAGGAAATTTTTTACCCAAAAGCTCTTACTTTTCACTCTAAACTCAAATGGTAAAAATGAAGTTAGAAAAGTCCTTTTTATAAGTTTTTTGGAATAAATGAATTTTTAATTTTCTTATTTTTCACTTTAAAAAGGTTATTTTTGAAAGCATTTTTATTTATCTTAAACAGGTATGTGTAATGTTTCGAGTTTTTGTGCAGAAATTGGATTTTTCAGGAAAATTAATCGTTTTTCAACAAAGAGCATACTTTTATAACTTTTTCGGACTCTTTAAAAAATTTACGAAAAAGCGAAATATTGGAGTCCTCTTTTAAGCTCTTTTCAGACTCTCGAAAATTGAAAATATTGCTGAGTACTTGATTATTCGAACTCGTTAAAATAAATGAATGATCGTCCCTTCAGTATAAGTTTACCCCTTTTACGAACTGAAATGGAATATTTACGAAAAAGGTATACGTTGACTAATTATGGTCAATAGAGTTCTCTCCCGCATTATTTTATCCTTTTTCGGGCTTGAGAGACCAAATTTATGAAAAAGTACCTCCATGGAGTCTTCTTAAATTTTTTCTTCTCACTCTCTAAAATTGAAAAAACACCGAGTTTCTCCTATACTGGACTCGTTAAAATGTAACAATAAAGGACCTGTTTAATTTTAAATAGGAACAAACCACTCCTTCTTAGGGTTTGAATCTTAAACTAAGTTGGACTCATCCGAAGGATGAGCTTATAAACAAGCAAATGTTATCCTCCTCAAGCTTGTCAAAAATAAAGAGGTACTTGCCAGAAATGGTGGGGGAAAAGAGAGAAAAATGAACCTGTTTGTTGTATTTTGATTATTCGAAAAGCCGTTAACCACTCTTGAACATGACACTTTTGTTCACCTAGGTTGGGAAATCCTTTCCCTAACAGTTAATCAAACCATATTGAAAGTCTTCAGCCGGTTTCTAGGTATTAGCTTTAGGTCAATTGTCACCAAACCATATGCAGTGTCGTTATGTGTTCAAGAGGACAGTTCAAACAAACCATTCATCTGCAAAATATCTGTCATCCATTTTGACCATCCTTGAGTCAGTCCTTGCCAATATATTTCTTCAAAACTTGATCTATGATTTCGTGTTGTGGGATTGCCTACGATAGATCACTTTCTATCGACGACAACTCATTATCTAGGAAGTTGATCTAGAAATCATCAGTACCTTGAAATCTGCATGCCTCAATGGAAGGTTTCTCGCCTTCGACGATAGGTTTCATCAATGACCTTTGATCAAAAGATTCCGTGACATGTTCGACTTCAGCTCATTCATTCACATTTCATGGATTGTAATGAGTACTTTGAGAGCCATTAACATTACTGCTGGTTACTCTCACACTTGTTAACAGTTTACATCATTGACTGATAATCAAGTGGTTTCTACCATGTTCAACTTCGACACATTCATTCACATGGATAGAATCGTACTAGTTCGAGATGTAGAAATCAAGACCTTGGATCTAGTTTCTACCATCCAGGCTACGAGGAATTTTGTTATTCATTTATACAGTGGAATATTCATAAACAGATGGCTGCGTCCATACTGTGTCTACGCATGTCTATACTATTGATGTATTCAAAATCGTTCTTGAATCAGAACAGTTTAAATCAGTTTCTAGTTAGTTTTGATCTGAGTATGGGAATTCCTAGCTCAGCGATGATATGTGCACATATATATTTTTCATTGAATTTTTTTACAAGTTCCAACTGGGGTCTCCACATGATGATCCTTGAAATGATTAAGTACTGCACTCTTCATATATGACAGACTTCAGATTCATCTATTCTAGACTTTTCACTTTAGGGGGAAATCTGTTGCACTGAAAATTGTCATCCTGACATTCTTCTGTGTGTATGAGCTCATTATCACTCATACTTCCTCCTTTGAAAGTATAACATATCAGTTCTTCATGTCAAACCTTGAAAATAAGAGAAAAGTTCTTAAAAATATCCTTAACTCTCATATTGGACTTTCTCTGTATCTTGCCTGCGGTCCCGCACCTAATGTTCATGAATCCTGCATACCTAAACGCACTTTCTCTATGTTATGGGTGAGGACCCCTGTAAAGATTAAAAAGGCACAAGTAAAATAAAAAAATCTCACTTTCAGTAAATTCTAGAATCCTCTAGAAAGAATCTTGTGGTGGCAGAACCGCTCTTTTGAGGTTCATGTATCCCTTACCTTATGGAGCTAACCCCTTGATGTGAGGAGCTTATCCCTTTGAAGGGGGATTCTATCTCTTCACAGTTGGAACTGAAACCTCCTCTTTTGCACTGTAAAAAGAGGCATTGGGTAGCCTCAAGGGGAGTTCAAACTTTAGAATTATTTGAGGTTAAGTGCTATTGGGATTCAGACTCATTTAACTGGTATTTTTGTGAGGAGAGATCACATACCTCTATCTGTCTCGGTTGGAAGAGTGCAATGCTTGTAAGAGTAGAGGAGATTCCTGCTTCGGACCTCGGGAAGGCCTGTTCAACATCAACGCTAAGGTTGTAAGGTTTTCCTTCTTTCAAAGTTAATACAAATGAATTAATTTTTCTCAATAAGCTTTTAATTAACTGTTTATTTCATGGATTCCTTGATCACCATGATAAGCATGATTTACGATGTTTACTATACAGGTGATATTTAATGTTTGCTTGTTTGTGACTGTAGGTTTACGAAGATAACTCCTTCAGGTGCACGAGGGACAACTACTTCGAACAAGCATTGGATCTACGGTAAGTCCTTAACACCTTTATAGTATTCTTTTGTAAATCACATATTTTTAGAGAAAAATAGGTTTATTTGGCTGTTTGTTGCTAGATTACCTTTTGGTACTAGGGAGATCGATCTTGTCCACAAGATTGATTAATCCGCCCAAAAGTTTGAAACTGATTTTAGAAGGATTAATGAACCTTAAATTCCTTAGAGAATATATTTTCAATTATAGTGAAATGAATCTAAAATTTTAAATAGGTATTTAGTAATAACTCTCCTCAATATGGTCCAATTTTCACTTTCTAAAACCTCCCAGAAAAAAATCTACAACGAAAATTCCAAATTGGCTTGTTGAAGTTGATTTTAGGAGCATTTAGGTACCCTAACTTAGAGCATATCTCTGAAAATATGATGAAACAGTACCTAAAATTTGAACCAAAATTTAATATATATTTATGGGTAAAAATGTGAAGATGGTTAACGCTTTTGTGAGAATTCGGGGTGGAAAACTTTTTTCCTCAATAGTTCGGCCAAACTTTCAAAATTAGTTTGGCCGAACTCGTTCTGTCATTTTCATTGACGACGTACTGACAAAAATGGAAAATAGATTTTTGGCCGGAGATTGGAAAACTGGCAAAAAAAGTTCAGTTGGACTTTTAAAATAGTTTGGCCGAACTATTATTTTATAAATATATCGCCCGCAAATTGTTCCAGGTTTCTTGTTCACATCTGTCTTGCACGATTTTAGTTGATTTGGTCTTGCACTCACATCTGTCCCACGCGATATTAGTTGATTTGGTGTTGCGCTCACATCTGTCCTGCGCAATTTTAGTTGATTTGGTGTTGCGCAACGCTGAGGAGGGGAGTTTTTTTTATTTGTGCCGCGCCGAGGAAGTAAGTTTTGTTAATTTTGTTATTTTCCGTAACTATTTTTTGTTCTTTTTTTTTAATTTGATTTTTTTGGTTTGCAGAGTTCTTCCACGACGTCTTCAACATCTTTAGGGATTGTATTTAGCGCCTTCAGGGATCGTTATCAGCGTCTTCAAGGATCGAATTAATTGCCAATTTTTGCTGCGACTTTCCAGGTACGTATGTTACTATCCAGTCTAATTAACGACCATGTTTGTAAAGAAGGATTTTCTCACTATTTCTGCTCAGAGTTACTGTTTGTAGTTGGACATGCAACCTTACGGATTGCATTTTGACCTCTCTAGGAACATCGTGTAGCATTGTTTTCTACAATGATTTCATATATAAGTGACACCAGGCTATCAACTTGGCATAGACTAGACTTCATGCACTTAATAGAGGTGTAATCACTAGTATAGCTTCTAGGAGTTACTGTTTCCAGCCCAGTAAAGTATCCCGACAAGCTTATTAGTCTAGTTAGTCCTGCCCGTAACCTGATGGACTAGCTTAAAGTCCAAGCATTAGTCCAATGCATTTTGATATGTGTGAATATTGTCTTAAGAAATACATAACTATCATACAATCCTGGATATGCTGCTAAATAGGTATCTGATAGGCGCTGTTCTTTATACTCTCCATCATAATCCACCCACCTTTTCATTCTTGAATTTCCTATCCCCACAGGCTACCTTTATGCACTCTAATTTACCGGCTATAAGAAGGTCAAGTTTAGCTTCTCTATCATTATCTAGATATGATGCCACTTATCTTTCTAAAATTTCTCAATTGTCCAGAGAAAAAAGCGAAAAAAAACTAGCTTATTAGCCCTGTTAGTCCCGTTTAGAGCCCTTTGGATGCTTTCTTTTTAGTATTGGCTTTGGTCCCCATAGAAACAAGCCTTATGATACTCTTCTTTAGTTCAAGCACTTTGATCTAAGTTTTACTGATCTTATTGTATAGACAAAACAACTATATATGCATATATTATGTTAACTTACCCATTTTGTGAAGTGAATACCATTTAAGCTGCAGAGAAAGAACAAATAGATCATTGTGTGTACCTTACGTTTGGAGAATTAGATTCAGCTGGAACATTCCCAACAACACCCTTATGGACATCCTGGCACCAACTTTCGTAGCTTACTTTATTTATAGCGTAATTGGAAGAATCACCTATCATGAAACTTTTTTTTATATGCTTTTCCATCCGCATAACTTGGATATAAGAGATTAAGAAAATAACAAATCAGCTCTGAATGGAGTTGTGTCAGAGAGTAAGGCTCATTGCTTCTGCTAAGAATTTACTGTACATATCTCATATTAAAAGTAGTTAAATTAAATTTACTCAGACATTGCTTCTGCTAATAATTGACTTTTCATATCTCATATTAAAAGTAGTTAAATTAAATTTACTCAGAATTTAAGCCTTTGCAAAAAAAAATTAATATTTATTATCATAATATTTCTTGAACTTCCTTCATGATATCTATGGTTGCTCACCTTCGTTCAATATTGGGTAAAAGGTCATGGTATTAACTTAATTTCTATTCTAATTCCCTTTCCTAAATTTGATTTTCATTTAATATTTCTTATCATAATATTTCTTGAACTTCCTTCATGATATCTATGGTTGCTCACCTTCGTTCAATATTGGGTAAAAGGTCATGGTATTACCTTAATTTCTATTCTAATTCCCTTTCCTAACTTTGATTTTCATTTAATATTTCTTATCATAATATTTCTTGAACTTCCTTCATGATATCTATGGTTGCTCACCTTCGTTCAATATTGGGTAAAGGGTCATGATCTTACCTTAATTTCTATTCTAATTCCCTTTCCTAACTTCCTAACTTTGATTTTCATTTAATATTTCTTATCATAATATTTCTTGAACTTCCTTCATGATATATATGGTTGCTCACCTTCGTTCAATATTGGGTAAAAGGTCATGGTCTTACCTTAATTTCTATTTTAATTCCCTTTCCTAACTTTGATTTTCCTTTTGACCTTGGAGATAAACCCAATCATTATATTGGGTAAAAGGTCATGGTCTTACCTTAATTTCTATTCTAATTCCCTTTCCTAACTTCCTAACTTTGATTTTCATTTAATATTTCTTATCATGATATTTCTTGAACTTCCTTCATGATATATATGGTTGCTCACCTTCGTTCAATATTGGGTAAAAGGTCATGGTCTTACCTTAATTTATATTCTAATTCCCTTTCCTAACTTTGATTTTCCTTTTGACCTTGGAGATAAACCCAATCATTATATTGGGTAAAAGGTCATGGTCTTACCTTAATTTCTATTCTAATTCCCTTTCCTAACTTTTATTTTCCTTTTGACCTTGGAGATAAACCCAATCATTATATTGGGTAAAAGGTCATGGTCTTATCTTAATTTCTATTATAATTCCCTTTCCTAACTTTGATTTTCCTTTTGACCTTGGAGATAAACCCAATGATTAAATATGATAGTCATCCATTCCAGGGAACTTAATATGGGTTGCTTAGTGGTTTCAAACCCTTATGATGATGTGAGGTGGTGTTTCAAACATGGGAGTAACTTGTGTTTGCATGTGATGCTCACGGGCCATGGTTTTTTTTGTGGGTTATAGATGGTTTAGTTCTACCTTCTAAGATAAAATTTCTAAAAAACTTCCCTTTATTCCTTAAAGTCAAAATAGATCTATACTAAGGATTACTCTTTATACGTATTTCTACCATATAAATTCTAACGACAATTAATCACATATGTGTTAAAGTAGAATATGAAATAAGCCCTTTTTACACTTGGCTTGTCTCTTAGGTACATAGATGTGTGGGTTTGGGAATGTGGTTCACATGAAAAGTAATAGGGATGGATTTAGTGGAAGCCTTTTATAAGATCAGAACTCAAAAAATTGTGGTATTTTCTCTTCTTTCCAACTTAGTCCATCCTTCTAGAAAAATCTCTTTTAATGAAGTAGATATATCCATAATGATCCACTGATATTTATTCACCAACAACTATTCCATTTTGGACTTTTATATCTCAAAACTATGCTCATTGAATTTATGCATCTATATATTTAAACTACTTGAAACTATTTTATTACACCATAGGAATCATTTCGAGAAAAACACATTAGCCATAAAAGTTTTCCATTGAAACCAAAAGTGATTTGATACAAAACATAGGTTATAACCTTATATAGTTTAATTGTTTCAAATATATTTTTAATAAAATGAAAAATATTCAATGTAAAACACACAGTATTTAGAAACAAAAAGTAATTTGATACAAAACATAGGTTTTAACCTTATACTATGTTAATTGTTTTGAAAATAGATTCTTAATAAAATGAAAAATATTCAATGTAAAACACATGCATATTAACATATAATTGTGATATTTTCCCTACTTTCCAACTTAGTCCATCCTTCTAGAAATATCCCTTTTAATGAAGCAAATATATCCATAGTGATCCATTGATATTTGTTCACCAACAACTATTCTATTTTGGAATTTTATATCTCAAATCTATTCTCATTGAATTTATGCAGATCTATATCTTTAAACTACCTGAAACAATTTTATTACATCATAAGAATTATTTCGATATATCTCCCATTTTAATGGGGTGTATCACATTTCGAGAAAAAAACACAAATTAGCCATAAAAGTTTCCCATTGAAACCAAAAGTGTTTTGATACAAAACATAGGTTTTAACCTTATATAGGTAATTGTTTCAAATAGATTCTTAATTTAAAATGAAAAATATTCAATGTAAAACACATGCATTCTTATACACCCTTATGTCTACGCAAAGTAGTTTGAGTGATTCCACGGGTCCTCTACACCCTTCATAGGGTATAATTGGGACATGTAGTGTTAAATTCTACAAGTTCTATAGGCCGAGTCTATAAAGGGCCAGGTAGCCTCTAGATCTCATCTTTTATGAAAGGTGACATATCTAGTAAATGCCCCTACAGTCAATCTTTGGAATAGATCTAAATAGGATTTTTTCATTTTCATATCAATGGTCTCAAACAATGAGAGAGAGAAAAAACCTTTTATATTCAATGTAAAACACACATGCATTAACATATAACTGTGATATTTTCCCTTCTTTCCAACCTAGTCCATCCTTCTAGAAAATCCATTTTAATGAAGCAGATATATCCATAGCGATCCACTAATATTTGTTCACCAACAACTATTCCATTTTGGACTTATATATCTCAAAACTATGCTCATTGAATTTTTGCATCTATATCTTTAAACTATTTGAAACTATTTTATTACACCATAGGAATATTTTCAAGAAAAACACATTAGCAATAAAAGTTTCCCATTGAAACCAAAAGTGATTTGATACAGAACAGAGGTTTTAACCTTATATAGTTAATTGTTTCAAATAGATTTTTAATAAAATGAAAAATATTCAATGTAAAACACATGCACATTAACATATAATTGTGATATTTTCCCTTCTTTCCAACTTAGTGGACATCCTTCTAGAAAAATCCCTTTTAATGAAGAAGATCTATATCCATAGTGATCCACTGATATTTGTTCACAAACAACTATTCCATTTTGGACTTTTATATCTCAAAACTATGCTCATTGAATTTATGCATCTATATTTTTAAATTACTTGAAACTATTTTATTACACCATAGGAATCATTCCCATATATCTCCCATTTTAATGGGTGTATCACATTTCAAGAAAAACAAAAATTAGCCATAAAAGTTTTCCATTGAAACCAAAAGTGATTTGATACAAAACATAGGTTTTAACCTTATATAGTTTAATTTTTTCAAATAGATTTGTAATAAAATGGAAAATATTCAATGTAAAACATGTATAGTATTTAGAAAAAAAAAAGTAATTTGATAGAAAACATAGGTTTTAACCAAGTATATATTTAATTGTTTTGAAAATAGATTCTTAACAAAATTAAAAATATTCAATGTAAAAAGCATGCACATTAACATATAATTGTGATATTTTCCCTTCTTTCCAACTTAGTCCATCCTTCTAGAAATATCCATTTTAATGAAGAAAATATATCCATAGTGATCCACTGATATTTGTTCACCAACAACTATTCCATTTTGGACTTTATATCTCAAAACTATGCTCATTGAATTTATGCATCTATATATTTAAACTACTTGAAACTATTTTATTTCACCATAGGAATCATTTTGATATGTCTCCCATTTTAATGGGGTGTATCAAATTTAGAGAAAAAACACATTAGCCATAAAAGTTTCCCATTGAAACCAAAAGTTCAATTTGATACAAAACATAGGTTTTAACCTTATATAGGTAATTGTTTCAAATAGATTCTTAATTTAAAATGAAAAATATTCAATGTAAAACACATGCATTAACATATATAATTTTGTGATACTTTCCCTTCTTCCAAAATTAGTGGACATCCTTTTATAAAATTCTCTTTTAATGAAGTAGATATATCCATAGTGATCTGCATAGTGATCCACTGATATATGTTCACAAGCAACTATTCCATTTTGGACTTTTATATCTCAAAACTATTCTCATTGAATTTATGCATCTATATTTTTAAACTACTTGAAACTATTTTTATTACAACATAGGATTCATTTCAATAGATCTCCCATTTTAATGGGGTGTATCACATTTTGAGAAAAACACATTAGCCATAAAAGTTTCCCGTTGAAACCAAAAGTAATTTGATACAAAACATCTAGGTTTTAACCTTATATAGTTAATGTTTCAAATAGATTTTTAATAAAATGAAAAATATTCAATGTAAAATACATGCATTAACATATAATTGTGATATTTTCCCTTCTTTCCAACTTAGTGGACATCCTTCTAGAAAAAACCTTTTAATGAAGAAGATATATATCCATAGTGATCAACTAATATTTTTTCACAAACAACATTTCGAGAAAAAACAAATTTAATACAAAAACATAGGTTTTAACCTTATATAGTTAATTGCTTCAAATAGATTTTTAATGAAATGAAAAATATTCATTGTAAAACACATGCACATTAACATATAATTGTGATACTTTCCCTTGTTTCCAACTTAGTGGACATCATTCTAGAAAAATCCCTTTTAATGAAGCAGACATATCCAAGTGGCATTAATATTTGTTCACAAACAACTCTTCCAGTTTGGAATTTTATATCTCAAAACTATTCTCTCATTGAATTTATGCATCTGTATTTTATTACACCATAGAAATCATTTGATATATCTCCCATTTTAATGGGGTGTATCACATTTCGAGAAAAACGCATTAAAGCCATACAAGTTTCCCATTGAAACCAAAAGTGATTTGATACAAAACATAGGTTTTAACCTTATATAGGTAATTGTTTCAAATAGATTCTTAATTTAAAATGAAAAAATATTTAATGTAAAACAAATGCATTCTTATACACCCTTATGTATACATAAAGTAGTGTGAGTGATTCCAGGGTCCTCTACACCCTTCATAGGGTATAATTGGGACATGTAGTATTAATTTCTACAAGTTCTATAGGCAGAGTCTGTAAAGGGCCAGGTAGCCTCTGGATCTCATCTTTTATGAAAGGTGACATATCTAGTAAATACCCCTACATTCAATCTCTGAAATATATCTAAATAGAAGTTCTTCATTTTAATATCCAATGTAAAAAAAATGCATTCTTATACACCCTTATGTCTACGTAAAGTAGTGTGAGTGATTCCATGGGTCCTCTACACCCTTCATAGGGTATAATTGGGACAGGTAGTGAACTAACTTCTACGAGTTCTATAGGTAGAGTTTGCAAAGGGCCAGGTAGCCTCTGGATCTCATCTTTTATGAAAGGTGACATATCTAGTAAATGTCCCTACAATCAATCTCTGGAATAGATCTAAATAGAAATTCTTCATTTTAATATCCATAAAACACAACCACTTTAAGGTAAACTGTGTACATGTGTTATTTCTCCCGCAAACTAAAGGCTTCCTCCCAATAATTCTAGATGTGAATTCTACCATAAAATTTTTAAGTCAAACTTTAAGATAAACCATGCATATGTCATTTATCTCATGATCTTGTGTCATTTCTCCCATGCATTTGCAATAAATGTCAATTTAATGTATATTTATTTATTTTCAGGGATAAGAAAACCATTAAATATGGTTGAAAAATGGAAATTATGAATAGAAGTTTCTTACTATCCCAATCCAGGGAAAGAAATGATTACATATGTGCTTTCCAATATTGAGACTAGAAAATTCGTCCAAAGGAAAATGAATATACTGGGAAGAACAACGAGGCATATTATATTGGATTGATAGAAGGCTTGGGAACAACTATGGAGTATGGATAAAATGAAATTGTAGTTTTTACCAATTCTGAACTTGTGTGCAACCAGATGAATGGCATGTAACAAGTTAAGAAGGAGAGGCTAAAAGAATTGCATGGAATAGAAAACAATATTGTTAGCCAATTTCAATTTTTTAGTATAAGACATTGTTCAAATGTGAATAAGATATCCACTGATATAGTGCGTGGGGAATGCCAATTCAGGATTCATCTATCAAAGATGAACTAATATATGAATTAGAATTATACGGGGTAATGGAAATGCAAGATTCATATCTCAAAGACGAATTAGTTTTGAGACACTCTTCTCCAAAAATGCAAGATTCATCTCTCAAAGATGAATTAGTTTTGAGACGCTCTTCTTCAAAAATTCATGATTCATCTCTCAAAGGTGAATTAGTGTTGAGACTCTCTCCTTCAAAATTTATTGATGGACATTGTAACATATCTTGGATATGTGTGTGTTTTGTACATATAAATGCGCCTTTTTTAATGGCCATGTGATTTTTTCAATTATATAGCAAGTGTGCTCCCACCACACCATGTAAAGTGCAAATTGGTGAACTTCACATTTTTATAAAATTAAAATGCGGGGACTTCAACATTTTTTTTTTAAATGGAGTTTGTTTAAATGGAGTTTCACTTCTTTTTTAATGAAAATGTTTTTTTTTCAATTTTATACCAAGTGTGCTTTTAAAGTTGTGTTTTACATAATTTGTGTACAATAAATTACATCATTTTTCTGAAATTTATTTTGAACTTATTTTAAATTCTAGTCATTTTAAAAAGAAATTGTAAATGTCCACTATATATATATATATATAAGGATGGATGACAAATATCAACAGAATCCCATATCTCTAGGAGATGGGGGGATCGGGGATCGAGGGATGTTCATGGTATTTAAATATAATCTTAAATCTACATGCATGTGCGTACATATGGAATTGATTTTTTATCGAATTTGTGAGTTAAAGTAGTTGTTAATAAGTATCTTTTTTTATTTTTTAGGAGATAAGAGGAGAAGGGTCTCTACTCCATCCATGGAGCATGCCAATGGTTCACCCAGTCGTGGTATGGTTCACGTAATTTAATCAATGAATATGTACATGTATTTATATGTACGAATGCATTTTCTAATTATATAAATATAATTAAG
The DNA here is from genome assembly GCA_034641835.2 of Pinus albicaulis. Classification (NCBI taxonomy): domain Eukaryota; kingdom Viridiplantae; phylum Streptophyta; class Pinopsida; order Pinales; family Pinaceae; genus Pinus; species Pinus albicaulis. The sequence continues at coordinate 426,637,572 of CM076581.1, read as the reverse complement.
GATGGATGACGAAGATCAACAGAATCCCATATCTCTAGGAGATGGGGGGATCGGGGATCGAGGGATGTTCATGGTATTTAAATATAATCTTAAATCTACATGCATGTGCGTACATATGGAATTTATTTTTTATCGACTTTGTGAGTTAAAGTAGTTGTTAATAAGTATATTTTTTTATTTTTTAGGAGATAAGAGGAGAAGGGTCTCTACTCCATCCATGGAGCATGCCAATGGTTTACCCAGTCGTGGTATGGTTCACATAATTTAATCAATGAATATGTACATGTATTTATATGTACGAATGCATTTTCTAATTGAATATAAATTCATATTTGTTTATGAACCTTCTCTCTCGTCTATAGAGGTTGGTGGTGGTTCAAATCCCCTTAGAGGGCCATCAATAAGTGTTAGTAGGTTGCATGAAGGTGGTGATATTTATTCCCTCAAAGGCCAATCAATGGTTGGTGGTGTTGGTTCTCAGCAGGGTTGTTATGGTTCTCAATAGTTTGAGGGTGGGGAAGATGCTAGCCAACCACATCGAGGTTGCCATCAATTTGAATATTTTTTTCATTCAATTTGTACAAATTTGTTTACATGTTTTTTTTATAATATACAAAATTTTATATATTGATGCAGAGGCTAAAAATGATCCAAATGTTGGTCGAAATAAATTAAGGGCAGAATGCTTCATTCAAGAAGAAGGTTGTCCACCCACCACGACATATCCGGTCGACATTTCCGAAATACCGTGGGAAAGAAACATGCAATAATGCACCTTGGAAAGGTGTCAACAACTTCATGCAAAATTGTAGAGAGATCTCGTGTCTTTGACTCTACCTGCTGAGAGTCAACAAAGCTTGGAAATAGTTACACATTATTTAGGAAAACTAGTAGATGTGTACCAAAAGCTTGGGCCAAATACGAATACTTTTGTGGATGTCATGAGAAAAAAAGGAAACAATGATGGGACCCAATAAATGGGAGGTTGTTAAATAAAGAGTGATAACAACAATGACAAAGTCTATGTTTACTTTTAAAGAAGGGCTGAAAAGAAAGATTTTGAAGGTGCAATATTTCAAGCACCCTGATATAGCTCACTATTTGTATGATAGACATCTTGCGGCTTATGGAAGACTCCCATGGAACGACGAGGTTCCACTTTATTTTGCAAAATTCTTTTATGTAGAATTCTTTTTGGAAATGAAATCCAATTACAATGACCTTCTCTCTGAATTTTTTTGTCCTAGGAAAGGTCAATTATGTGACCGTAGGGGCATTAGGTGTGATGTTCAGTTGCATCGTCCTGAACCACCATTGGTTACTCGACCTGTTCGTGTCAAAAATTTGCAGTCAAATATGGAAGCCACTTCTCAAATTAGTCAAGAAGCAAGGGATGCCATCATCGACAATGTTCACAATGGATTGGGTGGAGTCGATGTTTCTCTAAATAAACAAAGAGCACGCGAGAATGCACGCACCAATTTTGTGTATTATACAGATGAAGAGATTGACAACATGAGTGTTGAAGATCTAAAAACATATGCAAATAATTGTTGCAATGGTTGGCATGATCTAATTTTTAATGAGGTAGAGGGCATGGGAGCAATATGTGTTAATGGTTAGGATTCAATTATTTTAACACAAACATACATTTGTAATATATATATATATATATATATATATATATATATATATATATATATAGGTACATTAATCTAACACCAATGTATTATTAACACCATTTCTAGTTGTCACGCTTGATAAATGAAGAAAATGCTAATATCACGTTCGGAGCCTCAATTTCAAACAATCAAGATGGGTCTCACCATCAAGATATGTTGGCAAATGTTAGCGTTTTTTAAACTTGATATTTTTAAAATAAATAATTGTGCACACATGTACATTTTCATGTATATATAATAAAATGTTTTAACAGATTCAGATTCCGTCCGATGTTTTTGGGATGGTGGTACTTTCTTTTTCCTTAGGAGATGTACCTTCTACTTCCTTAGGAGATGTGTCAGGTTCACAACAAGTATGGACAATTTTTCACTTTTAAAATTTATATGTTTTTAAGTTATATATATATTCCACCTCAAAAGTTCCATTAAAAAATGAGATATATATCTATATCTTGAGTTATTTTAAATTTTTTGAATTTAAGGTTTTTGGAGATTTTATTTTGGAGCCTCTCTTAGGAGATGTGCCATATGTGCCAAATCCACCTGCAGAAGTATTCAATTTTTCACTTTTAAATATATATGTTTTTAATTTATAACTTATAAATTGAAGTTTAAAAGGTTTATTATAAATTGAGATCTTGACCTTGAGTTATTTTAAATGTACTTAAATTAAATTTTTTAATTTTAGGTTTCTATAGAGGATTTCTTTTCTCCACGGACTCTAGTGATGGAGATAGGAACATCCACAACATTTCAACCATTTGAACAAGTTGTCTAATTTTTTTTAATATTATTGAAAATAAGTTTATATATATATATATATATATATTGTACAGTTCACTGTTGGAGATGTTCCCATGGGGGAAGTTGTTGCTGTCGAGCAACAAATGGAGAGGGAACCTCATGAGGTATTGCATAATGTTTTTATATATATTTTGTTTTTTACATGAATTTCTATATATTCTCAGTCATTTTTAAACATCAAATTTTAATTTTTGTACGTGCATTATGTACAGGTTCCCCATGCTTTGCAAGATAGCTCGCGGATTGAGACTCTACTAGGAAAGACACTACATCCATCTGTATTTGATGGATGATTTCTAAATTTGATTGAGTTTCTAGTCTAAAATTTACTTTTTTATATATTATCTAGACAAATATATATATATATATATATATATATATATATATATATATATATATATATATATATATATATATATATATATATATCTTGATACTTCATACTTGTGAGATCTACAAATTTTGGACATATATTTTATGTGAACTACATTTGGATAGTTGAACTACTAGTAATGTTGTGATATATAATTTAATGTTTTTCTTTTTAACTACATTTGACATGTGAAGTAATGTTGTGGTATAATTTGTTTTGTTTTTAAAAGTTAAGTTTTGGATAGTTGAACTACTAGTAATGTTGTGATCTATAAATTAATGTTTTTCTTTTGAACTACTTTTGGCATGTGAATTAATGTTGTGTTATAATTTTTTTGTTTTTAAAAGTTAAGTTTTGGATAGTTGAACTACTAGTAATGTTGTGATCTATATATTAATGTTTTTCTTTTGAACTACATTTGGCATGTGAAGTAATGTTGTGTTATAATTTGTTTCGTTTTTAAAAGTTAAGTTTTGGATGGTTGAAGTACTTTTGACATGTGAATGTGAATTAATATTGTGTTATAATTTGTTTGGTTTTTAAAACTTAAGTTTTGGATAGTTGAACTACTAGTAATGTTGTGATCTATAAATTAATGTTTTGCTTTTGAACTACATTTGGCATGTCAAGTAATGTTGTGTTCTAATTTTTTTTTTTTTTAAATTAATTTTTGGATGGTTGAAGTACATTTGGCATGTGAATTAATGTTGTGATCTATAATTTTTTGTTAAGTTAAAAGTTAAGTTTTGGATGGTGGATCTACATTTGGCATGTGATATAATGTTAAATGTTTTTATTGGATAGTTGAACTACAATTGGAAACAAAATCCCTTTACATGATAAAAGGGATTTGGAAACTATATATATCCAATACATGCAACATTTTTCATCAATGCATGTATAGAAAATCTACTTTCAGTTTATCCTATGTGCATGTCCCAAAACAATTTGTACATGTGCAAACACTTGCACAGATAACATAACAAGGCAAATCAATTTTTAGTTGAGTTCTGGAAGTTCTAAAACATAATCTAAAGAGAATAAAATGTTGGGCAGCTCAATCAAAAAAATTCCAATGGAATTCCATCTTCAATGATCTGTTCATGATCGGATTTTAACATTTTCCATTTCTTAATTTTCGTTTTTTTCTTTGATTGAACCTCTATCAACTTTATGTGTGCTGCACACACCAAGTGACTATATTGACAACTTATGACATCAGGTTCATAGTCTTAAAAGTAAACAAAATCCCCACTTTGATTAGTTTTTATGAAAAAATAACCTTTCAGTATCATAGATCCTCTTTCATATGGAAACCCGTGATCATTATAGTTTTCTAATAATTTAATTTTTCGTTTAGTGCAACACATCAAATAATACTTTACATTTTCATCGTTGTTAGTAGGTGCAGTTACAATAAAAACATCTCCTACACAATAAAACAAACTTAACAAAATTAAATGTATTTAGATTGAGTTTCACACGTCAATTAGTGCATAATAGTTTCACCAATTGAATAAAGTTTAAAAATGGAAATAATATCATATTCAAAGAGATAGAAAGGTTAAATATTGCATAAGCATTTCACTAGTTGAATAAAATTCAAAAAGGAAAAATCTGAAATAGAATCTTATTCACTGGATAGAAAGGTTAAATTTCTTCTCCATATAATAACTCAAGGCAATCTTCTTTTGACAAAGTGACTCATCCAAAGTGTAGATTTAGGTGATTAATAATGTCATCAATTTACCAATTTATAAATCAACAAGGCTTCCTATTTGATCACATTAATGACATTGACCCCATTTCAACAAACATATATGTACTTCTTATCTTTCCAATCAAAATTAAAGGGATTTATATGGGAGAGACAGACAGAATATATAGCCCATCAACTAATTTTTAGAGGTCAATGAAGGTATCTAGTGAAATGGAAAAGGTAAAAGAAGGCTCAACCAATAGGAGTTTTCATCATGTGGGAAAATTTTTGGAACACTTGATTGTACTCAAGTAATCTTAAGATTGCTTTTGATCTCTACATACACTTGTTTGAGTGAAAAAATTTCCAATCGGAATAACATAGCTTTTCAATCCAACTAACCATATCAATTGACCTCTATTTGAAAAAAGAGTAAAGAAAAGATAACATGCCAACAAAATAATATTCTTGGTTGTCAATTTTTATTGGAATAGCTAATCATATTAAGGATTCTCCATCCAAAAACAATTTCAATGAAGAGAATAATAAGAATCCAAAAGTTTCTAAAAATAATTATTGCCTCTTTATTCTTTTTAAGAATAACTTAAGAATTATTTTTAGAAACTTTTGGATTTTTATTATTCTCTTCATTGAAATTGTTTTTGGATGGAGAATCCTTAATATGATTTAGCTATTCCAGTAAAAAATAACAACCAAGGATGTTATTTTGTTGGATTTTTGGTTTTTTTTACTTTTTTTTAAAATAGAGCTCAATTGATATGGTTAGTTGGATTGAAAAGCTATGTTCTTCCCATTGGAAATTTTTTCACTCAAACAACAGTATGTAGATATTAAAAACAATCTTAATATTACTTTCAAGTACAATCAAGTGTTCCAAACATTTTCCCACATGATGAAAACTCCTATTGGTTAAGCCTTTTTTGACCTTTTCGATTTCACTAGATACCTTCATTGACCTCTAAAAAGTAGTTGATGGGCTATATGTTTTGCCTCTTTCCCATATAAATCCCTTTAATTTTGATTGGAAATATAAGAAATATATATATGTTTGTTGAATCGGGGTCAATGTCATTAATGCACTCAACTAGGTAGCCTTGTTGATTTATAAATTGGTAAATTGATGACAATAGTGATCACCTAAATCTACACTTTGGATGAGTCACTTTGTCAAAAGAAGATTTCCTTGAGTTATTATATGGAGAAGAAATTTAACCTTTCTATCTTGTGAATAATATTCTATTTCATATTTTTCCTTTTTCAATTTTATTCAACTAGTGAAATGTTTATGCAAGTTTTTAAAACTCAAGTTTTGGATGGTTGAAGTATATTTGGCATGTGAAGTAATGTTGTGAAGTACAATACACACACACACACACACACACACACATGTGCATTGATGAAAAATAATGAACATATATGTACATTATAGATTGCATTTTTAAAATTTTATGATTGTTTTCAACACATCTAACAAGACCTATAATCTTATGATTGTTTATATATATATATATATATATATATATATATATAAACAATCATAAGATTATAGGTCTTGTTAGATGTGTTGAAAACAATCATAAAATTTTTAAAATGCAATCTATAATGTACATATATGTTCATTATTTTTCATCAATGCACATGTATAGAAAAGCTACTTTCAGTTAATTCCATTCTTGAACATATATATCCAATACTTAAACATTTTTCATCAATGTCAATAGAATTAAGCTTCTTTTCATCAATGGCTAGATATAGAATTTAGCTACTTTCAGTTACTTGCATTCTAGAACATATATATTCAGTACGTGAAACATTTTTCATAAATGCACATGAGAAAACTACTTGAACAATTAATTGCATTCTATAATATATATATATATATATATATATATATATATATATATATATATATATATATATATATATATATATATATATATATATATATATATATATATCCAATACGTGCAAAATTTTTCATAAATGCACATAAAAAAGCTACTTTTAGTTAATTGCCTAGAACATATCCGACCATTGGACATACAAATTTTGTACTAGATTTTCTATCAGGAATAGAGATGTGGGTCAAATCTCACCAAAAGTAAGAGAAGTGCTCTGAGTCTCTTGTTTGAAAGGAATCTTCGTACAAAACTATATTGTGGATGATTTATTTACATTTCATACTTTTTACCAGAAAATCCCACGAGAAAAATTGGTCACATTCAGTCCGTGTATATATCTAGTACATGCAACATTTTTCATCAATGCGAATATAAAAACTACTTTCAGTTAATTGCATTCTAGAACATATATGTTCAGTACAAGAAACAATTTTCATCAATGCACATATAGTAAAACTAATTGAACAGTTAATTACATTCTAGAACCTATCCAATACATGCAACATTTTTCATCAATGCATGTAAAGAAAAGCTACTTTCAGTTGATCCTATTGTGCATGTACCAAAACAATTTTTACATGTGTAAACACTTGCACAGGTAACATAACAAGGCAGCTCAATTTTTAGTTGAGTTTTGGAAGTTCTAAAACATAATCCAAAGAGAACAACTTGTTGGGCAGTTCAATCAAAAAAATTCCAATGGAATTCCATCTTCAATGATCCGTTCATGATCGGATTTTGACATTTTCCATTTCTTAATTTTCTTTTTTTTCTTTGATTGAACCTTTATCAAATTTATGCGTGCTGCACACACCAAGTGACTATATTGAGAACTTATGGCATCAGGTTCATAGTCTTCAAAGTAAACAAAATCCTCACTTTGATTAGATTTTCTGAAAAAATATCCTTTCAGTATAATAGATCCTATTTCATATGGAAACCCATGATCATTATAGTTTTCTAATCATTTCATTTTTCATTCAGTGCAACACATCAAATAATCCTTCACATTTTCATTGTTGTCAGCAGGTGCAATTACAACAAAAACATCTCCTACACAATAAAATAAACTTAACAAACTTATGTATTTAAATTTATTTCTAGATATTTATCATTTGAAAGAAATTCAAATGTTACCTTATCTAACAAGATCAGAAACTCGATCACCATCGGATGATATTGTAGTCTCCTCTCATTTCATTTCTTCAAACATTGCAAAAGAAATTTTTCCCTTTGTATTAGGTTCTGTATATTTCAAATCTTTTACATACATTTTGTTTTCACAAACGTCAGTGGATTCTGTGTTGTCTATGCAGACATGACAAAAACAAGAATATTTTCTTTTACCCAATGCAAACACATTTCTGGAAAACTTTGTTTTAATTGAATGCAATTTTCGAGTCCCTTTTATTGTTTCAACGTCATTTCCAATTGATCTATCTACTTCTTTGATCCCAGTATGCCAAAAAAGCCTTTATATGGACAATTCAAAGAAGAATTTAAATATGATATCAAAATACAATCAAAGATAATCAATCAGAGATAATCAAATTGTGATAAATTACACTGTTTAAAATTAGATATCCAATAAAAATTAAAATGAATGTACCTTCGCACTTCCCTTGATCGGTTAGTCTCTTGGCTTAGAGCAGTGATGCACCATTGAAAAAAATCTTTAGCATCCACAAGTCAGCTTGTAGAGGGATTCATTTGATATCTTTGAAGTGCTTGTTTTATGCATGCCCCTGCACCGTCATGTTCTCCTTTTCCATGACCAGTCTCGAAGAAATTCCAAAAATGTTTAATGCAAGTTTTCTTATGAAGACAACACAACCAAAAGAATGATCGTGCAGATTTGAATTGATTTGCGCATCCATCTAACCATATCCAATATTCATTGAATGTTATTCCTTGACTTTTCAAGGAATCATAAATCCTTCCAAAATAGTGTTGTACAAAATATGTATCATGTGTACCATCATCACTGATATAAAAGTGATATTATTTAACAAAATGTCGATTTTCACTGGTGCTTTCTATATGATTGACGTTTTGTTCATCATGTCTATATAGAATATGGACGAGCATGGAGACTTGGTCAGAATGATAGTATTCACTCTGAATTTCTTTTTGTCGAACAAATGTGTAGTTTTTTTGCAAAATCAATTATTGAAAAAATGGTCCCTAGTGGAAAGACTTCACGGGATTTTTTGAATTGAAAGTCTTGCCATCGAGCTCTATGGGAATGCTTGGTGTATTTATAAATTTCTGCCTCAAAATTTCTCAAAAAGTCTATCACAAAAATTTCTTCTTCTCGTAATTCAATTCTTTTAGTACTATTTTCACCTTGAATCGATGTATGGATATTTTCATATCTCTTCCATTTCACTTTCATGTTGGACAATGATTGATCATTTATATCAATATGATATTTGTTTTTAAATTTAGTCAAATTTCCACAATCATCACATTTTTTACCACCAACACATTTATTTTCGTAAAATAGATCATCGCTTTGTCTTTCACATAAAATTTGAGATATGAAATCATGGATAGTGGAAGGAGGAGGTGAATCCTTCCAAAATGTTCTACCAAAATTAAGGAATGTGTCATAATATAACTCAAATTCCACATGATAACGACAACAACAAGTGTCACGTACGGTGATAGGTTTTACATACCATGGTTTTTGTTGAACAAAAGCACTGATTGACACATGAATTTCATGATTCTCTTCTTTGAAATTGTTGAACAAATCTATCTAGGTGGTTTCCAAGAAATATTTTTCATGTTCTTCGTACTGATTTCATGCTATTATTCTTCACATCACATCCCTTGCATTTGGAAAAACATGTGAATTTTTCTTCCAATATTCATATATTATTTTTTTAACATGTTCTCCAAGTCTATCTTTGTATGGTTTCCTACAAATAGCTCTCCAACAAGCGAGCTCATCATTTACATCTATTTGCAATCGAAATTTCCGACGTTTGTGAAAAAAATTTCATGAGGTTCCTAATGCTTGTGCCATATATTTTACCAAGAGATTCTCTTTAGCACTTGATGAAACCACTGCCATATGTATTTCTCTACGTACAACCGAAACATTTTTCTCTCTAGATCTTCTAATTGAATTTATAGCACTATTTATATTTTGTATCACATTTTCCTTCATTTTTTTTTTATCTTTGGTTGATTTTCGAATACCCAATAAAGTCGTAGCTTCTTTTAATTTCCTTAATGATAGGAGATATTTCAACATTTGGGCTTGAACTATCACATTTTCCTTTATGAAGTACGTATTAAAAATGCGTTTAACACGATATCGTATATAATGGTCAGCTTTTTTATCTCCATATGTGTGAGTGTCAACATTTTCTAACATCTCATCATTGACATTGATTTCATCTGTACATATTCAAATGAATAGTACATATAATAAGTTTACATATTCAATAAATAACTAAATTAATAAATATATGTATAATTTCAATAATACATGCATGTGTTCAACATATATATATCGATATGTACATACCTTGTGATTCAATTTCTTCGGTTGAATTTCTTTCAACATTTTCAACATCTTCAGTCATTGCTTCAATATCTCTTTCACTTTCTCTTTCAAAATTTTGTATCTCATCGTCAATGTTTTGAGGAATATCTCTATCTATTTACATTGCAAAATATTCTTCAAATTAGTTCATTCAATAAAAATTAAGCTTCACATTTTACACTAGGAAAATTTTAAATATATCAAACTCGTAATATTTACATTTACATACCTACTTCAACTTCTAGTTGAGGTTGATTTTCCCCTTCAATATTTGACAGTGCTTCTATCTTTATTTTGTGAGATTGTCTTGTCTCTTCTCTACATTCCTTAGGGTCTCTTTTTCGATCATATTTTCTCGTACAATTCCTTCGATTTCCCATGATAATAGAGTATGAAGTTCAAAAAATTTCCTTCAAAAATTTAGACAAAACTCAATTAAAAAAAACATCACAGAAGATTTAATTTAAAAAAAAAAACTCATTTTAAAAATTTTGCAAAAACTACATACTTCAATCCAAAACACTTACTTTAAAAAGTCCGAGAAAAAAATGTCTTATAAAATTGAAACGAAGCTCAAAATATTTTCTTCCAAGTCCTACAAAAATATTTCATTTAAAAAGTTAGACAAAAATTCATTTAAAAATATCATTATAAAAGATTTACTTTAACCCAAAACACGTACTCTAAAAAATATCACTTCAAAAAATGCCTCCAAAAAATGTCTATTGAAAATTAATTCCAACTTCTTAAAAAATGCCACTTTAAAAAATACTTCAAAAAGGCCTCTAAAAAAATATCACTTTAAAAAATACTTCCAAAAAATGTCCAAAAAATGTCCTTTGAATATTAAGCCTAAAAAGAGTCCTTTAGAAATTAAGCTCAAATCTATACCTTAAAAAAAATGATGCCCAAAAAAATCCAAAAAATGTATCACATACCTCCATGAAAATTAAGCCCAAATCCATACTTTCAAAAAAAATGAAGCCCAAAAAACATCCAAAAAATGTATCACATACCTCCAAGAAATGTCCTTCGAGTGTTACTCCAGGAAAAGTCTTTAAACCCAAAACAATTTTTTGCAAAAATGTTCTTTGAATGTACCTCCAAGAAAAGTCCTAAAACCCAAAAGAATTCTTTGCAAAATCAGACCAAGACCTTTGTAAAATCAGACCAAATGTGTGAAAATATGCGAAAATAATGAATGATTTCGCAGCAATCTATATTGCCGCGAAATTTTTTTCTGGAGGGGCTCCACGGTATTTTCCAGCTGACATAAAGTCAGGTAAAAGTTTATCTGAAATTTTATAAAAACATTCAGCCGAAATTTTATGTCGTTAGACTTGACGGGTTGTTGGCGCAAAAAAAATTCAACCGAACTTTTTTTAAGAGTTCGGCCAAAACTAATGCATCAGCAATTACACAGAGCCAAGATTTGAATACGTATCTGAAACTTTGGACTGATTAAACTCCATGAAACATTCTGAATTAATTGTCGGAACCAAGACAAGAATTTTCAGAATTGAATCTACTTTCAGGAAATATAACTTTTTTGAAATTTCATAAATATTTACTAATTTTAATTAATTTTGTAGTAAAATGGGTGCAAACAATTTTTGAAGGTCATTATGATTCAGTGAAATCATAATTTTGTATCTTCCAAAATACATTGTAAAAAAAATCGAAAAAATTATGGTGCATTACATTGGTCAGTCGTCTCTAATGGGTAGCTTTTAGATTTTTAGTTTATAACTTATATGTTAATAAATTTCTTGCGTCGCGAAACATATTCAAAATATGCAGTTTTTTCATATTGGACCAGTTCAAAAAATTCTAGAAATTATGATATGCATCCATTGGCTTTGTAAATATGACAAACCCGAAGTAGATTCTGTCTAGATTGTTGTAACACATTTTGTTTCTCAAAAACACAAATTTTCAAAGAATACAACATTGTGTATTAACATGACTTCTTATGAATCCTTTGATTGTTAAAAAACACACACTCAAAGAAATGCTAAGTTGACATATCAAATGTGTATAAAAAATTTCCAAAAATAAGTAATAGAAAGGAAATTTCATAACTTTTATTTTTATCAATAAATTGAATTTAAACAAAAATTTGTTCTAGCTTTCAGAAAGTTGAAGAACCGAAAAAAATGAAATTTTTTTGTCAAAAAGGGGAAAAAAGTGTAACCCAACTTCACATTTTCACCCTTATCCTTAACATGCTCCAAGTTTCACCATCTGAAACCTCCCAGGAAAAGGTATAGAAAAATTTCATGATGATCTGTTTGGAAAAGAAAAACCCTAGGATCATGAGCTATGATACCAAATATTATGAACCTCGAACTTAAAAAATGATAGGAAACCAATAATTACAATACCTTTTGAGGATAAAACCTCCTTTTGCAATTAATGCAATGTACAAGACAATATTTTATGATCCTAAGACTAGGTTTCCTTAGTGTTTGTGTGTTTGTGTGTGTAGGAGACAAAAGAGTACAATTATAATAAAATGGGACCGTGGTAGGTTCTATCCTAAATAAAAATATAATGATATAAATGTAATCACACAATATATAGGGCTTAATAAGGGGTTTCAAAGTTAACATGGGGCTTATATAGGTATTAACAAAACCTTAAATCATGGTTATATCATCAACATCTAATAAATATCTTAGTATTGACATAATTAGACCAACTCAAAATTTCATGAAGGTTTTTTCTAAGAGGACTAAAACTAATATTAAGGCTAAGGTTATATCAATAAAAGTCTAGTTGGATTAGAATAAGAGTCATAAGTATCCATTTCATTTCCAACCTCAGGTCATCCTAATAGAATGAGAAACTGTGACCGATTGTCGTGTTAGTGTCGGCCTGCTTCCATCATCAATGATCAAATGGGCTCTTACAATGTCTTGTTAAGTTCTCAAAGTCAATTTTTTTTCATTTCATTAGGTCTTCAAGTAAAAATTTGGTCACTAGCTAGTGTGTCTAGGGTTATTTACACTCCTTTAAAAAAAATTACATGTCGGTCCTTGTCATAACTCAGTTGAGTGTACCATCATTGGAAGGTCATCATCATCACTTCAGTCAACATCATCATGATTTCATTCAGATCAGTGTCTCCATTAAGTCATTAGGGTTTCATTCATCCAAAATCTGTCATTTCATGCATAAAATATGGCAATGAGGAGTGGTAATAGGTAAATTTCTTCAATAAAGTTTGGTTTCAAATGTAATTTATGTTTTCAAATTGTAATAAGTTCATCATGTTCCTAAATGTGGCATAAGAAAGTTTCAAAGCTACAATTTTTCAAAGCAAATTGAAAAGACATGTAGTGGGCCATCCCACTACTATGAAGAAAAGTGACCATCACAAGCTATAAAAGACCAATTCAAGCTCATTTTATCATTCACCTCATTGAATAAGAACTCTCATTCATCACCAAGTGAAATCTCAAAAAATTCAAGTATAAAAAATTCCAAATTTTGATGCCAAAGTAGCCACGCTGTGATTTCTGGGCTACATGCTACACTTTCTTCCAAACGTTGTGTTTTATCTCTTGGAGGCATAAAATCAACTTCTGAAGGCTTTTGAAGGATATCAAGGTGTCTATAATTATTTGAAAAGTAAGTTACACGTCAAATGACCCCTCCTTGCAGCTCAATTTCATTGTTTAGGTGTATAAACCCTCCATTGGCCCCTACGTTGTATTTTAGTGGCTGATCCATATTTTAAAATTTTTCAAGGTAAATAAATTTTCCCATAGTTTTCTACCTTTCCTCACACCCAAGACCATCTCCCATAGCCTTCACACCCCATCATTTCCATTTCCTAAGCCCCAAAACCTAAACCCTAGCCTAATTCTCTTTCCATTTTGTAGTTTTTCTCAGCTAGACAAAATTCCTCACCAATTCCTCATACCCATTTCATGATCAATCTACCCCCTAAAGTTTCATAAGACCCCTATCCACCTCCCTAAATTGTCCTACTCCCATCTCCCTTCCCTAACCCCTTCATCCTATCCCTTCACTCCCTTCCCCTATTTTGTCCCATTAGGGTTTTCCCCTTGCAAACTATCAAATGGAGGAGAAGAGACCTTACAATAAGGGAGGCCAACTGTCAAGATATGAGCCCTTAACCACTCATGAAGTGATGTCTTCACCATTATATAAGCAGTGTTTTCATAGGGTAGGGTGTCTTCCTTTTTGTGAGAGAGTCAAATACCATGCCACATTGACTAAATTGTTTGCCACTCAGCTCAAAAAGGACAAGGTCGTGATTGCAGGGGTTACATTCACTATATCAACTGATGTAGTACCAAAGGCCACAAGGTTACCCAATCATGGTAAGAAACAGTTCAAGAACCAAGACCTAGAGATTCAAAACTACAAGCCCTACCTCAGAAGACACTATCAACAACACATGAAGAAGGTTTTTCCTGTTGGGCACCTCCTTGAGAAGTATACACCACTGATGAAGATCATCATGAAGTACTTCACTTGTGAGGGAAGAATTTCTAGACTATACAGGTATCATATCAATACTCATGCATTTCACAGGGGTAAAGCCACTAAATTTTCCCTACTACGTCTACGGAAGTCTGGAAAAGATGGCAGAAAAAGTTCGGCATAAACAGAGTGGTCTTCAAGTCGACCTCTTCCACCATGCTCTTATCAAGTTTTACACCAGCTTGAACAAAAGAGCATCACATGGGAAACCTTCATGCAAGCAGATGTCTTTTTTCCTTCTAGTAGCCAGCCTACTAGCCCTAGTTCGCCATCAACACCATCTAGACATGTGGAGGTTGGCTCACCTAGCATAGTTTCAGTGAGGAGGAAGATTGAGGTCACTCACACATACCAAAGAGGTAGAAGGCTTGTGTTTGCTCCTCAGATTGAGGAAAGGGCCAAGCCCACATCAGCAGACCAGGGATTACCATTACATCGTGACACATCTTTGCATGATGAGGAGCTCATCCATCATGACATTGACATAGTAGACTTGAAGGCCAATGAAGAGCATGAAAACCTAGAGCAGATCATCAAGGACAAAGATGCTCAGATCAAAGAACTCAAGGACAATTTGGCAAGGGCTAATTTCATAATTTCTTTCCTAGAGCAAGAGAACAATCAGTTGAAGGTAAAGTAGTTGTCTTAGAGAAAAATCAATTTAAAGCTAGTATCCAAGATGTGAAAGGCAAAGCACTGGTTAACAGTGAAGATTTAGATAAGCATGAAAAGAATGTGACAAGGAAAAGGCCAAGGACCATGGGTCTCCGAAGAGCACTTCAGAAAGAAAGAGAGAAAAATCCACCAGATGAAGAGTTGACATTTCAAGAAAGGATAGCCATGGAAATCAATGAAAATAGGGAGTTTTGGCTTGATAAAGTCAATATTCACCTGGAGAAGCTCCTTGACAAGGCTAACGAAGACAAGAAGTTGCAAAAACACATGGATGCCCACTACTACACAAGGAATTAGATTTACAAAGTCAAAGTCAAACAATTGCAAGCAAAACTGAAGGAAACCCTAATTAGTCAAAACAAGAAGGGTAACTTGGACTTACTTGTTGATGCTTCCTTAGTAGCATAATATACCTTGTCAGGCATCTCTAGACCAATTTTGAAGAGTTTTGTAGCAAATTTTGATTTTTGAGTTTTTGGTCAAAATTGACAATTGTGAAAACCAGTCCTACTAACAAAAACGCAGTGTGGGCCATGCTACGCTTTTGTTGGGGACGTCCAACAGATGCATTCTCAGCATTGGTTGATTCCTCTTTATTCATACTTCAATCCTAGTCAGCGGTGGAGCCATGTCAACAAATTTTAGAGGGTCAAAATGCCCAAAAACTAGCAAAAAATGGCCTTTTTGCCCTCTTTTTGGAGGCCACGCTGTGTTTTCTGAGTACTCTTGGGAGAATAAAGTTTTGGAGGGTTAGAAGCCACCTTTTTGAGTGCTTGAACGTCCAATCATGTAGTAGATATCCAAGGCTATCCATAGCAACTTTCAGAAGAGCATTTGGACACCTGGAAGAGCTTCAAATTGCCTTTTTCCCAGGCACGCTGCGTTTTCTCCAGAATTCGATGTGTTTTCTCCAGTATGCAATTTTCACAGACAGTTTGACCTATTTTGACTTTTTACCTGTGTAATTGATGAATGATGATGATTTTATGATGTCATGAAGTGTAATTGAGTTGGTGAATAGTAAAATAGAGTAGATACATGCTTGTTGATGTAATTTTTGGTCAAACGTATCTAGTTTCCTATGATGAGGTGAATTGGTTGACCTCCCAAGACATTAGAGTTTTGTTGAGCATATCATGTAATCAGCTCCACAACTGAGGGATTCGATCCCTGAGAGAGGGGAGAGGTTGTTTTGGTCTATATCTATCATTTTTAGAGTCATTTGAATAGTTGGACATCAAAGGATTGTAACTCTTGTAGCTTGTACTTTCACTTTCATATTCAGAAATCAAAGGATGTAGTTGCAGCTATTATCTAGGAATTCATGTGTAGTGAGTTTATGATCATATCTTTTCTCTGTTATAGTCTTTAATGAATGATATATAACTCCTCTTTCCATATTTTGTATCTTCAGTGACTTTCCTTACAGTTCATAGGTAGAATTCTATTTATTTAGCTTTGTTTATATGGGAATGTCCTTTTGTGTTTCATGCTTCCAGTTTAATGAATTCATGATTGAACATGCTTATTAAATCCCTCTACTTTTTCGGACCCTCCACCTTACCTATAAAACCCTAAAAGCCATCATAGATCCACTACAACCTTGCTCCTTTATATCTTTGCAGTTGTAAACCCTTTTGATACCTAGACCTAGCTACTTGGTTTCATCCCTAATCTAACATTAAACCCTAAAACAGTCAAAACCTACCTGAGCCTATCATATCTAGCCTAATATCCTTCATATAACAGTCAATCCTTGAATGTGATCTCATTTAGAGAGCCCTCTCAGCCTGGTAGGGCTAGCTACTAGGTCAAAGTGGTCTGTGGTTACCTTTGTTAGTCTCCTTTTCAGCCTTCGGAGAACTAGTGGAGTGATAAAATTATAGCGTTTTTGTTGGGGAACGAAGTAAAAATATTTCCTAGGTGTACTATTACTTTTCATCGAATTCTGGGCATGTGGGTGATAAGACCTAGTGTTCGTGAAGGCTGATTTAAGTTGTAGAGAGAGGAAGTGCAGAAAGAAAGACTATACTTGCTCCGAAAAGATACACAAGATCAAATCTTGATCCACATCTAGCTCCTCCTGTTGAAGATTTAGATAAAATCATCAGAAGGCAGAGATCACATCACTCAGAGATTCATTCAGATCCATCTTCTTTGGAAAGGTCTACATCATTTCCTACAAAAATATTATCACTTGAAGATATTCCATTCGATCTGAAATTTGAATTATCTCTATGTATATCAAGGTCATAAATTTCCTTGTCTGAAATAATGTTTGATCCCTTGAGGTTGTATGAAGTTACATCATTATATGAAATATTATTTGATTCCCTAAAGCTTGAAGATAGTAAATTATTTGAAGAATCCAAATTTGAGTCAGTTTGATAGACTTGAAAAATTAGCCAACAAGCTCCAATATACATTTGAGAAAGCTATCATCCAGTATCAACAAGAATATTTGTTCACTCTAACACCATCTCAATTAGTTTTTTCCACTTCTTCCATCCCTTATACATCATTTCCTCATCATAAAAATTCTCAGTCTACCCCTCCCATTATTACTCCTGCAGCACATTCAATAGGGTTCATGATGAGATTTTCACCTCTAGTTTTACATGGTCAAATTGTAGCCTTACTACAAGGCTATGGTCAAATGCTTACCCTCTTTGATGAAAACTCAGAGATTGGTGCCTAAAAACACCCAGTGAAGGTCATTGATTTCATTTATTTAGAAGAGATTGATGCCAATGATGCAAAATTGAGGATCATTGCCCAAAGCTTCTCCAAAGATGTAAAAACATGGTTTTGTTCTTTAACTTCCAATTCCATAGAAAATCTAGAGCAACTAACTGATGCATTTATAGCTATATGGGAAGTGAAAAATAATCCACTTCAAGTTCTTTCCCAATATGATAACTTAAAAAATAAATCCTAATGAGCATGTTTAGGATTTTACTACTCGTTTTAACCAGGTATATAACTCAATCCCCAATGATATCAAGCCTCCTCCAGGTTTGGATATCTTGCACTATATGTATTATTTTGATCCTGATATGGCATACCAACTCCAAGGAAGAAGCCTTGTAACACTTGAGGAGATGCAGAAAAACACAATTAGTGTCGAAGATAATTTGATGATCAAAAAGCGAAAGACCAAAGATGAAAGAAAGGTGAAAATTAAGGAGGAACCATCCACATCCTCTGATGCCAAATTGGATACCTTAATTAGGAATATGGAGAGAATGTTGGATAGAATTTCAATCATTGAAAGGAAACCAAAAACTCAGGTTTTGAATCCTAATTTCCAAGGTCAGCAACATATTCCTCTGTTTAGGATTAAACAGAGGGAACAAAGAGCTCTAGAGCAGCCAACACAACAACAAATCCACACTCCTTTGCAGCAGGATTATGCTCAAGGGGTTGAAGAGGAAGAAGACATTGTAGAAGAGAATCATTTCTTCATAGAAGATGGACAACCAATTTTCCTTGCAGAGGTTGAAGAATACATTGAAAAAACAGATTTACCAAAAGATGAGGAATATATGCTTGAAAATGATGATGAGTTGGAGGTTTAATTTGATGACTATCAATGGGGTTATCTCAATTCTCTTAGCTCACAACAGAGACAATATTCTTTGAGAAACTGAGATGTTCCTGTCACTCCTATTCAAAAGAGGACAACTTAGCAAAAATATACTCAACCCAAGAAAAATCCCCAAGTTAGTTAAAAAAAGGGAAAGGAGAGTGTTGCCTCAAATCAGAGCAAGAACAACCAAGCATCTATAATTACACCATAAAGAGAGAAATAAGGTCAAAAGAGGGTCTGTAATAAAGGACCAACCCAACAAGAGGGACACTCCTCCTAAAGAGGTAGATAAACAATCCAACCTGTTTGTCTTAGAAAATGAAATCTCTAAGTTGAAATTTTCTTTCCCCTTGTTTGAGCTTGTGAAAAATAATGATAAACATCACATGTTGCTAAAATGCTAAAAGTAGACCCTGTGTGATTAGGAATTCATAAATTTCCTCAAAATTCAACCTTACAAGATAGGGTTGAAACCAAGATAATTGTGTAGATCTCGTCTTCCTAATTTCGGCACCGTGAACGGTTCGAAAAAACGATGTCATATAAGGGAGACATCGCATTTTGATCAAAATTCCAAATAGGTAAAATTGTGACAGGTTTGACTAGATGCATAGTCAACAGGGTGGAGGTACAGTCAGCAAAAGCAATGTTCTGAGGAATATTCCTTTCCTCATAACCAACCCCAGGATGACAAGTGCCACAATTCTATTGGTCAAATGAGTTTGTACGTTGTTTTTTAGGGGCAATTTGGAGGTGCCACGTGGCTAGCCCTAAGGCCGCCATGTAGCCCTTGAACCACAGTGTAAAATTTTGGGTGAGATTCGCATGGCTCGATCCCATGACCTTCAGCAGAGTGCACACATGCCACACCGCCTGAACCACACAAATTTATTAACATTCAATTGATGTAGGTTTTATTTCAATTCTAATGTATTGGAGTTTGGGGGGTTGGGGATCGTCAACGGTCCCAACCCGCCAGTGGTCCCTGCAGTGGTTGGTCACATATATACATTGCAACCATAACAGAAAACTCCGTGGTCTATATCCAATTTAACTTGCAGTCTCCTCCAATTAACTGTCCACAACAATCATGGTTGTCACATGGTCACATAATATGTAACACCACATAGTTATCACAAACTCAACTAGAGTTTAAACAAAGTTCTGACCTTATCCATAGTTAAACGCCAGGAGTTCAGCTAACCATTGTGTTAGCCGCGAGGTTTGGTGTTAACATCTGGCCACCCAAACCGCCGATATTTAATGCTACTATTATTTCGGCGAATTTATGGAACATGCCTAATTTTTGGCGGAATCCACTAATTTAACTCCAGATAAGTAGAGTCCTCCACTTTTAGTGGAGTTTTTCTAGGTGAAACTGGGCAAAAGAATAGGAAACTCAATTTTCGCTCACTCTGAGTGAATGAAGAGTCATTTTTGACTAATTGGAGCATTTTGGAGCCATTGATGCAGAGAAAGCAGACATTAGAGCACTGTAACTACATGTATTTGCAAAATTTTGAGCATAATGAAATATGGACATGCCATTGGGAGCTAGACCAACAGATGTAGCCCAAGTGGGGTGAACTACTTCATCATGCCTGCTGTGTAAATTAATGTGGTGACTTATTTCTCTATTTTACACTATTTTTCAGTGTTATTTGTGCTTATTTCATGCTTCTAATTAACTAAATATTTTCTACATTTCATGAACAAAAACCTCAATCCTTAAGAAACTAATGAGACAAGTATGCACATGTTTATAAACTGAAAAGAAACTTAGCACAAAAAAACTAATATAGTCATTTCAAATCAAATTGGTATCAAAGCTAGAGTTTATTCTCTAGTGTTGTTTAGTTCAAAGAATTGTTTAACTATTTTCAAGTTTTTATATGCTTACTAGGCTCAAGCTCAAAAGAGGAGAAGACAAATTGGTGGGCTCAGAAGGGTATCAAGAAGAGCCAAAGAAAAGGAGAGAAAGGTTGCCACAATCTCCACCACCTACTTCACCTCGTAAGGAAGTAGAAGCTACTTTAAGTATGCCTCACGTGGAAGGAAAAATCCATGAAGAAGTTCATCCCAAAGAGGAAGAAAGAGTGTTCAGGAAAGCATTTCTTGACATGACTGAGATGGTTAGAATCCTTTATCAAGAAAGGAATGAGAAACTAGAAGGAGAAGGATCAAAACTTCAAAAGGAAGGACATGGATCTTCAGGAGGTCAAAATGATGAATATAATTCAAAGAAGGAAAATGGAGGAAATGGAGGCAATGGACACCCATCATCCTCACCCTCATACTCATCATCCTCTACTTATAATTCAATACATCATCCACACAAGTCAAAGAACACTGGTAAAAGTATATTTTTTTTAACTTGATGCTAAGTTTGAATTTCCAATGTTTAATGGTGAAGTCAATGCAAAAAAGCTTGATAATGGAATTAGGCAATTGGAGGTCTATTTGAGAATCTAGAGACTTCTTGATGATGATACCAAAATCTAATTAGCTTCATTGAGAATGGAAGGTGCAACACTTGTTCAGTGGGAAGCCAAGACAAAGGAGGAGATCAAAAAACATGGTAATATTATTATATCAGGGTCATATTTCATTACTTCTATAAAACAGTTTTATCCATTAGCTCATATGTAGAAAGCCATAATGAACTAGCAAAACTTTAGACAATTGAAGGGACAAAATGTACAAGAATGCACCCAAGAATTTAGGAGAAGATCTCTCTTATTAGGGGTAGATTTGTAGAGCCAAGATACTTTTCTCATATATGTAGGACGCTTACATATCTACCTTAAACATAATATTCTCATGTTTAACCCCACCAGTCTAGACGAAGTATGTGTTCAGGCCAAACATCTAGAAGCTAGAGGGAAGAACATTTTTGAAGAGGGTAGAAAGACACCTTTTAAGGGTAAAACAAAGAAAAGACCTCAAAAGGTAAAATAAAAAAGAATGCATCTGTTAAGAAAGAGGGAGAAAAATTTGGTTTGTAAACATTATTCAAAAAAAGGCCATGATGAAACTCATTGCTGGAAATTACATCCTAAAATGAGGCCAAAGAAACCCAATAACAAAGGGAAACAGAAAAATGTTGCTACAATTCAAGATGATTAAGGAGATGATTTAGGTGATGAATTGAATATTCTAACCATGGGATTGAAGAACATGAAGGGAAAAGAAATTGGAACTAAACCGAGTACCATTACATCAAACTATCACATAAACACTCCAAATGAAGAAGAAGGAATATACTTGTTTCATGTGAGGGTCATATCCAAGCATACAAAGATTGACACATTTTTTGACAGTGGGCCACAAGCAAACTTAATCTCTGAAGACTTGGTCAAGAAACTTAACCTTGATACCATACCACATTCAAAACCATATCCAATAGGTTGAATTTGTAAGGATGAAAATTTAAGGTTTCAAAGAAATGTATATTGCAGTTTGCAATCACCACAAATTTTGTTGACACAGTTGAATTAGATGTGGTTCCAATTGACGTAACAGGTATTGTGTTAGGGAGTCCTTACTTGTATGACAGGAAATCAGTCTTCCATCGCCATGAGAAAAAATATCATTTATTCAAATATGACAAGGAGTTCATTGTTAGAGCACATTGCAAGAAGAAAAAAATTGCTATGGTAAATGTTGGACAGGTAAAGAGGCTGGTAAATTCAAGTATGATTTTTTCTCTTCTTATGATTAAGACTAAAGCTGATGTTAATCATGAATCATTTGAGGGATGTGATCCTAAGATGAAATCATATTAATATGATGTAGTTAATGCACATCATGAGATGTTTCAGGAGCCAAAAAGATTGCCTCCAAAAAGAGATATTCAACATGAGATTCAGTTGTAGCAAGATTGTCCTCTTCCAAACATCAGTATGTATCACATGTTGATAATGGAGAATGATTAAATAAAGAGTAAAATCAAAGAGATGTTGGAAAAATTAATCATAAGGCCAAGCACCTCGCCATGTAGTTCACCCATAGTCTTGATACCAAATAAAGATGGGACTTGGCGCATGTGTGTAGATTTTTGAGCTTTGAACAAGATTATGGTAAAGAATTGTTACCCACTACCAAGAATAGATGATTTTCTTGATTAGATGAAAGAATCAAAGTTTCTCACTAAGTTAGATTTACGAAGTGGATATCATCAAGTAAAAATTGCAGAAAGTGATGTATGGAAAATTGCATTCAAAACCAAACAAGGACTCTTTAAGTGGTCAGTTATGCCATTTGGTTTGTGTAATGCACTGGAAACTTTCATGCGTGTTATGGATAGTGTTTTTCATCCATTCCTTGATGACTTTGTGATTGTGTACTTAGATGACATATTTATTTTCATCAAAACAAGGGAAGAACATGTCTTGCATGTGAATAAAGTGCTTGATATTTTGAAGATAGAGAGATTGTTTCTTAAGATGTCAAAGTGTGAGTTTGGAAAGACTTATTTGGTCTATTTGGGACATATTGTAGGAGGAGAAGAGTTGAGAATTGATCCTTCTAAATTGGAATCCATTTTGAATTTTCCCACACCCAAAAGAGTAACCAAGGTAAGAAGTTTCTTAGGTGCAACTCAATATTGGAGAAATTTTATCGCTAAATTTTGTTCCATCGTAGCTCCTATGCATGTAGTGACAAGTGTGAAGAAAGGCTTCCAATGGGGAGGCAAACAACAACAAGCTTTCGAAGCTTTAAAATACAAGATTAGTTCAACTCTAGTCCTTGCATTACCAAATTTGAGACAACCATTCGAGATTCAAACCGATGCAAGTGATTATGCCATGGGCGCATTACTTTTGCAATGTGGTAAGCCTATCGGTTTTCATTCTGAAACATTTAATGGTGTTGTGAAAAATTATCATACATATTACAAAGAACTATATGTGTTGGTACAAAATGTCAATAAGTGGAAACACTACTTGATGGGTTAAGAGACTATTGTGCATACCGATCACCAACCATTACAGTATTTGTAGTCACAAACAAAATTGCAGCAATCAAGACATTTCAGGTGGATGGGATTTCTTCAACAATTTCACTTGGTTATAAGGTACAAGAAAGGTATTTTCAATAAAGTTGTTGATATCCTTTCAATACCAATCTTTAGTGCATTTACTTTACTAAAAAATGATTCTATTGTACATGAGAGTTACATAGAACAATCTACACATGACATTGATTTTAAAAATATGTATGCTAGTTTGAGTGAATGGAATTAAGTTGAAGAAAAAGATGATTTGGGCAAGCTATGTATACCACAAGGAGAGAGGCTAAGTGTCATGAGAGAAGCTCATTTATCTTTTATTGTTGGACACTTTGGGGTAAGCAAAAAAGTGGCACATCTACAGAGGTATTGCTATTTGCCTCGCATGATAGATAGTGTGTCAAGTTTTATAAGAGGTTGTTCTATGTGTGCAAAAAGTAATCCTAGTAATAGGAAGCTCGGGTTGTACAAACCACTACTGGTACCATCAAGGCCATGGGAGAGTGTCTCCATGGACTTTGTTGGAGGTCTACCTATGTCAAGAAAACAACATGATTATCTTTATATATTTGTGGATAGATTTAGTAAAATATGTATAATTATGCCATGTAAGAAAACCATTACTACTGAACAAACTGCTGAACTTTATTTTCAACATGTTTGGGTTCATTTTGGATTGCCAACTTCTATTGTTAGTGACAGGGATTCCAGGTTCATTAATAATTTTTGGTCAAATATATGGAGAATGATCGACAAAAAGTTGAAAAAGAGTACTTCTTTTCATCCGCAAACTAATGGACAAACCGAGGTGGTGAACATAACCATTTTGCATCTATTGATAAGATATTGCAGCAAACATCCTAAGTTCTGGGATGAACAACTATGTTACATTCAACATGCTTACAACCGAGAAAGGCACTCTTCAACATAAACATCACCTTTTGAATTATGCTTTGGGTATTGGCCAAAATCCCCATTAGAATTCATCTTTGGAAAGGATGTTGCAATTGATGGCCATAGTGATATTGACAAGGCTCGAAATTTCATTGGGAAAATTCAGATTATACATCAACAAGTTCAAGAACAACTTGAGAAAAGTCAAAGAAAATACAAAGAGAGGAACAATAAACATAGATTTGATCACAAGTTTCAAGAGGGAGATGAGGTATGGTTTCACATTAGCAAATAAAGGATGCAAGGGGAAGGTAAAAATCTCAAATCCATTCGATATGGTCCATTCAAGATCATAAAGCAAGTTGGTAATAATGCATTTCAACATGACTTGCCTTCATATATGCAAATGTATTCAGTTGTTAATTTTGAAAACTTACGTTTGTATGAGCCACCTTTGATCGATGATCAAGGAAGTGATGTTCATCTACCTTCTATTTAATATTTCTCACCAGAATTTCTGGATGAGCTCAAAGAAGATACAATTCTTGACAGGAGGACAAGAGCATCCAAGAGGGGAAGTGTTGAATACCTTCGAGTTGGGATCAAAGGCACTAAACCAAGAAAGGAAAAGTGGATGGAGGTTGGAAAGGTGAGGGAGTGGTACCCTCATCTACTGAATAGGTAATCAAGTCTTTTGGAGTCCAAAAGCTTCCCAATGGGGAGGAGTGATCAAGAGTTCATAAATTTTGCTCAAAATTAAAAGTTATAGGATTGGGTTGAAACTAGGATGGTTGCGTAGATCTCGTCTTCTTGATTCTGGTGTCATGAATGGTTCAAAAATCTGATGTCATATGAGTTATATATCACGTTCTCATCGAAATTCCAAAAAGGTAAAATTGCAACAAGTTTGACTGAGATGCACAGTCAGCAGGGTGGAGGTACAATCACCAAAAGGAATATTCTGAGGAATATTATTTTCCTTAGAACCAACCCCAAGATGAAAAGTGGTGCAATTTTATTGGTCGAATGATTTTGTATGTTGTTTTTGAGGGGAAATTGGGAGGTGCCACGAGGCTAGCCTTGAGGCCGCCACGTGGCCCTTGAACCACAGTGTAAAATTGTGGGTGAGGTCCGCAGGGTTCGAATCTGCGACCTCTGGAAGAGCACGCACATGCCACACTGCCTAAGCCACATGAAGTTCTTAACATTCAATTGATTTAGGTTCTATTTCAAGTTTAATGTATTGGATTTTGGGGACCGTTGGTGCTCCCAACTCGCCAGCGGTCCCCGCAGTGGTTGGTCACATATATACATTGCAACCATAGCATAAAACTTCGTGGTCCATATAAAGTTCAACCCAAAGTCTCCACCAATTAACCTTCCACAACAATCGTGGTTGTGACATGGCCACGTAATATGTAACACCACGCGGTTATTGCAAACTCAACCATAGTTTAAACAAAATTTTGACCTTATCCACAGCTGAATGCCTGGATTTTAGCTAACCATTGTGTTAGCCGCGGGGTTTGGGTTGGCATGTGGCCACCCCAACCATAGATATTTAATGTTGCGATTATTTCAGCGGATTTATGGAGCGCGCCTAATTTTTGGTGGAATCCACTAATTTAACTCTAGATAAGTGGAGTCCTCCACTTTTATTGGAGTTTTTCTAGGTGAAACTGGGAAAAAGAGTAGGAGACTCAATTTTTTCCCACTATGAGTGAATGAAGAGTCATTTTTGACTAATTGTAACATTTTGGATCCATTGGTGTAGAGAAAACAACCATTAGAGCACCATAACGACATGCATTTTTCATAATTTTAAGCATAATGAAAGATGGACATGCCATTGGGAGCTAGACCAACAGATGTAGCTCAGGAGGGGTGAAATGATTCATCATGCCTACTATGTAAATTATATGTGATGACTTATTTGTATGTTTTACACTACTGTTTAGTGTTATTTGTGCTTATTTCATGCTTCTAATTCACTAAAAATCATCTACATTTCATGTACAAAGACCTCTATCCTTAAGTAAACTAATGAGACAAGTATGCACATGTTTATAAACTGAAAATACACTTAGCACAAAAAAAATAATACAGTAATTTCAGATCACTATGTGAGATATGTTTAATGTTGAAGATGATAAACCTGAGATCCTTTTTGGTGCAGCCATAGATGGTCAACTAGAAGATAGTGAAGTTCCCCTGTTTTATCTCAGTTTGAGGGTTCATTAGTTTATCCTCCATAATGCCATGCTTGACTCCGGAGCTTCTCATAACCTGATGCCAAATGCCATAATGGAAAAATCGGGCTTGGAAATAACCCGACCTTATCATGATATTTACTCTTTTGATTCTGGTACAGTATGATGTCTCGGTCTTATAAAGGACTTAGTGGTTTCACTTGAGAAAATTTCTACTAAAAATGTCTTAATGGATGTGGTAGTAGCTGATATACCTCCGCGGTATGGCATGATGCTATCAAGGTGATGGGGAGAAAATTTAAGAGGTACTCTACAATTGGATTTCCCTTATGCCACCATCCCGATTTTTGGACAACTAAGGAAGTTGTATCGAGAGACAAAAATAAAGTATATGATCACCAATAAAGAGAAAAAAAAAAATCACCCTATCAATTTTGTACATACTGATCTTGAGTCATTTAGTTTGTTTAATGATAGTGGTTTTGATGATTTAAATAGTCAGATTATAGAAGTTGAGGAAATTTCAGAAATTTCAAATAGTGTCCGAGTAGTTTTGGATGAGGGAAAATGAAATCAGCCTAGTACTTCAGAGAAGATATCAAAAAAATCATAAAAAGGAACTAAAAATATTTAATGAGTGGCCCAAAAGGAAGAAAAAAAATGATACTACAAAATTCAAACTTCTTGATGATGAAAATGGTCTTTGGACCATGAATTTTGAATATTCCTAAGGAAAATATGGGGCAGGCACCAAAATCTGGATCCGTAGTCCAATTCATCAATCAGGTAAGATTTCAAAAAATGTGAGATTGTGTTCCTATAAGTTAGCTTTCAGTTGTTCCAATAATGAAGCTGAGTATGAGACATTGATCACTTGCCTCAAAATTCTGAAAAACATAAGGTGTAAAGAGAATTTCTGTTTATGGCGACTCTGAGCTTGTAATTAAGAAGGTAAAAGGGGAATACAAGGCAAAGCATCCAAGGATGAGAGCATATCAAAATGTTGTACTCGAAATTCTCAAAATGTTTCCTGAATATACATTGTCAATTATTCCAAGAAGTCAGAATCCGATGGCAGATATACTTGCCACAATAGCAATTAACTTAAGATTCTAATATTCTCTAATAGGAAGTTTGAAATTCATGTCAAACACTGACCAAATTTTCCTGACAACTTGAGGTATTGGAAAGTGTTATGGGATGACAAACAGGTGAATAATTTTCTGCAGATGGAAGGTGAGTTCAAAATTCTTATATTGATGAAGTATATGATAAAGATGATTAAGTGATTAAGGCTACTCAAGTTGATGTGTTACAGCTTAAAGATAATAACATTCCAAGGGGTCTTGTACCTTTGGAAGATTTGTTTGATCAAGATGATGTTTCCGAAACGGCGACCATGGTTCCTACCAAGAAAGGTGTCAAAGATGTGAATATTGTAGCAATAGACAATCTCAAAATGGTTAAGATGTCCAAGTCCTTATCTACAAATATGAAAGATAAATACATAGCCTTGTTATCTGAATTCTCCGATTTTCTTTAGACTATGCAGATCTGAAATTATATGACAGAAATATCATTCAACATACAATTCCGGTCAAGCGTGATCAAAAGCCCTTCCGACAAAAATTGAGAATAATAAATCCAATATTGTTACTGTCAATAGAGAAAGAGGTAAACATAATTTTTAAAGCTGGTATCATTTTTCCCATTATATTTTCAAAATGGATGTCAAATATTGTTATGGTGAGAAATAAAATGGGAGAAATTCATCTTTGTATTCATTTCAGAAACTTGAATAAGGTGTCTTTAAAAGATAACTATCCCCCTCCTAAGATGGACCATATCCTACAGAGAGTGGTTGGGTCCTCTCGAATTTCGCTTCTTAATGGATATTCGGGATATAATCAAATCTTAGTGCATAAGGATGACCAAGACATAAATTATTTCACGACACCTATGGGCACCTTGAAATATGCCAAAATGCCATTTGGGCTCAAGAATGCAAGAGCCACTTTTCAGCAGGCGGTGGACATCGCTTTAAAAAATGAAAAGGATGTTTTTCTTGTAGTGTACCTTGATGAGATCATTGTTTTCTCCCATTCTAATGATGAGCATTTATATCATTTGAGAGTTGTATTTCAGAAGTGCTGAAAGTTTGGGATTTCACTCAATCCCAAAAAGAGTCTTTTTTCCATGGAGGAGGGAAAGCTTCCTGGTCATATCATCTCCAGAGATGGTATCTGTATTGATATTTCCCATATTGAGGCTATTCAACAAATATATTTTCTATGTAGCAAGAAGGATATCCAAGCCTATAATGGTAAGATTAATTTATTGAGAAGATTTATCCTAAATCTTGTTGAGCATCTTCGAGAGATGACCAATATGCTAAAAAAGGACAGTGAGGCAAGGTGGTCGGAGGATGCTAAAAATTCGATTAATTTAGTTAAGTTTTCCTTGACAACAACTCCTTTTTTTATTAGCCCCAAATATTCCATTGATTTCATCATCTTTTCATTTTCCTCTGAACATACTTTGGCTGTTGCTTTGATGCAAAAGAAGGATAAGACTGAGCATCCCATTTCTTTCTTCAACCATACCATTAGATATGCTTCCCTTAGATATAACATTATTGAGAAGAAAGCCTTGGCCCTAGTAAATACATTAAAGGACTTTCAAGTGTATATCCTTCATTCACACAGTATACCCTATGTTCCTAATGCAGTAGTGGAGGATGTCCTAATGCAAACTGATATGGAAGGAAAAAGAGGAAAGTCGATAGCAGCTATGCTAGAGTATGATCTTGAGATCAAGCCTACAAATTTGATCAAAGGACAGGGATTGGTTGTTGACGCCTTAATCCAATTTGCATGCACTTGACATCAATATCATTTCAATTTTGTCCAAAGGAGAAGATGATGAATCACTCATACAGGTATCAGAAATTTTTCTCTCATCTCCTTGGTATGCCGACATCATTTATTTTCTTCAGAATCTTAATCCTTCCCAGGTATGTCTTAGATGATTAAATTTAAAAGATTCTAAGTACTTCATTTTAGACAATGCTCTATATTGGAAAGAACAAGGAGGTGTCTTGCTAAATTTTCTGGTAGAAATTGAAGCCAAGGAGGTAATGAGTGATTTACACAAGGGATATTGTGGAGGTAATTTTTTTTGGAAACCCATGATGAGTAAAGTGTTGAGGGTTGGTTATTATTGGCCTACTCTCTTTCCAGATTTGTATAAAACCATGATGACTTGTCATGAATGCCATATATTTCAAGGTAAGAGAAATTTTCTCCCACTACCTTTGCAGCCCATATTCGTGCAAGTGCCATTTCAGCAGTGGGGCCTTGATTTCATTGGATAAATCCACCCTGCATCCTCCGCCCAACATAAGTAGATCTTGACAGCTATCGGCTACTTCACTAAATGTATTGAAGCAATCCCAAAAATTCAAGCTACTTATTTATTCATTATTCAACTTTTGGAAACTAATAGTTTGTCTTGATTTGGTTGTCCCCACAAAATCATTATAGATAATGTGGTTGCATCCAAGAAAATGGTTGAGTTTTGCTGAATCTTCAAAAAAATCTTTGGTCAACATTATAAAGAAGATGTTGGAGGTGAACAAGCAAAACTGGCATAAGAAACTTATTAATTCCTTCTGGGCAGACATAGTGAGTAGTAATAAGTGAATAGGTATGTCTCCTTTTCAATTGGTAGATATAGTCGACATAGTTTTCCCTACATCACTTGCAGTCCCAGTTATGAAACTATTATAGGAAGTGGGTAGTGAAATGAATGATGTGCAACATCGAATCAATCAGATGATTCATCTCCAACAAACTAGGGATGAGGTGTTTCAAAAAACCTCTAAAATTCAAGAGAGAATAAAGAAGGTATATGACCGCAAGACAACGACTGATGATTTCAAAATTTGTGATGTGTTCCTTCGTTGGAATGTTGGAAATGAAGAGAAAGGGAAGCACACTAAATTTGAGAACTTATGGAAGGGACCATACAAAATTTCAGCTTCGAGAGGACACCATGCTTATCTATTGGAGGAAATGAATGGAGAAGATTGCATAGGAGGAATAGTCAATGGTAGGCTTGTCATGCACTACATTGTTTGAGAAAATTTATGAAGTTTCTTAATTTCATTGTACATATCAGTTTAATTTTTATGCCAAAGTGTGAAGGAGAGAATCATCAGAGCTTGGAGCTCGAAGTGAATTCCATAAATTTCCCTTGATTTTCTGTTGATTTCTAAGTTCAGTAAAAGTCAAATCAGTTCAGGTTTGAGTCAGTTTTCATTATTTACTCTCATATTTTGATTTTTACTCCATGCCCAATGGTAAGGCTACTTGGTATACGATGTTCTTGACACCTCCAAGGAGCTTCCATGCCCAGCTGGAGCCAATGTTAGTGTCAGTCTATTAAGCCTGTCACCATTGATCAAATGGGATCTTATCATGTCTTGTTAGGTTCTCAAAGTTAGTTTTTTTTCATTTCAATAGGTTTTCAAATAGAAATTTGCTCACTGGATAGTGTGTCTAGGGATATTTCCACTCCTTGAAAAAAATTTACATGCTAGTCCTTGTCATCACTTAGTTGAGTGTACCATCACTGAAGATCATCGTCAGTACTTCAGTCAACAACATCATGATTTCATTGATCTTAGTGTTTCCATTAGGTCATTAGGGTTTCATTCATCCAAAATCTATAATAGGTAATTTTGTTCAATAAAGCTTGGATTCAAATGTAATTTATGTTTTCAAATTGTAATAAGCTCATCATGTTCCTAAAATTTTCATACAAAGTTTCAAAGCTACAAGTTTTGAAATCAAAGTGACAAAACATGTGGTGGGCCATCCCACTACCATGAATAAAAGTGACCAACACAAGCTATAAAAATACCACTTCATTCTCATTTTCTCATTCACCTCATTGAATAAGAGCTATCTCTCATTTACCAAGGAAAAATCAAAAAATTCAAGTGAAAAACATTCCAAAATCTAGTGCCAAAGCAACCACGCTGCGTTTTCTGGGCTCCATGCTACGCTTTCTTTCAAACGTCTTGTTTTCTCTCTTGGAGGCATCAAAGAAATTTTTAAGGCTTCTGAAGGATATCAAGGTGTCTATCATTAGTGGAAAATTAAGTTACACCTCAGTCAACCCTTCCTTGAAACTCGATTTCATTGTTTTAGTATGTGAACCCTCCATTGGCCCCTATGTTGTGTTTTAGTGGTTGGTTTATCTGTTAAAGTTTTGCAAGCTAAAAATATATTCCCATATTTTTCTACCCTCCCTCACTCTTAATACCATCTTCCACATCCTTCATATCCCCTCATTCCCAATTCCCAAGCCCCAAGCCCTAAACCCTAGCCTAATTCTACAATTTTGGGTAATTTTCCTAGCTAGGAGTATGTAAAATGTCCATAGCTCAATTCCCATACCCATTTCACTCCCTAAAGTTTCCTAAAACCCCTGTTCACCTCCTTAAATTTTCTTACTATCATCTCCCTTCCATAACCCCTTCATCATATCCCTTTCTCCCTTCCCTCGTTTTGTCCCATTAGGGTTTTGCCCCTTGCAAACAATAAAATGGAGGAGAATAAGTCTTACAGCAAGGGAGGCCAGGTGATAAGAAATGAGCCCTTAACCACTCTTTAAATGATGTCATCACCATTATACAAGACTATTTCCAACGAGTATGATGTCTTCCTTTTTGTGAACGAGTTGAGAAGGCCAAATAACATGCCACATTGAAAAAAATATTTGCCACTCGACTCAAAAATCGCAAGGTAATAATTTCAGAGGTTAATTTCACTATATCAATTGATGTAGTAGCTGAGGCCACAATAATACCTAATCATGGTGAAAAATGGTTCACTAACCAAGACCTAGACCTTTAAAATTATCAACCCTCTCTCAGAAGAAATTATCAACAACACATGAAAACGATTTTTCCTGTTGGGCACCTCCTTGAGAAGTATACACCACACATGAAGATCATCATGAAGTACTTCATCTATGAGGGAATATTTTCTAGACTATTTGGGTATCATGTCAAACTTCTCATGCATTTCATAGGGATAAAACCACTCAATTTTCCCTATTACCTCTGTAGAAGTTTGGTAAAGATGGAAGAAAAAGTTCAACATAAGTAGAGTAGTCTTGAACGCAACCTCTTCCACCATGCTATTATCAAAATCATTGTTTTATACTAACTTTAAAATAAGAGCATCACTTGGGAAAATTTCATGCAAGAAAATGTCTTTTTGTCTTCTAGTAGCCACCCTACTAACCCTAGTTCACCATTAGCACTAGTAGCACCAACAGCGCCATGTAGACTTGCAGTTTGGCTCACCTGGCACAATTTTAGTGGGGAGGAATATTGAGGTCACTCAGACATACAAAGAGGCAAAAGGCTTGTGTTCACTCCTCAGATTGAGGAAGGGGCCAAGCCCACATCAACAGAGCAAGAATTAAATCGACAACATGAGACATCTATGCATGATGAGGTGATCATCCATCATGACTTTGACATATTAGACTTGGAGGCTAGTGAAGAGCACGAAAAAATAGAGAGGATCATTAAGGAAAAATATGCTTAGATTAAAGAACTCAAGGATAATTTAGCAAGGGCTAATTTCATAATTTATTTCTTATAGCATGAGAACAATCAGCTGAACGAAAAACAATTGTCTTTAGAGAAAAATCAGTTTGAAGCTAGTATGCATGATGTGAAAGGAAAAGAAGTGGCTGAAAGTGATGGATTAGAAAAGCATGAAGAGCAGGTGAAAAGGAAAATACCAATGACCATGGGTCTCAGAAGGGCACTTCAGAAAGAAAGAGAGAAAAATCCACCAGATGAAGAGTTGACATTTGAAGAAAGGATAGCCATGGAAGTCAATGAAAATAGGTATTTTTTGCTTGAGAAATTAAATATTCACTTGGAGAAGCTCCTTGAAAAGGCCAATAGAGACAAAAAGATGAAAAAACAAATGGTTGGCCACTACTATGCTTGGAATTAGATTTACAAAATCAAATTCAAACTATTGGCAACAAAACTGAAGGAAGCACTAATTAGTCAAAAGGAGAAGGATAACTTGGAGTTTATTTCCGATACTTCCCTAGTGGCATAATACACCTTTTTAGGCATCTTTGGACCAATTTTGAGGAGTTTTGGAGAAAATTTTGGTTTTTGTGAAATCTTGGTCAAAATTGGCAATTTTAAAAACTAGTCATCCTAGAAAAAGCATCGTGTGGGCCACACTGCACTTTTGTTGGGGGGGTCAATTGGATGAAAAATAAGCATTTTTGGATTCCTCTTGATGATTACATCAATCATAGTCAGAGCTTGAGCCATGTCAGACACTTTTTGGGGTCAAAATGCCCAAAAACATGCAAAAAATCACTTTTCTTTCCCATTTTTGGAGGCCAGGCTACGCTTTCTTAGTACTCTTGGGAGAATGAAGTTTTGGAGGGCTAAGAGACACTTTTTTAGTTCTTGATAAGCCTATCATGTAGCAGGCATCTAGGGCTTTCCATAACATCTTTCATATCAACATTTGGACACCTGGAAGGCCTCCAAAAGTCATTTTCCCCTAACTCACTATGCTTTCTCCAGGCTTGCGACTCTTTCTCTAGATTTCATTGTGATTTCTCCAGCAAGCATTTTTCATAGGTAGTTTGACCTAGTTTGATTTTTTACCTATGTGATTGATGAATGATGATTATTTTATGATTTCATGAGGTGTAATTGAGCTGTTAAATAGTGAAATAGGGTAGATACATGCTTTTTAATGTAATTTTGGTCAAATGTATCTAGTTTCCTATGATGAGGTGAATTGGTTGACCTCTACTAGACATTAGGGTTTTTTTTAGCATATCATGTAATCAGCTCCGAAATTGATGGATTCGACCCGTGAGAGAGGGGAGATGTTGTTTTGGTATATATCTATCATTTTCATAGTCATTTGACTGGTTGGACATCATAGGCTTGTAATCTTGTAGCTTGTACTTTCAGTTTCATATTCAGAAATCAAAGGATGCAGTTGCAACTATTATCTGGGAATTCATGTGCAATGAGTTTATGATCATGTCTTTTCTCTATTATAGTCTTTAAGGAATGATGTATAGCTCCTATTTTCATATCTTGTATCTTCAGTGGCTTTCCTTATAGTTCATAGGCGGAATTATATTGATTTAGCTCTATTTATATGGAAATGTCATTTTGTGTTTCATAATTCTAGTTTAATGAATTCATGATTGAACATGCTCATTAAATCCGTCTAATTTTTCAGACTCACCACCATACCTAAAAAACCATAAATTCATCATAAATCCACTTCTACCTTGATCCTTTATATTTTTGTAGCTATAAACCTTCTTTTGACATCAGACCGCATGCTTACTTGTTTCATTCCTCAAAATATTTAACAAACTTAACCTCTAAAAACTACCAGCCACCAGGAAACCATGTCACTAATATTCTTCTACAGCAGCCAATCAATCTGATCATATATATCATTGAGAGAGCCCTCTCAGCCTGATAAGGCTAGCTACTAGGTCAAAGTGGTCTGTGGTTTCCTTTGTCAACTTCCTTTTCAACCTTCAGAGAACTAGTGGAGTGCTAACATCTCAAATGAAAAATATTATACAAGTGATAGTATATGGATTGCTATAGATTAAATACCATTCAAATATGAGGACATAGTGTCAAATACCTAGAAGAATCATCTTATGACCAAAAAAAATATAATTTTATTTACGTGGATCATTCTTGAGGTATGGATGATGAATTTAACCAAACCTCATGTCAATTAGAGAAGTAGTTCGAAGGTTACTCATCCAAAAAAAAATTATCACTATAAGATAAAGTAGTAAGGATATCTCCTTCACATGAACAAATTTATCCAATATCACATGCTCAGTCTAAATATTATATGGTTTATGAACTCTACAATTCAAAAATGTTTCCAAGTGAAAAATTTGTAGGCCTGAGCTAAAAGAGGAAAGTAAAAAATAAAATAGGGAAGCTACATTAGGCATTGAAACCATTTCAATTATGTAGTCCTAGATATCAATATTTACTTGAATATAATGAAAGGCTAATGCTACATAATTGTAAAATTAAAAGCAAGCTTCAGAGAACAAACCTAAGCTTAGCAATGTAGAGAAATTTTTACATGCCATTGATGAAGAAGATGCCCCAGGAATGAGGGCACATTTTTATTTGAAAGAATGTGTAAAGGAATCCTAATAGACCATTAGTGATATCCTCGACAATATCATGGCCAACAATTATGATTTTATTCACTTAAAACATAACTTTCCAAAGTGGAGGACTAATTATTAACTCTTCATCATTAATAAGCAGAGTCATCCCAAAATACTTGAGAAGTTAAAATAGATGTGGTTTTCCATGTATATCACTAAAGAATAAAAATGGAAATCCATGATCAAAGAGTGAAAAGATTAGCTGACATAGGTTCAATATCTAAAGCAATATGCATGTGAATTGGATTTTAAATCTATATCTTGTGAGCCCCTTCTATGGTTTATCCTATATTCTTGCATGATTGGTGGACTTCATTTAGATTAAGGAAATTAGTGCTAGGGAAACCCCATGAGTTAAAACAATTGTAACACTTCATGGCTATGTTTTACCTATCATCTTTGAGGACCAAATCATATTATGTGAATTAAAACGATTTAATTTTCTAATCCAAGTGTCCACGAGATATTTGTTAGACAGTGATTACGTGTGTTGTTAAGGCTCTCCTACATGTTAAGTCATTAGTTCAATTCCACATCCTATTCGAGTGTTATTATTAGACATGACCATGATGCATCCTCACCAATTACGAACTTAAGAAAAAAAAATCATACTCCAATTAAATTCTCTTAGGAACCCAACCCTTATGTTGGTAATGTATAATTATGATTACATCCTATATCTTAAATTTTACTTAGTGGAAAAAGGCTACAAAAGTTTATGCATGAATTGAAACAAAAACAAGGCTAATAATAAGGGAGGAGTGCCCATTTCTTGGTGTTTTAATATATGACTATCGAGACTACAAAAATATCAAATGGAAGCTATAACCATTAGACATCATCAAATGATTTTTGTGCTAAATTATCTAGAATTTCCAAGGGCTCATTCTTTAGAGGCACTTCTGATTTCTCATGATATGTGAGACAAGTTTCCCAATTAATTAATGAGTATAAATTTGTATAGAATTATTTCAGTAATAATCACATTCAAATGAACTTTTTCGACACGTTTCGAACCAACCAGTGTGGTTCATCATCAAGACTAGGTGAGAGATTATATCTAGACGTTGAGTTTAAATAGATGCATAAATGGCTAAACTAATCTTTAGGATAATGGCTAGTTTGACTTTAAAAATTCAAATAGATTAATAACAGCTAGTTTTATTTAATTAGTAAATTATTTAATTATTTAATAAAATATATAGATATTTTTATTTAATTTAATTTAGTTAATTATTATTATTATTATTATTATTTAATTCTTTATTACCTATTATATTATATTTATTTATTTATATTAAATTCCTTTCTCAAAATAAAAATAAAAATAAAAAAGAACAAGAGAAAACCACCAAACCATTAAGAATATAGGGCAAGGATCCAACACCTGCTCATATTCTAGTCGTCATCTCTATTGAGATTTATAGGTATTTTTTCAATCTCTAAGGCCTCTCTTAACTTACAATGATGGAAATGGTCAATCCTAGCTATGACCCTTGCCTCTTCGATGGATATATGATGGTTAGTCTTTTCCGCATGCTCAACTAAGGCAGAGGTGCGGGATCTTCCATGTTTAATGTCAGTAGCATGTTCACAGATCCTTTGTTTTATAAACTGACCAGTTTCACCAATGTAAGGTGTCCCACAAGAACAATGAATAATGTATACACCTTTCCGATCCCTGTGGTTTACTAAATCTTTAACCAATTTAAGAGAGTTGTGAATCATGCTAAAGGGATTGAAGGAAGAAGAAACATTATGCTTCTTAAGGATCCTAGCAATCCTATCAGTGGTTCTCTGAATGAAAGGAAGTTGTACACTGCACGACTAGTGATTAGGTTCATTAATACTTTTATTTTTAACTAAAGGACCTCTTTCTGCTTTAAGAAAATCCTTAAGCCCTTGCGACTGAATATAACTATTTTTAAAAATACATTAAGGAGATGGGTATTTTCTCCCTCAATGTGAGACTCATCAAATATTATCAATGCCTTGGTGGCTAAGGTATTGAGGACGCCTAATTTTTGTGTAGGGAAATGATGAGTACTGGCGTGGAGATATTGCTCAGTATGGGTTTTCTTTTGAAAAAATTGATGGGAGAAAGAACCATCATCATTTCTAGAGATAAGAATGTCAAGGAAAGGAAGGCTACCGTCCACCTCATAATCCATGGTGAATTTTATGGAGCAATATTGAATATTAAAATGAAGGAAGAAATGATCTAACTCTTCTTTACCATGAGGCTAGACAACACAAGTATCATCAAAAAATATTTTCCAAAGCTTTGGCTGTTATAAGCCTGAGGAAAGAGCCTTCGATTCAAAGTCCTCCATAAACAGATTAACAACAATCGAGTAAAGTGGAGAACCCATGGCAAAACCACATGTTTGCTCATAGAACTCGCCTTCAAAACTAAATAAAGTAGAGGTTAAGAAAATCCCGACTAGATGGGTCGTATCGGGATCAGTGATACGATTAATGACTTCGATGGTTTCATTAATGGGGATATTGGTGTAAAGAGAGACAAAATCAAAACTGACAGGCATATCTTTAGGACCCATTCTAACGCCCTTTAACTCATTAACAAAAGAGGAAGAATATTTAACAAAGGAGTTAGTACGACCTATGAGAGGCTTAAGCTTAAGGTTTGTGGGATAGGGCTTTCTTCAATTTATCTCTTAATAGGGAAACATTTTGTAACAACTCTTTTATAAGGAATGTATCAATATAAATAGTTTTAAAGTTTCAATACCCTATAATATGGTGTACAACCTTGTTCTACAAGGCACTTGTTAAATGAGAAGAGTAGGATGAAAGGACACAATATAAAAAAATGGATATGACCTTGTGCTACCACAATATAGGATAATTAAGGAACCAAAATTTTAACTAGGTAAAGCTACATGCTAGGGTTCTAGAGCTGAATAGCTAGGATTGCATAGGGGACATGCAACCATACAAACTAGGGGGAGATGATGAACGATCATTTCAACACCATTTTTCTAAGGAAATGTTCCCTTTTTCATCCTAACTAATACTCATTTTGTCTCCTTTTATAAAAAATAGAGTAATTTCCAAGTCATTATTATAAATTTTCTCAAGCTAATAATAGTTTTTGATTTCTCCCTTTTGTTTCTTGCATGGATGAATCAAATTGTGTAAATAGATTGCTTGTGTTGTTATGATATATCAAGGTGCATTTAGGAAGAACCTTTCCAATAAATACTAATGAATCAAATTATGAAGTACGATAGTGCCTCCAAGTTATTACAAAGGATTGGTTCATTAGGGGAATTTTGAGGTCTAAAATGGGCCTTAATAAGGAAATTATAAAATAATAGTGGAAATAATAAAATAAGATTAGATTACATCATCAAATTATAGAGGGAAAAAAGAAAAAAACTATTTTTTCAACACGTTTTCAACTTATCTCCCTATGGGTCTACTCAAATTTCGAGTGACAACACTCACGTGATGCATAATTTGATTCCTCATCCAATGAGTACCCATGTTACATAATTTTGATGGACCGTGCTACACTAAAGATGAGAAATATATGAAAAGCGTGATTGCAATCACATTTCTTCATGTATTTCTCATTTTTTGTGGTAGATTTCATTCAAAGTATGAAGCATGGGTACTCCTTGGATGAGGAATTAAATTTTTCATCCAGCGAGAACTCCCGCTCAAAATTTGAGTAAAACCTTAGGCAGATAAGTTGGAAATACGAGTTTAAAACATAGTTATATTATTTTATTATTTTTTAATATTTTTAAATTTTTTTATGCCAAAAATGGTGAATCATTCCCCATGGTTGATATCATCATCTCTGTTGGTTCTTATAAAGTTTATTTTGGTTGTACATTTTTCTTAGGAGGCCCATTTTAGACCAAAAAATTTCTCTAAGACCCATTATATTCCAAGATAGATTGTTGGGGTTTTTTATTGGCATCTTCTATGTTTCTATCTCAACAAACTCTCACATAGGATACTTGGTTTCTTTAACACGATTGTAGTCGAATAAGAAATAGGGAATCATCCCAACCAATAGGGGTTAGAAACTAGGGAAATGATGATAGGTGGGGCTTGGAGGGGGGGGGCTGAATCACTATTTTGACAACTTTAAAAAAATAATTATTACTAACTTAGCAACATAATAATGAATAACAACACACCAAAATAATAAATATAGATGAAAGATATTAACATGCAAACCCAACTAGGAAAAACAAAAATTATTTTTATTATGATGCAAAATAAATCTCCAACTTCAATTTCATCAATTTTTGTGGAGGCTACAACCTAAAAAAAGATTTAATATTCTTTCTCTCTATGCAAACACCAACTTGTTTATTTTTGAGGCACTAACTTGAAGGAATCATGAACTAAAAGGAAGCTCCAACTCTCTATTGTGAAATAAACTACCTACACAACCCTTATATCCCTCTTTCATACAATTTTGAAAGTCATATATCAAAATGTCTCTTTGTCATACATTCATAGATAAATTATCTGTTCTTTTGATGCTCTCTATCAAGATAATTGATTCTCAAAACACCTTTGATTCTAATATAGATTATTTCTCTGTAATATTGCTACTACTTATATAGATTTTTAGCTTCTTCTTTATTCAACTAAGTTTCTCTTTATAAATTTAATGGTTAGTTTTACTTTTGTTCTATTCTTTAAATTAATTGTTGTACTGCTTCTTTTTTCTTTAGCTTGCACTGGTTGTTGAACTTTGTTCCAACTTCAGGTTCTCTATTGATTTTGTATGCCAATATGATTTTATATTTTAATAGTTACTCCCAGTTTAACTCTACTAGATTGATTCTTTATTTTGTTTAGAATGCTATTCTAATTTAGAGTCTACTATCCCATTTTAATTTTGGCAATGAAATTCCAAATTTATAACACAAAACACCAATTTTCAAATCTGTGCCACACTCTTAAATTTCAACTATATTCCACCATGATAACACATCCTAAAAAATGATGAATTATGCATGGATGGGGCTAGGTGTTAGAAACGCTTCACACCCTTATCTTTATAAACTTGGAATTTATATGCCCGAGAACAGAAAACGACATGCTAGCTCATAAATCGCTTAACAATCTAGTCTAGGTATGTTTGTGCTCTAGCATTTGCTAATGGTGCGCATACCTGGATATATGGATAGCCAAAGGATTTGTGGGCCCTAAACTCTGTTTCAGACCCACTTCCCAATCATACACCTTTTTCCCATAAAAAATATTAACATGTGAAATTGCTTGTAGACATGTCCACCTAGCACAAATCTCAATACTATGCCACATAATCATGTTATCATCATGATTACATCATGTTGATGTCATCATGCCACATAGTGGAATCTAAGTGTTGCTACGTGTCATATAGATTTCGCCCACTTTGGTCACTGGAAAATGCAAAAACCTCCTTCCATTTGTCACATTGTTAAAGTTCCATGTCATCGGACTGGTCCAGTGAGTACCACCTATACACCACCTCACTAGAATCGTCATCCTACCACATCATTCATATATATGAAGGGGGAAAGCCAAATCCTGGTATTTTAAATGGATTTCTATTGTTAAATGTTTAGAGGGCCAAATGCTTAAAATACATTGAAACATTAAAAGAACTTAGAATTTAGACAAAAAACATCCAGGTCTAGGAATTTTCTTTGCATGCACCCTAAAATGGCTAGAAAGGCTTCGATATCTGGAATATTTTGGACTAGTGCAAAGTTTGAATCTTTTTCTATGCACCAGCATTCGTACGTTGAAAAGCTCAAACTCTCAAATATGTATGGACTAGTCCAACTAGTCCACTTTTTCTTAACTGCAAAAATTCAAGATGCTTTTTCTCATCAACCATTGGGATTTTTTCTCAGTCTCATATACTATTATATAAGTATTTAAGAGAACTATCCAACTATACACTTCATAGGAACACTTGACTGAATATTTTGTAGAAAAAATGCCTTACTATAATCTCTAGTTGCCTTTTGAAGACTTACTGAAGAAATCAATCTACTTTCTAAAGAATTATTGCAGAAATAAATCAAAGATAACTATTATGGTTCTCAACTAATGACCTCAACCACCAACAATCTTCTTAACATCAATGAAAACACTTTATTCAACAATCTCCCCTTTTAGAATTTGATGGCGACACCACTAAGCATTGGTGCCAAAAATTGTAGATCATCGATGGAAACTCCATCCCTCGGTCATTTATATGAATGTTGGTTTTCTTAATCTCCCTATTTACTATTTTTCTAGCCTAACCCTTCTTTTAGGTCTAAGAAGATAATTATTTCCACTTCCCGTGTTAAAAGCCACAAAGCATATCATAAATGGTAAAGATTTTAAAGACTCCCCCCACAACTAATCTCCCCCGATTATATTATGATCATGTGGACTTGTCAAATCCCCTATTAGTTGATCATTGTTATTCAACTATCACTGTATTGATTTGGACAACTGCCTTGTGGAAAATATATAGTTGATAGAGGCAAGAGAATTGAATCCTAATCTCTACCTTAAATAATGAAATATTTTTCTTGCTAGGGTTTGGTGAAGATGTCAACAATGTATTCTTTAGTGGGGATATTCTCTAGTTTCATAACTTGATTCCCAGCTCGTTCTCTAAGAAAGTGGTACTTAATAGAAATACGTTTGGTCTTTGAGTGTAAAACATGATTTTTAAATATCCTGATAGTATTCTGTTATAAAAAATAATAGGAATATGATATGTATAATTTAACTTCATATCTTTTAAAGTATTCTTCATCCACAAAATATTGGTGTAGCTAATTGTTGTTGTAATGTAATTTGTCTCAATATTAGAGAGATAGATTGAAGTTTGTTTCTTGCTCAACCAAGCCACTAGGAACTCTCCTAGAAGGAAAGAACCTCCACTTGTACTCTTTTTATCATCCACATTTATTGCCCAATCTAAATCTGTATATGTTGTTAGTAAGAAGTATTTACCTCATGGATA
Source organism: Pinus albicaulis (assembly GCA_034641835.2). Taxonomy (NCBI): domain Eukaryota; kingdom Viridiplantae; phylum Streptophyta; class Pinopsida; order Pinales; family Pinaceae; genus Pinus; species Pinus albicaulis. The sequence goes on along the minus strand of CM076581.1, from coordinate 426,594,345 downwards.
ACATAACCCATAATCCATTCTAGCTCTTAAATACCTGAGTATTATTTTTTTTGCTAGGATATGACTTTGTTTGAGGTTTGATTGATATCTTCCAATGACACCAACAACTTGCATAATATTTGGTCTTGTAGCTATTAAATATAAGAGGCTTCTAATTAGTGGGCTGTATAATGTTTGATATACCTCAGGTGACTCATCATATATTCTAATCTTGCATCTAGTGAACACTAGAGTACTAACAAGTGATCATTATTCCATTTTGAATTTCTTTGACACTTCTTTGAGGTACTTACGTTTGGAGAGGAATACTCCTTTTTCTGATTATGTACTCTTTAAACCAAGGAATAATAAAATTTCTCCAAGCATGGACATTTCAAACTTAGTCTTCATATCAACTGAAAACTTTTGTCAAAGTTCATATGCATCACTACTAAAAATAATATCATCAACATCAAAAACAAAAATAAAAATATTTTCATTTTAATATTTTATATATAAGTTTTTGTTTGATGTTCCTCTTTTGAATCCACATTGTATTATATATTTATCTAATCTAGAATACCATGCTCTGGGTGCTTGTTTGAGACCATATAGTTCCCTTTTCATATATTATTAGAAATTTCCGATACTTGAAAACCGTCAAATTGTTCAATGTAAACCTATTCTTCAAGCTCACCATTCAAGAAGGATTATTTTACATCCATATTATATATCTTGAATTTTTTGTGATCAGAAAAAACTAAAGAAATTATGATAGCCTCTAATATGGAAATTGGGTCAAAGGTTTCATATTAATCTAATCCTTCAACTTGATCATAACCTTTGCATATCAATCATTCCTTATTTCTCACAACTTCTCCATCCTCATTCAATTTATTCCAGAAGGCCCTTTTTTTCTCAATGAGATTTTTTTTTTTTGCTGGTCTTGGAACCAATTCCCAAGCCTATTTCTTCTCAATTTGATCTAAATCTTCATTCATGGCCTTTATCCAATTATCATCTTGGTTGGATTGAGAAAATGTTTTTGGTTCAATCATAGATGGCATAGAAATATGTGCTTTATTAGGGGAATTTATCACTCTTTTTCTAGTGTGGACTCATGTATCCAAATATCCTACAATTTGATTAGAAGGATGATGCTTTTGAACATACATTGAGGCATATTTTGGTTGGGGATTGCTCACATCTTCATTGAATTATTCCTCAAACTTTTCATCATCATATTCATGGCTGGCCTAACCATTTAGGCTAACAAATGTTGGATGAATATCTTTGAGAGGAGTATACTCATCCAATTTGACATCAAAATTTTCCACTATTTTTCTTAAGTTTTATTATAACATCTAAAACCCTTTCTATTATCTGAATACCCAAGAAATATACGCTCATTTTCTCTGGCATAAAACTTACCTATTTTCTCGTCATTGTTCCTAATATAGCACTTGCTTCCAAAGACTTTGAAGTGTTTTACTGTTGTTGGATTCCCATACCATGATTCATAGGCTGTTTTGTCACTGTTTGGCCTAAAATGAGCTTTTTTCAAAATACTTATTGTTGTATTAATGAATTCAGCCCAAAACATTTTTGGTATACTTCTCTCATCCATCATTGTTCTTGCCAACTTATGTACTGAACTATTTCCCCTTTCAGCTACACCATTATGCTATGGAGCTTTTGCAATGGTGAATTTCCTTTTTGTGTTATGCTCCTTCCAATATTCATCAAATTATTTAGGGGTAAAACCTCCACCATTATCAAGCCTTATACACTTTATTATGGAGTTAGTTTTATTTTCAACCATGGCTTTAAAGATTTGAAAATTCTCAAAATATTTTTTATATTTTCCTCAAAAGTGAAACCCAAATTAGTCTATTGTAATCATCAATAATTAACATAAAATATAGATTACCATTAGGTGTTTTCATTCTTGAAGGAACACACAAGTCCATATGAATCAACTATAATGGTTTGGCGAATGATTTTCTTTAGCTTTGAAAGGTACACAAATTTGTTTCCTAATCTAACACGATTTAAAAAATGTGCTTTAGGGCTTGGAAATTTTCAGCAAGTCCTTGAGAAAATTCGTTTTAGTAAACTTTACAATGTGGTAGAAATTTAAATTGACCAATCTTCTATGCCATAACAATCTCTAGTAAAATTTACTTAGAAAACATTTCTCATTATTTTCATTTAAAGCATAAACATTATTGTTTGTTCTAATAACTTCAACAACAACTTCACTTGTGAATTCCTGTTTAATTTCACAACCTTTAGAATGAAAAATAACATCATATCCTTGATCACACATCTGAGAAACACTCAATAGATTGTGTTTCAAACCTTCAACAAATAAAACATTTTTATATTTACCTCTTCCATTTACCAAAATAACAATGCCTTTGCCCATGTTTTTACTTGGAACATCATTTCCAAACATGACATTTCTATTTTTTTTTTAGTGATAGGAGTTTTCTCTTATCACTTGTCATATGCTTAGAAAACCCACTGTCTACATGCCAATGGTTCCCTTATTTTGTGCATAGAACACAATGCCACATTTTTCACTGCTTTCTTCCTTTTTCTGGTACCATACCTTGGGGTTTTCTTTTTATTGCTTGTTCTTAGCAACTGTTATAAAGATTTTTATTCTACATTCAACTTCCTTATGCCCATAGTTATCATAGTTATAAAATTCCAGCATGCCAACCAAGGGAGAAAACAAATTCTTGTTCTGGGTATCTATATATTGTCTTGGAAAATATGTTATTTTACTAATAGAACATCTTTCTTTGATTTTTAATTTGACTATATCTTCAATTTAATCTACAACTTGTAACTTTATTTCCATATTTTGTGCATGTATATCAATAGTTAGGAAAAATATTTTCATACTTGGGAGCAAATTTCCTATTATCTTGTTGTTGTCTTCTCCTAGGAGGCACAGAATTATTTTGTAAACACTATGGATCTTTATTGCATTTAATTGTTGCTATTAATTATTATTTTCATTTATATTTATCTTGCAATCCTCCTTTTTGCTTTGCTGCTCCTATTATTCATTCTCAAGTTTTTTATTTGTACCAGAGTCCGGTCCTTTAAATGCTTCAACAAAGATGATGGCTTTCTTGATATAGGTGGATATTGGTGGCCAACCACCTATTCCACCTAGACCTCCAGTCAGTTTCACCAGTTTCCTTTTTTATAGAAACATTTACTATTTTTAGCAGTTTGTTTGGGTCCTGAACTTCCGGAGCAGTTTTGACCCCCTAAATGGAATTTTTTTGAGGTCTGCAGCAAGCCCATAACCATAGGTAGGGGCTTGCAACAAAAATTTTAGTACTCAGAGAGATATTTTTTATGATATATCGTACATGCCAAACAGAGATAATATGACCAAGTTATGACCCTACGAAGTTGGCTTCCTAATGGGGCCCACAAACTCATGTTGTTTCATCTCCTAGCGTTAGGGTTTTGGTTGTTTAGGGTTTTCCTATGTTGTTCAATAATAAAAAGGTCCTTGAACCTCATTTTAACACATTTTAGAGGTCTGTAACTGCCACATCTCTTCTCATATATAAGCTACCAGTGCCCTAGCTATTTTATTTCCATTCTGTTTCTAAGCATATTTCAGTTATTTGATATTAATGAAATGAAGTGTTATTTCTAATGCATCTTTGCATTTATACGTATTTTTGTATTTTATTTCATTCCTACATAAGTTCGGATTAGTGGTATCAAAGTAGTCTTCTCTTTCTCAATCCTTCTTTACGTCCCCAACGAGGTTAGGGTATAAGGAGTTAGGGCTCAATCTAGTTGAACCTTTGGAAGATCAACCTCGTAAACCTCGACAACCACCCATGGGGGAAGAAAATAAATATGAGGGAGCAAGAGATCCTATCAAAATATTGCTCAAGGAGACCCTTGAGAAACAAAGGAACATGATTATGGATAAATTTTACCAAATCTTTCGACGACTACCCACCAACGGCTCATTTGCCTCCAACAGCCACTCTAGTGGTGCCACTCCTTTTAAGGTACAAGAAAATTTTGACATTCCCATATTTGAGGGCCAAATATATGAAAACATCGTATATAGATGGTTGAATCTATTAGAATGATATTTCTTGGTTCGTCACTTTTCCAACTGGGAAAAGATTACATTTTCACTCCTCAAAGCCACCCCCTATGTCAAGGACTGGTGGGAAACCTACAGTGAGAAAAAGGATGAGAAGGAACCCTCTCTCTTCTTGGCTGCACCCACTTGGGATTCGTTCCAAGATACCATCAAGGAACAATATTATCTCATGGGGAGCTATGAGGACAAGTACATACAATGGACTACGTTGCGACAGAAAATGGATCAAGATGTGCATGAGATGGTGAATATATTCCATACCCTGCGCACAAAGTTGGGTATCAAATATTAAAAGAAACATTTGGTGTTGACGTATCATATTTTTCTACACAGATACATTCAGGAGGAAATGGAGTTCCTCGACATCTCCTATCTTTGTATAACATAATTGTATGCTACCAATATTGAGTAGAAATTCAAACAGAAGAAGCGAGACTTTGGATCAGTGAGTCAGAAGCAAGGGAAAGGTGCCCCCAAGTCACATAACAAAGGAAAAATCCAAGGCAGGGTGGCATAGGACAGTCATCCAAAGCCACAAGAAAAGAAAAACTCCACTAAGCCAAAATAGAACTGGAGAAAGTGGTATGAGTTCCATAAGGTCTCCACTCACAACGTAAGTGAGTGTCGGGCCTAGAAGTCACTGGTGACCGAGCTGAAGGCTTTTGGATTGGATGCATGCTCCGAATCTAAATAAGAACCCAAGAAGGGGAATGACAAAGGGAAGAATATCATCAATTCAAATCCCAATGCTATTGTTTCCACCATGAAGATCCAAAAGGAGGAACCAAAAGATATAGAGGAGGGGTTGCGCCTCTTCTATTCCTATATGTTGGTAAAGGGTTCCCAGCTGCAGTTCATTGTCGACATTGGGAGCCAAAAGAACCTCATTTTAGTAGAGGTCATGAAGCAGTTGGGCTTTCTAACCACAACACACCCATAGCCATACACCATCGGGTGGCTTCACGAAGGATGGAATCTATTCGTCAACCAACAGTGACACCTTCCATATAACATCAAGCCCTTCACAGATGAGGCATTATGTGAAATTTCTCCTCTTGATATTTGTGATGTATTATTAGGCCAACCATACTTGTGGAATTGAATGATGTGTATGAGTCTAAGCCTCACATTGTTATTATTACTTTAGGCAATAAGTTGTACAAGATACCGAAGGTAGCACCACCTACCACCATCTCTTTGGTTACTGCAAAAAAATGTAGTAAGCTCATTTCCAAAACCTGGAAATTTGTTTTCTTGATTATCCGCCCTTAGGGAAAGAAGAATATTTTGGCCACAACCTCTAGAGAAGGCTCCTCTTCATAACAACAATAGATGGAAAAAGTCATGGAGGAGTAAGAGTACATCTTCACCTCACCTGTAGGGGTGACTTTGCACTGTCAGGTCAAGTGCTCCATTGATCTGACCCCAAGTGCATCGTTTCCCAATAGACCAATCTATCAGTGCTCTATTCTAGGGAACGACAAAATCAAGAGGAAAAATTAGGAGCTGCTCTAGAAAGGTCACATCTGGCCGAGTTCATCTCCCTATGGGAGCTTGATCATGTTGGTGCAGATGAAGGATGAGACTTGGAGACTCTGCATTGACTATCGAGCACTCAAAAATATCACTATCTAGAATAGGTAACCGATCCCATGGATTGATGACCTTCTATAGCAAATAAAGGGGGGAAAATATTTCAGCAAGATCGACTTGAAGTTTGGGTATCACCATGTACCAATTGAACCCTCTGATGTGTGGAAGACTTCCTTCAAAGCCAAGGAGGGAATTTTCGAATGGCCGGTCATGCCTTTTAGGTTGAAAAATGTTATTGCAACCTTCATGAGGTTGATTGAATACATCTTGTGGCCATTCTCCAAATCATTTGTGGTGGTGTACTTGGATGACATCCTAATCTTCAGCCAGACTTGGGAAGAGCACTTCCACCACATCCGTCAGGTCCTCCAAACATTGTAAAAACACAAGTTGTGTGCCAATTTGGAGAAGTGCACCTTTGGCATGACTTAGGTTCAATATCTGGGATACATTATTGATGAGAAGGGGGTGCATGTGGATCTAGCCAAGATCCAAGTCATTTGGGATTGGCTAGCCCCAACCACTGTAACAGAGCTCCAAATCTTTTTGGGTCTTGCCAATTTCTACCATAGGTTCGTGTTGGGATTCTCTCATATCACTTGGCCCTTAAGTCAAGTCACCAAGGGAGGAGCGAAATAAAAATTAATTTGGTCTAAATCTCAATAGAATGCGTTCGTAGAGTTGAAACATCACCTTTGCTTTGCACTAGTTCTCACATTATCAAACTTGCAACAACCATTTGAGATCGAGACAGATGCCTCTGACTATGCTATTAGGGTAGCTCTTACTCAATAGGGTCATCCTATGGCATATTACTGTGAGACACTTTCTGACATAGTTCAGATGTATCCCACTTATGAAAAAGAGATGTATACCATTATGCAGGCTTGCCGAAAATGGAAGCATTACATTTTGGGGAAGGAAATGGTCATCCACACAGACCACTGACCCCTGCACTTCATTAAGAAAAAAGGGAAGTTACATAATGATAGCCATCATAAGTGGTCCACATACCTACAATAGTTTCATTTGAACATCAAGTATAAGAAGGGCAACACGAATAATGTTGGAGACTACCTCAGTTGACCACCGATCATGGCGCTAACCATCGTGATCAACTCTTGTGGGCATGCAACTTCCGATTGGCCACTTCTCCATAGAAGCGATCTAAAATTTAGCCACACATACAAGATTCTCCTAGAGGGAAAGCAAGTTCCAAATTTTCACATCCAGGATACATTATTGTGTCACCTGGGACACCTTTGCGTTCCTTCAAGCAAGCATGCTAATATGGTTTGGGAATCTCAATACAGTCATTTAGTTGGGAATTTTGGGGTCAATAAAATAGTGGCATCACTACAGAAGAATTTCTATTAGTTGAACCTTCATCAGGATGTCAGGAAGTACATCAGATCCTGCACTGCCTGCACCATTTCCAAATCGACCAACAAGAAACAAGGCTTCTATACTCTGTTGCCTACCCCTAGTTGACCTTGGGAATCCATCTCCATGGATTACATATCAAGCCCTCCTTCTAATAAGCATGGAAATGACTATGTTTTTTTTATCATCGATAGATTCTCGAAGATGTTCATTATTGCGGCTTGCAAGAAGAATATCACAACATAAAGCACTCCTAAATACTTCTTTGAATGAGTGTGGGTACACTTTGGTATTCCGAATTCTATCATATCAGATTGGGACAACAGGTTCCTCAGTACATTTTGGTCTAACCACTGGTTGATGCTGGACACAAAGCTCACCAAGTCCACATCTTTCCATCCCCAAACCGATGGACATATAGAGGTCGTCAATAGGATGATCATAGAAATTTTGCGCATGTACAACTCAAAGAGTCCACACACAAGGGATGAGATCCTTCCCTATGTACAACACATCTATAATCAGGCTCTCCACAACTAAACCGACCACAACCCCTTTCAGTCAGGCTTGGGATTCCAGCCACTATCTCCCATTGATGTAGCCATGCCATTTGCAGCTACTCAGGGATATTCGACTCATGTGTAGTGTGGAGCAGACAAGGTGAGAAACTTCATTGAGTGCATTCAACACATTCGCAAAAAAATTCATGAAATTTTGGACAGATCCAATGTTAAGTACAAGCAGTGACATGATCACCATCAGGTTCCACACAACTTCTAGGTGGGCAACAAAGTGTGGCTACATTTGCAGAAGGAGCGCTTCGTTGTACCTCACCGTAAGCTTCGCCCGCTCTGCTCTGGGCCATACACCATCACCAAGCCTACAAGGGAAAATGGATTCAAGATAAGTATTCCACCATTCCTTGGTCTGCACCCATTTTTCAATGTGGACCACCTTCAACCCTATTTTCCACCTCTACTAGACACATTCGACATGGAAAAACAACTCACACCAATAAATTTAAACCCAGAATGCATGGAACAAGCCACACCTAATCAGATCATGGAAAAAAAGATCAATACATCTGCCAGTAGAGGATCCAAATATATCGAGTTGTCAAATCAGGCCAACTCCTTCACCAGGGCAAGTGGTTCACTAGGGACTAGGTTTAATAGAAATTTCCTCACCTTATGGAGGCTCTGCACACAATGGGGACCATTGATTCCTAAGGGGAGAGGGATGATCCAGGTAGATATTGGTGGCCACCCACCTATTCCACCTAGATCTCCAGTTAATTTCATCACTTTCCTTTTTTATAGAAGAATTTACTATTTTTAGCAGTTTTTCGGGTCCTGGACTTTCAGAGCAGTTTTAACCCCCTAAACGGTGTTTTTTGAGGTATTTAGCAAGCATATAACCATAGCAAGGGGACTGCGGAAAAAAATGTAGTACTCATAGAGATATTTTTGATGATATATCGTATGCGCTAGACGGAGATAATATGACCAAGTTATAGCCCTTGGAAGTTGGCTGCCCAATGGGGCCCACAAACTATTGACATTTCATCTCTTGGGGTTACGGTTTTATTTTTTCATGGTTTTCCTATGTGTTCAATAATAAAAAGTCACTTTATACTAATTGTAACATAGTTCAGATGCTTGTAGCCACTACATATCTTCTCAGAGATAAGCTACCAACGCCCTAGCTAGTTTATTTCCATTATGTCAATAAGCATATTTCAGTTATTTGATATTAGTGAAATGAAGTGCTATTTCTGATACATCTCTATGTTTATGTGTATTTCTGTATTTTATTGTGTTCCCACATAGGTCTGGATCATTCCTTTGATTTAACTATTTTTTAACTTGACTATTGTTCATATCCTAAACCAGTCATGATATGAAGAGAGTTTTGAACATTCATAATTTCATTGAATTTACTAGTCCCTATGTTAAATTTATTATTTAGGCATAACTATTCTTTGGTCACATCTAACTCTTTTCTATGGGTGACAACCTCCCCCTGAAGTTTTTCACATGAATTTTATTTTTCTTTTAGATGCTCCAACAAATTATCTTCAATTTTCTATTCTTCCTCAATTTAAACAAAATGTGTTCCAAACTTTTTCTTTTTCTTTTTCACAGTTTTCCAACATCTCTTTATGTATCTTATTATTCATCCTCAGCCTTTGAATTTATTTTAAAGCACTATTTAGTTGACCTTCCTGTTGGGGCCCTTGTTTTTTATTAAGTTTTGAACTTTTGGCCAAGACATTTTGAACTTTGACTCTTTTTGAGTTGCGGAACAAATACACATAGCAACCGCGACCGCGCCGCAGCGACCAGGAGTTGCGGAGCTACCAAGGTGGCGCGGAAGCACTTGATAGTTGGAGATCGAACAGAGATAAGTGCAGATGAAAGAAACACAGCAGAAAACAGAAAGTGGAACACACAGACATCAGAAGAGAAGCGGGGAAAAGCCAGAGTGAAGACACAGAGAAGCTGCCAGTCGCGAGGAGCGGGTGAATAAAAGGCGATCACCCGGCTGAAAAAGAGGTGGTTGTTGAAGGTTGAATGGATACGAGAGAATTCGCGAGGATCAAGACCTGAGGAAGGACACGCAGAGCAGCCGCGGAAGAATCATGCTTGTTCTCCCTATGGTTTCTTACTTTCTATGTTCTTCCTTTCTGTTCTAAGACCCATCTGTAACAGACTTGTGAGTTATCAGAGAAGAAAGCTATGTAATCATGTGTTCGGCTAGAAGAATAATATAAGGGAGGATTACTGTCTCAATGAGTTGTCCATGTGCTGTAATGTGTTTACACTGATTTAAAATTTTAAGTTGCGACTATCTGAATACTTAGTTAGTGATCTTGCATGTGTAATTTGGTATATGTAATGGATGCACTTTCTCTCTTTGGTTGCGGCTTTATTCCTTACCAGTGATCTCATCCCCTTATGCATGTGGTCGCGGCACGCCTCGGGTGAGACGCACTGCTCTCCAAGAGCAGGGTGAAAATGCCGGCGTGTTCCTAGACTACACCGGACCCCTTGTTGGCCACAACCCTTGGACCTGGGTCTTGCCCGCGAGACCTGACTTTTCGCCAACAAATGGTTCCGTTGCCAGGACCTGCATGTTCTGAGGGGATCTAGATCATGGTCTCGAGGATTTTTGAAGGAGAAATACGGCGATGGTGGGATGATCATCTTGACCAGTTCATTGCTCAACAAGCAAAGCTGACCAAGAAAAAGGAGGCGGCGATCAGGGAGCTTGTTCTTTTCTCTGACTCAGCTAGTGATACGTACGAAATTTTCTGGGGAAGGTTCCCTACGGACCTTTACAACTGGTTGCGGAGGTTACGAGCGACGGTGCTCCAAGAAGGCTTGCGGAAGATAAACCGCAGGTGGGCGCACGAAGACCTGGTAGCACTGCATCGGGTAGATGCTGAACTAACCCGCGCAGTGGATTTTTGGGTGAGGACCACGTTGGAAGGATACGCTGTGGAGTTTGCCGCCGAGTGTTACCAATCCTTCTCGAAGGCCGAGGCTGTTTTTCACTCAGGGCTGAGGGGGAAGTTGTTGAAGGAGATTCCGCTGTGGATCAAAGCCCTGATGGTGGACGAAGGGTTGATTGAATTCCACAAAACGAGTATGGAAGCGTAAACCACCCGTACTAGGGGAAGGGTTGAGGGGACCGATGCTGTGTAGACTGTGAGAGTGGGGAGCGGGGGATGGACGTTGAGGCCGCATGCAAGTTGCGGGAGTCACGTGCACATCGGCGGGCACAGATCGCCGATAGGTGGCGAAGAAGGGTAATGAGAGATTTGAAGAGAAGGGAGATCGAGAGGAGAAATCAGAAGGAGGCGCCTCAGAAGATAAGAACCATGGGTTTGGATACCCGGACAGGAGACGGGACAGCAGCGAACGTACAATGGGTGCATGGGAGCCCAGCGACACGAGAAAGAGAAGTAACGACTAGCGAAGATACTGGAAAGATGCAGCCCGAAGAAATTTCCGATGACGAATGGCACGACGTGATGCAGCAGATGTTCCAGGATCAGACGGCACCCACCCCTCCAGGCAGCCCTACGTCCCACCTTCCGCATGGCCCGGATCCCGACCTTCCCCTGGTACTTTATCAACCTTTAAGAAATATTTTTATTCAGTTACAAGCATTAAGTCGATCATATAGTAGTTCAGCGGCGTCGGTAACGCCCAGTAGCAGCAGCGTTACCAGTAGTAGTATTTTCCCTAGTGGGACCGTTACGCAACCAGGACCCGGAGGTTTTATCCTGGTTAATTCTTCGCAAGTATACATGGCTGGATCTTTCACCCGGTACCCAGAGTTCTCTGGCCGGGGAAATGACGACGTAGAACAACACTGGTATCTGTGCGAAGCCATCTGGAGGGCTCGCCAGACGCCTGATGCAGGGAAGTTAATAGAGTTTCAAACCACGCTCAGAGAGAGAGCTCTGCGTTGGTTCATCAAGTGGTCCGAGGCGCACCCTAATCCTGTAATTGCGGACGTGAAACGGGATTTTGTCCGCGAATTCAAGCTTCCCCAGACAGACCAGCAGGGCCTGTCCGAGCTGTGGGAAATTAAGCAGAAGGAAGGAGAGACCGCGTGGGAGTTGATGCGGCGATTCAAGGATGCGATCGGGAAACTCAGCTACCCGATCGATCCAAACCACCAGAGGGACTGGTTCATCAAGGCTCTGCTCCCCTTGACACGAACCCCTCTCACTCAGCAGAAGATTGATAATCTGCAGGATGCTTTGGAGCAGGCCATGAAGATTGAAGCCATGGCGGGATACCCCCAGGAATACAAGGGGGGGCTGGCCCCGCAAGACCCTTCTCTGATAGGGTTGCAACACCAGATTGCCAGCTTGACCGAAAAGCTCAAGGAAATTCAGCCAGCTAGACCAGCGCGACCGAATGTTTGGTGTACTCATTACCTGGTCGAGGGACACGTCGCAACCGAATGTCCTCGGTTGCGCGGCGCAGGAGTTGGACCCTCAGTTGCAGCAATTCAGGGGGGTCCACCACCAGGGGGTGGCGCGGCGATGAACCCGCAGGGAGTCTACCAGCCGCAACAGACCTTTGCGGGGTTCCCACCGCAACCGGGGTCCTCCACCACAGAGTACTGTGAGATTTGCCGGACGATGGGGCATCCTCCTCGGATGTGCCCGATATTACAGAAGTACTCCACGGTGCCGAATAATGTATACTGCGAATTCTGTGTGTCTACGACTCACAATACTGAGCAGTGCAGGGCGCTTGACGCTCTTGCGGATCGATTGGATCGTCCCTCATACAGGGTGAACGAGGCTCCAAGGGGAAGAGGTGGAGGCATGCGGGGAGGCCGAACAGGAGGACGCGGTCCGGTAAAGTGCTACAACTGTGACCAGGAGGGTCATGTGGCTTGAAAATGTCCCCTTCCGCGACGACCCTGGTGTTCCCAGTGCCGGGTCAACGCCCATGCTACAGAAGACTGCCCGGAGCTCATCAAGAAGTGGGAAGAACGGGTGAGGCAGAGGGGAGCGAACCTGATAAACTCAGAACCGCGCAGCACCGCAACCCCTGACATGCAGAATGTTGCGATAATAACACGGGGTGGAAAGAAGACTGGAGACGATGCCCACGAGAAGGAGCCAGCCCGAGTGGTTCAGCCGGCATCCCCAAAGAAGTTGATCAGGCCCGAAGTCCAGAAGAAGTATTTTCAGGAAGCGGTTGAGGCATTCGCCCAGTTGCGGAACGAGGGAGGGCTGGAGGAGCCCTGGCGGCCGGAATCCAGTGCGCAGAACGCCGCAGATGCTATGGTCGAGGATTGGCTCCGACTATTCCTCAGGATTGTTGATAACGCTGGGCTGCGGAAGCAGCTCAAGCATGCTTTAGACGGAGCGCTGCAGGGGCGCGCAGAACCCAGAAATCCGGTGGACTCTAGGCCTCAATACGTGCAACATGTCAAGCGGAACAAGCAATGAACAGGCAAAGAATTCCGGCTTAACACGTAGGTCGCAGGATTCCAAATCAGCGACACCATGTTGGACTTGGGGTCCGACGTCAATATATTGCCACGAAAAACATGGGAGGCTCTTGGAAAGCCACGGCTCGCCTATTCCCCAATCCAACTCAGGATGGCGAACCGGCACTGTATTTTGCCAATCGCCGACTCGAGGGTGTCGAGGTCGACGTGGCGGGGGTGAAGACATACACTGACTTTGAGGTTATTGATATCATGGGCGATAAGGACCCCTATCCTGCTTTACTGGGCATTGATTGGGATTTTGAGAATTACGCGATCATCGACCTCAAGAAGGAGCTGATGATTTTTGAGGATGGGGAGGTACGGGTCACTCAGCCTCTCGACCCGTACCAGGGTCCGCAATATACAGAACCGGTGGACAGTCGGGAGGATGCTCAGATGATGGACCATCTGTATCAGATGACTGCAGGGAAGAGGGACGATTATATTAACCCGACCGCAACTGGCTCTATCAGTTGGCGGAGTGTGCAGAGCTCGGAGCTCGGATCCGAGCTCGCGTGGGAAGACTGGCAGCAGGGGGGGTATGAGACCACCACGCGGAGATGTGCCTCCATCGCTCAGGTCCGGTGGGTAGGGACTGAGATCCGCGGATACCCCACATTATCAAACATGCAAGCAGTGAATACTTTTATTGCCAAGGTGGAAGACCGGGTCCCAGAGGAAAGCCAGATACCACTTTTGGATATGGCCTTGAAGTCAACATCGGGATGATGGTGGAACAATCACCGCAACACTCTGTTGCGATGGGAGCGTGTGGCGAATGCTCTACGGGCACGCTTCAAAGAGGATGAAGGGCCCTGCATTACACTTAAACATCATGGAGCTTCCAACCCACGACAACATTTGTGGACGTGCGAGGAACAGTGGCGTAGCGCAAGGTATCCTGAGGATTTGTGGGTCCACAGGTTTGTCCACTCCCTGGGTACAATTCCTTAGGCCTGGTACCTGGAGGAAGAGCGGAAACGAGGAACCCGCTCCTGGAAAGCAGTCGCGGAAAAGTTCGTCCAAAGCTTCTCGTTCGAAGGGGAGACGGCGCAGGAATCTCAGGCCCTACAAGCCGTCAAGGAGGTTCTGTTTTTCCGCCAACCTGAGCCTGATGAGGGCCCGGTGGCGTCACGCTCCAGGGTCAAGCGCGAATTGGTTTGCCAATGAATTGACGGCGATCCGGAGGATGATAGTTTGGAGGACCTTAGGCATCTCTATTTTGACGAGAAGGAAGGCGAGCGCAGCATCCGCGACGAGCCGACGACGGAAGGAGTCCATTTGCAGCCCCTAAAGACAAAGAAGCTGAACATTGGAACGGAGGAGAAACCTAAGCTGGCAACAGTGGGGGATTACTGGGACGAGGAGACGACAAGAGAAATTTTCAGCCTCCTCCGGGAGTATGAAGATTTATTTCCATCATCAGTTGCGGACCTGAAGGGGATCAAGGGGGATCTGGGTGACATACGTATCACACTGAAACCAGGAGCCAGGTCGGTGAAGCACCGACCCTACCGGTTGAATCCACGTATCAAAGAGAAGGTCAAGATGGAGATCGACAAGATGCTGGCTGCGGGTCTCATTTTTCCAGTAGAAGAAGCCGAGTGGGTAAGTCCCATTGTCATCCAGAACAAGAAGGACAAAGCGGAAATCCGTGTCTGCGTAGACTATCGGCGTTTGAATAATGCTTGTATCCACGATCCGTTTCCCACTCCCTTCAGCGATGAAGTTCTAGATCATGTCGCAGGAAACGAAGCTTACTCCTTCACCGATGGGTTTTCGGGCTACCATCAGGTACGCATCGCCGAGGAAGACAAAGAAAAGATGACATTCACAACTGAGTGGGGATCATTCGCATATCACGTTATGCCGTTTGGTCTGAAGAACGCACCGGCTGTGTTTTCCCGGATTGTCATCGCTGCTTTCCGGGAGTACATTCACAAGTTCCTGGAAGTCTATATGGACGATTGGACTGTTTACAGCCTGCTGAAGAAACACGCCTCCCTGTTGCGTGTCATGTTCGACCGGTGTCGCCAGCTGCAGATTTCCTTGAACTTGAAGAAATGTATTTTTGCAGTACCATTCGGCACACTCTTGGGTCACGTGGTGTGTAAGCAAGGGGTCTGCGTTGATCCTGCCAAGGTCGCGATCATCGTCCACATGGAGGCCCCCGAGACTGTGAAGCAGTTGTGGGCACTGCTCGGGCACACAGGATACTACAGGCGGTTTATTCGCAATTACGCCAAAATCACTGCCCCTTTGGAGAAACTGTTGCGGAAGTCAGAAGCGTTTGAATGGACGGCGGAGTGCAGGAAGGCACTCGACACATTGAAGGAGAAGTTGGCGACGGCACCCATACTTGTTCATCCTGACTGGGATAAGCAGTTCCATGTGCACATTGATGCGTCCGGGATTGCACTTGGCGCTGTATTGGCGCAACCAGGGGACACGACAGTTGACCACCCCGTATACTTTGCCAGCCGACGGTTATCGAATGCGGAGAAGAATTACACCACGACCGAGCGGGAGGCATTGGCGATGGTGTACTCTCTCCAGAAGTTCCGCCACTACCTTCTGGGCGGCAAATTTACATTTTTCACGGACCATTCGACATTAAAATATCTGGTCAATAAGCCTGTGTTGGAAGGAAGAATCTGTCGATGGCTTCTACTTTTTCAGGAGTTCACGTTTGAGGTAATTGTCAAGCCTGGCAGGTTGAATGTTGGTCCCGATCACTTATCCAGGTTGGAGACGGGAGAGAATGAAGGTCCGTTGGACGATCAGCTCCCGGATGCTGACCCATTCCGAGTTGAAGCAGTCCCAGACTACCTGGCTGACATTGCCACGTATCTGGCCACGGGACAGTGCCCTGAGGATTACACCCCTCTTCAAAAACGCCACTTGGTTGTCCGGGCGGCCGATTATCAATTGATCGCAGGGCAGCTGTACAAACTGGGCCTGGATGAGGTGTTGCGCAGGTGTGTTCTTGACCACGAGCGGGAAGCAGTGATGTGGGAATGTCACAGCGGTGTTGCGGGAGGACACGTGGGTGCTAAACCCACCGCAAGGAAGGTGCTTCAAGCTGGCCTATGGTGGCTGACGGTACATGCAGACTGTAAGGCCTATGTGAAACGTTGCGATGTTTGCCAGAGGACGGGAAGGCCTTCGCACAGGGATGAGCTTCCGCTACACCCGGTGTATGTGTTGCGGCCGTTTGAGAAGTGGGTTGTTGATTTCGTTGGCCCCGTCGCACTAATTGCTCACCATTGCAAAGCCCGGTACATCATTACCGCGACGGATTACCTCACACGGTGGGCTGAGGCAGCAGCGGTACGCGACTGCTCGGCAGAGACCGCTGCCCGGTTCATCTTTGAACACATCATCAGCCGCTTTGGCTGCCCACGGAGCTTAACCAGCGATCAGGGTACGCATTTCATTAATGCCACGGTCAAGTCGCTACTGCACACATTTATGATTCAGCATCATAAAAGCATCCCATACCACCCACAGGCCAATGGTACGGTGGAAGCCTTCAATAAGATTCTTGAAAAGGGCTTGACTAAAATTTGCAACGCTCAGCGGGACGATTGGGATGAGCGGCTACCAGCGACATTATGGGCTTACCGGACCACGGTAAAACGTTTGACCAACCAGACGCCTTTCCAGTTGGTGTATGGCCGGGAAGCGGTGATTCCCACCGAGTTCACCGTGCCCAGCCTTTTGATCGCAATGTCCCTTCACTTCTCAGAAGAGGAGTCACTGAGGGAATGCCTCCAGGAGCTACAGGAGCTGGATGAGGTCCGATTTCTTGCGGAATTCCACTAGAAGGTTCAGAAGGCCAGACAGAAAGCATGGCACGACCGCCACATCAAAACTAAAGCCTTCCAAGTTGGCGGCAAAGTTCTCTTATACGACAGTCGGTTCCAGAAGTTTCCAGGCAAGCTCCAGATGCATTGGCTGGGACCGTACTTTGTCATCGAGATCCGCGACTCAGGAGCCGTTCGGTTGGCACAACTGGACGGCACAGTTCTTCCGGGATGGGTGAATGGCGCACGCCTGAAGCCCTACCAGGAGTAGGTACTTCTCACTTTTCATTAATAACTCTCGCAACCGAGAGAACCCGTAGCGTAGCATAGTTAAATAACTCTCCCGCAACCGGGATGAATGTAGGTAGTCTTTTCCAATTGTCGGTACTCAGTCAAATAACCAGTCAGTTGCGGGAACATTACCGCAACCGACTGTGGTCGGGGCGGGCCAGTCCAGCGTGTCGCAACGCCAGTCCAGCATGTCGCCGCTCCAGTCCAGCGTGTCGTGCACGAAGGATCCATCCTCGTGCCAGTGTCAGTCCAGGTCATTTCCGTCAGTCCTTTTGTCAGTCCGTAGGATCGCTCAGATTTGGTCATAAATTCCCTTAATAGACAGTAATCATACCGTAATCATTTGCCATCACCCGCAGTTCCCTCAGCCGTCGAGTCCACCCATCTCCCCATGACGCCGTCAGCAACTGTCAGATTACACACAGGCCTGCGATTGATCGCACGATTATCGCAGGCAAGAAAGATAGCAAGAATTAATTGCCGTTATGGAGTTTCATCAACTCCGCGCGTGCCAGCAGATGGCCCAATTTGCATGAAGGCTATCGGCACAACGATGACGGACCAGTTCAATTTGGAAGTTGCAGCGACTCCGGAGCATTCGCAGTATCAGAGCACTCAACACCTCGCAGGAAGTTACAGAAGAATCGTCCAAGTCTATCAGAGACGCGCCAAGATGCCGAGAGCTCTTCTCTCAGTTCCTGAACCAGCATTAGATAGCAGAATTCACCGAGTAGAGTCGCTGGTCGGCAAGTATGACAATGCACCCTGTATGGACGCCAACTTGTCCGACCCGGCTGAGTTTCCTCACCTCCATTGGCAGACGTTCATGGAACACCATTACACGCCCGGGAGCAGCTCTAACAGTCGGATGCGTTCAGAATTCCGGGGCCTACAACAGTCGACTTTGATGAATTTGAGGAGTCTTCCCGTCTTCGGAACCACCGGACCAGTTCTGCAATGTACCCGGTTCCTCCTCAGTCGGGTGCAGAACGGGTCCCTGTGGCTTAACGAAGAAATTCCAATACATGCCGCAGACATTAATCGGCTTACGGGGCTATCTCAAACTGGTTCAGATGTCTCCACTGCGGGCCAGACATCCTCCAAGCGCGCCCGGAAGTCGGCTGATGCGGACCTCTACACCAAGTATGGCACTCGCCGGGGTGGTAAAGGTGCCAAGATAGATTTGATAAATGTACCAGAAATTCGGTTCGCTTGCTACCTGATCGCTAGCAAGACCATGCGCCACTACACAAAGGGAGAGTGCACTCTGGACACAATTTCCATTGCAGAGCATTGCGTCCAGGGAGCCCGGTTGAATTGGAGCTCATTTGTGTTGAAGGAACTCTTCGCGGCTTGCGAAGACAATTACAAGCGGACTACCAGTTTCATCTATGGGTACTTGCTCTTAGCGTTCGCCATGTGGAAATGGCATCTTCCCCCGATACGGACACCGGCGGAGATCACCGTGAGCCAGCCGCTCGCGATGAAATATTCCCCCTGGCAGGTGTCCACGGACCCCAGCAGCAAACTGGTGAACGCAGAGGCGTTCCGGGCATGGTATGGGATGATGATCGATGTGGTCACTTACTAGCAACGGGTGCCCCGGCACCTGTTGGATGAATACAGTGAACAGGTGTGGTTTGGCGTCAGCCACAGCCACACTTTCATCACAGTGAACAGGTGTGGTTTTGCGTACCACACCACACTTTTCATATGGCGCCCCTTCGCTTCCAGCTGAATGACAATGTTTTCCACAGGGAGGTCTCTGCGTGGCCGGGGGTTGTCCAGCACGTCCGTGACGGAGTCATCCGCTACAATTTTGAGGGGATGAGGGCCGCACAGCAGCCTGCCGCGACCGGCGCAGGGGGATCTTCACAAGTTGCGGCGGAGACAACACCAGATGCAGCTGGGACCGCACCGGACCTGCCTGAATCGCTGGTCCCCATCGTCGAGCATTTCAACGACCAGGCACGGTGACTCAACGTGGCAACCCAGGTTGTTTCCAGTGGTGCCCCTATATTTCCTTCTTTTGCTGAATTTCGTATTAATCGGTCCCGTGGTCTCTCCAATACCGCCCCCCTCATTTCCCCCATTCCCACTAACCTATTCACTTCTGCCACCCCCCTCATCACACCAATGGGTGAACCGGGCCCCGAACCCGATTCCGCCGACCCACCTCCATCCAAGAGGGCCCGCACTACGGCCACAGATCCAGTGGTGGATCTTACGGAGGATGATCCACCAGCCACTCCGCCCACAGCAACCTTGATTCCGGAGGAACCGCTGATTGATCCGGCAGATTTCCTCAACCTTCGTCTCCCTCGCACCTCTTTCACTCCATCTACCGCCCCCTCCACCAGCCGACCACATGCCACCTCCCCCAATCCGTCCAATTCATCAGCCACTGTGTCCGATTCTTTGATCCGGGAACTTTTCAGCGGTGACCACGGGGCGGAGGTCACCTCCAGTACTGCAGCCGTGGTACCACCTGTTGACCCCGTGGCCACATCCCGGGATCCTCTTCCAACTATATCTGTCCAGCCAGCCACAGTTGGGGTTGATTCGGCCGCCCCTTCCACAGAGCAAACCACGCAGCAGGACCGACCAGAGCCTGATATGGCCACTTCGGTGCAGCAGCAGACGCCGGTCCATCCTCCAGAGACTTCAGGCCGAGCAGCGGCCATGGGCCAATCTTTGTAGGAACAGACGCCAGAGCAGGGTGCACCCAGCACAACAGCTGCAGAACAACTGAGTCCAGCACAGCTGTATCTGCTCATTCAGCGGGCGGCCCTCAAGGCCGAGCAGATTCACGCCGAGCTACAGCGACAGTGCACTGAGCAGCGGAATCAGATCACGGCGCTTACTGAACATCGCAATCAGTTGCTGCGGGAGAAGACCAACCTCGAGGAGCAAGTCAACATTGCTATCCAAGCGATCTCCAGCGTATGGCCCGCTGCACGGGCCCACCATGCTCCACTTCCCACCAGAATCGAGGAGGACACTATCGCGCTACAGTCTCATCACCTCAGGGAAGTTTTCACTATTGTTTGCAGGGAGAACCAGGAGTTACAAGCGGCGTTAGCCGCACGACCTACCCTTCCAGATCCACCCAGTGACCATTCAGGACAGGTAACTGCCAAACAGGCGCAGGTAGTTAGTCTACAAGCAACTCTCCATTCCACTGTAGCCGCGGCTTCTGCCCTTCTACGCAGTTTGCAAGAGTGCTCACTCGCGTTAACTGTCAAGACGCAGCCCATTGCTGCCTAGCTGCAACAGATTGCCCGGGACATTCAGGCGACCACGGACCCTGCAAGGTTGGATCAGCTCTACGCCCAGTCGGACGAGCTGGAACTTCACATGCAGCAGACTGAGGCCGAATCAGCAGTGGCCAAGCACGTCATCCGGGAGATCCGTCCGCCCCTTCGCACCCATGCTGACGTTATGCACCAGCTGGATGCCAAGGCAGAAGCCCAGCTCGCCACCCTGTTCGGGGCTGCCCCGACGCCCATTGACGAAGCCGCCGCTAACCGCATCTCTCAAGACGCCGACCTGCTTATGCAGGAATGGCAGCAAGCAGTGGCGACCTTCACAGAGCTTAGAGATTCAACACTCCGCCGGGTCCCGGAGTTGGGGCCCTTGTTTGGCCAACCGGATGGCGGAGTACAGCAGGAAAGGGTGGCGGAAGAAGGAACAGCAGAGCAGGGCACGGAAGCCAGCGGGGGAATGGAAATAGAAACTGTTATTTGTGATTGACTCGTGGACGAGTCAAGGAATTGTGGTCGGGGCCTGTTGGGGCCCTTGTTTTTGTTTAAGTTTTGAACTTTTGGCCAAGACATTTTGAACTTTGACTCTTTTTGAGTTGCGGAATAAATACACATAGCAACCGCGACCGCGCCGCAGCGACCAGGAGTTGCGGAGCTACCAAGGTGGCGCGGAAGCACTTGATAGCTGGAGATCGAACAGAGATAAGTGCATATGAAAGAAACACAGCAGAAAACAGAAAGTGGAACACACAGACATCAGAAGAGAAGCTGGGAAAAGCCAGAGTGAAGACACAGAGAAGCTGCCAGTCGCGAGGAGCGGGTGAATAAAAGGCGATCACCCGGCTGAAGGAGGGGATTATTGTTGAGGGTTGAATGGATGCGAGAGAATTCGCGAGGATCAAGACCTGAGGAAGGATGCGCAGAGCAGCTGCGGAAGAATCATGCCTGTTCTCCCTATGGTTTCTTACTTTCTATGTTCTTCCTTTCTGTTCTCAAACCCATCTGTATCCGACTTGTGAGTTATCAGAGAAGAAAGCTATGTAATCATGTATTCGGCCAGAAGAATAATATAAGGGAGGATTGCTGTCTCAATACGTTGTTCATGTGTTGTACTGTGTTTACACTGATTTAAAAATTTTAAGTTGCGACTGTCTGAATACTTAATTAGTGATCATGCATGTGTAATTTGGTATATGTAATGGATGCACTTTCTTTCTTTGGTTGCGGGTTTATTCCTTACCAGTGATCTCATCCCCTTATGCATGTGGTCGCGGCACGCCTCGGGTGAGACGCACTACTCTCCAAGAGCGGGGTGAAAATGCCGGCGTGTTCCTAGACTACACCGGACCCCTTGTTGGCCACAACCCTTGAACCTGGGTCTTGCCCGCGAGACCTGACTTTTCGCCAACACTTCCAAATATAGTTCAGCCACTTCTTCATAAGACTCTACTTGTTCTTATTCTAGAGTGTCTAAAGCCATGAACATGAACTCCTTTGTACTTTCCTTGGCACTGTCCTCATTAGAGGATTGTACATCTTCATCTTCTGAGGAATTTCTCTCATATTAAGTATATAAAATTTTCCTTTCGATATCATTCTCCTTCTTTACTTTCCTATCATTATCCTCTTGCTCATTCTCATTCTTATTTTCTTTTGTGGACACTTAGAAGCATAATGAACTACTTTACCACTAATGAAACAATTGAAGGGAAAGTTACCTTTGTATTTACTTGATCCCCTCTTCAATTTTATGAAAAAAGTTTCATCCTCTTCATCTCATTGACAACATGAGTCATATTGATCTTCTTTAGGATTTTTGTCTACCTCCCTTGTTTTCATTCTTCCTTTCTCAATTAACATTTCATAAGTAGTCAATGTTGCATGCAATTGATCTAGTGTTATAGTGTTAATATCTTTAATTTCTTCAGTTGTTGGCACCTTGGGATAAAATATTTCAAGGAGTGACCTCAACACCTTTTGAACTAGAGCTAAATCCTATAGTTTTTAATCATGTCCTCTTATTGTATTATCTACTTCATCCACTAGAAGGAAAAATTTAGCTATCTCCTCAGCCTCATGCATATTTAGGGACTCAAAATACATTCTAAAGCCTTTTAGTTTCCCCTTATTTACCTTACTACTTCCTTCATAGAAAATCCTCATTTTGTTCCATATTGACTTGGTGGTGGTGCAATCCACGAATTTCACCAATTCAAATTCAAACAGTCCAGAAAGAAGTTAATTTATTTCCTTATAATCATAGGTCAAATCAAGCTTATGATCTATGGTAATGATTACTGGTGGCCTCTAGCAACCATCTTGTACTGTGTCCTAGACATTTTCACAAAGAGACTATAAGTAAGTATTTATTCTTAACTTCCATAATGTATAATTTATTCAAGTGAACATAGGATATCTGTTGGTGTGTCCTCCATCCTGATTAATACATTGTCCCTAATCTTGCTTCCAAGTATTAAAGCAATCTCAATGGAACCTTGCTCTAATAACAATTGTTAGAAACTAGGAAAATATTGAGGGGGGGATGAATCAATATTTTTAAAACTTCAAAAAATTCCTTGTTGAAAGTTAAATTACTTAGAAACATAATAATGAATAGAAACACACCAAAATCATAAATCTAGATACAAGATATTAACGTGGAAACCCAACTAGGAAAACCACAAATTATTTTGATTATGATGCAAAATATAACTCCAAATTCAAGTTACATTAATTTATTTTGTAGTTTACAACCTATAGAAGGATTCAATCTTATTTCTCTCTCTACAAGCACCAACTTGATGATTTTTTAGGAACCAAACTGAAGGAAGCACCAACTCCCTATTTATTTGAACTAACTGAAAGGAAGCTCCAAATCCATGTTGTGAAAGCACCTACTTGCACAACCCTTTAGATCATTATTTCATATCATTTTCAAACTCAAATCACAAAATACTTATTTGTCATACATTCATAGATAATTTCTCTGTTCTATCGACGCTCTCTCTCAAGACACTCAATTCTAAAAATACCTTTTATTCTTATATAGATAGTTTTTCTGTAATACTAATTCTATTTATATAGAATTTTAGTTGTTTCTTTATTCAACTAATTTTTGTTTTTTAGTTTAATAATTATTTTAATTCTATTCTATTCTTTGAATTAAATTCATTTTTATTCCCTTTTCTTCAGCTTACAGAGAGAGAGAGAGAGAGAGAGAGAGAGAGAGAGAGAGAGAGAGAGTCATGAAATGCAATATAATATTCAATGTGTTAGAACATATGTAATACACCTTTAGATAAGGTGTGGGAGTTGGGATTATATAGAAAACACTTATGATACTATGGTTTCGCAATGATATGGACATGAAAGCAGTGATTTTGTTAAAAATTTTAAGTCATGAAATGCAATATAATATTAAATGTTCACAATTTGTTTTCATGAATTTATTATTTGTATTATGCTAGAGAATATATTGAGAATTATTGTACTTTAGTAAGACATGGAGTCTAGAAGCTACATTCTGCATGTTTACCTATCCAATAATTATGGAAATGGTTACCTTTTTGTTCTATTTTATTGGTATTCCTTTACGAATATTTCCTATCACAAAGTACACTATTTGAAAAAATGCTTAAATACATGGTTGAAATAAAATACAATGTCTTAGTGACATGTAAGAATTTATATATATCATTCTAGTACCATCTACCAAATATTTTCAAGAGTCTCTATAATATAGAGATAAAATATAGAGATGAGGGAATGGTCATATTGATATTTTTTATCCCTTGATGGTTTCTTTTTGTTTCAATATGATGCTAGTTTTTCATACGGCCTGAAGGAGCATCCAATATTTATGTACTTGGCTCCGCTTTTCCATTTGTTGGTAGTATAATTGGTTAAAAAACAAGTACAAATTCTATATAGACTTAAGGAGGTGAGTCATGTGAAACATATATATATATTGAAACTTCAAAATTGTTAATCATATTCACTTACATTTTTATCTTGCTGCAAAATTTCTTATTTTTACCTTTGAATTTTTTTTCAAGGTTCATGCATTTGATTTAATGAGGCTAATATATGGTGATCTAGTGATGGAAATGAAAATTTTGATTATGGCACTACTTGATCATTCCATAGGCTCTATATCATGCTAATGGATTTCAGAGCACTCATAAGAAAAAATATTCCAAAATGACGAGCCTTGCTATAGATGAAGTTTCAATACAAGCTATTTGACTTCGTTAAATTTTCATGTTGACATGTAGTTTTGGACATAATAAATGCCACACATTTTTTCATGCCTGAGTCATAAGTAAAATGAACATGAAATAATATGGGTTGCATAGTGCCCATAACAATAAATATGTTAGAAATTTATGATCTACAAAATTGAAGATATTATGTCTTAACTTGTAAATCATGTATCTCAACTTGCATTCAAATATATAGTAGGTATGATAATCATAAAGTGTCTATAACAATTTATCCAGGTCAATATCAAATTATTGGTATGACCATATATAAAACTATGTATGTTAAGCAACAAGCCAAAGAGATAATGATGAGTAAAATGAATATGAAATAAAAGGGGTTGCATAATTCCCATGGCAGTAAAAATGTTAGAAATCCATGAGCTACAAACTCGAAGATGTCATATCTAAACATGAATTCCATGAGATGTTAGTAAATTATTACATTTAATCATTTAAAAATGTATCTGCCCATAAAACATTATATAGGTCATTATCAAATTATTGGCATCAACCAAATACAAAATCATGTATGTTATGTGACAAGTATAAGGGATAGTGATATGATAAGACAATATAATTTTTGGCCATGGAGAGCACTACATTCATTGGATAACCAACCCATGGGCATTGAATTTACTATAACGTTGGTTCTTAGCAATCTAGGATTACTCTACCCTAATCCTATTTTGAAAAGTGCATGTAGTAATAGATTTTATTTTCACTGTTTTTCACTATGGGAAATGGATTTGACTCAATAAGATGACTCTTGCCTATACAAATGGATTCTTTTACCTATTCCTTTTTTCATGGCCGATAACCTATTTCTTATTCTTTCAATTTAATGTCTACAAGGTAATCAATAGAGTAAAAAATATCCTTTTAATATGAGTATTGCATGAGAAAAAAATTATAGAATAGGATTCCATGGGTCCTCATACTATCTTATGGAAAATAAATCTAGGGAAATGTAAGAAACTGTTGTGGAAAAAAAGAAACCCCATTTTATATTAGTACCATAATAAAAAAAAATGGGGACCCTTTAAATTTTTTTACTTGAATTTTCCTTGATATTTCTTTAAAAAACTCAAAGAAAACCATTTAAGTTTACATTTTTATTGATATGTTAAACCTAAGGTCTAATGTTAAATATTACTTCATAAAAATATATAATAATTCCATAGGCTAGAACCACTATAGTCGAGTGCAATCCAAATAAATCAAGGTATTGGGATTATGTGCATTATTAAAATTTTTATTTCAAAACCATCATGCACTTTGTTTCAATGCTTTCCAAGTTTCACAATAGTATTTCCTTGAAGAATTCATAAACTATGCATTCTCTTGCACCTAGGTAACACCTTCTAGGACGCCTCAACATTTATTAAAATTGTATTAGGTGGGTCCTCTCTGCCACATGATGTGACCTAGAACTCCTTCATTTTCCATTTTGTTTATCTTCTTTCCATTTTCTCACAGTCCCTCTTTCCTAAAATGTTACCAATGTTCGTTTATTCAAAAGATCTAGGGAACACCTTCCGAAACATATAATCCTTATTAATTCTAATTGTAGGCCCTATGTAAACTCATATTCATGTTAGTTTATTAGGAGGCTCAAGTATTCCAATGTCCACGTATTCCTGCTCCATGTCACCTTGCTCCTTTGCAATGTGCTTATCCTTTGTTCCTTCCGGGTTTCTCTTATGGGAGGACTCAACTCATCCACGAGGTGTCATTGTAAATTCCCATTTGAACACATGTATTTCTGCTCCACCTCACCCTGTAGTCCATTCGTACTGGAGATCCCACAAACATGCTACCTTTTTTCCCTTTAGGCTCTAGCCTACGAGACTATGTAAGCAACGATGACTTTGCCAACTCAGTGTCTCTTCAAATAAGGATGAGACACCTGTCATACTTGAGCATTTGTTAGTGTAACGTGGCAATTTGGAATGCGTGCCTATAATAGTTTTTTGTAATTCCCATATTTTCACATGTTTAACCATTACTTGTGAGGTTTTAATTCCTTTTTGATTGATAAAAGTTATATTAAGTTTCGGGTTTTATTGCATTTACTTGTTAAAAGACCATCTAATTCCTGTTTCTCTCTGTTACAATGTATCACTATTGAAATCTCGATACCAACTACTAGGATGAAAAAGACAAAGAGGAAAACACCTTCACAACAATCAATCGATCCATTTAAGGAAATAATTGATGAGAAGTTGATAAACACTTTTATTTTCTCTAATACTATATGTATGAGGGATTCTGACATTTTGTCCTAGAATTCTATGTATGAGCTTATTGAGGAAGAATTACCAGTAGAATAATTTGAAATACCAATAGTGGTCGTTACAGACCAAGGTGGAAATAAAACTTCTCAAAAAACAAACAAAGACACTTCCAAATCTAACCTATGAAAAATTGATACTTGTCCCAGACTTCTTCCATATACATATATGATTCATTGGGTGGTGGAGAATGTAGAAATTTTAGAAAGACAAATTGTCACCTCACAGGGAAAAATTATTGGTTCTTTTGAGCCACAACATATACATGGTATGTATCATTTTCCTGGGTTGCGTCTGGTATATAATTCCCAATTTGTTGAAAGCTTTATGAAAGAAGAATGTAATGGTAAGGATATTTAGAGATTCCTATTGTAATTAAGGTATGGAGAAGTGACCCTAACAAGCATAAGGAAGATTCATCCGACCTCTATTACATTCAATCCTCAACTCCTCCTTATTGTTATGTTTCTTCCATGCTTTGTAGGTTATTTTTCTACCAACATATCTCACAATCTAAGGATTGGGCCCCTCTCATCCATAGGGCTTCTGATAGGTTTATTTTTAATTGGGCCTAGATTTTTTCTGATAATTTAGCCAAACACATTCTTCACTTACACTCCAAAAAAATAGCCACTCATAACCCTCTTTTTTCCATGCCTTCTTATGTAATGGATGCCATCTGTTTCTCTTTAGAATTTCCAGTTATGGTTTGGAAATGGAAACTTGTTTACCTTATTCCCATTCACATTTACCATAGCATATTGTGGGAGGAAAATTATTTTAATCATTTTTACCGTGTTTGTAACCTCCTCATACTTCCCATTTACCTAGCCATTTTCAATTTTAAATTTCCTATTGATATGGATTGTTTGTTAAGAAATGGAGATTGTTTCATGGAGGAAATTTTTACCTATATTAGGTTTTGGGGAAGCAACATAAAACCCCATTTTTTCCTCTTTTTGTTCCAGACAAGCTTTGATATAGAGAAGTCACTCATAAAACAATTGAAAAGGAATAACTATGGAATTGAAGAAATCTTCCAAGAAGCTCTAACCCTCGTTCCCTTTGTATATTGGTTTTTTTACACTTAAAAATTATAATTATGCTAAAAAGGAACTCTAGGATTGATACACATTGAAGTTAGATGATATTCCTATTAAGCCACATGATCCTTCCAAGGTGGTTGAGAATTTAGCTAATGATGCAAATGTCAAGAAATATGTCCTTGAACTCAACCATTATGATGAATTATTTTATGGAGCTCATTCTTATTTATCTATATGTCATATATCCAAGTAGATGTCCCTCGATAAATATCAAAATTTGGCAGTGTTTTTAGGTATACCGTAAGATCCACATTATTATGAAACTTGCTTAAGCTTCCAGAAGGTGATGGTATATTGGAAAATTTTTCTAGTTCTTCTTCACAGCAAATCACCCCTCATATTTCCACCTCATCCAAGTTTCTTCTATGGATTCATGGGAGAAAACCACTTCAGATAATTCATTAGTTTATGATATTGTCAATTTCAAACATTCATGGAAATTACTTTATTGCTAGTCCAAACAGAGAAAGAAGTAACAATGCTTGAAATAAATTCCTTTGCCATCATTGGACAATAGTTTGTGAATGTCTCACCTAATTCTTAAAATACCGCTCTTACACCACCATGCATCATTTCTAAAACACCTATTAGCTCTCGACCTAGTGTGGAGACAATTCCAAGATCTCCAACTATTTTACCTCAATTAAATATTAAGGAGATCCCACCAATAGAGGTATTTTATAGTTATCAACATAAGACTGTTTTGAAGAAGAGAAGGAAGAGAGGTAAGGTTGTTGATACATAGGTCCTGACAACAAGCACTACTTCACAACCATCCTCATTGGAATTAGAGTGGAAAGCAACATCAATATATCCTGATGAAGAAATTGAGGAATCAAATAAGTATGCAAGAGCCTATGCTTTTTCCAGTGTAGATAAAGTAGCCCGAGTCCTAGAGTTTATCAAAGAAAATGATGAAATAATTTAGCATCTGGAACACAAGTCTTCACCATTTCAAACACAATTTCAAACACAATTAACCTTGGTTAGGGACCAATATGAGTCAAATATTAAGAAGAGTGATGAAAAACCTAAATGAACTACAAGAAAAGATAAAAAAAACTAAATCAAGTACTTTAGATCTTTCCAAATTCAAATATGAAGCTAATGAATTAAATCAACACCTTCAACATTAGAAACAAATCCTCTTCAAAAAGTTAAGCATGATACATGATAAAGAAAATTTGGTTAACTCTTTTGTTGATGAATTTGTTGATATTGAAATCCAATATGATAAAAACAGGCACAATCTCAATGATATTTGCAGTAGCAAGAAGATCCTAAAATATTTTATCCAGAATTTCCCAAAATTAATGAAATGCAAAAGTCTACTACACTCAACACTTGTAAGGATAAGATATGCTTTGTTATAATATTATCAGAATGACGTTGAATGGATTTCTAACTCAGTTACTCAGTCTTTCATATATTCACTCAAGGAATTAAGGATGTTATCAATTGATGAAGAGGAGGTTCTCCCAGATATATTAAATGAGAGTTGGAAAAATAATAGGAAAAAGTTTAATAAAAGGATTGACCAATTGACAAAGGTAGCTTTTGAATTTACATAGGAGTTTCTGATCAAACCACATGGTTATCTCCAAGTAACCAAGGTTATTATCAAAAAAACAACTCAACTCTTTCCATCGTTGCAAGCTCAAGTATTCAACTGTCAAATGAACATAAGGTTTCATTCTCCTCTTGAGTTGGCACCTATTCTAGAAGTTCATCAACATTGGAAAACACCTACTGGCTCCTAGTTTGCAGTGCTTTCCCAAAATTAATAATTTCATTTTAAAATTGTATCTAATGTTTATATTATTAGAGTTTGTTTTTCTTAAGTTGAGAGAATATCAAACTTGTAACTGTTCTCTCTCTTTTTTTTGAAAAACTATTTAAGGGACTCTCGAGCTCAAGGTAAGGGGTTCTGGAATTTTTTAAGAAAAAAATTTGTTACATTTTCGTAGTGTGCCATTTATTTAATATAAGCTCTGAGCCACTTTTTAGTTCCATATATATGAGGATCAAAGAAAAATTTTCACTTCTATCGGCTTTGTTTTCTTTCAATTTATAATTGAAATCTCATATTATATTGTATTGCGTATGCTTATAATTAATTGATTTTCATATTGTCACTTTTGATATATTTTTGTCTCATGATTATAAGTGTAATAAGAACAAAATTATATGTGAATGTTTTATGAAATTAATTAAATTAACTATTTAATTGAATTAATTTATTTTCAGATCGCTTCAATTAATGATAAATCTTGGAAATATTTATTTTCTGTTATAAGTTATCTTTATTTTTACATACAAATATCAACACTAGGATTATTAATATTCATTATTGATTATTTTTTATTCATATTTACTATTTTCATTAAGTTTTACCAATCCATTCTCATTCATTTCTTATACCTTTCACAACTTCCAAGTCTCTATCCATTGGAGCAATATATGTACGGGTAACTAGACCCAATTCAAAACCAGTCAGAACCACGAACCCAAAAAAAATATATTCTAACTTGGGGTGCTGACTGGGTGGTCTCCTAAATGTTGACGAGGACAATTTTGGTCATCAACACAAACAAAATCACATATTGTAATATTCCCAAATGGGAAAAGTAGGAATAGAGTGCATAAAACTGGAAATATGCATAATTATAATAGATCAAAGCATGAGACAATAGTAGATCCATTCAATTATGAATATAATATAAAAATAGGTACAATATCTTGAGGAAAAGATCACTCAAGTTGGGCAAACAAGCCTCTCATGAAAGCATACACCTAGATCTAAATTGTTGTTAATACATGAAATACAGGAATGCAGAAAACTACACTGTCTAAGAGAGAATAGTAGCTAAAAGATACAAAAATATATTTATTCTAATATAATTCTCCAAAAATTCTAAGGCTAGAGATCCATGCTCCAAAACAGAATTCTAGGACAACCCAGATAAGGTTTCTGGAAAAACACACTAAAACAAATATAGCAGATTTGGCCTTAGGGATGAATAATCACTGATGGGAGATGACTGATCTGATATAAAATATGGTTGATACTCCTCCAACATATCTCCTAAATGAAGGGTTGATCCCCACACAAGAAACCCAAACACTCCAAATAGGGCAATGAACCCACTGCTATAGCTGCTCTCCAAAATAACACAGTCCTTGCAGGAAACTGTGCTGTAGCTGATGACTTCTACTTGGCCTAGTGCCAAAATATGTATTGAAGCCCTGAAGTCTTCCTCACAAGCCTTCGGATGAAAGGATGATCCCTCCAATATAAAACTAGCTCAGAA
Source organism: Pinus albicaulis (assembly GCA_034641835.2). NCBI lineage: Eukaryota > Viridiplantae > Streptophyta > Pinopsida > Pinales > Pinaceae > Pinus > Pinus albicaulis. The sequence goes on along the minus strand of CM076581.1, from coordinate 426,562,877 downwards.
ATTGGAGATTTCTCTCCTCCACTCCTACACCCCTACAACACAACCTAACTCTAAACAGAATTATGTTGTACATGAGACTGAAGCTTGGCAAAATCCCTAAATGTTGAAGTATAGTGCAAAACTCCTATAATAGCTTCTCAATGGAAGAGGTGGGATTCCCGATCAGGAACAACTAGTGCTAAGCAACACATGCAATCTTATCTAAACATTTGAAGAAAGATATATGTCTAAATAGACCATATATCAGAATATCAAATATACCAAGATGAATAATATGGTTGTCATCCTCTTCATTTTATAACATATGATCTTCCAAACCCTAATCCCCATTCATAAATGACGCTACTTCCATGCAATGTGTCTCCATCTAAAACTGCATTCTCCCTCCATTAATGTCCACTCCTCCTTGACAACGTTGTTTATTTGGTCAAATTTGACCCAGTCAAGGTGCTCTAACCCCTGTTCATAGCTTAGGGTGCTTTATTAAGCTGAAAAGATGATCCACTTTCACAAGAGAAGTCGTTTTATTCTTCCTAAAGAGATTTATGGGTCTCCCTACCCACTTATTCACCTATATAAGTGACAAAACAAAACTTTAATGTTCCAATTAGCTGCAAGCTAATTTAGGAATATTACAATCCTCTCGTCCAAAATGTTTCTTGTCCTCAAGAAACTACAAAGATTCTGCGAAATCTCCAATGGATATACCCCCTCCCAAGAATACAAATTTGCCTTTGGTGGATAAACCAAATATCTCTCATCATGAAAAAGTGGGAGATATATGGAAAGAGTTATATGATGTCCATTGGCCTCCTTAAGGCATGAGAGATGATAAATGTTGGGTGCCTCAACCCCAATGAGAAACCCCAATCTCCATGTTAGCATCCAAACAAAGTGAGTCATCCTTGGTAGCTCATAGAAACAGTCACCAATCCCCTACTTATGCAATGTGTAGGGGCTACATGGCTGAAAATGAGAGATAATATTTTTCAACTTACGTTGTGTCTCTCTCCACTTATGCTAAATTTAGAGTTGCCGATCTTGGGTTGCAATAATATATTCCTCATGAAGCCAAAAGATACTTGGAATCTCATGATTCCACTCATTGGTTGTAGGGAGCCTTCGTGCCCAATCCTTCATGCATATAGTGAATAGAGTATCATCACCATATGGGCTCCAAAAGAAACATGGACTAAGTGTCATATGACATATTGGATGGTGAAAATACCCCTTCAAGTGATACCATCATTGTTCTTCTTCTTGTTGTCTCCAAAAATGATATTATGTGTGGCCATCCAACCACTTGCTTGCTTCCATAAGCTTCTAAAAAGCTTGAAAATAGTAGAGGACATTAGGTGTTGGCTGAATATGAACCAAGAAAAAAATAGCTTGCCCAAAGTCCTCCATAAAGTGGTCATTCCCATCACTGAATGTAGTCTCAATAGGACTATGAAATGCAAAGATACATTTGCTCTCTTGTGGAGAAATGTGCTGCAAATGCAACTAAAGGAATGCACATACATTGTTAGTTGATAAATAAGCATCAAAACACAATATTTACCATATATTGTAGACAAGTTGGTGAAGAGGTCCATATATGAATCTTCCAATCTCTCCATCAAAATGGGAAGTGATTGAAACAACCTTGCAAGGTGGTTGCTCTCCTCCTCATACATCAAGCAAGCTACATATCTCCTGATATGTTGGTGCACATCTTCTTTAAGATCCTCCCAATAGAATCCCTCCATGATGGTGTGATAAGACTCAATGAAGTCTACATGTCCTGAAGAGAGTGTCTCATATGCTGTATGTAGAATCTCCCTTTTGAGGTTGGAGCCTCTAGTCAAGTAGATATGATCATGGAAATAAATGACACCATCAACCACTCTATACCTCTCATATATCACTTGTCCATCAAGAACCTTGCATGTGAAGAGGTTCTTGGAATATTCCACCAATAGTTGGGTCTCCCAGTATGGATCTAAGCTTCCCAACAATGATAACATTGTTGAAATTTGAAATGAAGCACCTATCACATCACAAATCTCCTCTTTGACATGCTAAATGCCAAAGCCACATGTTGAAGTATTGTTACCCCACCCTTGATTCCTCCCTTGTAGTTTTTCCCAAGACAACATTGACGTACATGGAGGTCAACCTCCTCTTGGAAGGCATTTCCCATCCAAAACTTCCATAGTTTTTCTAATGCATGCAAGAGTGTTAATAGCCTCTTGTCATATTTAGAAATCTTCCTCATGTGTGGAAGTATCATTTGCTTATCCAAGGCTATGGAGTAGCCCATTGACACCATGCTCATGTCATAATAGATTTCTAAATCACCATCTTTCAGCGCAAATAACTGAGTGGGAGATGGCAATGTCCCTATCAGAAAATTGCTCACCTCTCCTTTGAACCCATAAAAGGTTCTCTGCACTATGCTAGCTCCTCCCAAGGCTCCTTCCTTAGCCAAATATATCAATTCTACACCATGTTGATAGAACTCTTTATTCTTCTTCCAATCAAGGGGTCTCCCTGGTGGAATTCCTCCATGTAATGAAACATCAAGGCCTAGAGCAGGTTGTATATGTGAGTGGATTGATTTGTCCCCGTCCTCACTGTGCAAATCCTTATGCCTCTTTTATGCATCAATATTTTGAAATAGAGAGGGGTGTGTGCTCCTAATCATATGATGTTGGTCCTCCACCTTATCTTCTTCTATCTTCAAGATCTCACAATCTGTCAATGATGACTCATGCTGCTCATGGACTGTTCCATGATCTCCACATGTGAGATTCTTTGGAACTCCTTGCAAGGGTGCAAGAATTTATCTCTTTGGAGAAAATGCTCCATCTTCTTCTTCATGAGGTACTAGATCTGCTCTTGCGATGACAACACTATTACCTCTTATCTTCTCTTCCCCTTCATCATGAATGGAGGTTGTCTCATCATTATTAAGAGGTTATGTGTTTAGTTCCTCTTTCAAAAAAGAGATCTCCATGTATTCCCTTTGAGAAGAGAGCTCTTTATGAAGTGGGGATCCTACCTCTAGAAAGGTATTCTGCATGTTTTTAATCCCCTTAATAGTTTCCTGAAATGGATTTGGATTTATATATCCTTCCAACTCATGCAAAGGTTTTGTTTTTGTATGCTTCGCTAGCTCTACCAAGGAAGTTTCAGAAGTTTTTTCATTAAATATTTTTATTAACCTCCTAGTGAACCTTGCATAAGTAGATATATTTGAATCTTTTAATGAAGAAGATTAATAAAACCACTAGGAATAAGCCTTACCTTCAAGGTTCAACAATACTACTCTAATGGCTTCATCTTCTGAAACTTGGTGTTGCTACAAATATATGTCTAGCTCCTACACCCAAGCCCTAGCTGAACATTTGGGTGAACCATCAAAAGTAGATAGAAATAATCTACCCACATCCTGCTTCTTGCACCTTGTGCTTCTATCATGATTGCTAGGTATTCTATCCTCCTTGATCTTGAAAAACCCTTGGAAGTTTAGATGATCTCTAAATCTCTGATTTTGAGATTCAAACTCTTGAAGATAGTCACCAAGAGTCTCCTCCTTTGGTACATCTCCTTCCTCCATCTCTCTTTCTATGACCCTAGGCATAGTACCATGTTGTAGATCTGATGGTGTAGCTGAATGCTCACACCCATAATGTGAAAATCTGGAGCTTTCTTCATGTACAAGCCATCTTGGAGAATCTCTACATCTCTCCATTCTCATCTCTTTGATGTCTCTGTTAATGCACTGCATAGTTTGAAGAAGAAGTTTTGAGAACTCCTTGCCTCCTGATAGTGAAGTTTTGCCTTCATCTCTTTTGCATATCTTCTCCTTACTATGAGAAGCCTCCTTAGATGGCATAATGGCTGAAGTACACAAACCGAGCCAAGATTATGCTCTGATACCACTGTAATATTCCCAAATGGGAAAATCAGGAATAGAGTGCATAAAAATGGAAATATGCAGAAATATAATAGATCAAAGCATGGGAAAAAAACAGATCCATTCCATTATGAATATAATAGAAAAATAGGTACAAGATCTTGAGGAAAATATCATTCAAGTTGGACAAACAATCCTCTCATGAAAGCATACACCTAAATCTAAAATGTTGTTAATACATGAAATACAGGAATGCAGAAAATTGTGTTGTCTAAGAGAGAATAGCAGCTGAAAGATACAAAAATATATTTCTGCTGATATAATTCTCCAAAAATTCTAAGGCTAGAGATCCATGCTCTAAAACAGAATTCCAGGACAACCCAGAAAAGGTTTCTGGAAAAACACACGATACAAAATATAGCAGATTTGGCCCTAGGGCTGAATAATCACTAATGGGAGATGGCTGATCTGATATACAAGATGGCTGATCATGCTCCAAAAAATCTCCTAAATGAAGGGCTAATCCCCACATAGGAAACCCAAACACTCCAAATAGGGCAATAAACCCATTGCTGCAGCTACTCTCCAAAATAACGCAATCCTTGCAGGAAACTGTGTTGTAGCTAATGCCTGCTACTTGGCCTGGTGCCAAAATATGTATTGAAGCCCTGAAGTATTCCTGACAAGCCTTTGGATGAAAAGGATGATCCCTCCAATAGAAAACTAGCTCATAAATTGGATATTTCTCTACTCCACTGCTACACCCCTGCAACACAACCCAACTCTAAAGAGAACTGCGTTGTACATGAGACTGAAGCTTGGCCAAATGCCTGAATGTGGAAGTATAGTGAAAAAATCCTCCAAGAGCTTCACAATGGAAGAGATAGGATTCCTCATCAGGAACACCTAGTGCTAAACAACACATGCAATCTTAGCTAAACAACTAAAGAAAGCTATATGTCTAAATAGACCATATATCAAAATATCAAATATATCAAATATATCAAATTGCGTTGTCCCTCCATTATTGTCCACTCCTCTATGACAATGTTGTTGATTTGGTCAAAGTTGACCCAGTCAAGGTGCTCTAGCCCCTGTTCACACCTTAGGGTGCTTTATTAAGCTAAAAATATGATCCAATTTCACATGAGAAGTGGTTTTATTCTTCCTAAAGATATTTATGGGTCTCCCTACCCACTTATTCACCTATCTAAGCGACAAAACAAAACTTTAATATTCCAATTAGCTGCAAGCTAATTTAGGAATATGACACATATGTTAAGTGAAAAGCCTAATACATAGTGATATAAGAAGGAAACAATATTTTTTTCCTTAGAGAGAACTAATATTCATTGGAATATGAACCCATGGACATTGACCTTAGTGTAATGCTTATGCTTAGAAATCCAAGATTACTCTACCCCATTATAGCTTGTAAATGTGCATGTAGTAATGAATTTTTGAATTCACTCTTTTGCACCGTGGGTTCTATAGAAATTATATAAATAATGCGTTATATATCCAAGATTTTCCTGATCACACACTATTTGATTTCATGCACAATAAAAAATCTCTTCTACTATTGATCATTACTTGTGGAAATTAAATCAATTGCATGCACACATTGAAACCATAAAAATTCACACATATGGTTCCATGATGTTTTTAGCAGGAAACTTTGACTAAGCCCAATAACGTATATAATATATTTCATAGAGATCATGTAAAAATCCTCATACAAAGTACAGTCATGTATAAATATCATTGCAATACAATCGCTACACTATCAGCCTAATCTAGCAAATCCATGCACGATCTTTACCATGCCTGCTAACTTTGCCCTCTATGTAATCCCCGCTAAATAATGACTTAGATAGACTCAAATTGGTCCATCCTTGCACTCACGTAATCCTCATGCAAGTTCCAATCAACACATGTGTTACAAATCAATGCATCACTATAGTCACAACTGATAGTCACACTTGCTCTTTCACCTACCTCTCCACTGAAACTGCCATGCACTGTAGTTAACTGATGTATTCTTTAGTTGATTTATGAGTTAATAATTAGTGAATTAATTAATAATTAATTCACACCACTCTCACTAATTGTATCAATCGGTTAGACTAGATACAACTAGCTCAACTAAGTTAAACTGAACACAACTCCATTAACTGTCTCATCAACTCCACCAAACTCTGTCACATGAGTTCTAACTGAAGTCAACCATGCAATAGCTCCACTAAACCCTAGGAATAGTGTAATTCCTTACATCATCTCCTATACCACATTTGTATATTCCGAAGTGCTCAAGAAATCTGAACAATGCTTATAAGTCAAATGTTAAAATAATAATATTGACATATCCTATTTTTTAATTTGGAGAATACAAAAACATATTAAAAACGAATATTATAAAATACAAATTATATATTTTTAGAATTTAAAATAACCATCCACACAAATAGCATCTTATACGAGAATATGATCAACATGTCCAAAAATAGGCATAATTAAAAAATAGACTTTGTGCCAAAAATAGCCTGCGGGCCCACTTAGTGAAGGCGACTTCATTTCACTAAGCTCTGTCATCTTGTTGCATTTTCAACACTCCCTCTCAACAAGATATGGATTATCTGCAACCCCTATCCTGCCTCTGTGGTATTCGAATTTTCTCCTGGTGAGCGCCTTCGTCAAGATATCAGCATCCTGATCCTCCATAGGAATGTATGAAAGTAACATGATTCTCCGCTGCACACAATCTCTAATATGATGATACCGGATGTCGATGTGTTTAGATCTATCATGAAATACTGGATTAAACGAGAGTTTGATGCAACTCTGATTATCACAATATATCACAGTAGGATCTAAGTGTGAACCGAACAACCCGACCAGGATCTTCCTCATCCATATAGCCTCGCATGCAGCCAAACTCGCTGCCATGTACTCAGCCTCTGCTGAAATGAGTGCCACAGATCTTTGCTTCCTGCTATACCAAGAAACTGTTGTCAACCCAATACTGAAAATCCCTCCAGATGTGCTCTTTTTGTCCGTTAGGCTCCCTGCCTAATCTGCATTCGTGAAGCCATGCAACTTCACCTCATCCGACTATCTGTACCATAATCCATATCCTGATGTGCCTCTGAGATATCTCAATACATGCTTTCCTGCCTTCCAAAAGAGCTTGGTAGGCTTAACCATAGCTTGTGAAAGCTGGTTAACAGCATAGCATATTTTAGGTCGTGTATTGACTAGATACATAAGTGACCCCACCAACTGTCGGTAAACAGTAGCATCCACTACCTCTGCCGATGTACCATCATCTTTCCTCCAACCACCAAGAAGAAGAGTGTCGATAGGCTTGCATCCATGCATGTTGAACTTCTCTAGTATCTCTCGGGCATACTTGCCTTGAGACACAAACAGTCCGCTGCCAAATTTCCAATCTCAGGAAATAATGAAGGAGGCCCAAGTCCTTCATCTCAAACTCTTTTGCAAGATCAGCCTTGCATGAGAGTATCAACTGTTCATCACTTGGCAGAATCAAATCATCTACATAAAGTACAGTGATCAGCAACTTACCCTCCACCACAATATGGTATAGGTTCGGATCCGCCTCACTCTTGGTGAATACAAGACCAGTGAAATAACTGTCTATCCATGTGTACCAAGCACGAGGTTCTTGTTTCAACCCATACAACGCTCTTTTGAGCCTGCACACATGCGACTCACTGCTGAAGATCTCGAAAAATTCAGGCTGCTCTATGTACACCTCCTCCTCAATGAATCTGTTGAGAAATGCACTCTTCACATCCATCTGATGAATGTGTCATCCCATCTACGCTGAGAGAGCTAGGATGCTCCGTATGGAAGAATACCTTGCGACAGGTGCAAAGGTTTCCTCATAGTCGATCCCCTCAATCTGTGAGAAGCCTCAGGCAACAAATCTTACCTTATGCTTCTTAACGCTCCTGTCAGCTGCTTGCCTCACTTTGTAGATCCATCTCGAACGTACCACTGATTTCCCTTCCGGCCTTGGGACAATCTCCCATGCACTATTTCTGAAAATCGAATCATACTCTTCCACCATGGCATCTACCCATGCAGGGTCCTCCACACCTTCCTCGAAAGAGGATGGTTCTGTCATGAGACACTTGCTCATCAGATCCATGTATCCAGTATATCGGTGAAGTGACTGTCTCTATCTGCACTGTGATGTAGGTGCTCCTACAATCTTCTCTGCATCAAGATTCAGTCGCTCAGCTTCTGTAGTGCGCTTCCGCCCTCTGATGGTTGGCGCTGCATGAGTGGTTTCTTCCACTCCACGAACCTCCTCTTGTGGCTGATCCACATCCTGAGGTTCATCCTTAGGAACTAATAGCTCCTGATCTGCATGCAAGTGTGGCTCCCTCTCAAGCGAACACTTCATGGCTTTCTCCCCATGAAATTTGATATCCCATCACACAACAGTCTTCCAACTGTCTGGAAAATACACACGATAGTTGTGGGGTGTATCATTGTACCCCACAAATATCCCAACCTTTGTGGTCGGCTCCAGCTTCTTCTTGGCATCCTTCGTCACATGAATGTAAACAGGTGAGCCAAAAATCTTCAAATGAGAAATATTAGGCTTCTTACCAGAAAACGCCTCTTCGAGTGTACTCAAGCCAAGTACTCTGTGAGAACAATGGTTTTTCACATAAGCCTTAGTATTGCATGCCTCAGCCCACAAGTGTATGGGAAGGCCCTGATCATACAACATTTCCGTGCAGCACCCATGATCATTCTGTTCTTTCGCTCTATGACCCCATTCTGCTGTGGGTTATGAGGTGCTATGAGCTCTCTTCGAATTCCTTCTGCACTGCAAAAGTCCTTGAATTTTCCAGAGATGAATTCACCACCATTATCACTCCTAAGAGCCTTCACCTGCGTCCCCGATTATTTCTCCACCAGTGCCTTGAACTTACAGAACATTGAGTATGTCTCGCTCTTCTTCTGCATGAAGAAGATCTATCACTTACGAGAAAAATCATCAACAAATATCACATAATACATATGCTTTGCTGTCGAAGCTACTGAGAAAGGTCCACACATGTATGTGTGAATTCTCTCAAGGATCGTCGTGGCGTGACCATCCTTCTCATGAAAGGTGGCTTTCACAAATTTTCCCAAAGTACATCCCTTGCACTGATCTGACTGCGCAAGTGTACCTTTGGGAAGCCCGGTAGAAATCTGCTGCAAAATTTTCTTAAAAAAGATATGGTGAAGGTGGCCCAATCTCTGGTGCCACAACTCGCCATCATCCTGACTCACCACTCCTTCTACCTTGCCTTCCATTACTGCGCAGCCATCTACCTGCAATTGATAAAGGTTCTTAACTCGAACCCCTATCCTCCGGGTCTCACCAGTTGCCTTACTGTGCAGGAAAGCCTTTCCTTCGCTAAAGACAACATCGATAACATCATATCCTTAAATGTTGCTGTCGCCATAGAATAAAGATTCTTCTTCAATCCTGCTACATGCTGCAATCTTTCAGATGAAAGTTTTGATTTCCCTCTCAAAAGGAAATAGATGTGGTAGGTTGCAACTGTGCTCTTCTGTCATTTTCCCCATCTTGATGAACTTTAAGATGTTATATCCAAATCAATAAACAAATGTTTGTCTTGGGTCAAATGGAAAAGCACTGCTATTGAAACTGCGAACCCATTATACCTAAGACCAATCATGCAATCAACAATCTTGATCAAGCTGAGGCTAAGAACACTCCCAGTGAGATCCGTGCTCTCTATTTTCTGTACATTTGGACAATTAGTGGTGTAATGTCTGTGTTGGTGATAGTGAAAGCACTTCACCTTGGACATGTCCTGCTTCTTGCCTTTCGCACCAGATTGAGAAGTATTTTTCTTGCTCTTCCCCTTCCTTGCTTTGGTAGCTAAAGCACAATTTTCTTCATATTCATTCTTTGATGAAGATCCGTCCCTGGTACTCTGCCTTATCTCTTCCTGCACAAGATCCGACCAAAGTCGCTCCCATCCTGGTAGTTTCTCCTGACCATTGACAGAGTCCTCATAGAAATGCCAACTCTTCGGAAGCCCAAGGAGAGCCAAGCTCACCAAGTCCTCTTCATCTACAGTAACCCCCACACTTCCCAGTTCATCCCTGCACTAGAAAAACTTTGTGAGGTACTTGGGTATACTATCGCCTTTCTCCATTTTTATCTTCTTGATTTTATCCTTGAACGCCAACTTCCTCTGGTCACTCTTGCTTTGGAACAATTCTATCAAAGCTTTCCACATCAAGAATGGAGAAGCTTTACCATGAAGGTTTGACACTATGTGATCCTTCACTCCTTCCAACAGAATCCTTCGACATTTTGCTGTCTTCTTTTGCCATGCGTCAAGTGCGGCAGCATCGCTAGAAGCAGGTTTTGGAATTTCTGCATCTATGAACTCCTTCAACCCATTATCCTTCTGCACCACCTCCATTCTATCCTTCCATGCAATATAATTAAAGCTGCCCTCAAGGGCATACTCCAATCACAATATGTTGAAAGACATCTCAACTTCGACACCAAGAAAACACTGCAGCAAATTTTAATTCCACTAGCACAAAACTCAACTGCTTCAATGCTTTGCAATTGCTCCAATGATCAATATGCTCTGATATCATGTATAAATTATATAACTAATGCGTTATAAATCCAATATTCTCTTAATAACACACTATTTGACTTCATGCACAATACAAAATCTCTTCTACTATTGATCATTACTTGTGGAAATTAAATAAATTGCATGCACACATTGAAACCATAAAAATTCACACATATGAACACAATGTTTTAACGGGAAAGCCTGAAGCTAAAAAAACCAACTATCTGTATATAATATATTTCATAGAGATCATGTAACAATCCTCATACAAAGCTGATCATTTCAAGCTCTCAGTACAATACAATCGCTACACACTAATCATGCTCGATCTAGCAAATCCATGCACCGATCTTTGCCACTTGCTAGCCTATCTCTACTGCGCAATCCCTGCTGAATATTGGCTCTGAATGAACTCAAATTGGTCTAGAATTTCTCACGCAATCCTCATTGGCATATCCAATCACTATGTGTTGCAAATCATGCAACACTATAGTCACAACTGATAGTTAACCTGCTCTTTCGCCTACCTCTCCACTGGTCTCCATTGAAACTGTCCATGCACTATAGTTAACTGATGTATTCTTCAGTTGATTAATGAGTTAATAATTAGTGAATTAATTAATAATTAATTCACACCACTCTCACTAGTGTATTAATTATTTAGACTAGATACAACTAGCTCAACTGTGTCTAACTGAGTTAAACTGAACACAACTCCACCAACTACCTCAATAACTCCACCAAAATTTGTCACATGAGTTCTAACTGAAGTCTCCATGCAATAGTTCCACTTAACCCTCAAGAATAGCGTAATTCCTTATGTCAGCTCCTGTGCCACATCTGTGCACTTAGTTGAAGTGCTCCAAGAGAATAAGATAATGTTTATAGTCCAAATATTATTAAGAGCTAATAATATTCGACATATCTATTTTTAGACTGGCAATCTAAAAATAGATTCAGCCCAATATGTCTAAAAATAGAAGTCCATCTATTTTTCCAACTTGACCAACCATCCACAAATAGCATCCTGCAACTCATAGAATATGATCGACATGTCTAAAAATAGACATAGTCTAAAAATAGACTTGCGCCAAAAATAGCCTGTGGGCCCACTTAGTGAAGGCGACTCTTTTCACTAAGCTCATCATATTGTTGCAATCTCAACAAGTTCTAGAGTTCCTTCTATAGGACAAGTCTGGTCCATGAGGAAAAACAAAAATGATCACCAGAACAAGTGAATTATTTTATCTATCAACTTTTTCATGACCAAAAAACTATTTTTTATCCTTTCAAGCTAAGGTATGCAAGGTACTCAACAAAGCAAACGATATTCTCTTAATCTAAGGATTACATTAATAGTATAAGGACCAACATGATAGAGACTACATCATGCATTACTTCAATATTAGATTTAAATTATGGCTTTAACTTTAGAAACAATGTTTCAAAGGATCACATTGAAAACTTAAAACTCTACACTAGGAATCATATACTATTATTCAAGCAACACGTGAGGATTATTTTATCCTCAACTTATCACCTTATATAGGTATGCTTATATATTTCAATTTTAATTCCTAAGAACGTATGCCCAACTTAATTTAAACTTGTTATTATCTCCTAGTTGATGGATTGGATTTAGAACAGTTAACCCCAAATCTAGTTGACACCATTTGACATATCAATGATATTTAACAAAATGGCAATTCCATGTTTGAAAATATTAAGGATAGAAAATATCTTGATCAAATAATGGTTTACTCTCAACTAGATAAAGAGGTGGATTTTATGAATATATAACCCACAATAGGCCCCATTAGGACACAAGAATGCAATGTTTGGTTGAGTATAAGACAATCTTGACATTGACCATTGGACCCAACCATGAAACAATGCCAATGAGTCAAAAAATTATTGATAAGATAAATTTATGTCAAGGATATGAAATTGCCATGATTGATCCCAAAATAATAATATTGTATTCATGAAGTAGGAATTTGTAGCAACATGACCAATAAATTTTAAATTTTGACATCCTATAATCTTCATCAAGCTTTGGCATTGTGACTCATCCTTAGATTCAACATTGGTAGGAAGTTGAATTTTTTGACAAGGATTTGAACCATCATTCATTATGAAATCCCCTTTCATAACTACCAAAACCGAAATTATTATCTATACATATGAGAAATGTAAAACCGATAGCTCTTCTAGGTAGATTATGCTCATGATAATCTGTGTGTTTGACAACTTTGGAGCTCACTGTAATAATATTTTTCTACACAACCCTGTTGGGCGGATTAATCAATCTTGTGGACAAGATCGATCTCCCTAGTACCAAAAAGTAATCTAGAAACAAACAGCCAAATAAACCTATCTTTCTCTAGACATGTGCGATTTACAAAAGAATACTATAAAGGTGTTAAGAACTTACCGTAAATCCAATGCTTGTTCGAAGTAGTTGTCCTTCGGTCACTTGAAGGAGTTATCTTTAAAGACCTGCAGTCACAAACAAGAAAACATTAAATAGCACCAGTATAGTAAATATTATAAATCATGCCTATCATGGTGATCAAGGAATCCATGAAATAAACAGTTAATTAACAGCTTATTGAGAAAAATGAATTCATTTGTATTAATTTTGAATAAAGAAAACCTTACAACCTTAGCCTTGATGTTGAACAGGCCTTCTCAGGGTCTGAAGCAGGAATCTCCTCTACTCTAACAAACCTTGCACTCTTCCAACCGAGATAGATAGAGGTATGTGATCTCTCCTCACAAAAATCTCAGTTAAATGAGTCTGAATCCCAACAACACTTAACCTCAAATAATTCTAAAGCTTGAACTCCCCTTGAGGCTACCCAATGTCTCTTTTTATAGTGGAAAAGAGGAGGTTTCAGTTCCAACTATGAAGGGATAGAGTCCTCCTTCAAAGGGATAAGCTCCTCATATCAAGGGGTTAGCTCCTTAAGGTAAGGGATACATGAACCTCAAAAGAGCGGTTCTGCCACCGCAAGATTATTTTTAAAGGCTTCTAGAATTTACTGAAAGCGATATTTTTTAGTTTAATTGTGCCTTTTTAATCTTTTACAGGGGTCTGCACCCATACCACAGAGAAAGTGCATTCAGGTACACAGGAGTCATGAACATTAGGTGCGGGACTGCACGCAAGATAAAGAGAAAGTGCGATACCAGAGTTAAGGAGATTTTTAAGAACTTTTATCTTATTTTCAAGGCTTGGCATGAAGAATTGATATGTTAGACTTGCAAAGGAGGAAGTATGAGTGATAATGAGCTCATACATATAACAGAATGTCAGAATGACAATTTTCAATGCAACAAATTGCCCCCTAAAGTGCAAAGTCTGGAATAAATGAAGCTGAAGTCTGTCATATATGAAGAGTGCAGTACTTTATCATTTCAAGGATCATCCTGTGGGCACCCTAGTCAGAACCTATAAAAAAATTCAATGCAAAATATATATGTGTAGACATATCACCACTGAGGTAGGCATTCCCATACTCAAATCAAAACTAACTAGAAACTGATTTAAACTGTTCTGATACAGGAATGATTTTTAATACATCAATAGTATAGACATGTGTAGACATAGTATAGATGTAGCCATCTCTTTATGAATAGTCCACTGTATAAATGATAACAAAATTCCCCGTAGCCTGGATGGTAGAAACTAGATCCAGGGTCTTGATTTCTGCTTCTCAAACTAGTACGATTCTATCCATGTGAATGAATGTGTCGAAGTCGAACATGGTAGAAACCACTCGATTACCAGTTAATGATGTAGACTGTTAACAAGTGTGAGAGTAACCACCAGTAATGTCAATGGCTCTCAAAGTACTCAGTACAATCCATGAAATGTGAATGAATGAGCTGAAGTCGAACATGTCACGGAATCATTCGATCGAAGGTCAATGATGAAACCTGTTGTCGAAGGTGAGAAACCTACCATTGAGGCATGCAGATTTCAAGGTACTAAAAATTTCTAGATCAACTTCCTAGATAATGAGCTGTCGTCGATAGAAAGTGATCTGTCGTAGGCAAGCCCACAACATGAAATCATAGATCAAGTTTTGAAGAAACATATTGGCAAGGACTGACTCAGGGATGGTCAAAATGGATGACAGATATTTTGCAGATGAATGGTTTATTTGAATTGTCCTCTTGAACACATAACGGCACTGCAGATGGTTTGGTGTCAATTGACCCAAAGATAATATCCAGAAACCGGTTGAAGACTTTCAATATGGTTTGATTAACTATTAGGAAAAGGATTTTCCCAACCCAGGTGAACAAAAGTGTCGTGTTCAATAGTGGTTAACTACTTTTTGAATAATCAAAATACAACAAACAGGTTCATTTTCTTCTCTTTTCCCCCACCATTTCTAGCAAGTACCTCTTTATTTTTGACAAGCTTGAGGAGGATAACATTTGCTTGTTTATAAGCTCATCGTTCGGATGAGTCCAACTTATTTTAAGATTCGAACCCTAAGAAGGAGTGGTTTTTTCCTGTTTAAAATTGAACAGGTCCTTTACTGTTACATTTTAACGAGTCCAGTATAGGAGAAACTCGGTGTTTTTTCAATTTTAGAGAGTCAGAAGAAAAAACTTAACAAGGCTCCATGGGGGTACTTTTTCGTAAATTTAGTCTCTCGAGCCTGAAAAAGGATAAAATAATGCGGGAGAGAACCCTATTGACTGTAATTAGTAAATGTATACCTTTTTCGTAAATAGTCCATTTCAGTCCGTAAAAGGGGTAAACTTATACTGAAGGGACGATTATTCATTTATTTTAACGAGTTCGAATAATCAAGAACTCGGAAATCTTTTCAATTTTCGAGAGTATGAAAAGAGCTTAAAAGAGGACTCCAATTTTTTCTTTTTTGTAAATTTTTGAAAGAGTCCGAAAAAGTGATTAAAGTATGCTCTTTTTTGAAAAATGATTAATTTTCCTGAAAAATCGAATTTCTGCACAAAAACTCGAAACATTACACATACCTGTTTTAAGATAAATAAAAATTCTTTCAAAAATAACCTTTTTAAAGTGAAAAATAAACAAATTAAAAATTCATTTATTCGAAAAAACTTATAAAATGACTTTTCTAACCTCATTTTTACCATTTGAGTTCAGAGTGAAAAGTAAGAGCTTTTGGGTAAAAAAATTCCTGTGAAGATTCTAGAAAATCTGTCCAGTGAAATCGAGAACCGTCAGCTCCAGGTAATCCATGACCTCCTGATCTTGCATTTCATCCCTTTACATTTCATTTTTAGGCTTTAGATTTCATTTTAAGGGAAAAATATGTTCAAAAAATCGCTCGCGGTGGTCCGCAGGCCCTACGGATCCCGACTTTTTTCTACATAGAAAAAAGTTGTGGGTACGCACTTGTCTCACAGCGCCCGTGCATTCCTATGCACTATGTATGAGAACAAAGTGTGGACCCTGTGCAATTAAATTTCAAACTTAAATTTCTTTAATTCCGCCCAAAATTTTTAAAACTAGATTGTTCTAATATATCTTTTTATGCATTGTAGGATATACAAGATGTTAATTTGGAGAGAACGTGAGCATGAAGATGTAGATGATGCCACAATGCTCCATTTTCCTACAATGCAGGCATTAAGAGCATGCAGTTTATATAAATTCTGGGCCATTCAGGCCATGAGGGCACAGGTAGACATCCTAACGTGGCTGGTGAATAGGTGGAAAGTATAGGATCAGTGTTTCATTATTGGTGGCCACCGGCTCGAAATTGAGTTGGAGGATATCTATTTTTTGACTGGTTTGTCCAAGAGGGGAGAACAAATTTCTCTATTTGGGACTAGGCCAGGTGGCTAGTCTATCACTAGTCTTTGACTAGAGTTCTATAATGATTAAGCAAACCCCAGGGACAAACGGATTGACATAAAAGCTATCATCCATCCCTAGCTTAAATTTATTGCATTTAATATCACCAGACTGTGTGGGAGCGCAGCGTTGCATGTGGCTACTAGTTCCCAGATGCGCATTACTGTAGACTATTTTCGAGGAACCATTTTCAACTGGTGCGAAGCTGTGTTGGCCAATGTAAAAGGCAAAATAACCAGAGCAAAGAACGGAAAGCTAAATAACTTTGGATATGGATCCATTGTAGTCACCTTTGCTCTAGAGAGGATCCCCATGTTAGCTCCGTAGAACATTCCTGTTGATGCTGGACGACCTCAAGAACCTAGGATGGTTCGTTGGGTTGCATTGATGGCCCGTCATGCTACTGAGGGCATCTAGGTTGCTCGATTTCTTTCTACATATTTTTGTTGGCTGGAATGCCAAATTTTTGTCATAGAGGACTTTCCATACACCGGGATAGATTTTCGTGGCGACTGAGAGATGGCTCTCCCAACAGGGGAACAGTGGGATGAATCAGGTAGAAATCATTTTCAACAATTTCTAAGTTCTAATTTTTTTTGTATTTTAATCTTCTCAAAACTAATAATCAAAAGTTTTAAATGCAGATGTGGGCCCACAGTGACCAGCCCATCTCCAGCCTTATGAGAGGAGGCATCTAGCTGCCGCAGCACCAGCCCCAGAGGGCCAATCAAATGATATTCTGTTTGATTTATAGCATCACCTAGAGCACCTGACTCTAGACATTCCAGAGACTAACATAGATGATATCCCGCTCAGATTACAAAGATATGTGATTGGTGTCCCAGGACCTTTTAGGAGGTTCCTATGTAGGGTGGCCCGGGCAGTGGTCTCTTATCGTGATCATCATCAGTGATAGGATGATCGTGTCGTAGACTCATATTTTTGACCTTTTGTATATCATTTTTGCCGATCATAAGGTGTTTTCAACCTATGATCGAAGAAGATGTATATTTTTGAAACAAACTTCTATGCTATGATATATCACTATTACCATCAATCTGTGCACATGTTATTGAATGTTGTTTAATTTATTGTTTTGATTATTGCAAATGTTGATTTATCATACTAGAAGCAACTGCATCTGCTAATGTATTTAAATGTCTTGGAATATGCTGATATTCAATGTAATCAAATTCACGTTCGAAGAGACGAACTCTTAAAAATAACTGTAATAACACTGGATTTCTAATGGCATAAACCCTGTTAAGCTATAATATAACAAGTTCAGAATCCAACCTAACAATCAAACTCCGAATTCCAAATGATATGGATTTAGATAATAACTCAATCACTGCACTATACTCTGCAATGTTATTCGTTGTTTGACCGAGGCTTACCCCATGCATGGATACTAACTCGTCAGAGAGTGAATAGATAACTCAAGTTGTGGAAGAAATGTATCGTGTACTACGATAAGCACCATCAGTAAAACCAATGTAGGTTTTAAGTGACGTTGACATATGCAATATCAAGAGTGAAACTCAAATAATCATGAATAGTGATAAAACAAACTCTAAACTAGGCACGTTTTTCTAATCTAAAACACACCAGCATTAAAGAAATTGTTGGGCATGTGTTATATTCTTTCCACGACTAGCCCCACGCGCTGTACATTGCACCGGGTGTAGCAGGGGGGTCACAAGGGGGGAGGCAGCCCCCACTGTTGGGGTCCGGGGCAGCGCCTCGGTGAAATTTTTTGGTATGCGATTTAATCTTGGTGGTTCCACACCATATTCTGTAGGGTTTTTTATGTTTTTTAAAGTTTCGTGGTTTTCGACCCCTGGTATTTTGTAGATCCGATCAAGGGGAACTACGGTTATGTTCTAATCTAGAGGTAAATGGATTGGGGTTTGTATTGTGTGACATGTATATACACTCGTGTTGTAACACTAGAGAATGGCTAGAAAAATCAGGCGAGTCGTCTGATTTGGGATCAGGGGGAAAATCTTTGTGTTTATCTGACTTTATATTTTATGCTGTGTGTGTTTATTTTTTGTTATAAGATTCGTGTGTAGATAATTTCTGTTCAGTGTTAAAACCTACATTTGGTATTAGAGTTGTTTCGGCTTCAAGGGCACGCCTTTGCTGCTGAGGGTTTTTTGTTCGGGCCTGAGGTAGACCCTGTTCAGTGGGAGATCTGCGGGATCGATTCTTGTCGTGAAAGAATATGGCGAGCGGCGGAAAGATAGAGATCGAGAAATTTAATGGTCAGAGTTTTGAGTTGTGGAAGCTCAAGATGGAGGATCTGCTGGTGGATAAAGATCAGTGGATCGCGGTAGATCGAGGTACTAAACCAACGAAAATGTCAGATGAAGAATGGAAGAAACTGGATTGGAAGGCTAAAAGCACAATACGGTTGTGTGTATCAGATTCAGTATTGTTGAATGTATCTGGGGAAGCTACGGCGAAGAATTTGTGGGAAAAACTTGGGACTTTGTACCAATCTAATTCTCTGGTGAATAAGATGTTCCTACGAAAAAAGATGTATAACCTAAGGATGAAGGATGGAGACTCGGTGACAGAGCATTTTAACGCCTTCAATACTGTGGTAAGTCAGCTGTCATCTGTTGATATTAAAATCTCAGATGAAGATAAGTGCATTATTTTGTTGTGTTCTCTACCAGACTTGTGGGATAGTCTGGTTATTGCAATAGGTAGCAATAAAACTACCTTGAATTTTGATGGCATTGTCTCAGCCTTGCTGTCGGAGGAAATGAGACGGAGAAATATGGAGGGCCATATTGGAGATGCCTTATCTGTATGAGGAAGGTCCCAAAATAGAAACAAGAATAAGGTTTTGAGTGGGAGATCCAAATCTAGATGGAGATCTAAATCTCCTGGAAAGTTTGTAAAGGTATGCTGGAAATGCAGAAAGGAAGGGCACTACAAGAAGGACTGCAGATCTAAAGCTCCTGAGAAAGGAAAGGGGTTTGATGATGCTCCTTCTGCAGAGGAAAAAACCACCTCGGATGAAGGTGGGGATGTGTATTTGGCTTCTTCTTCAAATACACATGTAGATCATGAGTCATGCTTGATTGACTCAGGTGCATCCTTCCACTTTACTCCCCATAGGGAGTGGTTCTGTGAGTATGAAAAATATGATGGTGATGTTTTCCTAGGGGATGATAGGAAGGCTAGAATCGTCGGACGTGGAAATTTCAAGCTAAAGCTTCAAGGTGGAAGGATCAGAACACTTCCTGGTGTTTTTCATATTCCTGCATTGGCCAGAAATCGGATTTCTTTAAGCAAGATGGATGATGCAGGTGTAAAAACAGTGTTCAAGAAAGATGCCTGCAAGATGGTTCAGGGAGCACTGGTATTAATGCAGGGAGTTTATATTGGAACTCTGTACAAGGTACAAGGTAGCACTGTTATTGATGGGTGTAACAGTTCTGTGGTTCCTAAAAGTGGAGCGGAAAGCCTAGCTATCTCTGGAGAAAAGACCAAGCTATGGCATCAAAGGCTTGGACATATTGGAGAGAAGGGCCTTCGGATACTGCATAGAAATGGTATGGTAGAAGTTATGTCTAATTTCTCTTTGGATTTCAATTTCTGTGAACATTGTGTATATGGGAAGCAGAATCGGGTGATTTTTCCTTCTGGTGCTAAGAGGGTGAACAAGATATTAGAGCTTGTGCACAGTGATGTGTTTGGACCTGTGTCAGTTCCATCACTGGGAAAGTTTTTGTACTATGTTTCATTCATAGATGACTTCTCAAGGAATACATGGATATATTTCTTGAGGAAGAAATCTGAAGTCTTTGAAAAATTTAAATAATTTAAGGCTCTGGTGGAAAACCAGACAGAAAAAAAGATAAAGGCACTGAGGATAGATAATAGTGGGGAGTTCTGCAAGAATGAATTTGAAGAGTTCTGTAAGAAGTGTGGTATAGCACGACAGAAGACTACTCCATACACACCTTATAAAAATGGAGTTGCAGAAAGAATGAACAGAACACTTATGGAAAAGGCAAGAAACATGCTCAGTGGTACCAGGTTAGGACAATAATTCTGGGCAGAGGCAGTGGAGACTGCATGTTACTTAGTTAACAGATCACCTTCATTGGCGTTGGAGAATAAGACTCCACATGAGGTATGGACTGGTAAGAAACCCTCTCTTTCACATCTAAGGGTATTTGGATGTCATGCATATGTACATGTTCCAAAGGAGAAAAGGACCAAGTTGGATAATAAATCTAAAAGGTGCATCTTTATTGGTTATAAGGATGGTTTAAAGAGTTACAAGCTTTGGAACCTGGAAACAAGGAAGGTTATGTACAGCCGAGAAGTGGTGTTTAGAGAGGTGACAGATTTTGTTAAACATGAGGTCCTACCAAATGAACCTAAGAATATAGAGTTTGAGCTTAAGGAGGATAAATGGGACTCTATGAGAAGAAGACTCCCGGAAGAGGAAAGACACAAACTCCAGCACAGAATATTGACTCGGGGAAAAATGACACCCGAGAAAGGAGCCAAAAAAATAAGTCTACTTTGATGATGCCACCTTAACTATAGCTGCAAGTGATGATCCCGGAGCGTGGGGGAGGCGGTAGATTCGAGTGCATGACTGCGGAAGAGCCATGTGGGATGAAATGACATCCTTGCATAAAAATGAGCCAAGGGATCTGCTGGAGTTGCCAGCTGGAAGGAAGCCCATTGGGAGAAAATGGGTGTTTAAGAAGAAGAATAATGTAGAAGGCAAGGTGGAGAAATACAAAGCTCGGTTGGTAGCAAAAGGTTATTCCCAAGTGCCGGGAATTGATTTTGGTGATATTTTTTCTCCTGTTGCCAAAGTTACTTCTATTAGATTACTTTTATCTGTTGCTGCTGCATTTGATTTTGAGATAGAACAGATGGATGTGAATACAACATTTCTTCATGGGGATCTAGAAGAGGAGATCTACATGAAGCAACCTGAAGGCTTTATGGTGAAGGGTAAGAAAGAACTGGTATGCAAGTTGAAGAAGTCTCTGTATGGGTTAAAACAGTCACCAAGGATGTGGTATCAGAAATTTGATACCTATATACGGGGACTTGGATTCACTAGAAGCAAGGAGGATCACTGTGTTTATTTTAAATTAGTTGGTGACTATTTTATTTATTTGGTCTTGTATGTGCATGATATGTTGTTGATTGGAAATGACAAATAAATTATCCAAGATTTGAAGACCCAAATGTTCTCCAAATTCGACATGAAGGATCTCGGTGCTGCAAACTATATTTTGGGCATGGAAATTAAGAGAGATCGGGAAAAGAGGAAGCTCTGGTTAAACTAGAGGAAGTATGTCAAGACTATATTGCAAAGGTTCAATATGCAAGATATTAAACTGGTGAGTGTTCCTATTCCTGTAGGTGTAAATCTATCTGCTGAACAGTGTCCCAAGACACAAGAAGAAGAGGAGGATATGTCCCCTGTTCCATATGCAAGCACAATGGGTAGCTTGATGTATGCAATGGTATGTACTAGACCAGACATTGCACATGCAGTGGGAGTATTGAGCAGGTTTTTTTCAAAACCAGGGAAGGAGCATTAGACAGCAGTGAAGCGGGTTTTCAGATATTTACGTGGCACTAGTGATTATGGCTTGTGCTACCAGGGAAGACCAGGATTGGAAAGAATGTTGGACATTCATGGTTTTGTTGATGCAGACTGGGCTGGAGATCTAGACCAAAGAAGATCTACAAGTGCGTATGTGTTTAGCCTATTTGGAGGTGCAGTCATCTGGATGAGTAAAAGACAGTCTATAGTGGCGCTTTCAACTACAGAGGCAGAATACATAGAAGCCACTCATGCAAGCAAGGAAGCAATTTGGTTGCAGAGATTGTGTTAAAATATGGGGTTGGTACAGCAATCTATAAGGATAGACTGTGATAGCCAAAGTGCAATTTTCTTGGCTAAGAACCCTACTTACCATTCAAAGACAAAGCACATTGATGTTCAATATCACTTTGTTAGAGATATGGTTGAGGCTAAAAGGGTGTTGCTGGTAAAGGTGGACACTTTGAAGAATGTTGCAGATGCATTAACGAAGTCTGTGAGCACTCAAAAGTTTTCTTGGTGTAGAGAAACAATGGGTGTTGAAGAATTGGCCCAATGACTAAGCTCTCCTATGGCCCCCTGTGGAAAGAAAACAGCAAGTGGGAGAATGTTGGGCATGTGTTATATTCTTTCCACGACTAGCCCCACGCGCTGTACATTGCACCGGGCGCAGTAGGGGGGTCACAAGAGGGGAGGTAGCCCCCACTGTTGGGGTTCGGGGCAGTGCCCTGGCGAAATTTTTTTGGGTGTGCGGTCCCACTCATAGGCGGACCCACCCATGTTTTGTGCATGAGTTTACACATGGTTTTTGGGGTTCGATGGTTTTCAACCCCTAGTATTTTGTAGATTCTATCAAGGGAACTATGGTTATGTTCTAATCTAGGGTAAAGGGATTGGGTTTTATGTATGCTTAGAAATGTATATATATGTGTTGTAACACTAAAAGGAATATAATGAAAAGTCAAGCTGGTCGTCCCGATTTGGGATCTAGGGGAAAATCTCTGTGTTTATCTGTTTTATGTTTTATGCTCTTGCTATTATTTATTTTCTGTTATAAGATTCGTGTGTAGATCATTTCTGTTTAGGTTTAAAACCTACATAAATCTAATCTAATAAATCTCCACACCAAATTTAAGCATAATATCTTTTCAGATAAAGCACATTTCTGGGTTTATCTAAAGAGACACCGTTGAAATCTATCAGCTCATAGGCCCCTTTTTCCAGCTTCCGCTTAACAATGAAAGGACCATGCCACATGGGCACAACTTTTCTAGCCCCTATCTTATCATTGGCTTGATCGTACACTAAGGCTAGGTATCCTTTTGAAAAATTACGAGGGGTAACACTTCTATCGTACTGAGCCTTTATTCATTTGACATGAGCCTCGTTTGCTATTGCAGCATTTCGTCGATTCTCATCTAGCTGAGCCAAGTACAAAAAATGTTTCTCCTCTTCAGATGTAGCTGGGAGTAATTCTATGGCTAATTTCAATGACGGAATTTCGCATTCAATTGGCAACACAACTTCCAAACCGTAAACCAGTTTAAAGGGAGTGAAACCAATTGATGTTTTTACTGAGGTCCGATATGCCCAAAGTGTTGAAAATAACATTTATGAATACCAATAATTCGTTTAATCATAGTGACTAAAACTTTATTGATAGCTTCAACCAGACCATTAGCTTTCGGATAATATGGAGTGGAACTATCGTGGCGCAGGCCAAGTTGATCTTTCAGTTCAGTCATCATGATATTTTGAAAATGACTTCCATAATCAATAATAATGGCTTGAGGAACACCGAATCTAGCAATTATATGATTGAACACGAAAGTTTCAGTAGTCTTGCCATCTGCCGAAAATGTAGGCATTGCTTTGGCCCACTTAGTAAAATAATCTACCACTAGGATAATATACGCATGCCCCCCGGCCGAGTGAGGGTTACATGTAATAAAGTCAATACCCCACTTTGCAAAAGGACCAACAACAATTATAGGGTGAATAGGATCGGGTGGTGCACGCATTTTACGATCAAATACCTGACAATTGTGGCATTTCCGGACTGCATAGATACAATCTTTGAATAATGACGGCCAGAAATAACTAGCGCGCAATATCTTTTGGGCTATGGCATACCCAGACATATGACCGCCACATGCTCCAGAATGGTAGTTATATAAAACCTTCTCAGCTTCTTCATGAGTAAGACAATGTCGGAAAGCATAATCCGCTCCACGACGATAGAGTGTATCACCAATAATATTGTATTGTTGGGATTGGAAACGTATTTTCCGTTGCTGATATCGTGAGATTTCAAGCCGAAAAGATTGGGTTTGGAGATAAACTATAATATCCCCATACCAAGGATCAAGTGTATTGATAAGAAACAAGGATTCGTATGCAATGGGCTGCTCTGCCACAGTTTCAGTATCAGTAGAGGGGAAATCACACATTAGTTCGGAAAAAACCAAAGATTTCTTTGCCTTGGATTTTTCAAATTCCAAGTCAAATTTCTGCAGGATAACTATCCATTTGGAATACTTGCCCCCTGGAAATTTTTTGGTTAAGATGTACATCATAGGGTTATAGTCAGAAATTACTATGGTTTTGCGTAATAAGATGTAGTGTCGAAATCTTTGGACAACTTGAACGGCTGCCAAGGCCAATTTCTCCACATGTGTGTATTTGATCTCAGTCGGATGCAGATTTCGACTAATATAGAAGATCACATGTTCATTTTTGAATTCATCTTCCTGAACTAACACCATCCCAATGGTGGAATGAGAAGCGGCGAGGTACAAAAGATAGTCCTGGTTGTAATTGGGAGGATGCAGTAACGGTGCATAGGTCAATGCGTGTTTGAGTGCATCAAAATATCGATTAGCGATCTCATCCCAAAAGAGTGGAACATTTTGTTTTAAAAACCTGGTAAAACCCTTTGTTAACTTGGTGTAGTTAGGAATGAACTGACGTAAAAAGTTTGCTTTCCCCTGTAAACTTTGGAGTTGGCACAGAGTCGAAGGAGGAGGCAGATTAACAATAGCTTCGACCTTTGACGGATCAACGTGAATGCCTTCTTTTGAAACAATAAATCCCAGTAAGTGACCCGATTCTACACAAAAAAACACATTTGTGTGGATTCAGTCAAATTCTATAATGCCTACATCTCATAAATATTGCTCGTAAATGAGTGAGATGGTCGGCCCTACGCGATGAATGAGCAAGTAAATCATTGAGATAAGGTTGCACAATGTGCTTAATGTCATGAAATGTGTAAGACATAGCCCTTTGAAAAGTTTCCCCAACGTTCTTTAATCAAAAAGGTAGTTTGCAATAAGAAAATGTTCCCCATGGAAAAATGAAAGCTGGTTTTGGCTGATCAGCAGGGAGTATGTTTATTTGATTGTAACCATAAAAACCATCCATAAAGGAAAACATTTCACTTCCGGCACAATCATCAATAATTTGATCGATATAGGGGGTTGGATAATTTTCTTTAGGACAAGCTTGATTAATATCCCTATAATCGATACATACTCTTATCGTTCCTTGTTTTTTGTTAACAGGAACAATATTCGATACCCAATCGGTTAAGGGAATTGGATAAATGAAACCTACACGAAGTAATTTCTCAACTTCGGCTTTGATAGCAGCAGCTTTTCTTGGATGTATTTAACGTAAACTTTGACGGATAGGTTTGGAATCCGAGTAAGTCTTGATTTCATGTACTACAATTGACGGATCGATCCCTGGAATTTCTTCATATGACCAGGAAAACACGTCACGGAATTCTTGAAATAGGGCTTTATAAGTTTGGATTTCATCTTCCGTACAACAAGCACCTATATGAATGTTTTCAATTATTCCTGGTTTAACTGAAATGTCAATAGGAATCGTTTGAGAGATATTTTCCAAATTTAACTCAGAATCAAGATTTCGCAATGGATTCTTCGGTTCTTTGACATATTCAGTAGTAAAAATAGAAGCGAAATCATCTTCAAAATGATCCAGCTCAGGTAAAAAAGAAGATCATTGATGTAGATCTTCCCATGGTAAATCGTAAAAAGACAAAAGTTCATGAATTTTCTCATTAGTATGAACAATATCGGGAAATTTCATTGTGGCTGAGCTAGATATAGAAAGTGATTCCTCATGGATCCCATTCATTGGATCAGTTTTGGTTGAAGAAGGGTCAGAAAGCGACTGTACAGCCTGATATGCAATTTCAAATGGACTCAAAGGCATTGCGCCATCAAATGAATCTAACTAGGAGTCGCAAGGTATGATCCAAGGATCATCAAACATAATAGTATTTGATGAAATCATATGAATAGTTGCAATAGAAGGCGATACATTAGGATGAGAAAAGGAAAAATTTCCTAGTAAACCAGAATCTTTAATCAAACCTACTCTAAAATCCTTGTAAGGGATAACCGACGTGCTGGATTGTTTCTATAGAGGTTGGATCGAAAGAAAAATAATTTAACTAATCTATTGTAACGATCCTTCCTTGATGTGGAAAATTTATAAGCCAAAATACCGAAGAAACAACAGCATTCATGGCATAAGACCAACTACGACCTAGGAGAAGGTTGTAATCTAGAGGGGCATCAACCACTTCCACATCTAGATTTTTGATTTTGCCTTCGACCCCTATGAGTAAATCCTACAAAATACCAAAAGGATGGAAACCTCGGCCATCAAAAACCTTTAGAATTGTCGGAGACTGATTGAGTGTAGGAGAGCCAAGCGATTTCCAACACTGGATCGACATAATACACGTTGAAGCTCCCTCATTAATCACAGTCCAAAAGATCGATCTGTTTTTTACTAATAATGGAATCTGGAAATCCATTTGGTGAGGTAGGCGATGTGTACTATTCTCTAAATCAAATATTATTAGGTTCGAGTCCTGAATATCGACAGCTCCTATAGCAGAAAAAAGTAATTTACGTTGTGCTGGGCACGATTGCAGCACTTCCAAAGCCGACATTGCTGAAGGGGAAATAGCCAAGTCCTCAACAATGTTGTAATTCTGAGCAGCTCTCGCATGTGGATTGAAAGCTAATTTATGAAGAACACCTTTAGCAGGTGGTTTGATTACTAAGTCTGGATTGGGTTTCTCGATCTGTAGCGGACTAGAAACAGGAGGAGGTGTAGTTGATGTGTTTGCACTAGAAGATTCTGCTTCTTTACCATCAACAATATTCGTACTACCATAATCTTGCGATCGCGTCGCAATCTTGACATGAGACATCATCAGAATAGGTTCTTCTAAGGCATTCGAGGTAGAACCAACCATCTTACTATCTTGAGTGGGAAAATGATCCTTCAAGACAACAAGTTGTTGTGAACCTTTAACGAATTTTGAAACCTCTGCTCGATGTGGGAATTCTTTAGTAAAATGATCCTCATTGCAAATGAAACAAGGATAGCGAGGCTTGCGTTTTTCGTCATTAGATTCATTTTTATCAATTTTATCTTTTGACTTCTTTTTGTTTTTATTCTTCCCTTTTTTTTTACTACTGGATTTAGATTTGGACATAGATGTCTCTATGACATGAATGTCGGCAGAAATTTCAAGGGAAGACTCTCCTTTTGGGGAATCAGGTAAAGTTATAATAGGAGAAGAATTATTTGAAGATTTCTTCTTGCTTTTAGTATTAACTGTACCAATCATACCATTAGCGGCATGAGACCCTGAAGGAGCTGCAGTTATTTGACCTTGTTTTGGAAGATCAGGGATTTTTTCATGTAAAGTACATGACTGCATATAGACGAGGTCAAGGTACTGAGCTTGAGCAATGAATTGCTCTTCAGTAACAACTCTGGCCTTAGCTACATCTTCAGTGATTTTGGGTAATAAATATTTAACAAACCATTCCACCAAAATTTGATCCGGAATGTAAACTTTCACTAAACGCCTTCTACGTCGCCATTCGTGAATATGATCAGAAATATATGTGGACGTGGATTGCTTTAGCGAAGTCAATAGTTCCGTGCCATTGTCATATCTGAGAGGTAATTGAAAATGAGTCAAGAAGGCAGTTTCTAACTGACTGAAATTATTAAAAGAGCCTCATGGTAACTCAATGTACCATTTGGCGGTAAGACCAATAAGAGTTCTTTGAAAAAGATGTAAACGAATTGAATCATCAATTATTGAATTAGACGCACACTAGAGGTGATAAGTCATAACGTGATTTGATGGATCTTCTCCTGACTTACCCTCGAATTTTGGTATATCACTGGGAAACTTATGCGGCATTGGCAGCCAATACGGATGATAGAAAATTGGATCATTCATAAGGCGTGTCAAATTAGGTAAATCCAAAGTTGCAATAAATGGTAACTGACGGTTAGGGTCGCCAAAACCTTTAGTAACCAAAGAATTTCTAGGAGGAGGATACCCAAGATAACTGGGAATCAGATTTGCATTAGGAATTGTGTAACCTCCCAGGAAACCAGGATTAATCGGACCAATCTGTGGTTGCTGAGGCTGTTGATAAGTATAGCCAGGGTACGTTTGATACTGATAAATTGGGTTTTGTGAAATGAGACCGAATTGATACTATCTCTGGTATGGTTGATACGTGAATTGCGGTTGACTTGTGACAATCGTACTTGTACCAGCTTGTCCCGCAGGTATCTGGACCGAAGTCTGAACTGTAGGTCCTGACTGGGGTACAGAGACTTGAGGGATTGCATGGATGTAGGGATAGTAGAAACTAGAGTTACAGATACTCTAGAGACAGGTGTTATAGGTTGAATAGATGTTGCAGTAGTTGCAGCAGTTTGAGGCGGAGTCTGAGGTGTACTAGGCCCAGACGGTTGAACAGAACCATGTGTAGGGGTTTGAATAGTAGACTAGACAAGTTGCTAGGTTGGACCAGAAACCAAAGGTTGTCCAGGTTGAGAAGACAGCTGCACATTAGGTTGCATAGTCTGTTGAATTTGGGGTGGATCCCACACCATGTTTATTCGAGGGTATTGTCCCATAGAAGGTTGAACGTAAGGACCATAGCCTGGTTGAACATAGCGTTGATAAGTAAGTGGTAAATTTCTGGCTCCTTGTACAAATGATTGACCAGAAGGCGGTTGGAAACCTTGAGTTGGGTACTGACTTTGAGGTTGATAACCGTGAGGCACGTACTGAATCTGGGGTTGATAAGGACCTTGAGGAACATAATGAGTTTGGGGTTGACCTTGGGGTATGTATTGTCCTGAAGGTTGATAAACTTGAGGTATGTACTGTCCTTGAGGCTGCTCTCCAAAATAATATTGTGCCATAGTTTTTCCTGGGAAAAAGTTACCTTGAGGTTGCCCCCCAAGTGGTAACTGACTGTCTGAAGGTTTCCCCCCAGGCGGTAATTGACTACGGTGTGGTTGCCCCCCAGGCGGTAACTGACTTCCCTGAAATTGTCCCCCAGGCGGTAACTGACTGCCTTGAGGTTGAGGATTCGGAATATTACCAGAAATCATAAAGATTTGCTCTGAGTTTGACTTTTTAGTTTTAATTCCATTAAGACCAGATGATAATACTTGTTCAATCAGTCGAGGAGTTTCTCCAGAGAAAGTACCAGAAAGAGCCTGATACCTCGAAGGAACAGAAGGACCACCATGTAAAAATGCTTCCGGTGTCTGGGAAAACATAGATGACTCTCTTGCCATAATGGATGAAGGATAGTAACCTCTGGACGTAATATGAAATGGAATTCGAGGTGGAGAAAAAGCAAGACCCAGGTTTTCTAAAAAGTTTGTCAAAGATAGATACCAAGCATCACTCCGAATAGAGCTGTAGAAAATGGATTCACGCTCCCTAAGATTTAAAGACTGAAGAGATTTTGGAAGAGTTATCTCTTCATCTGGACTAGCAAGTTCTTCAATACAAATGAGGCCAAATGGAAGATCTTTAGTAACAATATATCTTACCCTAGGTGAACCAGGATCGCTAGAATTTGGCGTAATAAATCCTGAGGATGTTTCCAAAAGAGAATGTTCAGTTTCAGGCTCAGAAATGTTAGGTTCATCAGCTAGTTCACTGGAAGGAGAAATACTACCAGTAACTTTGGAAACTGAAATCGGTTCTTGAATGTGTTCTCTTGTGGGTATTTGATGATCAGGATGAACAACTATAGATGAACTTCCAAATTCTGTTGATCTAATTCTACCGCTACTAGATGATACTAGAGCACGTAGCCCTTCAAGTTGACTTGGTGTATATTCAGGGGGCTTCCCCTGAAGTCTCTGGGATTGTCTCGGTAATTATGCCACGATTAAATATTAACCAATCACACGCAAACAAAGAAAATCTCAATAAAAACACCTAAAGTCTCTAAGGAAACAAACAACTGAATTACACGCCTAAAAATCTAAGATTTCAAACCACACACAAACAATAACTTCCCGTACTAAAAACACTAGTTGGTGATGAAATCCAACTTAGTAGAAATTTAATACAGAAAGGGCAGTTGGAACAATTACCCCGACAACCTGCTTAATGAAACAAACTGGCACAAGTTTCCTCACAAAACCATCTCATGTGAAGAAAACCTCCCAGAGTGTCCAAGTGAGTCTAGTCAACGCCTGCTCCAGGTACAGTGAGATCTTTCGTTCACCGTCACCTTAGGAAATAATCTTAAGCTTATGGACACTAAGGTTACTAACAGTAACAAATACAACTGAGGGAGCATTCTACGATCCGATTCCATGCGCAAGGGCAGAGTAACAAAGCTCAATCCCCTTGAAGGCTCCTCAACATGGTTAATCTGAGGTTTACCGAAAAGTGACCCTAGGCTCCTTGAAAATGGTTAATCTGAGGTTTATCATTTGTAATGCGCGCAAATCTTCTATATTTCCCAATGAAACAGAATTGATTGTCTCAAAGGTTCGGATATGATCTCTTGATTAACTCCTTTAAGAGAAGCTTCCCAGATTGTACCAATTACAATTGGATTTATTTCCTACCGCAAGATTTATCTACTTGTTTGTTTTTACTATCTTGGAGAGTTAATTACTCCCTACTCCAAGATACTAGCCTAAGCTATATTGGTGGTAAGAGCCCTAGAAATAAAAAAGATTACTAGATGAATTTTAATTAAGCATTGCTTTTATGGGCTGTTCTTTAAGTCAATAGGTATGGAAATGAAATTTTGATGGTGTGAAGACACGACTTCCAAAAAAACTAAAAATGCACCTAAAAATGATAATCAATTCATTTTCTTTCAATGAAATTCTAGCCAAAGAAAGAGTTCGAGAATGTAATTCTTTTTAAGAGACAATTCTTTCTTTAAACATAAAGAATAACTGCAAGAAAATATTTTTGTATTTTCAACAAGAACTCAAAACGAGACAAATTATCAATGCTCACATGAAAACCCTTTCACTTTCAAGACTTGAAACTACAAAGACAACTTTCCTTCAAAAGAGATCTACAAATTTTAAAAGCACTCAAAACTACAAAAACTGATTTTGAGATCTACAAACTTTGAAAATCTAATTGAATAAAAGAATTAATATTTTTTGAAGAATGTTTTACTTAGTTGTTTAGTAAACTAAGGATTTATTTGTCCAGAATAACAAACAAATAAAAAAACATCCAGATATGTTTCCTTTTATAAAAATGAAATTCAAAACCTATAACAAAGTTTTTTCGAAGATTTCCAAAGAAACAACTAGATCTATTTCTCAACAAAGGATGGATTTCACAACCAGGTCAGACTCAGCAAGAAGGCAAAAAGACCAATGTGATTTGATGTATTTCAAACTTCCAATCTTTGAGTCACTACAGAGACCAAGCGAAAAGCAATCCAACTTGCAAAACTTCTAGAAAATCATCAAAAACACAAATACTGTTGGAACTCACTCACAAAAGGCTTTTGACAAAAACAACGCCAATCTGGGCAGATACTAAAATCTCTAGATCAAATTAAAGATAAATTGGAAAAGAAATCTGGATTTTTTCCAAAATTTTAACAGGGTCCGCAGGCTCCCAGAAGTAACAGGTGCGGTCCCACACTGGTTACTTAAGGAAAGTGTGAAACTGCCCGCACTGTGCAAAAGAACAAAGTGCGGTCCCCAGAAAAGTTCAAGAAAAACATAAAAGATTTCAAAATTTTCAAAAACAAAGAAAACTTAAGCTACCGAGGCAGATATCCATCAATCAAAAACCAGGAAAAACTTTTCCTCAAATCAAAATAAAGGAAAACCAAAAACAACAAGAATCATCCCCAGTGGAGTCACCAATTTGTTGGGCGGATTAATCAATATTGCGGACAAGATCGATCTCCCTAGTACCAAAAAGTAATCTAGCAACAAACAGCCAGATAAAACTATCTTTCTCTAGACATATGCGATTTACAAAAGAATACTATAAAGGTGTTAAGAACTTACCGCAAATCCAATGCTTGTTCGAAGTAGTTGTCCTTCGGTCACTTGAAGGAGTTATCTTTAAAGACCTGTAGTCACAAACAAGAAAACATTAAATAACACCTGTATAGTAAATATTATAAATCATGCCTATTATGGTGATCAAGGAATCCATGAAATAAACAGTTAATTAACAACTTATTGAGAAAAATGAATTCATTTGTACTAACTTTGAATAAAGAAAACCTTACAACCTTAGCCTTGATGTTGAACAAGCCTTCCTAGGGTCTGAAGCAGGAATCTCCTCTACTCTGACAAGCCTTGCACTCTTCCAACTGAGACAGATAGAGGTATGTGATCTCTCCTCACAAAAATCTTAGTTAAATGAGTCTGAATCCCAATAGCACTTAACCTCAAATAATTCTAAAGCTTGAACTCCCCTTAAGGATACCCAATGCCTCTTTTTATAGTGGAAAAGAGGAGGTTTCAGTTCCAAATATGAAGGGATAGAATCCTCCTTCAAAGGGATAAGCTCCTCACATCAAGGGGTTAGCTCCTTAAGGTAAGGGATACATGAACCTCAAAAGAGCGGTTCTGCCACCGCAAGATTCTTTCTAGAGGCTTCTAGAATTTACTGAAAGTGAGATTTTGAGTTTACTTGCACCTTTTTAATCTTTTACAGGGGTTCTCACCCATAACACAAAGAAAGTGCGTTCAAGTACGCAGGATTCATGAACATTAGGTGCAGGACCGTAGGCAAGATAAAGAGAAAGTGCAATACTAGGGTTAAGGAGATTTTTAAGAACTTTTCTCTTATTTTCAAGGCTTGACATGAAGAAATGATATGTTAGACTTGCAAAGGAGGAAGTATGAGTGATAATGAGCTCATACATATAACAGAATGTCATAATGACAATTTTCAGTGCAACAAACCCTTATAAGATTGTTGTGCATATATTTTCCACTAAATCCATTCTTATAGTCTATTGTCTCTCTTTTATAATGGATATGGCATGTGTAACTTATCGATAAAAGAAACTATATAGTGTATGTAGGAACATCTTGTGTTTTCTATGTGTTGTGAGCATGCTTGTAATCCTCTAGTATCACTTGACACATAATAACTAGGAATTGTTTCAAGGGTTCTTTGTTATGATCTGAGCCACTTTTGAGAGACCAGATCAACATATATGATTATGCTCACTATCACACATAATTCTAATTTTTACCAATAATTTTGGATATGATGGGTGTCTTCCAATTCCATTAGCTATATAAGGGTCAACTTTCCATGTCAGACTTTAAGAGCTTGATTTAGCCTACCTTTGCTGCTGTAGTTGACTTCTGGAGCTAGTCTTAGCAACTAATGTTCATTGTATTGTTTCTTTAACAATAATTATGTAGATACAACCTTCTTTAACACCTTTTTCTACCATGTTGTAACAATTTATGGCCCTTTATATAGGAGATTTTTCTTCAATAAATTCATTATTTAAAAGATGTTTTTCATATTGACTCACTAATAATAGTTTCTTTAAGTCTGGTATTTGTAACACATCACACACACCTTTGACAACTACATTAGACATCCTTATTATGGTTTTTTCGTGGCGTTTGACTATGTGTACCTGATCATGTCCTAAATCATTTTTCTTTCCTTGGATTTTATTATCATCTCAGTGAGCAAAACCAAAACCTTTTGCATATCATGTTTTCTTTGGCCCCGTAATTTATATATCAGGCCACTTACATGTATTTTAGCCACTAATGAAGTAATATAAATCATGTAATCCCTTTTATTATTAACCATCACTATTGTTACCATGATCCTTTTTGAAATAATTTCTTAAATGCCTTTAGGATTTGAATGAGAAAATGCAGATGTTTTTGTTTCTTACAATCCTCCTCATAATGACTGAGTTTTCCACAATAATAGCACTCATTGTTGTTACTTGAATTGAAATGACTTGTTGTTTAATATTCATTATTGAAATTACTTAATATTTTCTTCTCCTACACTTTTCTGGCTAAAAAATTTCCTTCCTTTTCCCTTAGACTTTCCCTTAGACTCAGTGTTGTCAAACTTCTGACGATAGTGCTTGATGGAATTACAATGACATGGAACCTTGCAATGGTTGAGAAAAAGGTGTGATAGATATGAAAATTTTTTGAAGGATATTCAATGTCATCAGTCAAATGATGATTACTTTCATTAGTCTTACGATGACCGGAAGCATCTAATCGTTGAAGATAAAGCACGGTGGATATGGAAATTTCATTGAAGGATGTCTGATGTTTTCAGTCGATCAAAGTCCACTTTCTTCGGTCATATGATGACAGATAATGTCCAAATGTTGAAAATAAATTATGGGGGTATGGAAAATTTGTGAAATTATTTTTCATGTCGTTGATTGATTGACACCCACTTTCAACAGTCTTATGATGCTAGGAAACCATCCTTCCATTAGTATTGTGACGATATGGAATGACGAATGTTGGCATTAGAACTTGAATAAGCACTTGTTTAGGAAACACCTTTAGCATTTTACGACACCTGTTGATAGCTATCATCAAAATTCCAAAGATTGTAAAAATGTTTCTACTACGACTGTACCTAAAATTATGTTTATTGATACCTCCTTTTGTCATTATAGTGACAAAACTTCATCACAAGAATGGAAAATGTTCGTAAAAAATTGGCCTAATTTTTAGTAGTGTATATAACTCTTGATGAGTAAATAATGCTATAGGTTCCACTTAAGGCTTACCATAACTAGAATATTTCCAATCAAGTATAATTTCATTCTTTTGGTCTTCCTAGTAATTACTCCTTTAAAATGACATTTTTATTTAAGGGTTAAAGGTACTACAAATCATTATATTCAACTATTATTGTTATGATAATGATTATTGTTAGAATGAATTCTTAACACAAGTGTACTAAAAGAGATAACTTTAGCGGCACATGACAAACAACCCTAACGACAAAGATGGTTGTCTAACTTCTCAGATTTGCAATAAACGATCGAAAAAAATGTAAAACAAACCCATATCTATGCAAATAAAGCAAATAAACAACAAAATGAAATAAGAGTTTATCCAAAATATCCAATGGACAAGACAATAATTATAAAGAATTTTTATATTATATTAACATCTGGGAAAGGAACTAAGAATGATTTTACCAGTCCCCCTCAATGAGATGGGTTCTTGGCTATCCTCAAATGCTTCAGCTTCAAAGTTTGTCTCTCAATGGTGTAGAATACCCAAGACGTGTAGAACTCAAAGGGAGCTCAATAATCAGAAAATAAAATAAAAGTAATCAAAGTATGACAATGATAAGAGGATCAAAGTTTGACCACAATAAAAGTACCAAAGGTAGGAAGTGAACAGAAAAACCTCCTATTTATAAAAAAATATTGAGTTATCCTTGATAATGGTGCATAATAAAATATTATTAACCAAGATCTAGATTGAGCTACTTGGAATATTTTATTATATTTTGTTGGAGGGAAAAGGAATTTAAATTGGTTAAGTCCCTTTATTTAGAAATAATAAACAAATAAAACATTTATTTATCATTTCAAGGATGGGATCAAGGAATAATTTAACAAATAATTCTTTATATTATTATTCCTAAATGATTTAGTCAAATTTAACAAGGAATATTAACTAAATAATGATTTAATTAATTATTCCTAGATAATAATAAGATAAATAACGATTTATCTAATTATTTCTCATTAATTGGGTTAAATATAACCACGGATATTATTAAACAGAGGTTTAATTAATTATTCCTAGAGTAAAATCAAATAAATAAGGATTTATTTAATTATTCCTCACGGGGTTTTCTATTTGGACCAGAAATAACTTAATAAACTATGGTTTTAAATTATTTCTTATAGTGAAAGCAATCTTACTATGGTAAAATTTTTCTTATATGGTGTATTTCGATCCATCTAATTGTAAATGGTTAGATGACCAACAATTGGTGTAACAATTATTCTTAGAACCCAATATATTATGTACATAGGGATTTCTTTCTTACTTTCTTGTTTTCAAAATTTCGACAGAAAGCATGCACCTATTTTAGTAATTCCATGGTAGATCAACAACTGAACTTACAATGGACATATGAAACTTCTACAAGGTATCATATTTCCCTAGATTTCCTATTTAGGAATACTATGTTCCTTTATTATCAATTGGTTTTCTATCACTTAGATTCTTTTTTACGGAAAGGATATTATAATTAGAACCCCTTCCCTTCAAATTTAAATGTTACTATTCTGAATACATGTTCAATTCTTAATCATCCTTTTGCTTACAATAGAGTATTTGAGATTTTGTTTTTTTGTATCCTTCCTTTTAAATTCCCTATTCAACTTCCTCAGTTCGAGTCATTTAGTCTTCAATTCTTGGTCTATTGTTGGGCTATCAAAATTAAAATGCTAGTAGAACTTTCTTGGATTTGCTATAGGTCTAGTCTTTAAACCCTATTTCATGTTTATCTCAACACTGCTTCATTTTTATATATAACCCTTTGAGGTAAGATTTTCTCCTTTTAACTGCTCCCTTATTTTGAAAGGTTTGTGGTTATGAAGATCGAGACTAACCAGTGATGACCATAGTTATTTTATTACAATTATTTCATTCAATTTTAGCATACTCAGCCTCGAGTTATGCAAATAGTTTAATAATTTAATCTTAGTTTAGATATTTTGTATATTAAAAATTTTGTATGAATTGACTCCAAGGTTTCACTCAAGAAAACTCGTTGTTTGGAGTTATTCTCATTTTGAATGTACTCTACTCCTTCTTAATTACCTTGGGTACCAAAACCCATTTATAAATACTAATTTAATAACTCGTTTTCAATCAAGTCATTTAAATATGCTTGTTCTCGTATGTATCTTGTAACTATAAGACCTTTATTTTTTTAATTCTTTTTGCATGATTATTTAGATGCGAGTATATACAATTTAACCTTTATTTTATTTTATACTTCTCCATTTAGAAATTAAATACTTCCTTATACTTAATGTCTTAGTTTTTCCTCACTAAATATTTACTTAAGAACCCTCAGTTAATCCAACACTTGGATTCCTTATAGGTAGGCTTTAAACATGAACATATTTATGAGATACTTGTGCATTACTGGTACCGTAACTTTTTTTAGAGATATTTTTACAGATTTAATTTGATACTCTATGGGTGGAAATGCGAAGGTGGGTTACACTTTTGTGAGAAACACACCTGAAAATTTCACTCTCCCAAATTTTCGGCTGAACTTCCAAAAAGTTTGGTCGAACTTTTGAAATTAATTTGGCCGAACTTATTCTGTCATTTGACAAACTTATTCCGCCATTTATGTTTATGGCGTTGGTAACCATATTTTTTTCTAGAGGTAGAAAAATCAGTGTTAAAAGTTCGACCAAAATTTTTCTTATAAATATAGCGGCCTTAAGACTGCAAAAATATTTAACTGTGATTTCATATTACCATTATGTGACTGTTGTGGGTAAGTGATTTTTTTGCAGCAATTCGCTTGCTTTTTTGTGTTAAATACTTGATAAAATTTTATTTTATTACTGTTTTGTTAGTGTTTTTGCAGGATTCTCTTCGACGTCCTCGTCTCCTCAGCATCCTCATCTCCTCAGATTCCTTTGTCTCCTTGGATTTGTCTAGGTAAGTATCCTCAAATTCCTTTATTACAGTAAATCGATTTATCAATGATCAAGAATTAAAAAGGGAGGTTGGAATAGTTTATAAGGGGTGGGATATGTTGAAAATTTGGTAGGGTATAGGTTAATTCAATTCTCTTCTTAATAATTAGTTGTGAACATATTTCTCTTACTAGTATCTTCTCTTTATTAGCTTATTACGTTTTTCATCAATTCAATTACCAAAACACAAGAGACACAAATTTTAGGCTCTTCAATCCAGGGCCAAAACCTCTCCCTCTTGGAGAGGAAAACCTGCAAGTGATTCTTCTTATAGATCTTCAATTGACAAGTACCATTACCATGACCTAGAACCTTGACTCTAGTATGCCTCCAATACCTTGTCACTGCTCTTACTTAGCTCCTTGTGTTGATCTCCCTTTTGCATCGTTCTGCACCATTCTGAACCAAAACAGAGGAAATCGGTCCTTAGACAAGTTACTTCCTTCCTTGATCCATTCTTGGTCTCCTAGGGAAGAATTATCATTCTTATGTATTGATGCCATAGACTATTTCTTTCCCTCATACTGTGTATACCTTAGACTGTCATCCATTGTAGAGATTCCTTACTTATGTTGTGTATTTACTTCAAAGATATCATATGTATATTGACCCAAGATTTTGAACACCTTGCAAACCCTTTGTACTTGTTGTGTGATACTCTGTCTCTCCACTTTATTACAACACTCGGCTTACCTTATTCTTGCACTGATTGAAGTCCTTATTATTTATGAGGTTGTGGATCATTTACTGAGGTAGAAAGACCTAAGATCAAGTACTATATAAGAATTTTCCTTGCGCTATAATAAGATCCTTCTATGCATCCATTTCAAAACTTAATTCACACTTAATTACAAACATGATCCTTGTGGCTTTTCCTCCTTTTACGCAGTCAGAAAACACTGAATTTATCCAAAAATCTCAGACCAATCTGAACTGTCTTCATAATATTTTCTGTGTAGTCCACTCGGGTATTTATGGTAGTTTTCCCCTGTAATTAGCTGACCTAACCTAGTGAGCATTATTTTCTATTTCTGTGAGCTGAAATGATCGTTAGGATGAATTAACACAGAATTTTCCCAGCACATTGAGTCGACTTGTTCAGGCATATCTTCCAACATCTTTCTAGAGAGCTTTGAGAAGGTATTGAGGCATAATTTTGTACCTTTACAAGAGTAGCAATCCTTCAAATACATGAATCTAAATTATACACTTATGACAAGATGAAAAATCCATAAAAGACATCAAGAATAAGTATTTGACCTATAAAAAATCCTTTCTGATGAAACCCATGAAGCAAGCTTTACAAAAATAATTTTTATTATCGTTGTCTTCTTCATCACATAAATTCATAATTACTAGTCATTATGAAGACCGGACCTAGTTACACTTTCCAACTCTCCCTCTTAACTAGGGAGGTATTAATAATGGTGCATAGTTACTTTCATTATGAAGAATCTCATAAGAAGAATTAGATTGGTAAGCACATCTATATAGAATCATATCAAATAACATTGTCATAGTGCAAGGCCTTGAATAATAACTCCATCTCTCAATGAAACAATGAGACCAATCACTTATGGACACCATCATCATTGTCTCTCCAAGGTACATACTCCACCCGAGTGTTCACAAAGTATGACCTTACTAGACTATTCTTATCTTGGGTAGATAATCCTCAAAGAATATCGGTCCATGACTACTCTTATCTTGAATGTCATATCACATTATCAAAGAGTATCAGATTCCTGATGATTACCAAATCCTCCATTCTAACTTCCTAGGTGAAGACCAGAATGATGTATTTATCTCTCCCTCTCAAATAGAGAGGAAAAATATTCCACAAAGGAATGTACTCATTCCTATACAAGGAATGTAACTAATCTCATTCTTAGGAATTAACAAGTTTCTTCCGAGTAAGAAACTTACCACCAAGCTCCCTCTTAACCAGGGATCTCCAACAACAATGGTGAGACACCCAACTACTCATGAAGAATTAATCCCTTTGATTTCATGAATTTCTTCGATATTGAGGAGTCTTCAACTTTTGGAATAGCTTCATAGGGCACTAATCATCCATCACTTTCATCCATGATTCATGTCATCTATCAAAAAGTGATTCATGAGTCTTTCTCATCTAATCCATCTTCATGCTATGTTGCCTTCCTTCAGACCATATTTCTTCCAAGGATATTTCATCCTTCCATATGGGTGGAAATACTGCATAAAATTATCCCGATATACATATGCATATGAAATTTTAAATAAGAAGTTACCTCAGTGATGATATTTCACCATGATATATTATTGTAGGCATCAACATCCTTCATACAAATTGACACATCTCCTAAAGATATGTTTTATCAAGGGTATTCATCTTTACTGGGTTTCTATTAGAGTCTACATATCTTCCCAGGATCTTTCCCATTCAATTATTCTTGGCTTCTGGATGATAACTTCTCTTATCATGGTTGCACTTCATGATCTCTTCTTTTCTTTTTCCACATAGTTTTACTTCATTCCCAGGAACTTTCAGTATGCAGTTCCTTGTTTGTACAAAACCACCTCATATTCCATATGAGGATATGTTATGTTGGTTTCATCTATTATTGAAAACCTGTGTGTCAGAAGAGATTCTCATTTCTTTGATCATACTTATAAAGGTATAATTCCATTACCTGCAATGATATGACACGAATTCACAACATTAAGTGTAAGCATATATATACATGTACCTTATCTCATTTTCCCTTTTGAGTCATTCTGCAATAATTTTCCCTAGAATGAAGAATTTCATTCCCCTTGACCTGCTTCATCATGTCATCATATCCTAATCCCAGAATTCTACAAGATAAAATTATTGATGAAACCTTTTGCTTTCTTTCTAACAAGTGAATCCAAAGAGGACTCTATTAGAAAATGCCAAGCACCTATTTCCATATTAATTATTGAATGGTGACCCTTGATCTAGATGATTTCCTTCCATCAATGTTGTTTTCAGTGAGGTTCCCAGGAATCACTTCTTTCATAGCATAGTTGTACTATGGACATCCTCCTATGATAAGTGCTCCTTCCATGATTTTATCATGGTGCCATTTTTAGAGTGATGCATTAATGCTTCCTAACATACTATTTTACAACCAACATAAACCTGTTAAAGAGGAATATGATCTCAATTATAGTAGAGATCTTTCACTTCTTCTTTCTTAGATTTCTTAGCATCAGGTTCTCTCCTTTCTTCCATAATATGGGCTTCTTCCTTTTTCCTTTTGTCCTTTCTAGATTTTCAACAATCCATTTTATAATTCCCAAGTTCATTACATCCATATAATCGTACCTTTTCCATATTTCTTTTTCTATGCTAAGGACCAAATTTACCAAATCATCCTTTCTTCCTGGACATGGCTGCAAAGGCTTGATGTTATTCACTTGGTCCTGTATCAAATTTAGCTTTCAATCTTGTTTCCTATATTTTACATACAGACCATATATCCTCGAATGGTGTTGCTTCTTTCTTCCATATATGCTTGAATTGAATTTTCCCATGTCTTCCAGTATAGAATTCAACATCACTATAGTCATTTTTCTATGAGACATTTCTTCTCCCAATTCCGAGAATAGCTCTAGTAATTTTTTTGTATATTTATTTTGAATATTCTAGTTTTGATACATAGGATATGAGACAATCCTTTATGGATTATATAAGAATACTCTGGGCTCTTATTTCTCCCTTCATGTATTTGGCATGAATTCATTGTCCTTTTCTTCCATGCAAGAAAGTTTGAAACCCTAACGAGTTTTTTTCTACCTTTGCAAAGAAGACATTTTGATAGATTTAGATGAAGTCATAAGGATTCTTACTTTAGTAGATGATTTTATTCTTCTATTAGCTTCCTTGTTGATGATGGTGTAGATAGCAGCATGAGCTCCCTCTTAGATATACTTCTTTAAGAGTGGTGTAAAGTGGTATATCACTTTGGATCCTTGATGATGACAATGATCAATGATGGATTTCAACAAAAATATGATTTGATGATTTCTTAAATATTGTTGACTTGGATTCAAATGTGATAGCTTTAGGTCACCTTCCTGTATTTATTCTTGAAAGGACCTTAGTGTAGGTTTTAACCCTGTACAAAAATTATCTACAAACGAATTCTTAAAGATAGGAAATAAACAATAGTGAGAGCATAAAACATCAAATATATATACATAGAGATTTTTCCTTTGGATCCCAAATCGGGGCTACCAGTTTGATTTTTCATTGTGTTCCTTTTAGTGTTACAACACATATACATAAATGCTGAAGTACTCATAAACCCTAATCCATTAAACCTAGATTAGAACATAACCTTAGTTCCCTTGATTGGATCTACAAAATAGCAGGGGTTGAAGACCATCATGCCCCAAAACCATGTACAAACCCATGCACAAAACCATAGGTGGGTCTGGCCACCTAAAATAGGGTCCAAATTTTTTTCCGAGGGTGTTGCCTCGGACCCCTCGCAGGGGGCTACCCGCCCCTCCCGAACCCCTGGATAGGGGGGCTGCCCCCCCTGTGACCCCACCCCTGCGCTCGCTACAATGAACAAGGGTGTTTTTTCCCCTCCTGTCATCCCCCCACGTATGCGACTATTCATGGAAATAATATAATACATACCCAACATTCTCCCACTTGTTGTTTTCTTTCCGCAGGGGGCCATAAGAGAGCTTAGTCATTAGTCCAACACTACAAAACCCATTGTTTCTCTACATGAAGATAACTTATGAGTGCTCACAGACTTTGTCAATGCATCTACAACATTCTTCAAAGTGTGCACCTTTACCAATAGAACCTTTTTATCCTCAACCATATCTCTCATAAAGTGATATTGAACATCAATGTTCTTTATCTTTGAATGATAAGTAGGGTTCTTAGCCAAGAAATTTTCACTTTGGCTATCACAATATATCCTTATAGCTCACTGCACCAACCCCATACTTGAACACAATCTCTGCAACCAAAATAATTCCTTTCTTGCATGAGTTCTTGCCATGTATTTTGCCTCTGTAGTTGAAAGAGACACTACAGAATGTCTTTTACTCATCCAACTTATTGCACCTTCAAATAGGCTAAAAAAATACCCACTTGTAGATCTTATTTGGTCCAGGTCTCTAGCCTAGTCTGTATCAACAAAACCACGGATGTCCAAAATATGTTCAATCCTAGTCTTCCCTCGTAGCAAAAACCATAATCACTAGTGCCACACAAATATCTAAAAGCTCGCTTCAATGTTTTCCAATGCTCCTTCCTTGGTTTTGACATAAACATGGTCATTACTCCCACTACATGTGCAATGTCTGGTCTACTAAGGACCATTGCATACATCAGGCTACCTATTTCACTTGCATATGGAACACATGACATATACTCCTCTTCTTTGTGTGTCTTGGGACACT
This sequence comes from Pinus albicaulis, assembly GCA_034641835.2. Taxonomy (NCBI): domain Eukaryota; kingdom Viridiplantae; phylum Streptophyta; class Pinopsida; order Pinales; family Pinaceae; genus Pinus; species Pinus albicaulis. The sequence goes on along the minus strand of CM076581.1, from coordinate 426,519,328 downwards.
CTTCAACAAATATATTTACACCTACAGGAATAGGAACCTTCACCGGTTTAATATCCTTCATATTGAACCTTTGTAATATTGTCTTCACATAATTCCTCTGGTTTAACCAAATATTCCTCTTTTCCCGATCTCTCTTAATTTCCATGTCCAAAATATAGTTTGCAGCACCAATATCCTTCATGTCAAATTTGGAGAACAATTGAGTCTTCAAATCCTGGATAATTTCGTTGTCATTTCCAAACAACAACATATCATCGACATACAAGACCAAATAAATAACATGGTCACCAATTAATTTAAAATACACACAGTGATCCTCTTTGCTTCTGGTGAAGCCAAGTCTCGGTATATAGGTATCAAATTTTTGATACCACATCCTTGGTGACTGTTTCAACCCATACAAAGACTTTTTTAACCTACATACCAGTTCTTTCTTACCCTTCACCACAAAGCCTTCAGGTTGCTTCATGTAGATCTCCTCTTCCAGATCCCTGTGAAGAAATGATGTCTTCACATCCATCTGTTCTACCTCAAAATGAAACGCAGTAGAAACATATAAAAGTAATCTAATAGAAGTAACCTTGGAAATAGGAGAAAAAATATCACCAAAATCAATTCCCATCACCTAGGAATAACATTTTGCTACCAACCAAGCTTTGTATTTCTCCACCTTGCCTTCTACATTCATCTTCTTCTTAAACACCCATTTTCTCCTGATAGGATTCCTTCCATCTGGCAACTCCACCAGATTCCATGCCTCATTTTTGTGCAAGGATGTCATTTCATAAACTATGGACTCCTTCCAGAGTTTTTCATCCTCAAAATCCAATGCCTCCCTGACAGTTCTGGGGTCATCGTCAGTGATAGTTAAAGAAAAATTTGAACATAAAGAAGATAGACTATACCTTTCTGGCTACCTTCTTTTCCAAACTGATCTTCTCACAGATGGAGTTTGTGGCTCTTTCTCTTCTGAATCTTGTTATGTTTTAGAGTCTAATTTATCCTCCTTTAGCTCAAACTCCATCTTCTCAGGCTCCTTTGGTAGGAATTCATGTTTAAAAACATATTTTACCTCTCTAAATAACACATCTTGACTGTACACTACCTTTCTTGTTTATGGGTTCCAAAGCTTGTAACCTTTTAAACCATCCTTATACCCAATAAAGATGCACCTTTCAGATTTATTATCCAACTTGGTATTTTTCTCCTTTGGAACATGTACATATGCATCACATCCAAACACCCTCAAATGTGAAAGATATGGTTTCTTACCAGTCCATACCTCATGTGGAGTCTTATCCTCCAACGCTGATGAATGTGATCTATTAACTAGGTAACATGCAATGTCCACTGCCTTTGCCTGGAATTCGTATCCTAACTCGATACCACTGAGCATGCTTCTTTCCTTTTCCATCATCGTTCTATTCATTATTTCTGCAACTCCATTTTTTTGAGGTGTGTATGGAGTAGTCTTCTGCTATTCTATATGACACTTCTTACAAAAATCTCCACCATTACCTGTCCTTAACACCTTTATATTATTCTCTGTATGGTTTTCCACTGGAGCCTTAAATTCTTTAAATCTGTCAAAGACAATAGATTTATTCCTTAAGAAATATATCCATGTATTCCTTAAGAAGTCATATATGAATGAAACATAATACATATAATTTCCCAATGATGGAACTGACACAGGTCTAGACATATCACTATAAACCAGCTCTAATATCTTGTTCACCCTCTTAGCACTATAAGGAAAACTCACCTGATTTTGCTTCCCATATACACAATGTTCACAAAATAGAATCCAAAGAAAAATTAGACATACCTTATATCATATGATTACCATGAAGTATTTGAAGGCCCTTCTCTCCAATATGTCTAAGCCTTTGATGCCATAGCATGGTATTTGCTCTAAAGACTGCCAGGCTTTCCGCTCCACTTTCAGGAACCACATAATTGTTGCACCCATAAATAACAGTGATACCTTGAAGTTCGTACAACATTCCAATCTGAACTCCTTGCATTAATACTAGTTCTCCTTGAACCATCTTGTAGGTATCTTTCTCGAACATTGTTTTTACACCTGCATCATCCATATTGCTTATAGAAATCAAATTTCTGGCCAATGAAAGAATATGCAGAACACAAGAAGGTGTTCTAATCCTTCCACCTTACAGATTTAGTTGAATTTTCCATGTCCGACGATTGTGGCCTTTCGATCATCCCCTGAGAAGACATCACCACCATCATACTTCTCATAATCGTAGAACCACTCCCTATGGGGAGTGAAGTGAAAGGATGCACCTGAGACAATCAACCATGCCTCATGATCTACATGTGTATTTGAATAAGAAGCCAAATACACATCCCCACCATCATCTGAAGTGGTTTTTTCCTCTGCATAAGGAGCATCATCAAATCCTTTCCTTTCTCTCGATATTTAAACATGCAGTCTTGTTTCAAGTGCCCTTAGTTTCCGCATTTCCAACACACCTTTAGAGGCTTTCCTGGGGATTTAGATCTCCCACTCGAAAAATTATTTTTGTTTATGTTTTGGGACCTTCCTCATACAGATAAGGTAGCTCCATTTTGTCCCTTCATATTTCTTCATCTCATTTCCTCCAATAGAAAGGTTGAGACAATTTCATCAAAATTCAAGGTATTTGTATTGCTACCTATTGCAATAACCAAAATGTACATGAATATGGTAGAGAACACAAAAAACTGATGCACTTATCTTCATCTGAGATTTTAATATCAACAACTGAAAATTGACTTACCACAGTATTGAAGGTGTTTAGATGCTCTGTCACAAAATATCCATCCTTCATCCTCAGGTTATACAACTTTTTCCACAGGAACAATTTATTCACTAGAGACTTAGATTGGTACAAAGTCCCTAAATTGACCCACAAATTATTCGTCGTAGCTTCCCCATATACATTCAACAATATTGAATCCAAGATACACAATCGTATTGTGTTCTTTGCCTTCTGATCTAACTTTGCCAAGTCTTCATCTAACATTATTTTTGGTTTATTACCCGAATCTACTGTGATCCACTAATCTTTATCCACTAGCAGATCCTCCATATTGAGCTTCCACAAATCAAAACTTTGACCATTGTATTTATCGATCTCTATATTTCCACTGCTCACCGTCTTCTTTCACTACAAGAATCGATCACACAGATCTCCCACTAACAGGATCTACCACAGGCCCGAGAAAAAAACCCCTCAGTAGCAAAGGCGTCTCCTTGAAGCCGAAACTGCTCTGATACCAAATGTAGCTTTTAACCCTGTACACAAATTATCTACAAACAAATTCTTAAAGACATAAAATAAATAATAGCTAGAGCATAAAACGTAAAATAGATATACACAAAGATGTTTCCCATGGATCCAAAATTGAGATTACCAGCTTGATGTTTCCCCTGGATCGAAGAATTCATAAACCCAAATCCATTAACCCTGGATTAGAACATAATCGTAGTTCCCTTGACCGGATCTACAAAATACCAGGGGCCAAAAACCATCATGCCCCAAAACCATGTGAAAACCCATGCAAAAAACCATACGTGGGTCCAAAAAAAAATTCTCGTGGTGCTGCCCTAGACCCTGCGCAGGGGGCTACCCGCCCCCTATGAACCCTTGGACAGGGGGGGTTGTTTCCCACCTGTTGTGTCCGACACAACAAACAGGGGGGACTGTCACCCCCCGTGTGTGCGACTATTCGTGGAAATATTATAACGCATACCCAACACTTGGAGTATAAGGTATTTGATATAGACTGAGGGTTTTTCCAATTTATGCAAGCTACCTTTTGAATGGAGCTCTCTTCCCTTTTAGTGTGGATTTATTTTCTTTTTCCCATGAAAATTGACCTTTGACCTTCTTCCCAAAATTTTATTCTAGTGTCCTTTTGCAAACCTGATCCTTGAGTGTCTTCTTTTCAAATAGCCCTTTTCCTTCAACACCTTAGCTCTGATACCATGTTGAGAATTTGGTAGGGCATATTTTAATTCAATTCTCTGCTTGATAATTAATTTTGAACATTTTTATCTTACTTAGATATTATATTTATTAGCTTATTATGTATTTCATCAAGTCAATTATCAAAACACAAGAGACAAAAATTTTAGCCTCTTCAAGCTATGGCCAAAACCTCTCCCTCTTGGAGAGGAAAACCCACAATTAATTCTTCTTATAGATATTCAATTGACAAGTACCATTACCAAGACCTAGAACCTTGCCTCTAGTATGCCTCTAATACCTTGTCACTTCTCTTTCTTGGCTCCTTATGTTGATCTCCCTTTTGCACCGTTCTGCACCATTCTACACCAAAACTGAGGAACTCGGTCCTTAGACAAGTTACTGACTTCTTTGATCCATTCTGGGTCTCATAGGGAAGACTTGTCTTTCTTCTGTCTTGATGCCATAGACTATGTCCTTCCCTCATATTGTACATACCTTAGACCATCATCCATTGTAGATTTTGCTTACTTATTTTGTGTATTTACTTCAGAGATATCCTATGTATATTTATCGAAGATCTTTCACACCTTGCAGACCCTTTGCACTTTTTGTGTTATTCTGCTCCTTTGCACTTTATTACAACACTTGGCTTACCCTTTTTCTCTCATTGATTGAATTCCTTATTATATCTGAGGTTGTGGATCATTTGCTGAGGTAGATAGACCCAAGACCAAGTACTATGTAAGCCTTTTCCTTGCGCTATAATAAGATCCTTCTATGCATCCATTTCAGAACTTAATTCGCACTTCATTACAAAATCAATCCTTGTGGCTTGTCTTCCTTTTACGTAGTCAGAAAAAACAGAATTTATTCAAAAATATCAGACCAATCTAAACTGTCTTCATTGTCTTTTCTCCGTAGTCCACTGGGTATTTATAGTAGTTTTCCCTTGTAATTAGTTGAACTAACCCAATGAAATTTTGTGTCTATTTCTATGAGCCGACATGACTTTTAGGCTGACTTAACAAGGAATATTTCTAGCCAATTGAGTCGACTTGTTCAGGGATATATTCCAACATATTTCTAGAGAATTTTGACAAGATCTTGAGGCATAGTTTTTAACCTTTACAAGTATAACAATCCTTAAAATACATGAATCTAAATTATAAATTTAATACAAGATGACAAATCCCTAAAATAAATCAAGAAGATGTCTTTGACCTATAAAAATTCCTTGCTCATGAAACCCATGAATCAAGCTTTACAAAAATAAATTTTATTATCTTTGTCTTCTTCATCACATAAATCCATAATTACTAGTCATTATGAAGACAAAACCTAGTTACACTTTCCAACAAGATCATGAATTACAGTGAATATTAGTAGACCTTGGACTTGTTGCAATCTTAGTTTCTGGTTTGAATGCAAAGTCGGAATCCAATGACACCTTGCGGCCATCGCTTTTGCTAAGCGTGTTTTCAATGAATCATTCATTCATGTTATATTTTACTAGATACTTTTGATTTTATTTTTCTGGTCAATGTCGTGGTGTTTTTGTCTGCGTATGTGCATTCATATTCACCTATTCTTCCAATCAGACCTAGAATTTGACGAGTCAACGTGTTTTTTTTATCTTGGACTCTTCTTCCAAAGGCCTCGACATTGTGACCTGCTTTGCTGGTGTATCAGTTAGCATCTGCCGAGGTGATTAATCCTTGAGACTCCATGTTACAATTATTTTGGAATTGATATTCATTTTCATTCTCTGCCATTTATCAATGCTATAATTGGGAGCCTTTGGATTTTTAGCTGGACGTTGTAATTTATAGGGAGATTCAAGGCTAAACAAAAAAATTCCAAAGGTATTCATTTGTTGTCTTTTTAAATGGTCACATTCTCATGTTGCATGCATGTTGTATCCTTCAGGTTGCCGCTCTCTAATATATATGGCATGCCTTCATTCTCAGTCTCCCATTATGACTACATTATGATGATGTATGCATTTCTTTCTTTTTCTTTAATATTTTTATTGAATAAGAAATGTAGATCCATGCCTATTCATTTTCTAATTTATTGAAATGGTAAGCTGACACAACTTTTTAATTTCTACCATTATGTCCAGAATATTCTTTTAAATATTTCGGTTGTTTGAATCTATGGATGCATTGAGCGATTCATGGTTCCATGTTGTTCATACTTTTTTTTAAATTGTATTATATTTTTCGTGTAATTTATAGGGAGATTCGAGGCTAAAATTTTGGTTAGTTGAAAATAAATCCCTGACCAGAGTGCAGACCTTGGAATTTTTTCACTCTTGGTTTTTGGTTTGAATCCAAAGTCAAAATCCAATGACACCTTGTGGCCATCGCTTTTTCTAAGCGTGTTTTAGATGAATCATTCATCCACATTATATTTTACTAGATAATTTTGATTTAATTTTTCTTGTCAATGTCGTAGTGATTGTGTCCACATACGTGAATTTTATCTTCACATGTTCTTCCAATCAGGTCTGGAATTTGACGACTCCACGTGATTTTTTTATCTTCCATTGTTCTTCCAATAGGTCTCGACTTTGTGATATGATTCAATAGTGTATCAACCATCAGTGTAATAGATGGTGCATTCATCGGGGATGGCGATGGGGATGGAGGAAAAATTGAATTAAAGAAAGGATAGATTTCATAACAAGCAGTGCGGCTTATGATCAAACACCTAGCTCCTGCCTTCCCATAAAAACTTGACAAAATAGAACTGATTTTATGATTATTTTAGGTTGACTTATTTTTCACATGTATCCATCAATCCAACCGCTACTCTGGTCCATTCACATCATTCCATCTGTCCATTCCATTATTATTAAATTAAGCCTATCCCAGGAGAAAGTGGGAAACAAACGTTTGAAAACGTAGGCTTCAGTATTTTCTATATCAAACCATATATCCATTGAACAAATAATTCATACAAATATCTCAAATTATATTCCATTTTAATATTATCTTCCTCTATTTTAATATTATTCATTGATAAGAGAAGTGTATTCTCTGTAATTTTTATGAGAGTAGTTTTTGTTGAAGCTTATTTTTCTCTTATTTTTATGAGAGTAGTTTTTGTTGATTTATCTAGTTGAGGTTAATTCATTACAGTAGTTTTTATCCATCCAATCACCATTTCATTATGTTCATATCATTATGTTTATTCATTCATGTAGTTTAGTTGTTGTAAGTTTGTAGTTTTATTTAAATTAGTTTCTCACCTCTGTAGTTTTGTGTGAGTTTTTTTTTTCAATTACAAATATTAGTTTTATTTAAATTAATTTCTTACCTTTGTAGTTTTGTATGATTTTTCTTTTTCAGTTATAAATATTAGTTGATTTTACAAGTGGCTCTCAAAATTAGTTTTGGAAAGCCCCTTCAAATAAAAGTTTAATTTCTCTAATAACTTAGTTTAGGTTAATTTAATTTCTCAAATGATTTTGAATTATTATTTTCACATTTTATAGATATGTTTTTCACTTATATGTTATAACTTATGTTACATTATTTTCTTAGCAGATTTCATCCAAAGTGATATGCTCCAAAATATTTAGCAAAAATATTTTCATTGCTAACTTGACCAGGGGTATCATTGACTGAATCTTGGTTGTTGGTTTTGAAACTTTGTCTATATTTAGCTTGGTTTTCTTATGAAATGAGAAAACCAAATATGCTTTGTGAAAAGGCTAGAAGGTATATGTAAATATGGGTTTGCATACACAACTGTGAAGAGGCTTAAATTACACTACTTTAACTCAAAGGATGAATAGATCAGTTTGTTGATATTTGGAATGATATTTCAATATGTTGATATTCCATTCGGAGACACGTGTTGGAAATCTGAAAAAGAGGGGTTTTATTGATGTGATATTTTCCCATGTGTCAATATTACCCTAATCCAATGATATCAATACCCACAACAATAGAAATCTGTTGATCTATCCATGCATGTATACATATTGAATTTGTTATGGGTAGCAAATCAGATGCATACAAAATCCATCTGGGTAGCAAGATACACACATACATAATCAAAATTTTTTAAGATTAATGAAAAAAAATACTATAATGCATCATTATTCTTTCAAAAACCTTAGTTATATGTATATGTTCTGAAAAAATAGCTAAAAAACATGAAATTCAATTAAAATACAATTAAGGCTCACGAGATTAATGGATGTATCCAAAATCCTCCCATTGATCGAGAGTCTTTGAAGTTCAATAGGGTAGTACATGGCATATTATAAGCTTCATCAAGACTCAAGAGCATAATGAAAGTAGAACTAACTAATACTCGATTAAAAAGCACCTCTATATTTCAAAAAACACATATTAAGGTACCATCCACACTAAGTAATATCAAGATAAATCAATAACCAAATAAAACTGTGCGGTATGAATATTAATTTCTATTTTCATTACAACTATTGGTATATGTTATATGATGATAATATATGATGTTGATATGTGTTAATATGATAAATTATTTCTTATATGTATGTTGAATGAATTTCCTTCATGTATTATATTCAGTAACATAAGTGTGTTCATTTATGCTTCTTCTATTTCTTTAATAGTGAAGTTGAATCACACTTCATTCTTCATTTTTTAAACTTAATTCTCTCTAATTTGCACACACACACACACACACAGATATATATATATATATATATATATATATATATATATATATTGTTTCTTGAAAATTATCATTAACTTACAAAATATCATTTCCTCCTCTTTTATGGTTTGTTCACTTTATTTTCAATAATTAATAACTTATCTCTTCACATTCTTGCCCTTTCCCTTATTCTTCATCGTCATGGAGAAAAAATAAACATCAAATTTTGGATAAGTGTAGGCTGTGGCATATTTCAATGCTAGATCGCAATCCAATTCAAGGACTTGCTAGTAAAAAAAATGTTAGCTCACAACCCAATCCAAGAGCCTGCTAGTAAAAAAAAACCAATCCTTTTATTAGTTGGGCTACCATAAAATTTCGCTATCTAATTCCGAACAAAATTGTTGCAACGAATATATCCATCAACCTTTATAGAAAAACACATGCTCCAATCTCTACCATCTGATAGCCTGCCTCTACTGCGCAATCCCTACTGAAGAATGGCTCATAATTAACTTCGAACCACTTGGCTTGTACTGCACAATCCTCATTGGCATCTCCAATCACTGGTTGTTGCAAATCATGCAACAGTATAGTCACAACTGATAGTCACACTGCACTTTCACCTATCTCTTCACTGGTCTCCATTGAAACTGTCCATGCACTAAAGTTAACTGATGTATTCTTTAGTTGATTAATGAGTTTATAATTAGTGAATTAATTAATAATTAATTCACACCACTCTCACTAGTGTATCAATCAGTTAGACTAGATACAACTAGCTCATCTATGTTTAGCTTAGTTAAACTGAACACAACTGCATTAACTTCCTCAATCAACTACACCAAACTCTCTCACGTGAGTTCTAACTAAAGTATCCATGAAATAGCTCCACTTAACCCTTAGGAATAGCGTAATTCCTTCTGTTAGCTCCTGTGCCACATCTGTGCACTTAATTGAAGTGCTCCAAGAGAATAAGATAATGTTTATAGTCCAAATATTATTAAGAGCTAACAATATTTGACATATCTATTTTTAGACTGGCAATATAAAAATAGATTCTGCCCAATATGTCTAAAAATAGAAGTCCATCTATTTTTCCAACTTGACCAACCATCCACAAATAGCATCCTGCAACTCATAGAATATGATCCATATGTCTAAAAATAGACTTTTTGCCAAAAAATAGCTCATGACTCCACTTAGTGAAGGTGACTCTTTTCACTAAGCTCATCATCTTGTCGCAATCTCAACACTCCCTCTCAACAAGATAAGGATTATCTGGCCACCCCCTATCCTCGCCTCTCCGTGGTATTCGAATTTTCTCCGGTGAGCGCCTTCGTCAAGATATCGGCATCCTGATCCTCCGTGGGAATGTATGAAAGTAACATGATCTTCCGCTGCACACAATCTCTGATATGATGATACCGGATGTCAATGTGTTTAGATCTATCATGAAATACTTGATTAACCGAGAGTTTGATGCAACTCTGATTATCACAATATATCACAGTAGGATCTAAGTGTGAACCGAAAAACCCGACCAGGATCTTCCTCATCCATATAGCCTCACATGCAGCCAAAATTTTTGCCATGTACTCGGCCTCCACTGAATTAAGTGCCATGGATCTCTTCTTCCTATTGTACCAAGAGACTGCTATCGACCTGATGCTGAAAATCCCTACAGATGTGCTCTTTCTATCCATTGGACTCCCTGCCCAATCTGCATCCGTGAAGCCACATAACCTCACCTCATCTGACGGTCTGTACCATAATCCATATCCCGATGTGCCTCTAAGATATCTCAATACATGCTTGCCTACCTTCCAGTAGAGCTTGGTAGGCTTAAACATAGCTTGTGAAAGCTAGTTAACAGCATAGCATATGTCGGGTCGGTATCACCCGCATACATAAGCGACCCCACCAACTCGTCGATGTTCAAATGGGATCAATGTTCTACCTCTGCCGATGTAGAATCCTCTTTCCTCTAACCACCAGGAAGAGGAGTGTCGATAGGCTTTCAACCATGCATGTTGAACTTCTCCAGTATCTCTCGGGCATACTTGCCTTGAGACACAAACAGTCCATCACTACGCTGCCAAATTTCCAATCCCAGGAAATAATGAAGGAGGCCCAAGTCCTTCATCTCAAAGTATTTTGCAAGATTAGCCTTGCATGAGAGTATCAACTATTCATCACCGGTCAGTATCAAATCATCTACATAAAGTACAATGATCAGCAACTTACCCTCAACCACTATCTGGTACAGGTTTTAGATCCACCTCACTCTTGGAGAATCCAAGTCTGGTGAAATAACTGTCTATCCGTGTGTACCAAGCACGAGGTGCTTGTTTCAACCCATACAACGCTCTCTTGAGCCTGCACATATGCGACTCACTGTTGAAGATCTCAAAACCTTTGGGCTACTCTATGTACACCTCCTCCTCAATCACCCCATTGAGGAACGCAGTCTTCACATCCATCTGATGAATGTGCCACCACATCTACGCTGAGAAAGCAAGAATTGTCTGTATGGAAGAATACCTTGTGACAGGTGCAAAGGTTTCCTCATAATCAATCCCCTCAATCTGTGAGAAGCCTTGGGCAACAAATATTGCCTTGTACTTCTCCACACTTCCGTCAGCTGCTTGCTTCATTTTTTAGATCCATCTCGAACCCACCACTGATTTCCCTTCCAGCCTTGGGACGATCTCCCATGCACTGTTTCTGACAATCGAATCATACTCTTCCACCATGGCATCTACCCATGCGGGATCCTCCACAACTTCCTTGAAAGAGGATGGCTCCATCACGATACACTTGCTCATAAGAGCCATGTATCCGTATACCAGTCAGAAATTACTTATAATGGTTCGTGACTGTGGTGTAGGATCTCCTACAATCTTCGCATCTTGAGCCAGTCTCTCAGCTTCTGTAGTGCGCTTCCGCCCTCTGATGGTTGGCACTGCATGAGTGGTCTCTTCCACTCCATGAACTTCCTCTTGTGGTTGATCCACATCCTGAAGCTCATCCTTAGGAACTAATAGCTCCTCATCCGCATGCAAGTGTAGCTCCCTCTCAAGCGAACACTTCATGGCTTTCTCCTCCTGAAATTTGATATCCCGCCACACAACAGTCTTGCGACTGTCTGGAAAATACACACGATAGTTGTGGGGTGTATCAGTGTACCCCACAAATATCCCAACCTCTGCGGTCGGCTCTAGCTTCTTCCTGGCATCCTTCGTCACATGAATGTAAACAGGTGAACCAAAAATCCTCAAATGGGAAATATTAGGCTTCTTACCAGAAAACACCTCCTCGGGTGTACTCATGCCAAGTATCCTATGAGGAAAATGGTTTTTCACATATACCGCAATATTGCATGCCTCCGTCCATAAGTGAATGGGTAGGCCCTGATCATGCAACATCGCCCGTGCTGCACCCACGATTTTTCTATTCTTTCGCTCAGCAACCCCATTCTGCTATGGGTTATGAGGTGCTATGAACTCTCTTCGAATTCCTTCTGCGCTACAAAAGTCCTTGAACTCACCAGAGATGAATTCACCACCATTGTCGCTCCTTAGAGCCTTCACCTGCTTCCCCGATTCTTTCTCAACCAGTGCCTTGAACTCACAGAACTTTGAGTATGTCTCGCTCTTCTTCTGCATGAATAAGATCCAGCCCTTACGAGAAAAATCATCAACAAATATCACATAATACCTGTGCTTTGTTTTCGAAGCTACTGAGAAAGGTCCACACACGTCTGTGTGAATTCTCTCAAGGATCGTCGTGGCGCGACTATCCTTCTCGTGAAAGGTGGTTTTCACAAATTTTCCCCAAGGTACACCCCTTGCACTGATGTGACTGCGCAAGAGTACCCTTAGGAAGCCCAGTAGAAATCGTCACAAATTTTTCAAAGCCCCATGGTAAGGAGCAATCTTCGAGGCTAATAGCCATCATCCCCGGCTCACCACTTTTATTGCCTTGTCTCAGCCATTGTCACAAAATGATCTACTCGAGAATCGATAAAGGTTCTTAACTCGAACCCCTATCCTCCAGGTTTCACCAGTTGCCTTACTACGCAGGAAAGCCTTTCCCTCACTAAAGACAACATCATATCCCTTGTCTTCTAACATTGCCACAGAGATAAGATTCTTCTTCAATCCTAGAACATGCATCACTTCCTTCAATATGAAGGGTTTACCAGACTCCCTTTCAAATGAAATGGTACTGATACTGGTCGCATTGTATCTACCATCATCGCACATCTCGATGTGCACTCCAAGATCTTTCTCATCCAGATCAATAAACAAATCTTTTTCTCCAGTCATATGAAAAGACGCACCACTGTCAAGAAACCACATTGAACCCATCACACTTTAGACCAAGCATGCGATCAGCGAAAAATCCAGCTCAAAATGTGATGCTAAGGCCTCTCCAGCTGCAGATCCAGCAACCTGCTTATTTTTCTTCTTCTGTGCACAATTTGTGGCGTAATGTCCATGTTGGTGACAGTGAAAGCACTTCACCTTGGACATGTCCTGCTTCTTTCCTTTCACACCAGATTGAGAAGCATTCTTCTTGCTCTTTCCCTTACTTGCTTTGGTATCCAAAGCACAATTTTCTTCATATGAGTTCTTTGATGAAGATCCGTCCCTGGTACTCCGCCTTATCTCCTCTTGCACAAGATCTGGCCAAATTCGCTCCCATCTTGGCAATTTCTCCTGACCATTGACAGAGTCCTGATAGGAATGCCAACTCTTCGGAATCCCAAGGAGAGACAAGCTCACCAAGTCCTTGTCATCAACAGTAACCCCCACACTTCCCAGCTCATCCCTACATTGGTTGAACTTCGTGAGGTACTTGGGCATACTGTCACCTTTCTCCATTTTTATGTTCCTGAGTTTATCCTTGAGCACCAACTTCCTCTGGTCGCTCTTGCTTTGTGACGCAAAAAGATCCTGGGATAAGCTCAAGTCCCCTTGCGCGTAAAATTTCGAACCTGGGCCTGTGGGTTATGGCCCACTAAACGTAATCGGAAGCGTTTTAAACTTCTCATTTTGTAACGTGGATCTTTATAAATTTCCCATCCCCTTAATGGGATTCTAAATCACCATTGCAATCATTAATATAGGCGTTAAGGTTTGAAAACCCGCGCCATACACATCAATATATGGGTTTAAAAATAATACAACCGCCCCTATAAACCTCGGCGGTCCATAGCTACGTCCTACTCCAATTCTTCACATTCTCCGCTGCTCCGGTTCGATGCCAATTCCCATACTCCGATCCTCCATCAAACACATTTTAATACATTCGCATCCGTGATCCATCATTATATGGAACGCCTTCTCCATTCACATGCGATTTCACACGCTCCGTTGATCACAAAGATCCAACGGATCCTGTGCATCAACCCTTATCCACCTGCAATCTGCAATCGATCTTCCCTTCATCGACGTCGGACGTTTACCAGCTCCACGTATCCACATCGCCTCTTCATTGACACTCAACGCTATTCAAAAATCTCTGCCACTCCATACGATGATATTCATAATACACAGTCACCCTCTGTACAATACGCTATTACAATTTCGCTAGGCTGTTCATATAAACTTCGCCTTCACAGAACAATAACAGTTAAACAATATATAGATTGCCATCAATCCTAAAGTGATCGATGGTCGATCAACAGGCTCATAACACATAATTAACTCAATTATAAAACACACATTGCGTATACAATTCACACTCAAACATCTTTTATATATTATACAAAATAGTTATATGCTAAGGCATTTCAGCCTTAGAACAAGTTCGCTCTCGATTGCATTCCACTCGCTCACGAATACCTATCTATCGCTCTGTATATATTTTTCTATCCCTGTTACATTATATATATATAAGAAACGTTTAGAAAGGAAGGATCCGGTCAGATCCGATCCTTGTTTTCCTCCAACAGAAGTCCTCCATAATGCGTGTATGGCAGATAACATATCCATCAAATCCTCTTTAAATCTTTTTTAGAGCATATTTTCCTCCCTTCGTTTAGCTCGACTGTCCACGTCTTCCTCGCTCTGCTTGGATTCCTCTTTAATTAAGAGGCGTTAGATGCTCCTGCATCAGACTCTCGAGGTACAAAAATTTTATGACCTCCTAGTCATATGCTTCTCCTTATCCTTAGCAATTCTACCCATTGTTTCAATCCTTCAGTGGAATTTCCTTCATGGTCTTTGTGAGCTGCAACCAACCTCTACAGTAACAGTCTCCTCTATTACATGATACCTCACCAAGCCCTCTGCACTCGGTCTTTTGGCATCCTTCTGGTTCTCTCCTCTGGAACCAATTGAGCACACCTTGCTCTAGGTTGCTGCAAATCTTCTCACCTTTCGCTGCCAC
This sequence comes from Pinus albicaulis, assembly GCA_034641835.2. Lineage (NCBI taxonomy): Eukaryota > Viridiplantae > Streptophyta > Pinopsida > Pinales > Pinaceae > Pinus > Pinus albicaulis. The sequence goes on along the minus strand of CM076581.1, from coordinate 426,504,299 downwards.
CATCTGCATGACGGTAAGACCATAAACTCTCTAGCTTTAACTCAACTGTACCTCTTTCCCCTTCTGCTTGCATTCTTATTCCTTCTCGCAGGAAATCCTTTCCCTGCTCTGATACCACTTGACGCAAAAAAGATCCTGGGGTAAGCCCAAGTCCCCTTGCGCGTAAAATTTCGAACCTAGGCCTGTGGGTTATGGCCCACTAAACATAATCGGAAGCGTTTTAAACTTCTCATTTTGTAACGTGGATCTTTATAAATTGCCCATCCCCTTAATGGGATTCTAAATCACCATTGCAATCATTAATATAGGCGTTAAGGTTTGAAAACCCGTGCCATACACATCAATATATGGGTTTAAAAATAATACAACCGCCCCTATAAACCTCGGCGGTCCACAGCTACGTCCAACTCCAATTCTTCACATTCTCCGCTGCTCCGGTCCGATGCCAATTCCCATACTCCAATCCTCCATCAAACACATTTTAATACATTCGCATCTGTGATCCATCGTTATATCGAACGCCTTCTCCATTCACACGCGATTTCACACGCTCCGTTGATCACAAAGATTTTACGGATCCTGTGCATCAACCCTTATCCACCTGCAATCTGCAATCAATCTTCCCTTCATCGACGTCGGGCGTTTACCAGCTCCACGTATCCACATCGCCTCTTCATTGACACTCAACGCTATTCAACAATCTCTGCCACTCCATACGATGATATTCATGATACACAGTCGCCCTCTATACAATACGCTATTACAATTTCACTAGGTTGTTCATATAAACTTCGCCTTCACAGAACAATAACAGTTAAACAATATATAGATCGCCATCGATCCTGAAGTGATCGACGGTCGATCAACAGGCTCATAACACATAATTAACTCAATTATAAAACACACATTGCGTATACAATTCACACTCGAACAAATTTTATATATTATACAAAACAGTTATATGCTAAGGCATTTCAGCCTTAGAACAAGTTCGCTCTCGATTACATTCCACTCGCTCACGAATACCTATCTATCGCTCTGTATATATTTTTCTATCCCTGTTACATTATATATATATAAGAAACGTTTAGAAAGGAAGGATCCGGTCAGATCCGATCCTTGTTTTCCTCCAACAGAAGTCCTCCATAATGCGTGTATGGCAGATAACATATCCATCAAATCCTCTTTAAATCTTTTTTAGAGCATATTTTCCTCCCTTCGTTTAGCTCGACTGTCCACGTCTTCCTCGCTCTGCTTGGATTCGTCTTTAATTAAGAGGCGTTAGATGCTCCTGCATCACTTTGAAATAAATCTGTCAAAGCTTTCCACATCCAGAATGGAGAAGCTTTACCATGAAGGTTGGACACTATGTGATCCTTCACACCTTCTAACAAAATCCTTCGACACTTTGCTGTCTTCTTTTTCCACGCGTCAAGTACGACAACATCACTAGAAGTAGGTTTTGGAATTTCTGCATCTATGAACTCCTTCAACCCATTGTCATCCAGCACCACCTCCATCCTATCCTTCCATGCAATATACTTTGAGTTGCCCCCAAGGGCATACTCCAATCGCATTCCGTTGAAAGACATCTCAACTTTGACATCAAGAAAACACTACTGCAAATTCGAATTCCACCAACTCAAAACTCAACCGCTTCAATGTTTTGCAATTGCTCCAATGATCAATATCGCTCTGATACCATGTAGAAATTTGATAACTGATATGTTATACATCGAGATTCTCTTGATCACACACTATTTTAACTTCATGCACAATACAGAATCTCTTTTACCATTGATCATTAATTGGAAATAAAAACGATCGCATGCGCACATTAAAACCATAAACAATCACACATATGAACACGGTATTTCATGGGAAAGCTTAAAGATGAAAACCCCCAACTATACGCAACCAAACATTGTATACTTATATATCATGTAAAAATCATAGTACAAAGCTCCTCACAAGCTCTCAGCACAACCTCGAATTGCTACACACTATCAAGCTAGATCTAGCAAAACACATGCTACAATCTTTTGCCACTTGATAGCCAGCCTCTATTGCGTAATCAATGCTATGGGATGGCTCATTAAATAACATAAACCACCTGGCTTGTACTTCACAATCCTCATGGGCTTCTCCAATTATCTGAGTGTTCCAAATAGCAACTGTATAGTCACAACTGATAGTTAACCTGCTCTTTCACCTATTTCTGCACTGGTCTCCACTGAAACTGTCCATACACTGAAGTTAACTGATGCATTCTTTAGTTGATTAATGAGTTTATAATTAGTGAATTAATTAATAATTAATTCACACCACTCTCATAATTTTCTTATCAATTAGTTAGACTAGTCCAACTGACTCCAACTATGTTTAGCTTAGTTAAAGTGAACACAACTCCATTAACTTCCTCAATCAACTCCACCAAACTCTCTCACATGAGTTCTAATTGAAGTATCCATTCAATAGCTCCACTTAACCCTTAGGAATAGTGTAATTCCTTCTGTCAGCTCCTGTGCCACATCTGTGCACTTAACTGAAGTGCTCCAAGAGAATAAGATAATGTTTATAGTCGAAATATTATTAAGAGCTAATAATATTCGACGTATCTATTTCTAGACTGGAAATCTAAAAATAGATTCCGTCCAATATGTATAAAAATAGAAGTCCATCTATTTTTCCAACTTGACCAACCATCCAAAAATAGCATCCTGCAACTCATAGAATATGATCCATATGTCTAAAAATATACATAGTCTAAAAATAGACTTTGCGCCAAAAATAGCCTACGGGCCCACTTAGTGAAGGCGACTCTTTTCACTAAGATCATCATCTTGTTGCAATCTCAACAATTTCCATTTAGTTGGTACATTTTGCATGATCATGTTGTTATAATGTTATTAGATGATTCTTGTATTTTTTTTAACTTGTTTTTTTGTCACGTGTTATTTAAAATGAATATACTGAAATTGCAAATTACAAAACACATGTGGTACATTATTCATTTAAACATGAATCTCATAATTAGGTGTAAATTTCTATTAAAGGTGATATTTAGGTACATTTTGCATCATCGTATCATAAAAATATCATGTATGGTTTTACATATGTAAGTTCATGAATATGTAGCAATGATTTAATTAAATTTGCATGTAGTTGGTACATTTTGCATGATCATGTCATTATAATGTTAGTATATGATTCTTATGCTTTGTTTAACTTGTTGTTTTGTCACTTGTTATTTAAAATGAATCTAGATTGAAATTGCAAATTACAAAACACATGTGGTACATTATACATTTGAACATGAATCTTATAATTAGATGTAGATGTCTATTAAAGGTGATAGTTAACTTTTAATATAAAGTTGTAAATGAACATGCATAAACATACTATAAAATTGCATTATAAAACATGAGTGTATGAAATTTGCATGATGCGAATGTGGTCTGATGCTTTTAAAGGTTAAATACATAATTAAGTTCATGAATATGTAGCAGTGAAAGTAAATTTGCATTTAATTCGAACATTTTGCATTTGAAATCATTCTTATAATGTTAATATCCAATACATAGATGTCTAAAAAGAATCATAAAAGTTTAGGTACATAGATATCTAAAACAATCATAAAATTTTAAAATTGCATTAAAAAATATGGTATACAACATTTTGAATTAATATAGAAATACTACTATGGATGACAATTGATAGTTAACTTTTAATATAACTTTGTTTGAATATACACAAACAAGTACTAGATAAAATTGCATTTTAAAACGTGGCCCACAATTTGCATGATGTATGATTTGATGCTTTAAAAGGTTTCACATATTTAAGTTCATGAATATGTAACAATGAAAGTAAATTTTCATTTAGTAGGTACATTTTGCATTCAATCATTCTTGCGATTTGTTAGTATATGATTCTTAGATTTTGTTTAAAATTTCGTCAATTTATTTAAAATTTGAATCTAGTAAAATTGGAAATTACAAAACACTTTGCATTTGAATGAATATTATAATTTGTTGTAGATGTCTAAAACAATCATAAGTTAAAAGTTCATTACAAAATATGCTACATACATACAATTTTAATTCATGACAAAGAATTAACTAATGTATTAACAATTGTATTCATATATGAAATCGTTTAAGACCAGAGAATGTATGTACATATAAATTACTTGTCATGCATGCAAACATAATATCAATAGAAAAAAATCGTCAATACACTTGTACATAACAGGAAATATACATATAAATTTGTAACTCGATACATTACTACGAATGTACAACTTAAGAGTGCACATAAAGAAAGACTAACAATGTACTTGAACTCTAATTTCTCAAAGATGAATCTAAGGAGAAGAAATTGTTGGGCAGTTCAATTAAAAAAATTCTAATGGAATTCCATCCTGAATGATCCGTTCATGTTCAACTTTTGACATTCTCCATTTCTTAACTTTAATTTTTTATTTGATTGAACTTCTATCAACTTTATGCACTCTGCACACACGAAGTGACTATATTTACAACTTATGACAGTGGGTTGATAGCCTTGAAAGTAAACAATACTCTCAGTTTGATGATTTTGTTGGAAAAAATAACCTTTTAGTATAAAATACCCTCTTTCATATATAAACTCGTTATCATCCTAGTCTTCCAATAATTTCATCTTCTGTTCAGTGCACCACATCGAATAGTACTTGACACTTTCTAGGCTGTTAATAGGTGCAGCTACACCAAAAACATCTCCTACACAATAAAATAAGTGTAAATTCAAACCATAATTAAGATGAAAATTTAACTTTAAAATTAGCATGGAATTGATTTTATCATCTATCTCTAGATCTATATCGTTTGAAAGCAATTGAAATGGTACCTTCTCTAACAAGATCAGAAACTTGACCACCTTCAGATTATACTATAGTGTCCTATGATTCCATCTATTCAAAATTTGCAACTGACATTTTCCCCTTTGTATTTAGTCCTATATGTTTCCAAGCTTTTACATACATATTGTCTTCGTAAACATCATTGGATTGTGTGTTCTCTATGCAAACAGGACAAAAACAATAATATTTTCTTTTATCAAATGCAAACACATTTCAGTACTCCTTTGTTTTAACTGAATTCAATTTTCGAGTCCTTTTTACTATTTTAGCATCATATGAAATCTATCTATCTACATCTCGGACACCAATATGCAAAAAACCCTATATGGAAAATTCAAACAAAAATATAAATATGTTATTTAAAATACAATTTATATATGATCAAAGCTAATCATTGTGATAAATAATGTTTAAAATTAGAAAATTAATAAAAATTAGATCATATATTAAAGTTCTATATATATGCAAGTTAATTTATATATATATATGTACATATACCTTTGTACTTCCCTTGATGGGTTAGTCTCATGGCTTAGTGCAACAATGCACCATCGAACAACTCTTTCACTTGATACAAGTCGGTACGCAGAGTCATCCATTTTATATCTTCGAAGTGCTCATTTTATACATGCCCCTGCACCATCATGTTCTGCTTTTCCATGATCAGTCTCAAATAAATTCCAACAATGTTTAATGTGGGTTTTCATATGAAGACAACATAACCAAAAGAATAATCGTGAAGATTTGAATTAACCTACGCATCCATCTGACAATAACTAATGTTCATTGAATTTTATTCCACGACCTTTCAATGAGTCATAAATATTATCAAAAAAATGTTGTATAAAATATGTATCATGTGTACGACCATCACTGATATAAAAGTGATATTCTTTAATAACATGTCGATTTTCAATGGTGCTTTCTATATGATCAAGATTTTGTTCAACATATCTATATAGAATATGGAAAAGCATAGATACTTGGTCAGAATGATAATATTCACTTTGAATTTCATTTCATGCAACAAATGTGTAATTCTTTGCAAAATCAAATATTGACAAAATGGTCCCTCGTGGAAAAATTTCACGGGATGTTTTGAATTGCAAGTCCTACCATCAAGCTCTATGGAAATGGTTGGTGTATTTATAAATTTCTTTGTGAAACTTCTTCAAAAACTATATCACAATTTTTTTTTCTTCTTGTAAATCAATCCTTTTAGTACTTGTAGTACTACTTGAACCAATCGATGTATGAATATATTCATATCTCTTCCATTTCACTTTTATGTTGGAATATTATTGATCATTTATATCAATAGGATATTTGTTGTGAAATAAAGTCAATTTTTCACAATGATCACATTTTTTACCACCAACACATTTATTTTGGTAAAATAATTCATGACTTTCTCTTGCACATAGAATTTGGGATATGAAATCATGGATAGTGGAAGGAGGAGGTGAATTTTTCCAAATAATTTTACCAAAATTGAGGAATGTGTCATAATATAACTGAAATTCCACATGATAATGACAACAAAAAGTGCCACATACAATGATAGGTTTACCATACCATGGTTTTTGTTGCACAAAAGTACTGATTGCGACATTAATTCCATGATTCTCTTCTATGAACTTATTGAACAACTCTATCTAAGTGGTGTCCAAGATATGTTTTGCATGTTCTTCATACCAATTTCGTGTTATTTTTCACCGCATCACATCCCTTTCTTTTGGTGAAACACATGAATTTTTCATTCAATATTCATATACTATTTTTTTAACATATTCTTCAAGTCTGCATTTGTATGGTTGACTACAAATAACTGTCCAACAAACGAGCTCATCATTTACATCTATTTGCAATTGAAATTTCATATTTTTGTGCAATGTTTTTTGTGAGGTCCCTAAAGCTTTTTCCATAGATTTTAGCAAACGATTTTATTTAGTATTTGATGAAACAACTTCCATTTTTATTTCTCTATGTGCATCTAAATCACTTTTCTTTCTAGTTCTTCCAATTGCTTTTAGAGCACTATTTATATTTTGTATCACATTTTCCTTAATTTTTTTTACCTTTCGTTGATTTTCAAATACCCAATAGAGTCATAACTTCTTTTAATTTCTTTGATTTTAAGAGACTTCTCAAAAGTTGGCTTAAACTGTAACATTTTCATCTTTAAAGAACTTATCAATAATGCACTTAACAGGATATCGTATAACATGATCAATTTTTTTATCTCCATATGTTAGTGTCAACATTTTCTAACATCTCATCCTCGATATTGATTTAATATGTACATATGAGAATTAAATGTACAAAATAGGTATAAATATTCAATAGATAATTAAATTCAAAAATAAAGTTTGAATGAAATTGAAATTAATAAATATATATAATTTCAATAATACACATGACATATATGTACATACCTGGTGATTTAATTTCTTCACTTGAATTTCTTTCAACATATTCAAAAACATCATCAACCAACATTTTCAATATCATCATCAATGTTATTGGGAATATCCTTTACATTGCAAAATATTTTTCAAATTAGTTCATCAAATAAAAATTATGTTTCACAATACACTAGTTAAATTTTAAATATCATTTATAATATTTACATTTACATACCTCCTTCAAATTCTTGTTGAGGTTGATTTTCCCTTTCAATATTTGAGCGTTCTTATTTCCTTTTTTTTCGTAATATTCTCTCTCGTATTCTCTACGAGCCTCAAGGTTTCTTATTCGATTATATTTTCTCTTGCAATTTCTTTGATTTCCCATGATAATTTAGTCCATGTAGATTTTTAAAATCCAACCCAAAAAATTCCATTTCAAAATCCTGCAAAAAAAAACCCTTTCAAAATTTAGAAAAAAACTCATTTTAAAAATTCATCATAAAAGACTTAACTAAAAAAAAAAAAAAATCACTTTAAAAATTTAGCACAAAAGACTTACCTCTGCCCAAAACACTAGCTTTCAAAAAAATTCACTTTAAAAAGTATGCCAAAAAAATATCTTTTAAAAATGAAGCTCAAAATATTTCCTTCAAAATCCTGCAAAAAAAAACTCACTTTCAAAATTTAGACAAAAACCCACTTTAAAAATTCATCACAAAATACTTAATTTAAAAAAAAACTCACTTTAAAAATTCAACACAAAAGACTTAATTCAACCCAAAACATGTACTTAAAAATAAAGTCACTTTAAAAAGTCCGCCAAAAAAATTTCTTTTAAAAATGAAGCTAAAAAATTTTCCATTAAAAATTCAGCCCAAAAGATTTAGTTTGAAAATTCAGTCCAAATGAAATAAATGTGCGAATAATGTTTCGGTTTCGTTTATTTATAGAGTTTGGTGAAATTATTTTTTTTATGGGCTTCATCATTTTTTTTCCAGCCGACAAAAGGAGCAACCAAAAGTTCGGCCAAACTTTTTTTCCGTTTATAATAACACGATGTGACATCGAAAAAAGTTTGGTCGAATTACGAAAAAAGTTCTTCCAAATTAAAACGTCTACAACTCTGCAGCAACTCAGCTCTGAGCACATTTCTCCAACTTCAGAATGGTTAAACTCCATCAAATTTGATGAATTAACTTTCAAAATGAATATTAACATTTCGAGAATTGAGTCTACTTTCAACAAATATAAATTTGATGGAATTTCATAGATATTTACTAATTTTAATTAATTTTCTAATAAAATGGGTGAAATTTTTTTCTGAAGGTCATTATGATTTAGTGAAATCAAATTTTTGTATCTTCCAAAATACACTAAAAAAAATTATGGTTCATTACATTGGTTCATCGTATGTAATGGGTAGTTTTCAGATTTTTAGTTTATAACTATAATGTTGAGAAACTTGACGTTGAACTAAACATATTCAAAATCTACAGTTTTTTCATATTAGTTCAGTTCAAAAATTCCAGTAATTATGATATGCATCATTTGGTTTCATAAATATAATGATATCAAAATAGAGTGTGCCTAGATTGTTGTAACACATTTGTTTCCTCAAAAACAACAAGTTAACAAAGAATACACTAGTGCTAAAAAACATGAATTTTTATGAATCCCTTGATTGTTAAAGAACATACACTCAAAGAATTTCTAAGTTGACATAAAAAATGCAAATAAAAAAATCCAAAAAATAAGTAATAAAAAGCTAATAAAATTTGTGACAAGTTTTCTTTTTATTGTAAAATGAAATTCTAAACAAAATAATTTCTTTGGCTTGCCAAAAGATGAAGAACTTCTAAAAATGATATTTTTTTTTTCACAAAAAAGGGCAAAGAGTGTAACCCAACTTCACGTTTTCACGCTAGTTCTGAAATGGGCCTCAGGCTACCCAAATTGACCCTCAGGAACTTTCCCTAAGCTAAGGTTCGAATGTCTCAGAGTCTTCTATCACAAAGATTAGGACATATGGTAGAATATGTCTCAAAAAAGGTGAAATAGAGCCTCTAGATGAACTTGGATTTAACTTCCAGATGCTTCGATTTAACCAACGAGTTCTCTATAGAAGAGAGGGTTGAATTAGGCCTCAGATATTGTGCTTCCAAGGATCAAAAATGCCTTGTATAGGCTTCAAAATGTGCCTCTACCCCAACAAGGAACCATCATAAAACAAAAATCCCAATAAAACTCAAAAGAATCTTCATTAAAATCCATAAATTTCTTTTAGTGAATTCTAATATTATTTTATGATAGACAGGTGTCTGGATCCCCTTAAGTAATTTGATCACTAAGTCTTGTATCCATATAGAATAAAAACTTAAAAATTTTCTCCTTTTAGCCTTGATTTATGCTTTTCATGTCTTGAAATTCTTCCATCTATTTTCTTCTAATATGCTCCTCAAATCTTCCTTTTTGATTCACAAATTTCCTGCCATGAATTTCCACTGTTAGGTCATATTTATACACATTGAAGGGGCCTATTATGGGGTCGACCCGATCCTTTAATAGACCATCTATACTGGAGCCAACATGAACTTATGAGCAACCAAATGAATTGATGAATTCAATTTTATGGGCCGACCCTAACAAAGAAGCTTAGGACAAGTCTTAATATACTTTAAAATCTAATTTTTGTCTTTCATACCATCCTCTTTTAGGAAGACGTGGACAAATAGATTTAGATTAGTTTGAATCATAATTTATCCTTCTTTTAGGGGTTTCATCGAAGTGTTAAGGTCATAAAATTTTGGGGAAAAGGGGTTGGTGCGAAACCCATCCTTGGGTCATAAAAATTCAAAAAACAATATCTCTCCAACCAAGAGGACCTACAAAGCGTACCACTTATCAAACGAAATGGCATGACACGACTTACCAATATATAGGATCCTTGCATCCAAATTCACTTATTTAAGCACTCAAATCACCAAACAAATTTTGGTCCATTCACCCTTTCGCATCAATGGCAATTTCTTCCAAAATTTAAGTGCCCTCTTTCCTCACTATTTGTTCTTCCTATTAACTCTGGCTTAAAGAGGGTATTTTCGAGATCATTTTTTAGTTGGCTCCTCTTGTCTTTCTAGTTGTGTTTGTTAGATTGGGGGATTTCAGCCTCATTGGTGCCTTCCCCTTTTCCCAAATTTTGGTTGAGCCACCTTAAGGTTAGTTTAGTTTCTAGATCTCTCTTCCCTACCATATTGGAATGCCTGGTCGACCAGTTTATGACAATGGTTCATCCAAATCACTCAAGAGGACCTAGAGGGAGAAGAGGTCAACGCACCCTTTCCTGCTCTTGGGCCCACTTTTCTGTAGAAAAATTTGTTGTTGTATATGGTCAATCTACTAATCCTACAATTCATAAAGAGATAAGGGATGGTGAAATGTGGGCTAGACTTAAAAAAAGATTCATAACAGATGATGAGGTAGAACATGGGTGCTTGACACAGAGAATACAATAACTCACTAGACAAGATATATGCAAACGAGTTATATTTTTTGTTAACTAAAGACCATCATGAACAAAATTTTAGTATAGTGCTCTAAAACCAATACAAGATGCTCTTATGCATTAATGAAATGCAAAAAAAATTAAAGAAATTGATATATTGGATCTTGATTTTAACCCAAAAAAAAGCTTACAAACCTGGAGTTCTCTGTCTCCAAAGAGAAAGATGCCATACCTGGATTCTCTCCATGTATATGTGTTTCCTTTCTTTTTCTTATTATATAAATTAGTAACCGTTTGGATGCAATGTTAGTTATTATTAACTTTTATTCTTTTATTTTTTTGGTTTTGTTGTTAAATTTGAGGGAAAATTTTATTTGTATATTATTAATTTGGTTTCCTAATAACAAATATATAAAACAAAACGTGATGTATATATCATTATAAAAAAGTAATTAAAATATCACTTAGCCTTTTAAAAAAATTAATCAAAATCACTATAAAACTTCAAAACAAAACTCAGCCTGATGTATATATCTTTATAAAATAATAAAAAATACCACTTGGCCTTTTAAAAAAATTTATATATCTTTATAAAATAAAAAAAATACTACTTAACCTTTTTAAAAAAAATTAATCAAAATCATTATAACAATTCAACATAAGTATACACTATTATATATATATATTCTAAAATAATAAAAAATACCACTTGGCCTTTTAAAAAAATTTATATATCTTTATAAAATAAAAAAAATACTACTTAACCTTTTTAAAAAAAATTAATCAAAATCATTATAACAATTCAACATAAGTATACACTATTATATATATATATATTCTAGCATTTTTCATTTCTGTTAAAATATTACTGGGTTCATGATGTCAACCCTTCGGGCGTGTCGTTTCCAGGCAACGTTTTAGCCCGGACTCCGGCCAAGATTTTTTAAAAATCCGGCAAAGATTTCATCAGAATCATGTTTACAGTTGTTAAACTTAAGTATTTTGAGTGCCCTAAAGGATTTTGGTAGTGCTGAATCCATTTCCAACCTCAAAAATGGATTTCAAACATTGCAAGTACCTGATTTCTTGAATTTAAGTTGCCCGATTTCCAGCAAAAAACTGCCGTCCGGCCTGGGTAGACTACTCCCAACCCTTCAATAAAACATAGCACTTCCCTCCGAAATACCTGATGTCACTTCCTTTTTAAATCGCTCGAATGTGGCTGATGCGGGGTACTCCAGTGTCCAGTTCATATGTCAGTGGCTTCGTCAGAGCAGGATAGCGTTGGAAACGCGTTCATATCTTTAAAGATTCTACACGGCATTACGTCAATATTAAACGCGTTCATATCTTGACAATACACGGGATTACACGAATGAGGTCAGAATCTTCGATTCATCCCTACGACTCGCTCGTATGGTCCATGACTCTCGTTGTTCAGTGACCATATAATATTATCAATCGCCTATCTTTGCGGAAAATGATAAGATTTTGTGGAGCCTTATTGGGCCTTGGCATTCCTTCCACTGGTGCAGTGACCATATAATATTATCAATCGCCTATCTTTGCGGAAAATGATAAGATTTTGTGGAGCCTTATTGGGCCTTGGCATTCCTTCCACTGGTGCAGGCTTTCTATTGTTCAATATTGGCCATGGCAATCCTGGGGAATCTTATAGACCTCAGTGGAACAGTTTCATGCTGGACTCTCCTGATGGGGAAAACTATTAAGCTGTTCTACATGATGACTCTACTAATCGTCAGTCTTCATGGAGAAATATGCAACGCAAAGTCACTGCCACCAAGTATTTGCAACCGCGGTTTTCATTATGCAACCGCGGCTCTCAGAAGTTATGAAAGATATAATTTCCTTAATTCGCCTCCTCCTCCTCCAACGGCCCCTGCGGAAGCGCCAAGTAATAAGGTAGGCAATATACAACAGAAGGGGACCACACAACCAAAGAGAGTACCCATAATTTTAGGTGTTATTGCAATCTTGTTTCTCGCGTTGCTCGTATGCCGCTTCACAACTTGGAGAAGACTAGTGAAGACTCTCATATTTCGACGTGGATACAAAGGTATTGTACATGATCATGTGAGGCGCTGCTAGGAGGATCAAGCAGCCATTCTATTTTTTTTGCAATAATCCCTTGCTTGGGCAATGTCGGGTGATGTACTGGGCCGGTTCATTAAATTGCATCTTCGTTAGAACGTTGATGCTATGCATCTAGTTGGGAAGATGTCGGAACTCTGTAGTTAACTCAAACACAGACTTTGTTCTTGCTAGTTAAATTTTTGGAATATTTTGAAGTCTGCAATTCAAATAACGATGATCTAAACCCATACTCAAACTCAGGTTAGGAGGTGGGTGTGTCCATGCACATATTCAGTGTATATTGTACAATTCATACAATTATTTTAGTTTCTTGTAAAAGTAAACATTATATCTGAAGTTTCTGCTACAAACTGTAATTAACTTAGATTTATTTTAAATTTTAATTTACGAGGGTCAAATCCCTTATGTTCTTTTGCAAAACCTCTTATCCTTTTGGATCTTGATAGCTATGGGGATTTGACCATTCTATTAGGAAATATTTGATCAGCAGTGTTTATAGTAGTGCTTAGTGCTTCATAGATGAGTTAAAATAATTATTTTAGTTTCTTATAAAACTACACTTTATGTCTGAAGTTTCTGCTAAAAACTGTAATTAACTTAGATTTATTTTAAATTTTAAATCACCAAGGTCAAATCCCTTCTGTTCTTTTGCAAAAGCTCTTATCCTTTTGGAACTTGATATCTATGGGATATGACCACTCTATTAGGAAAGATTTGATCCCTCTTAGTAGTGCTTGATAAATGGAGTTAAAATGAAGGTAAGGTAGTGATATAAATAGGTGTACACACATAGAATTGACGGGTTTCCTCGGCCTTGGTTCTATGTAATGGATCTCTCTTACGTAGGCGTGAAAATATAAGATATGATGAATCATCACAGTTGCAATGCAATCTGGAGCATTATGCTCCCTTCGACTGATGTTGACGACACAAATTTTACAGATATGGTTCAAAAGACCTACCAATTGATTGCGGGATGTAAATTAGACATCACTCAATTTTTGCCCCAGGATTTTCTGATGTACCTACCTATTTTGCAGATTGTATATTTCATGAGAAAGTGGAGGAAGACACACCAATCACTGAGGATCGGCAAATAGTGTTCAAGATTGAAACATTGCTAGCAGCTACGGAGAATTTTCATGATGATAACAAGCTCGGAGAGGGAGGATTTGGTCCGGTATACAAGGTAAACATAGGTTAAGAATGTTTCTACGAGTTTTCAGATTCATATGATCTGCGGGATGCTCTCGCTGCACCCTCGACCTTTGGGAAGTACATTGCTGTCTTGAAAATAAATCTATGTTAATGGGGCAATTAAGATTAAGTACTGCATCACTCATTCTTCATACTGAGTTTTTGCTTGAATCTCTCAGGGAACTACTGATGATGGGACAAAGATAGCTGTGAAGAGGCTGTCCGTAAATTCTAGGCAAGGAAGAAAAGAATTTATGAATGAAGTTAAACTTGTGGCAAAAATTCAACATCGTAATCTTGTGAAGCTAGTCGGGTGTTGCGCAGGGAGTTCAGAAACGTTGCTCGTTTACGAGTACTTACCGAATATGAGCCTTGATAAGATTTTAATCGGTGAGTCACTTCCATTTTATTTAATGGAGATAGAAAGCTCTTATATTATTTCGACGGATCCAGTTCAGGCATGATCATCAATTAGTTGTCTTGTTTCAAGATACAGATCCAAACAAACGTAAAAACCTTGATTGGCAGAAGCGTTACATTATCATACTAGGGGTAGCTCGTGGGCTTCTCTATCTCCACCAGGATTCTCAACCACGAATAATTCATCGGGACATTAAAGGCAGCAACATTTTGTTGGACGAGAAACTCAATCCTAAGATATCAGATTTCGGCTTAGCAAAACTTTTTCCTGAGGATGAAAGTCAAGTCAGCACAAGGGTTGCTGGAACTTTGTAAGGATTCAAAACCATGATCACTCTCACAAACACGGTCGAGTGACATAACTCTGATTTAATTTCTAGAGTATTAGCAGTATTTTTACTTTCAGCAATTAGCAATACAGTTCTGTTTTTTTTTTTAATAACGGAGAGGAAATGTGTAAATATTAAACCATGATTAATTGAAAGTTAAAATGACTTATAATGGTTAGTACCTTATTCTTTATTTTTGCTTCACTATATCTAACAATTAATTTCAATATGCAGTGGGTATATGGCACCGGAGTATGCTATGCAAGGGCAATTATCTGTAAAAGCTGATGTTTATAGCTTTGGTGTTCTTCTCCTTGAAATTATCAGCGGAAGAAAGAACACAGATTATAATTTGCCAGAAGAAATGCAGATACTTTTAGGATGGGTGAGATATGTTTCCATTGAGCATCTTCACTTTACCTAAACTACGTTCCTAGATAGTTTAGATAGGTCTGCTTAAGATGAATTTATTTTGATTCTAAATTTTAGAATATTTTAAAAAATTAATAATTAATCGAACTTCCCAGACCAGGCTTCATGCAGGCAAATTTATTTTGATTTAAATTTCGTATCTATCGACTTCTTATTAGTTCGGCAAAGAATGAAATTCAGTCCGATGTGGAGTACCTCTCCATCGTGTATATATATCTTATTAAAATGACGGTCGGCCGTGATGACCATGTAGGCATGGAGATCATACGAACGAGGAAGTAGTGTGCAATTGATTGACCCATCAATAATTGAAACGTGTGATGAGGGGCAAGCGTTGAGATGCATTCACGTTGGTCTTCTGTGTACACAGGCGGACTCATCACTTCGTCCACCAATGTCGACCGTCACTTTGATGTTTTCCACTGATTTTGTGACATTACCGCATCCCACGAAGCCTATTGTCGTTAATACTGTTAACCAAAACACGAGGACCACCACTGGCTCTGCCTCTGGGTCGTCACATGCACCTACAACCACAACATTGGCCTCATCTCTACCTCGCATGCCCTCTCCTCCATGCACGTACCCAAGTTTTTAACGAACTTGGGTACGTATAAATGTAAGTTTTCATGGTGCCTTCGGAATGAAATGTAAGTTTTAGAGCAATTTGTTGCAACCGTATGATTGTTGCTGGTCAGCGATTAGCCAAAGATAAATTGACTTCTGTTTTTCTTTTCTTTCTTTTTTTTTTTTGGTTTTTTTAAAATTGTGTAGAAATTTATTGAAAATAAAATTTGATGGATAACTTTGCATAATAGAAGTGCCTTAGACATTTATTAGGGTGCTGAATTCATATATACAATTAAAAAAAACAATTTAAATAATAGAAATCAAGATTTCACTTCAAAAAATTTTAACCAAATTTCAACCCAAAAAACTCCAAAAAAATACTAGACAACTCATATTTATTATATTAAAATTGGAATGTTCCTGTGTTATGTTTATCTTTCTTCCCATTTCCATGAATGATCATGGGATTTGAAATCATTCTAGTTTCAATTTATTTATTTTAAATTTCTAAATTAATTTTGAAATTTACTTAAAGTAATATTATTATAATTATTTTTATATAAACTTATTATTTTTAAAATTTTCATAATTTACATTATTAATTAGCTTTGAATTTTTTTACTTGCATTATTAATTAGTTTTAATTATTTGCAATTTTCCATAATTTACCTCATATATTGTAATACAGTAATCATAACTTAAAATTACATTTTGAATGTGCACTACCATTTTAAAAATGATCATCCAAACTCATCAATCACATCAAAATACATGAGCCATAAGTTACACAAACTGTGAATAGCTTAATACCATAAATAGAGGAAACATAAGTAGAATAGTTTTTTTATGTATCCTTTAGTAGCCAAAAGAAAGTCATTTATGAAAGGCTTGTGATAGTATTTGTTGACTTACTCATCTATCTTTTTAAATATTTTTCCAATGCCAAAATTTTGGGAAGCACTTGTTTTAGATAAAGATCTTGTAATGGTGTTTTTTTCATGTAAAAATGAAAGCATGAGATATAATCGAAAACTGTCTATAAATGTAAAATCTCTTTGGTTTGGAACATTGTGTACATGTGATATTTTGATATTTCATTAAACTAGTTAATTAAAATCTTTGAGTCTCCAAATATCTACAGCATGCAAACACTCTTCTCAATGGAGAACAATAAGTTCACTTTGAATCTTGGAAAAATGATATTCCCGGAGATACAAGCTAGCGCCCCCCCCCCTACTGCCCACAAACACCTCCAACTTGGGAGGCGCTGTCAAATAAAGCCCAAGGGTATATGCGATCAACAAATTCAATTGTAATATTATGAGGATGATGAACAAGTACAACATCTCAAATAAGAGAAAAAAATGGAAACAACCCATGCTGCAACCCTATCCGGTGTATTAGATTTGTCTTGAAATTTTTCAGAGTTCAAATACAACATGTGATATAAGAGAAAAAGTGGTAAGAACCTATGCTACAACCCTGTCTGGAGTATTATATTTTCTTTGAAAATTTGCAGAGTTCCATGAGAGCCATATACCCCAACAAATTAGAGGTGGTAAACCCTTGTTATTTTTTAGGTTTGCTTGTGACCACCATAACTTCCAAGCATCATGATAACATTCACCTCGTCAATTTGTATTTATACCCAAGCTAGTCAAAACATCATGCCACACTCCCAGCACAAAAGGACAGGATAAGAAAAGATGATCCACAGTCTCCTCAAATTTTTTTCACAGGGAACACCAACATGACCCAATAATATTTCATTTTTATTTTAAATGATTTACAATAGAAACTTTATTGGTTAGTATGCACCACGAAAATAGATGAGCCTTAGTAGGGAAACATAGCTTCCATAATTTTCTCCACCACCAGATTAAATCTCCTAGCCTCTTGTCATCTACAATATAATCATAGCTAGATTTAGGTGAATACTCCCCAAGTGTGGAATATGCCCAACATAAATAATCTTCTTTGTCATGAAGCTGAACATGGTATATGTTGAGAGAGTTTATGTAAGGTTGCCACTCTTCAATGTGTACAAGAGGCGGGTTCAACTGATATGCATCAACCCAACCTTATGCCCAAATAGAGGTCCTAACATTATTAGGCACCTGGTTCAAATTAAACCTCCCATTAACATGTAGAAAATACACCAAATCATGAGGCATTTTTTTTTCACCACAACCGAACCTTGGATCTATTCCAATCCTCACCTTCTTTCCATTCCCCACCTTCCAAGCGAGAGTTTTTTCATCCATAGAATATGAAGACAATACCGTTATCCAGATAATCAATACATTAGGCCTTTTCTTATTTGGGGAACAAATCAAATCTTCCAAAGTAGAGGGGTGAATGTATTTATAGTGAACAACATCAATCCATAGGTTATCAGTGGATATAAATATCCATCCAACCTTTGCAGCCAATGCCTTTTCATACTAGTGGATATTTTTTAAGCCCCATCCCCGCATTTCTTAGTCAGGGAAATTTTGTCCCATTTGAACCAAAGGGAAAACCTAACCTTCTTTCTTCCTTGACCATAAAATTTGCAACATACTTTACGAACACTATTGAGGATGCCTTTGGGTATCCATGAAAGAGACATCCATAATATTGAGATTGTAGCAACACTTGGTTGATTTTCTATGTAAATAAAATAAAACTGAGGCGATGAGACACATATTCCAAGCTAAACATTGGGAGAAACATAGTGATGGGTATCATTGGTGATTGATTAATGGTTTTGGAAATTAAAAAAGGCATTGGAAAAGGAAAAATGGCACTAATGGGAATTTATTTATGAAAATAAAAGAAAATAGGAGAAAAGGAAGCTGGAGAGAGACAAATTTGCATGAGAAAAAAATTGAAGAAAAAATGAAGGAACATGAAGAAAATAGAGGCCTTAATGATAAAAAGGCTTGTCACAATCAGTTCATAGCTTTTTAAAGTTGAAGATTTTTTTAGTTTAGCTTTGGAGCTCTCTTTCATTCTCTCATTCTCTCATACTCTTGCACACTTAGATAATTATTGGAGCATGCTTGGAGCACTCTAGTATTCACTTGGATTTGGAGAAAGAATACAAGGGAAAGAAGGAAAGAGCAAGGGAAAAGTTAGATCAACAACTACAACTAGATTGGTTTGCAACTAACAAGTTGCATGTTTGATTTCCTTGTTGATTTCTGGATGCATAGTATATGCATGTGATTTTCTAGTTATGTGTTTTCATTGGCATGAAGATTTTCCTAGATTGATAGTGGTTTTAGTCTTGCCTTTCCATTTCCTTGATATCCATGGTGTTGTGGGTTTTTTCCACTTGTTTTTTTTCTAAGTGGTGCTCATATTCCTTATGGTTGTGGGTTGGAAAAAACGCTCTAGACGCCCCGTAACAACTTGTCTTGAGTTACTAGTCCTCGAGCCTATATTGGGACAAACGCTTTAGAGTCCTTGGTGGGTTGAGTTACTAGTCCTTGGAGCCAGTTGGGAAAATTCTCTGGAGCCCTCGAAGGTTGTGGATTGAGTTACTAGTTCCTGGAGCCCTAGACAACCTGGGTAGAGACTAATATGGTTGGTGTTAGTGATGTATGACAGTAGAGGTGGAACCACTATGGTTGAGGGTTGATTTGGTTTGGCCTCTAGAAGGATTGGTTTCTTTTTTTCTTGGTTTAATCCATGAGATCCCACATTCATGCTTGGAATATGGTGCAGGGATGATTAGCTGAAAGAGAGATTTGGTTCAACCCAATGTATGGTCGAGTTGTACATGGAAGTCCTTGACTTGGTTGGAATTTTCATATGTTAATATGAGACATTTTCCTATTGTGATATACGAGAATTCGTAATGGTTATGTTGGTGATATCATGGTTGAGTTTGATGGTTTCTATGCTAGTTATTTTCTGGTTATATCATGGTTATATGATGTAATCTATCTATGGTTCCTTACAGGTTTTGATAAGATATTGAACGATTGATGAATGTGTGGACTAATGAGTGTTATTGTAGCTATTTGGAGAGGGAATAAAGCCCTATTGATGATTATCAAATGGATTCAGACCCTTATGATCATATATGCATTCATGACCTACAACTCTTATGTCTGCCACGTGTTTGATGAAATGTCTAGTGTGTTCTAGATAGTCTACGTCAAGTTTATGATTTGAGATTGAATGTTTGGATTCATTTTCATGTTAGTTATGATTCTAGAAAGTTTCAGGAAATTTTGGGCAATGGTATAGAGGCAGGCTTGAAAAGGAAACATTGATTTCAAGACCACATGCTCAGAACCAAATATTTTAGGTCATAATCGTTGGGATCTAGGCTTATGAGTGCAGTTATAGCCTCATAAACACATACATGTCTTGTTGTGGGTGTGTGATCCAGGAGGATCGTATAGATCCAAGTACAAGTGGCTTAAGTACAAAGGCTCAAAAATCAAAGTGTCAGAAATGTGGAAAACTTAGTGTCAAGTTGAAGATATCGTCTTCCTGATTCCAACGACGCAGACGACGCTCAATTCTGAGTCCGTATGGAGGATTTAGAAGATGTCAAAGACTAAGGGTTGACTTGGTGATGTGGCAGCTTAAGTAGGCAACAAATTTGCAAAAACCCAGCCACTAGATTTTGGGCGAAATTGTGGGTCCCTAATTCTAGAAATTTTAAAAATATCAGGTTGTTTTAAATAAAATAATATATATATATATATATATATATATATATATATATATATATATATATATATATATATATATATAACCCAACGGATCCTAACCAAATAAAAAATATTATTAAAAATAGGGTGGGCCAATGACCATGACCTCGTCGCCCACCGCATATCTATATGTTGCAACAAACATGGTGGGTGGGGTGTGGACTGTCAACCCCACCGTCCCATCCCATACCTCCCCACATGTTATGTATAAATGGAGCCAGCGGAAGATTTGGGATGGGACGCCCAATGTGGGCCCATGCCCCCCACTTTGTATTAAAATATATGGTGGAGTATTTAAAAAGGAATGGTGTGATTTAAAAAAGAAAAATGGATTCAGCCTTATTATGGAGGGGGTGGGGTTTGACCATCTGACCCCCTCCCTCACATTTGGGATCTCAACCGATTTGGCTGGCGGATCCCTTGGGGAGTCTGCCTAGCCTTCCAATATTTAAACCTGTAATTCATAAGTGCGCTGAGGCAGTCTAGGAGTGGCACAGAGTACGAGACAGAGTGGAACCTTGTGTGGTTTACAGGAGGGGGGGCAGAACCATGAACTGAGCCCATTTCTAGAGGGGCTAGATTTATCCGACGTCAAAATTAGGCAAATTTTATATGGATTCTTCACCTCTCAGTGCCACAAATCCAACAATGCTATCCATTTATTCATTAGAGGTCTCCAATTTTCGGCCACTTTTAGCTATGAAGGTACAAGGGTGTAATTTTGCATCTATGCTTGTAATTTCATTTTGTTTTCCACTTAATGAAAGAGGGCCTCCCCATTGATTGAGCAAGGTCCAGAGACGTAGTCCCTCCTGGATGAACTCTGATATTTATTCCTTGTCTTCTTGCATGATTTTATGTGCTTCTCTTTTCTTATGTTATACCTTTTTAAGTTTCATGTTTAAGATACAATTTTACATGTAATTATTTAATACATCTCAAAGAAAAAGATTTTGGATCAAGTGGTATCAGAGCAAGTATTTGTAGATGTGAATTGCATGTTTGTATGCTAACTAGAAACAGGCTACAAAGAGGCGAAGGGAAACTAAAGTCTTTTGATCCCGAAGTGGGACATGCACATCGAAGAAGAAACATGGATGACGATGTTCGAAATGAGGAGGAGCTAAACTTCCGCAAGACCTTCTACACCATGGCAGATCGGGTCGAGAAGGTTTTCTCTAGACTTGAGAGACTAGAGAAAGTCGGGGAGAATGCTTCAGAAGGACAAGGTTCAGGGCATGGAGATAGTGGAGGAGATCCACCTCCCTCTCCTCCCGCGAGTGAAATTTCTTCCTCTTCCCACCATCATCATAGGAATTCAGAAAATGAAACTAATAAACATTTCTTTAAGTTAGATGTCAAATTTTATCTTCCCATGTGTAATGCTGAAAGTAATGAAGAGAAGCTTAACTACTTGGTTAAGCACATTGAACTCTACTAAAAGATTCAACAGATTATGGAGGATGAGGCAAAGATCTAGTTGGCTTCTCTTCGACTGAATGTCACTGCTCTCATATGGTGGGAGAGAAAAATTCAAGGAAATAGTAATTTGGGTAACCTTCTTTCCTCATGGTCAAATTTTATTGCTGCACTTAAATATTAATCCTATCCCTTGGGTTATAACCAAAATCCTTAATGGAATGGTAGTACCTAAGGCAAGGCAAAGGAAAAAATGTGCAAAGCCTTACCGAGGAATTTAGAAAACAATCACTAAGTTTGGGCATTTCATTAAATTGACCTGAAGTGGTAACAAAGTATATTGGGTCATTACATAGTTACAATGGACATTCATTGTTAATGTTTGAACCTAGTACTATTGACTCGGCTAGTGTAAAGGCCATTCATATTTAAAACATGGGTAGAAATGATAAATATGATCATTCAAATAAACCACCTTTCAAACCTTCAAATGGAAAATTCAAGGGGAAAGGAAAGGGAAAGGAAAAGAAGACGACATCAACAAAAAAATATGAAGGAGAAAATTCTTATTGCACTCACTGCAAAAAGAAAGGTCATGACGATGATCATTGTTGGAAGTTGTACCCGGAAAAAAAGCTAAAGAGATATGGTGGAAAGGGTAAGCAAATGATGGTAGCAACCGCGCAACAAGACCTTGGATCTGACTCTGGCGATGAGGAATTGATCACATCAACAGGCACAAAAGGTATTGTTTCTCTTCATGTTAATTCTGAATCACATGGAAGCAATAGTTCAACAGATGAGCCTCTTCTTAATGAAACGAAGAGAATTGAGTTGTTTCATATTAGAGTTGTCATAAATAATAAAAAAGTAGAAACTCTATTTCTTTTAGGGTCTGAAGAAAATTTAATCTCAGAATCCTTGGTTAAAAAGTTAGGCTTAGAAGTTAAGCCTCATTTGAAACCTTATCTGCTTGGATGGATACATGAAAAAATAAAATTAAATGTAGCCAAGCAATGTAAGGTTAAATTTGTAATTGCTTCTAAACTAGTGGATGAAGTAGAACTCGATGTCATACCATTGTATATATGTGGTATTGTGTTACGAAGTCCCAATATTTATGACATGAAAGAAGTTTTCTTTCGACATGAAAATAAATACCAAATCACAAAAGATGGGGTAGAATATATTGTAAGAGCTCATCAAACCAAGATCAGTGCTAGTCTTGTAAGTGCAGGACAGATGAAGAGATTGGTGAATTCCAGCAAGGGATGTTGCTCATGATTGTGAGAGAAAAAGATGCAGAAAAATATGACGCTTTCCGAGGATGTGATCCAGCTCATAAAAAGGAATTATGTTACTTTATTTCTAACTATGATGAATTGTTTCAGGAACCCAGAGGATTACCTCCAAAATGAGAAATCCAACATGAGATCCATTTGCAGCAAGATGCTCCATTGCTAAACATTGGTAGGTACAGGATGTCATCTATCGAGATGGTGGAGATAAAAAAGTAGGTACAGGAATTATTGAACCAAGGAATCATATGGCCAAGTACTTCTCCATGCGGCTCGCCGATCGTGTTAGTACCCAAGAAAGATGGCACATGGAGGATGTGCATGGATTATCGGGCGCTAAAAAAAAAAGGTGAAAAACCGATACCCTCTCCCTCACATTGATGATTTCTTAGATCAATTAAAGAATTCTATCTATTTCACCAAATTGGATTTGCGTAGTGGTTATCACCATGTCAGAATTCCAGAGCAAGACATGTGGAAAACCACCTTCAATACCAACTAGGGGTTGTTCTAATGGATGGTGATGCCATTTGGACTGTGCAACGCTCCTGCCACATTCATGAGGGTCATGAATGCTATTTTTAGGCCTTTCATTGATGAATTTGACCTTGTGTATTTAGATGATATTCATGTCTTTAGTATAACTTGGGATGAACATGTATGCCATGTAAAGAAAGTTCTTAATGTATTGAAAAGGGAAGAACTGTATGTAAAATTGTCAAAGCGTGAGTTCGGGATAACCTCTTTGGTTTACCTAAGTCATATTGTCGGTAATAGTCAATTAAAAATAGACCCCTCCAAAGTTGAGGTGATTGTAAAATGGCTTAAGCCTACCAATGTAATAGAGGTCCCTAGTTTTCTAGGTGCAGTAGAGTACTGGAGGAGATTCATTGCTAACTTCTCTGTTATTTCATCACCCTTACACACACTGAAAAGTGTAAAAAAAGCCTTTTAGTGGGGAGGAAAGCAACAGAAGTCCCTCAAAGCGTTGAAAGAGAAAATTAGCATTGCACCAATCCTGGCTTTACCCAATCTCCAACAGCCTTTTGAGATCGAAATCGATGCCAGTGGGTACGCCATGGGAGCTGTATTGTTGCAGCAAAAGAAGCCAATATGTTACCATTCATAGAAGTTCTCCGAGGTTGTCATCAATTACTCAACTTATGACAAGGAACTGTATGCCTTCGTCCAAAGTGTGAAAAGGTGGAAACACTACCTGATCAACAAGGAAACCATTATCCATATGGATCACTAGACCTTGCAATACATTCAGTCATAGACCAAGCTACAAGAGTCTCGTAATTTCAGGTGGATTGGTTTTCTATAACAGTTTCATATGGTAATAAAGTATAAGAAGGGAACTAGCAACAAAGTAGTAGATATGCTCTCTCTCCCTCCTATTTCTGCTTCTATTATTTTTCATAATGCTTCATTGTCTTTTGAAATTTATGTTGAACAATACATTAACGATGATGACTTTAAAGAAATACATGCAAAACTAACTCATGGATCACAAGTGGACAACTATCATTTGCAGGGGAAGTTGTTGTATCACCTTGGAAAATTGTGCATACCCACATCAGAAAGGGTACATGTAATTCGAGAGGTGCACACCTCTCTTGTGTCAAGTCACTTTGGTGTTGAAAAAACCTTATGTCATTTGCAAAGGTTTTTCTTTTGGCCTCATATGAAAAGCATTGTAACCTGATTTGTAAAGGGATGTGTGATGTGTTCTATTTCAAAGCCCTCTAATAGGAAACTCGGGCTCTACACACCACTCCCTATTCTGGGTCGTCCATGGGAAAGTGTGTCGATGGAATTTGTAGGAGGTTTTCCTATGTCTAGAAAGGGTCATGACTATTTGTATATTTTTGTAGAACACTTTAGAAAAATGTGCATATTAATGCCTTGTAAAAATTAGGTCACTAATCAGCAGACTGCTTATCTTTTCTTTCAGTTTGTTTGGGTCCACTTTGGTTTTCCCACATAGATTGTGCCAGATCGAGACCCTCCCTTCCTTGGAGAGTTTTGGACCAAATTGTAGCGAATGATGGAAACCAAGTTAAAGAGAAGTACGAAATTCCATCCACAAACTGACAGACAGACAGAGGTCATCAACTGTACCACGATACACTTGTTGCGGGGCTATTGCAGCAAACATCCCAAGTTGTGGGATGACCATCTTCCATATCTGCAACATGCCTACAACCGAGAAGTGCATTCCTCTATGCAACATTCACCATTTGAGACATGTTTTGGTTACTTACCAAAGGACCCTTTTGACATGATATATGGAAGGGATGAAGATGGCAGTGGACGCAATGATAGGAACAAAGCACAACGGTTCATCCAACGGATACAGAAAATTCACCAAGAAGTGCAAGAGCAGTTGGAAAAGAGCCAGGCTTGCTATAAGGCCCGACATGATAAGCAACAAGTCGACCATAAATTTCAAGTTGGTGACAAGGTGTGGTTCCATATCAGCAAGGATATTATGAAGGGGGAAGATAAGAAATTGCGACCAATCTGGTATGGTCCATTTATCGTATGGGAGAAGATTGAGAATAACTCTTTCCGAGTCGATTTTCCTGTATACATGTAGATGTACTCAATCGTCAATGTCAAGAATCTGAAGCTTTATGAACCACCATTTATTATGGACACTGAGGAGGTAGGATCAGTGCCTACAGTTGATGACTTTGCACTAGAGTATCTCAATGAATTTCCAGAATACATCATTCTCGATCGAAGAACTAGGACTTCATGTTGAGGAGATGTGGAATATCTCCATGTTGGTTTCAAAGGGATGCACCCAAGTAAGGCTAAGTGGAATGAAAAGGAGAAGGTGAGGGAGAGATTCCCTCACTTGCCTGTTGATTGATAAGGCTTTTGGGGGTGCAAAAGCTCTTCAGTGGGGAGGAATGATCCAGGAGGATTGTATAGGTACAAGTACAAGTGGCTTAAGTACAAAGGCTCAAAAATAAAAGTGTCAGAAATGTGTCAAACTTAGTGTCAAGTGGAATATCTCATCTTTTTTATTCCAACGGCACAGAAGACACTCAATTCTAAGTCTATATGGAGGAGTTAGAAGTAGTCAAAGTCTAAGGGTTGACTTGGTGATGTGGCAGCTTAAGGAGGAAATTTTTTTTCGGAAACCCGACCACTGGATTTTGGCCAACTCTTGCTGAATTTCGGGTGAAATTATGGGTCCCTTAATTTGACTACTTCGGTCAAATTCTAGAAATTTTAAGAAGATCGGGTTGTTTTAAATCAATATATATATATATATATATATATATATATATATATATATATATATATATATGTATGTATGTATGTATGTATGTATGTATGTATGTATGTATGTGTATGTATATATATATATATATATATATATATATATATATATATATATATATATATATATATATATATATATATATATGTATATATATATATGTATGTATGTATATATACATACATACATATATACATATATATATATATATATATATATATATATATATATATATATATATATATATATATGTATGTATGTATGTATGTATGTATGTATGTATACATACATACATACATACATACATACATACATACATACATACATACATACATACATACATACATACATACATATATATATATATATATATATATATATATATAGGGTAGGGCTAGCCATGACCCCTGCCCTACCCAACGGATCCTAACAAAATAACAAAATATTATTAAAAATAGGGTGGGCCAGCAGCCATGACCCCACTGCCCACTGCATATCTATATGTTGCAACAAACATGGTGAGTGGGGTGCGTGCTATCAACCTCGCTGCCCCATCCAATACCTCCACATGCTATGTATATATAGAGCCGGTGGAAGATTGGGGGCGGGTTGCCCATTGCGGGCCTGACCACCCCCCCTTCCCACTTTTTATTAAAATATATGGCGAGGTATTAAAAAAGGAATGGTGAGATTTAAAAAAAAGGATTCGGTCTTATTACAGAGGGGTCGGGGTTTGACCAACCAACCCCATCCCTCACATTTGGGATCTCAACCGATTCGGCTAACGGCTCTCTTGGGGAGTCTGCCCAGCCTTCCAATATTTAAACCTGTAATTCATAAGTGTGCCCAAGTAGGGAAGGAGCGGCATAGAGTATGAGACAGAGTGGAACCTTGAGTGCTTTTCAGGAGGGGGGCGAAACCATGAACTGAGCCCATTTCCAGAGGGGCCAGATTTGTCTAGCGTTAGAATCAGGCAAATGTTATATGGATTTTGCACCTCTCGGCACCACAAATCCAACAGTGTTGTCCATTTCTTCTTCAAAGGTCTCCAATTTTCGGATACTTTCAGCTATGGAGGTATAAGGGTGTAATTTTTCATTTATGCTTGTACTTTCATTTTATTTGCCACTTAATGAAAGAGGGCCTCCCCACTAATTGAGTGGGGCCTGGAAACGTCGTCCCTCCTATAGGAACTCCGATATCAATTCCTTGTCTTCTTGCATGATTTTATGTGCTTCTCTCTTCTTATGTTATGCATTTTTAAGTTTCAAGGTTAAGATGCAATTTTACATGTAATTCTTTAATACATCTCAAAGAAAAAGATTTGGGATCAGTGTGGTTGTGGGCCCATGAAAAAGAAAAAGGTTTCAAGCTTAGGGTTTGGTCACATGGGGTAGTTTTTCAACCTATGAGTTACCTATAGGACCTGTAGGATGTTATTATGTGGCCATTTTGTAGGTCCCATTTCCTTAACTAGCACTAGCAAGTCGGGTCAAGTCATAATGACACTCATCTCATGTTTACCCTAATAGGCTTGAAAAATTGGGTAAATGTTGGAGGAGGTATTTCAGAGTGGTATCATAGCTTCCAAGTTCAAACACTTGGAATGGATTGGTGGGGTGTCATTGTTATGTATGCATATTAGTTGTCGATGTGTTTTTTATGCATGCATTGTGATGGTCACTGTTGTTGTATTTTTTCATCATGATGTTGATGTTGGGACGATTTATATGTTGATTTCATTATATATATATATATATATATTGTGCTATTCCGGATTGACTATGGAGATGAGATAGCCTCCCCTGAACTTCACTAAGGTATGTTGGTTTATCTTTATATTTGGATATATGACATTATATGTTTGCATGAAGAAGATCATAGATGCTAAGTAGAATAGCCAACTTCAGTTCACGTGACTCTCCTTATAGATCAGATGAGAAGCCAAGAGATGAGCACTCTCCTGACATAGTAGATACGTTGAGAAGTCTAAATGCTAAAATTAGGAGTTGCAAAGTAGATAATGCATTAGGGAAATTTTGACGTCTAAAATGGGCCTCCTAGGAAAAATGTACAACCGAAATAAACTTTATAAGAACCAATAGGATTCAAGATGATGATGTCAACCATGGGGGATGATTCACCATTTTTGGAGTAAAAAAGTAAAAATAATAAAAAATAATAAAATAATAAAACTACTTTTTCATCTCATATTTTTAACTCATCTTCCTAAGGGTTTACTCAAATTTCAAGCGGGAGTACTCGTTGGATACAAAATTTAATTCCTCATCTAAGGAGTACCCATGTTGCATACTTTCAATGGACCCTACTACATGAAAAATGAGAAATACATGAAAAAACCTGATTGCAATTGTGCTTTCCTGTATTTCTCATTTTTCGTGTAGAATGGTTCATTGCAAGTATGCAACATGGGTATTCCTTGGATGAATAATAAAATTTTTCATCCAACGAGTGTTTTCGATCGAAATTTGAGTAAACCCATAGGGAGATAAGTTGAAAATACCAGTTGAAAAAATAGTTTTTTCTTTTTTCCCTCTAAAATTTGATGATGTAATCAAATCTTATTTTACTATTTCCACTATTGTTTTATAATTTCCTTAGGAGGCCCATTTTAAACCTCAAAATTCCCCTAAGGAAAATATCATTTCTTCATTGGAAATACTTGATAGGAGATAGGAAAAACAAGCAGAGGTCAATATAGTGATCCTTCAGAGTTGATCATATTTTCAAAGATAGTGACAACCAAGGATCAATTATGGACAGGAGGACGGAACCAATGGGGCATATGGTAGAAGATCTCGATTAGGGCACATGTCAGACATGGATGATACGATTAGAGGTGGAATATGGATGGATACAACTAATAAGAGAGGTAGTGGTTATGGGTTCTATTCTAGTTCTGAATCAGAGAGACAACATGGTCATCATCATTATTATTTGGTTTCCATTAACATTTAAAGATTAGATTGAGTATGATGATCAACCGATATTGGAGGAAGTAATTGGGAAGTTAAAACACGGCTATGAGCAGTCTAAGGATAAGTTTGAACCTAAGAAGGGTTGGAAAGGTAATGACAAGAATAAGGGAAAATGGGATAAGAAGAAAGTAAGACCTCAAGATGAAGGTAACAAGGATAATGCAATATTGTACAAAAAAATCAATGCAATTGATGGAGGACATGGATTTTAGTCTAAGGGGCAGAACAAGGGTGAGGGTAGGAAGAATTTGCACTATTGGAATTTTGGAAAGGATCATCGTAGGAGAGACTGTCCATAACATCAGGGTGGAAGACCTAAAACTTATAGTTCTCACGAGGCACAAATAGTTGGGGATGATGGATTGAGTATTCCTCAAATTTATGCAACATTTCACAATAGGTAGGCTAATAATTAAGCATCTATTATAGATATGGAAGGTAATATTTATTCAAGTTATTTCTATTTTGATTGACCCTAGATATAACTATAGTTATGAAAGTTCTGACCTGGTGGATAAGTCTTTCTTGAATAAATAAGTGCATGCAAAGTCTTGGTTAGTGAAGTTTTCTACATGTACCATAAAAAGTGTTTCATCATTGGGTGAGATAATGTACATTTGATCTGAATGGTATGTCTACATCAACACATATAAATTTGCTTCTGTTAGGATCATACAATATGTTGTCGGGTATGGATTAGTTTTACATTCACATGAATAAGGTAGATTGTTATGATAAGGCTATTGAGTTCCTAAATGATGATGGGGAAAGAATAATCTTGCAAGGTAATAAGAAGCCTACATCAATGAGAATGGTTACAACTGCTTAGGAAAAGCACAATAGTAGGAAAGGGTGTGTGTTTTTTGTACTTCATATTTCTAGTGATAAAGGAAACGATGTTGAGGATGTTGAATTATTGAAGAGGTCTCTAGTTTTGCAGCAGTTTCAGGATGTATTTCTAGCATATATTTTACAGTTACCGATGTAACCACCCTCCTCCCACATTTACCCAAGTTAATCGGTATTTTGGGGTAAAAATGTGACGAGATGATACTATGATGTGATTAAACTCCCAAAGCATAGTTAAGGAAGTGGAACTAACATAATGAAAACAAACTGACCATCCACATATGCTACGTAACCTTCAAGATCCAACCAACCTGTCCAGGTTGCCAACCCCTAAGAGAACTCTTCATTTGACAGACCTGGACCCTCAGTCACTCCCATGACAATCTGTGCATGCAACTGAGGCATTCTAGTCGCTCCCACAACAAGGCATGCCAACAATTGTGGACTTTTCCAGCTAGTTCTTATTTAGAGACCCCAAATTCCATGTCAATTTTTTAGGGTCAAGGCTCAGGCCTTTGCCAAAAAATTCATAAAACTTTTAGAAATGATAAATAAAAAGGGAACAAGGATACTAATGCAAAAAAATTTACAAGTAATTGACTGGATCCCCACTAGCCATGATAGACATTTCCTCAAACATATCAAAATTATGCATTCTACAAGTCATAACAACATATTTGAGCATAAGGGTGTGATACTTATCTAAGAATCGTTAAGAAGAATTAATGCCTTATCACAATAGATGAATTATAAACTATTAGGTAATATATTAAGTGTTCATTAATTTACTAATCAAAACATGATTACAACCATACATCATCATTTTTATAAAAACATTCCCATAACTAGCATATAACCAATAGGAATAACCGAGATATAATAGCCATAAAAACCGCATATGGACAAGTATATTTACCTGTCAAATACAAGAGGAAATAAGGTCTTATTAACAAATAAAAAATTTAACCAATTATGTGACTTCCATGTACCACCTGACTATATATTGGGTTGAACCAAATATTTCTTCTAGCCAATCACCCCTGTGCCATATCCCAAGCATGAATGTGGGATCTCATGAAACAAATCAGTCAAAACCAACCAAGGAATCTAGAGGCCAAACCACCTCAAACCTCAACCAATGATTCCACCTCACGACTGGAAATCACTAACCATCACCGGATTGGTCTCAACCCAAGTTTTCCAACACTCCAGAGTGTTTGTTCCAACCAGGGATTCTAGGACCAGTAACTCAACCCAAAACTGTTGCCGGATTTTAGAGTGTTTTTCCAACTAGGGCTTCTAGGATTAGTAACTCAACCCACCAAGTAGAGCTTTTTTAAAGCCAAGGTTTCCATGACTAGTAACTCAACCCAAGCTATTACAAGGCTTCAAAAAGCGTTTTTCCAACCAAGGAGTCCAAGAACTAGTAACTCAACCCACAACCAAAGGAACATGAGAAACAACCAGAAAAAAAGGAAAGGAACCCACAACACCATGCCTATCCAGGAAATGGAAAGGCTAAATAAAACCACTCTCAATCTAGGAATTCCTCCATAACAATGACATTTCGTAACCAAGAAACCACATACATGTGTCATGCATGCCAAAACTACTAAGGAAATCACACATGAAACTCGATACCTGCAAATAAATCTGGTTGTAGTTGTTAATCCCCATGTCCTTTTGCACTTTCATTCTCTTCCTTTTCCTTATTTCTCTAAATCCCATGTATGCCACATTCCTCCAAGAGTATGAGAGAGAGAGATAATAGAGAGAGAGCTCCAAGCTAAAACTAAAAAAAATCTATGCTGAAAAAAGCCACGAATTGATCCTCAAAAGCCTTTTATTAATTAGGCCTCTATTTTCTTCATTTTCCACTACTTTTCCTTAATTTTCCTCCTCACATGAAACATGTGACCTTTCACCTTCCTTTTCTAATAATTTCCATTATTTTCATAAATAAATTCCCATAAATGCCTCTTGTCTTTCTAAAGCCTTTTCCATTTCCTTTTCCAATTTCCCTTTTCCATAATAAACCGAAATGAACACCTGCTAAGATGTTTTTCCCACCATTCATCTTGGAATACGTGTCTCATGACCTTGGTATTATTTTTCATTTATTAAATTTATTTATATGAAGTTTTTACTAGGGCTATTACAAACCCCTCCCCCTTGGGTGAAGAACATCCTCAGTGTTCAATGACACTTACACCTAACAAAATTGTTGAAAATAAAAACATACTAATTTTGGAGCTTTATAACACAACTCATTGCAGTATTTACAATGACCACTGTTGAAACATGAAAATCGTACCATTTATTGTAGCTTTATAAAACACTCATTATGGTATTTACAATAACATCCATAATTCTCACCTAATTAATTTATTTTAAATTTTACCTTGCTACCATTAAATCTTATTATATTCTATCACATAACCCAACTGTTTGTCATATAAACAAATCAACTATTAC
The DNA here is from genome assembly GCA_034641835.2 of Pinus albicaulis. Taxonomy (NCBI): domain Eukaryota; kingdom Viridiplantae; phylum Streptophyta; class Pinopsida; order Pinales; family Pinaceae; genus Pinus; species Pinus albicaulis. Next base: position 426,471,373 of record CM076581.1, on the reverse strand, counting down.
CTTATCATGCAAATACGAACCATATTTTCCTACAACTTCTCACACATGTCAGCCACATGTTCCAAAGATCAAGACATTATATATATTAATTTGAAATCAACCTTTACCAAGATTAACAACCATGTCATAATCAACTAAAATTCATAATACATAATACTAAAATCATCACCTAATTACGCTCAAGTACATATCAACTGCCTCAACACATATGTGCTAATACAACCATCTTAAAACAAGATCATTCCTTCATGCAACCTTATAGATACAAACTCATATCATGAAACTAATCAAACATTCAAACAACTTATAGACAACATAATAGACACCAAACACTCAAACACCAAATAGATGATATAATCAAACATTCAAGCACCAAGTAGATGACATAAGCAAACTCATACCTTAATGTATCTCAGGGGAGACTATCTTGTTTGCACAATCAATTTAGATTAGCATGATATAACTTCACAAAATATCAACTCAAACATAAATAAGTCATGATTTTCATAACAGTAACTAACTAACATGTTCACATCATAAACTCATAAAAAATTGTAATTCATGCATAAAAATCACATATGCACAATCAATCTAGATTAGTACAACACAATATCAAAAATACGTCAGCTCATACCTGAATACCATAACCATAACCATATTCATAGGCTAATCCAGATTAGCACAATACATAAAGAATCAAGATATTAGTTGCAATGAATATAACTATCATGCATATGACCACAATGCTTATAACAAGAAGTTAAAAATCATGCATGACTATCTACGCACGTGTATATGACCACACTAAACAACTAGAAACTATCATGCATGTAACCACAACAACAATAGAATGAAAAAGATATAGATAACCCTAATTCATATCACAATCATCAACATACCTGCATTTCCAGCTTACAAAATTGTATGATGATATTCTCTTACCCCAAATTCTAGTGCCACAACCTCGCTCTGATGATCTACTTCTCCTTCTCTATCTCATCCAACACATCAACGTCATAACATACCAAAAACATCATGATGACACAAACTGCATGATGACCACCATGATGTATATCTAGCCCACCATGCACACATAATCATAACCATAACCATGACAATGCATTCATAATAACATATAGGCACTGACATGCATAACCGACATACACTAATGGAAAATACATCTAACAACAACATCATCAGCTTCTACATGATGGAAAAACTGTAACAATGACCATTACCATGCATACATAAAAATTACATTACAACCTACATGCATTCATGACAACCACATTCTTCCCATCTATTCCAAGAGTTGAACCATGCTCTGATACCACTATGTGGTATCATATATCACACAAAGATACTGGAAACTAGATACCACCCAAAGATAAAGAAAACCGCTCGGATACCACTCTGTAACCACCCTACTCCCACATTTACCCAAGTTAACCGATCCTATGGGGTAAACATGTGATGAGAGGCTACTATTATGTGATTAAAATCCCCAAGTAAATTTAAGGAAGTGGAAGCAAAATAATGAAACCAAATTGACCTTCCACACATGTTACAGAACCTTCAAGAGCCAACCAACCCTTCCAGGTGGCTAACCCCTGAGATAACTCGTCATTTGACTTACCTGGACCCTCAATCACTCCGATGACAAGCCATGCATGTGACTGAGGCCTTTGAGTCACTGCCACAACAAGACATGCCAACAACTGTGGACTCCTCAGATTCTGTTGCACCTTTTCAGGGCCAGGGCTCAGGCCTCTACCTAGAACTTCATGAAACTTTCAGAAATGTTAAGTAGCAAGGGAACACAGCTATTAATGCACACACTGGTACAAGTACTTGACTGGATCCCCACTATTCATGAAAAAAATTAGTCAAACATATCACAAATATGCATTCTACATGTTATAACAACAAATTTGAGCATAAGGGGTCTCATACTTATCTGAGAATCATTAAGAATCATTGATTCCTTATCATAATAGTTGAATTATCGACTATTAGGTCATATATTAATTGTTCAATCATTTACTAATCAAAACATGATGTGATCCATACATAATCACTATTATAAAACATTCTCATAACCAACATATAACCAACAAAAATAACCAGGATATAAAATCCATAAAAACCACATATAAGCACGTATATTTACCCACTAAATACAAGAGAAAATAATATATTTTCAACATATGCAAAATGAAACCAAGTCTAGGAATTCCACTTACCACTTGACCATATATTAGGCTAAGCCAAATATTTCTTTCAACCAATCACTCACATTCCATATTCCAAGCATGAATGTGGGATCTCATGAAATAAATCAATCAAAACCAACCAAGGAATGCAGAGGAAAACCACCTCAAACCTCAGCTAGTGATTCCAACTCACGATCGTACATCACTAACCATTACCAAATTAGTCTCTACCCAAGTTGTCCAGGGCTCCAGAGAATTTATTCCAACCAGGGCTTCTAGGACCAGTAACTCAATCCAATAATGTTGCCAAGACACCAGAGAATTTGTCCAACTAGGGCTTCCAAGACTAGTAACTCAACCCACCAAGGGATTCCATAGTGTTTTTCCAACCAAGGATTCCAGGAATAGTAACTCAACCCAAGGTGTTGCAGGGCTTCTAGAGCATTTATCCAACCAAGGCTTCCAGGAACTAGTAGCTCAAATCACAACCAAAGGAACACGAGAACCAACCAGAAAACAAAATGAAATGAACCAAAAACGATTTGGATATCCAGGAAATGGAAAGGGTAGGAAAAAAACACTGTCAATCCAAGTAATCCTCCATGCAAATGATGGATCATAACCAAGAAACCACATGCATGTGTCATGCATGCGAAAACTAGTAAGAAAATTACACATGCAACTCAATAGCTGCAGAGCAATGCACTCGCTAGCTGATGATCTTTTTTTCCTCTTGCAATTTCCTGCTCTTCCTTTGCCTTATTTCTCCAAACCCCAAGTATGCCACAATCCTCCAAGAGTGCTCCAAAAAAAATCTAAGTGTCCAAGGGTATGAGAGAGAGAATAGAGAGAGATATCCAATCTAAAACTAAAACCATTATGTGCTAACAAAAGATACCAATTGATCCTCATATGCCTTTTTATTAATGAGGACTCTATTTTCTTCATTTTCCATTATTTTTCCTTCATTTTCCTCCTCACATGAAATTTGTGACCTTTCACCTTCCTTTTCTCCCAATTTCCATTATTTTCATAAATAAATGTCAATAAATGCTTCTTTCCTTTCCAAAGCCTTTGCCACTTCCTTTTCCAATTTCCCTGCGCCAAACATTGTTCTTATTTGTCCTTTATTAACTTTATTTACGTGCAATTTTTACGAGGGTTGTTATAACCACCTCATAGGGAAGTGGTATTTTATAATGATTTGATGTTGGGAGCAACACCAACATCAAAGACACCTTATAGAATGAGTACTCCAAAGTTGGTGGAACTAAAGTTTGCAGCTTAAGAAAATGATTCATAAAGAATATATAAGGAAAAGTGTGTTGCTTTGGGCTGTACCAATATTATTTGTGAATAACAAGGATGGTACTCGCAGGTTATATATTGATTAAAGGAAGTTAAACCAAGTGACTATCAAGAACATGTATCATTTGCCACAAATTGATGACTTGTTTGATTAGCTGAAGGGAGAAACAATGTTATCAAAGATCGAATTGAGATCAAGATATCATCAGGTAGGCATCAACGAAGAGGAAATCTACAAAACCACATTCTGTACCAAGGATGGCCATTATGAGTTTGGTTTTACTAATTATATAGATAATTTCATTTTTTTAATGAATAATTTGGTGCATCCTTATCTGGACAAGTTTGTGATAGTGTTCATTAATGACATATTGATATTTTAAGAATGAGGAAGAACATGTAGAACACCTAGCAACAGTGTTAATATTGTTGTGAGAGAATCAGTTATATGCCAAGCTTAGTAAGTGTAGTTTCTTTCAGACAAAATTTCATTACTTGGGACATATTGTTTCCAAGGCATAATAGTGGACCCAAGAAAGATCAAAGCTATCATGGAGTGCATAACTCCTAGAAATGTGGATGGGGTCAAATCATTCATGGAACTATATATTTATTATAGGAGGTTCATCAAGAACTTCTCCCAAATTTCCTATCATATTACATCTTTGGAATGAAAAGGAAATATATTAGAATGGACCGAGGAGTGTGCAACTAGTTTTGAGCAATTGAAGCAGTTGCTTAAAAATGCTCCAGTTTTAAAGATTTGTAGATCCTAAAAAAGAGTTTGTGGTATGTAATGATGCTTTCAAGAGAGGAATTTGTGGAATTCTGATGCAGGAATGATAGGTAGTATGATATGAGTCAAGGAAGTTGAATGAGCACGGGTAGAACTATGTGACTCATGATCTTGATTTGGAAAATATCATTTGTGCATTGAAGATATAGATACACTATCTTCATGGAAAGAGGTTCGTCTTGATGAGTGATCAAAGTGGGAGGAGGTACTTATTTTATCAACCTAATATGAATTCCAGACAAGTTAGATGGTTGGATACTATCAGTGAGTTTGATTTCGATATCGGGTACATTAAAGGAAAGGAGAACAAGGTTACAGATGTTCTTAGTAGAAGAGTGCATGTGAATCACATTAAAACATTTTTTTTCTTATGAGACATACTTGCAGGAGGGGATCTTGTAGGAAGGACAACATGATGACAAGTATCAGCATTTTAGGAACATGTCAAAAAAATAGGGTGAAGAATCATCTCATGGCAGATGTCTTGGTCATATTCAGGAGCAATATTTATGTACCAGATGATAGTGAGATGAAGAATCTTATATTAATGGAGTTTCATGTCAAGTAGTATTCAGGTCACCCGAGATATCAGAAGACAATGAAAACAATTAATAAATTCTACCATTGCCCAAACTTGGAGAAATATATGGCTAATTTTTTTGTGAGATTTTTGGACTGTCCACAAGTAAAAGTAGAGTGTAAGAATCCAGGCGGTTTATTACAGCTGATTCCAATTCTAGAGTGGCAATGGGAGGAAATTTCCATGAACTTCATTATAGGTTTACTAAGGACATCGAGATAACATGATTCCATCATGGTTATGGTTGATAGGTTAAGTAAGGTAACTCACTTCATTGTAGTTAAGTCTATGAATTCAGCTAGTGAGGTAGCTCAAATTTTCATCGGGAAGATATTGAGATTGCACGGTGTTCCTAAGAATATTATATCCAACAAAGATGCCAAGTTAACTTACAGGTTTTAGAAGGGGTTGTTTTTAGGCTTTTGGATAGAGTTAGCTTTTAGTAAAACTTATCATCCATAGACATATGGAAATACAAAAAGGGTTAGCAGGATTCTTGAGGATATGTTGAGGATGTACGGCATGCATCGACAACAGATCAAGTGGGAGGAGTATCCTCCACTTATAGAGTTTTCATATAATAATGGGTATTAGGAGTTCTTGAAGATGAGTCCATTCGAGGCACTTTATGGGTGAAGTTGTAATATTCTTATCAGTTCATTAGTACATAATGGCTTATTAGTTACTAAAAAAACAACCAAACTTTGCATATAAACAACTATTTTTCAGTAGGTGACCAATAGTAGCTAATTTACAGTATCTTATAAAGCAACCAACTTTTAGTTGTTTTTATCTTATTCAGTAATCAATTGTCTCAACTTTATGTCTAGTAGTATATTTAGTCATTAATTTGGTCATTGATTTAGTCATTAATTGTCACAAGTAATGACCAAATATACAACAAAATATATTACTAAATGATCACCCGAGAAAACCAAATAATGACCAAATAAATATGACCAAAATGTTGTTCGTGTTATAATATACTATAAATTGGCTACTAATAGTCATACATATGAAAATTTTAGTCATCGTTTGAAACCAATTAATGATAAAAGAAATATGAATAAATTTTGGTCGTGTTATAAGATATTGTAAGATAGCTACTAATAGTCATATATATGCAAATTTTAGTCATCCTTTGAAACCAATTAATGACCAAAGAAATATGACTAAATTTTGGTCGTGTTATAAGATACTGTAAATTAGCTACTAATAGTCATATATATGCAAAATTTAGTCATCATTTGTAATCGAAAATTTATCATTTGTAGTAATCATTTATCGTTTTTTGGTAGTTTCATATTCTTTATATTAATGCCTACTTTAGTAGTTTATATTCATTTCATTTAACTTCCATTAACAATTATTATAAGAAAATAAGTTAGTCGTATATTCATTCTATTTGTGTTCATTAATAAACATAAACTACTAATTTAGTAGTTTTAGATTGATTTTATTTTTTCATGATTAATAAACATAAATTAATTAGTATCATTTTGCAACAAAATTAAAAAAAACTAGCATACAATGTACATGTTCATCTAATATGAAAACACAGAGTTACATATGTTAATTAAAATACTAAATAATATCAAGCACAACTATAAATAATTTCAACCGCATAAATTATATTATATAAAATATCAAGTATTACAATCGGAGTTTCCAACTTAACATTGGTTGGAGTATAATTTACACATGAAATATTATTTCATCACTTCCAAACATTATCATTGTGTTTCCAAGGCATTGTAGGTGAATTCACCAAATCTGAAGACTTGACCATCAATCTCTATGTGTGTCTCTTATGTGGGATATTGGCTCTATAGGTACCACAAGATCAATTCTCTTCTCTCTTTCTTTAATTTGCATTTTGTCTGTTCAATTTTGTTGTTATCCTCTTTCTTCAATTCATGCTTCTTACCATCAATAATGGGTTCCTTTTCTGAAAAAGAAAGAAGATACAATGCAGAGTATAAGACATGAAATATGATGAACATTGGAATATAAAATAAAGTACACTATAAAGGATTTATACGATATATACCTCAACATCAAAAATATTTTCAATAACATTTTCCCCCATAAAAGCAATAAACTCTAATTTTTTTTCTTCAGTTGGGAAATAATGGCTTCTATGTGGCCAAATGACCTATATAAATAAAGAAAATAAAACATCACCATAGAAAATAACACCTTAGTAAAATTAGTATTCAACATTCAAGGAAAGCTTAGGCACAATCATGCCAACTAAGTTACATGCTAAATATATCAAGTTGTAGATTACTTATACAATGTGGGAGTGCAAACAAAAATCCTAGAAAATTCCAAAGCTAAGTCTAAAATAAAATGAATTTAAGTAAAAAGTATACAATAATAGGATAGCCTCGTATACATGTATATAACCAGATAATGTAGAATGCTAAGTGAATAAGTCCAGGGCTAGAGGCTGATGATGTCATGAATTCCAAAGTATGATGAGAATTTCTTCAGATAAGAACTACTATTTCGGTCCATTATCACATATGAATACACCAACTAGTATATATCAGATTATTAATGTTTTTCTTATATTTATGGATCACTACAATATAAGTGGATAAATTCCGCAGAAAATTCCCTTCCCATTGTGTTCCTCACTTGTGGTACAATATATTAGCTATGATTTAGAGAAAATTTACAACATCGAAATATGTAGCAATCACCACTAATAATCCCCCAAAAAGGTTTAGTTTGTAATGTAAATTTCATATTCGAGTTGTTATATGATTCTTGAATTGAAATTCCACACTGAATTCCAACACCGAACTTCCAATTTGAGGGAACACTTGTGGCCATCCTTAATCAAGAAAACTCAAAACATCAGTGATCGTTATAATGAAAAGATAAAACAAGAGTAGTTTTGATATGGATTTTAGATTTACATGAAAAGCACCAATAGTTTTCCCATATTTACCATACTTGTAATTTCCAATATATAACACATTGATTGATCTTTTACAGCAAATGCTTGATTCAATACAAACAAGAATTTAACATATTACAACATTACCACCAATGTTTTATCCTCAATTACACTACAATAAAAAGGGCATTGGTGAGGGTCAAAAAATGTCACCATAATCTCATTAGTGACGGTCAAAAGAGCCTCCGTCACAAAAAATTGAACGTCACCAAAAGTATAAGTGTTCGGGTGACATTCAAGGTATGTCACCAATAATGGTTTATAATGATAGATAGTGACCATCACCATTTCATATGAGAAATGGTGTTGGAACTTAACCTTCATCGCCAAAAAAGTGAATATCACCAAATGTTGCTTTACCAAAAGTATAAGTGTTGTGGTGACATTCAAGGTTCGTCACGAATAATGATTATAATGATGGATAGTGACTGTCACCATTTCATATGAACAACATCGATTTGTGGTGATGGAACTTTCATGGTCATCACTATTGATGCATATTATATATGGTGGCATTCATTTACCATCACGATTTCATATTTTGGTGAGGTTCAAAAAATGTCACCATCAGCTCATTGGGGATCGTCAAAAGAATCTCTGTCACTAAAAAATGATCTTATCCATTCCATATAAATATCAGGTCATGATATAATCAAACTACTAATCTTATTATTGTAAAGAAGGTGTTGTTCCATTGATATAGCACCATTTAAAGAATTAGACTTAAAAAAAATAGATTTTGAAACTTTATAAATTGTAAATTCTATGACTTTCAATAAATTATAAAACTTTTTAAAGCCTTGGAAAATATTTTACTAAACAAGAAAAATAGGATCGAAGTTTCTACCTAATTGTTATGGAATTTATGAAATGAGGGTGGAGGGAAAGATAGTCATGTATAAGATACTCAATATGTTCAGTAAATACTCAATTAGAAGTGAAACTTTAAAGAAATTGATAGCCTATAAATGACCTACAATTATCAAATCTAAAATATGCAATTACACCAAATATTTGTTTCTCACCTTGTGAATCATGTAAATATGTTGTGATGGCATAAATCAGCCTCTAAAATATTGATTTGCATGCCAAAAAGCCAAAAACAATGAGTATATATGATGAAATTATGAATAATGAGCTAAAATGCATGAATCCTACTGGCTATGGAGTCTATAAAACTAATTGGGAGTCTTTCTTGTTACTAATTAATTAACGATGTAAAAATACAACAATCATTAATAATGATCCTGAAACGTAAGCACTACACATATGTTAAAAATTTTAAGTATAAAGTTTGGCTAATATATGTTACACCAACAAAATATTGAAGGGGAATTCAGACACTTCCAAATCCACATCAAGCATGAGTATCCAAATATGTAATTGTATGGATACAATGAAAACACTCCCTACCTATCAATGATAACTATGTCCTCCAACAAGTACTTCAACTAGAAAAGGGGTGTGAAGACAAGCACCTCAAAGAAAAAAAAGCTACACATTACAAAAACACACTTCATCCCCGCTCTATATTTATAGAATAGATCTAGGGGAATAAAAAAAAGATGCATAGAGAATAGGATTAGAGTGGGAAAAAATAAAGATTATAAGAAAAAAATAACCACCAATGAAAATCTAGTAATTTGAACATGTTTAAAGTACATTAAACAAAGATGGCATCCATAGTACATTAAAGTGACATTGGTCAATTGTCAACTATCCATAGTGCCACCAATCTAATGAACTATGATAGGAGATTTTCCCATTAATGGAGTAGCATGTTTAAATCTCACATTGTTTCTTGATAATCATTGTCTTTAACTCACAACCATTCATAGTTCTATTGCATAACTGCAAAACATGGATAGAAAAGTGAGCATAAAGTCCAAAAGCCCAATCTACCTTAATGGAGAAAAACATGAAATCAAAACTTACTTACAATTTACCACAATTGAAATGATAGAAACATGAAAGAAAATTTCATGATACATCTCATCAAGGACAAACAAAATCATATCGCCTGCAACGGTGAATTTATTGTTAAATTTTAATGAGTCTAGTATAGGAGAAACTCGGTGTTTTTTAGTTTTAGGGAGTCAGAAGAAAAACATAAGTAAACTCCGTGGTTGTATTTTTTCATAAATTTAGTCTCTCAAGCCCGAAAAAGGATAAAATAATACGGAATACAGTACCGTGTTAGTCACCTTTTACCGTAGTCATTTCAGTCCCGGAAATTTGCCGGAACTTGCCGGCAAATTCCGGCAAAGTAATTGGCGATATTTTCATGTTTAGAGAGTCTGAAAAGGCTTAAAAGAGAATTCCAAGGTTTCACTTTTTCGTAATTTTCAAGAGCTTGAAAAAGTGATAAAAGTATAGTCATCATCAAAATAATTCTTTTTCACCAAAAACATGTAATCTGCACAAAAACTCAAAAAATTAAACATACCTATTCCAAATAAGTAAAAATATTGAAAAATAGCATTTTTAAGTCAAAAATAAATAAAATATAATATTTAATTCATTCAAAAACTAAAAAAATGAGTTTAACAAAGTCATTTTCACCTTTTATCTCCAGAGCAATAAATTGAGAGCTTTTGGCAAAAATGTTCCGGAGCCAATATCAAGAGAAACGTCTGTTCAATTCGTGATTCGTCAGAACCAGGTAATCCACATCACTTTACTCTTCATTTCTATCCATTTCAATTCTCTTTTTTGTCTTTAATTTCATTTTTTAGGGATAATTTATGTTAAAAAATGTGCCCTCGTGGGTCCGCAAGTCGTGCATGCGCTACCTGCGGACTTCGATAATTTCCTAAAAGGAAAATTATCGAGCTACCATGTTTTTTTTGTAAAGCCCGTGCGGACATCTGCACTGTCTCCACACAAAAACTGCAGAGGAACCGTGAGCATTTGAAAGTCTACAAATTCTCCTAGAAATGTTTAAAGTTTTTCATTCCAATGGTTTCTAACCTTCAAATGCGTCCATTTGCAGACTATTTCACCATGCTAGAGTGAAGATAACGTGAGCATGAGGCTATAGACAATGAAGCCATGAATGATCCTCACACAATGCAAGTGTTAAAAAAAGTGGTTTATATAAGTTGTGGGCAATTCAGGGTATGAAAGCATATGTGGAGTTGATGACATGGTTAGTGAACACATGGGATGTTCAAGATCAGTGCTTTATCATTGGCGACCATCGGCTCACATTGAGGTCGAGGAAATTTATTTTCTCACTGGATTTTGCCGAAGGGGAGAAAACATATCCTTGTTTGGGGCTAGGAAGGGCGGCCTACCCATTGCTAGCTACAATTTTTTTTTTTTAAATGATGAGGTAGATCCAAAGGATAATCTCATAGACATAAAAACTATCTTGTCATTAGATCTTAAAGTGATCGCATTCACAATAACCAGGTTGTGTGGAAGTGCAGCTCCACATGTAGCCACTAAATCTCAACTGCAGACCGTGGTGGAGTGTTTTAGAGGCACCATATTCAACCGACGTGAAGGGGTATTGGCCAACATGAAAGGCCAACTAACCAGAGAAAATAATGCAAAGTTAAGAAACTTTGGTTATGGCGCCATTTTGATTTCCTTTGCTTTGGAGAGAATTTTGCTTCTTTCCCCTCAACTTATTCCAGTGGATTGTGGGGAACCTCAGGAACCTCGAATGGTATGTTGGGTTTCATTAATGGCCTGCCATGGTGGCAATGGCAGTTCAGTGGTTCAGCTCACTCCGGCGTACTTTATGTGGCTAAAGAATCAAGTCTTCACCATTGAAGACTTCCACTATGCAAGTATAGATTTCATAGGTGATCCTAGGATGTCCTTGCCCCCAGGGGCACAATGGGATGAATTAGGTAAGTGACCCATTTTTATGTTTTTAAAATCTAATTTTTATTTGTTTTTTACCGTCCAATACTGATAACAAAATTTTAAATGCAAATGTTGGTCTACGACGACTAGCTACACTTTGCTGCTTTGACAGGCGGTAATCAGAGCCTATAGCACCACCACAAAATCAAGCAGCAGATATCCTAGCTGATATGGAGCCCAACCTGGAGAGGTTAATCATAGGTATTCTCGAGATAGGGACAAATGACATTCCTCTCTAGCTTCAGAGACATGTTACAGGTGTACCAGGACATTTTAGGAGATTCCTGCACAAGGTGGCCTATGCCATAGTCTACTACCATGATCATCATCACAGATAGTGGATGATCATTGTGGATTGAAATATTTTTTTTTTGTATCAGTATCTATCAGATCATATGGTTTTTAAACCTATGCTCATAGACGATGTAATATTTTTTGAAAACAAACATATCTATGATATTACTATTTTCTCTAAGTATCTTGTTCAACATGTATCGAATGTTGTTTTGGTTTACTGTTTTAATGTTGCAAATGTCTATTTAGAACACGATTAGCTAATGCATCAGACAATGTGTTTAAATTTCTTGAAATGTGTTGATATTCGATGTATCAAACTTCGGTTCCAAGAGATGAACCTTCAAAAATAATCTCAGTAACACTGGATTTTTAATTGCGTATACTCTGTTTAAATGTAATACAATGAGTTTTGAATCTAACCTAATGATCAAACATGAAATGGAATCAGATAATAACTCAATGACTGCACTATATTCTACAATATTGTTCATTGTTTGACCAAGGCTTATCCCATGCATAGAAACTAACTCATCAGTGGGTGAATAGATAACCCAAGTTGCGGAAGAAATATTCCATGTACTACGACAGACAACATCAGCAAAACCAATGTACATATGAAGGGATGTTGACATCTGCAATATTAAGAGTAATCAAGATAAGCAGTGATAGTAGCAAAAACAAACTTAAACTGGGCACACTATCTAAAAAATAACTAATATACAAATGAAATCTCCACACGAGAATCAAACATAATATCTCTTCAGATAAATACCATTTCTGGGCTTACCTAAAGAGACCCCATCATAATCAGTCAATTCATAGGCCCGTTTGGCAAGCACTCGCTTGACAATGTAAGGACCATGCCACATTGGTTCGAATTTCCCAACACCTAGATTATCGTTAGCTTGATCATATACTAAGACTAGGTCACCTTCTGAAAAAACACGAGGTGTAACACTTTGATCATATTGAGCTTTCACATGTTTCTTATGAGCCTCGACAGCTAATGCAACGGTGTGTCGAGTTTCATCTAATTGTGCTAAGTATAAAAAGAAATTTTCCTCTTCAGAGGTAGCTGGTAGTAACTCTATGGCTAATTGGAGTGACGATATTTCGCATTGAATGGGTAACACAGCTTCTAAACTGCAAACCAGTTGAAAAGGAGTGAACCCTGTAGTAGTTTTTGCTGAGGTTCGGTATGCCCATAATGTTGAAAAAAACATGGTATGCCAATTCGATTTGTGAGTTCTGATAATCCATTTAATCATGGTGGTTAAAAATTTATTAATGGCTTCAACTTGACCATTAGCCTGTGGGTAATATGGAGTAGAGTTATCATGGCACAAGCCAATTTGGTCAGAAAGTTCAGTCATCATTATATTTCAAAAATGACTCCCATGCTCTGTGATAATAGCTTGGGGTACTCAGAAACAAGGAATCACATGATTGAATATGAATGTAGCTATATTTTTTCCATCTATCGCAAATTTAGGGATCGCCTCGGCCCATTTGGTAAAGTAATAAAAAATGAGAATAATATACCCATTCCCCCTATTCAAGTGAGGGTATCATGTAATGAAATCAATGCCCCATTTTGCAAAAGGAACGATACAAATTATTGGGTGAAGAGGAGCTAGAGGTGCACGCATCTTTCAATCAAATATTTGGTAGTTGTGGCATTTTCAGACTGCAATAATACAACCTTTGAACAATGATGGCCAAAAATAGCCAGCACGAAATATCTTTTGGGTTGTGGCATGCCCAGACATATGACCACCACATGCTCCAGAGTGGTAGTCATTCAATACCCTTTCCACCTCTTCATGAGTTATACAACGTCGAAAAATAGAATCTGCACCACGATGATAAAGTGTGTCCCCAACAATATTGTATTGTTGAGATTGATACTAGATTATCCTTCGATTTGAATGTGAAACCTCTGGGGGGAAGGTTTAGGTTTGAAGATAAATGATAATATCTCCATACGAGGGATCTAATGTACTGATAAGAAACAAAGATTCATTTGCAATGGGATTCTCTACCACAATTTCCGTCTCAATATTGGGAAAGTCACACATGAGTTCTGAAAACACCAATGATTTCTTTACTTTAGATTTCTCGAATTCCAAATCAAACTCTTGTAGGATAACAATCCATTTAGAGTATTTTCCTCCAAGTAATTTCTTTTTCAAAATATACATTATCGGGTTACAATTAGATATCACAGTTGTCTTTCGTAACAATATGTAGTGACGCAACCTTTGGACAGCTTCAACTACTACCAAGGCAAATTTATCCACATGCGAATATTTAATTTTGGTCGGATTCATATTCCAACTTAGATAGTAAATGACATGCTCATTATGAAATTCATCTTCTTGCACTAGAACCATTCCAATGGTGGAATTAGAGGCTGCTAGGTATAAAAAGTAATCCTGTTTGTAATTGGATGGATGCAATAATAGTGCATGGGTTAACATGTGTTTTATAGCATCAAAAGATCGATAAAAAATCTCATCCCAAATAAAAGGAACATTTTGTTTCAACAACCAATTAAAACCTTTGGTTAACTCAGCATAGTTCAGGATAAATCTACGCAGAAAGTTTGCTTTCCCTTGCAAACTTTGGAGTTGGAAAAGTGTGGAAGGAGGAGGTAAATTTATGATGGCCTCAAACTTCGAGGGGTCGACATGAATGTTGGCTTTTGAAACAACAAATCCTAGTAATCGTTTTGATTGCACATAAAAAACACATTTGCACATATTCAAACGAATCTTGTAATGCCTACATCTCATAAAATTGCTCGTAAGTGAGTAGGATGATCTTCCCTGTGTAATGAGTGAGCAAATAAATCATCCAAACAAGGTTGTACAATATTTTTGATGTCATGAAAAGCGTAAGACATTTCCCTTTAAAAAGTTGCACCAGCATTATTTAATCTGAAAGGTAGTTTGCAATAAGAAAATGTTCCCCAAGGACATATGAACATTGTTTTTGGTTGATCAGCAGGGAGTATGTTGATTTGATTATATCCGGAAAATCCATCCATAAATGAAAACATTTCATTTCTGGAACAACCATCAATGATTTGGTCGATATAGTGGGTACGATAATTGTCTTTTGGACATGCTTTACTAATATCCCTATAATCAACACATACTCGTATAGTCCCTTGTTTCTTGGCAACGAGAACTATATTAGATACCCAATCTGTTAATGGGATTGGATAAATAAATCCTGCTCACAGTAGTTTTTCAACTTCAGCTTTAAAAGCAGTAACTTTTTCCGGATGTATTGGATGTAATCATTGTCTAATAGGCTTTTCATCCAGGTATGTCTTTATTTCATGAACGTCAATTTTTGGATCGATTCTTGGCATCTCTTCGTAAGACCATGCAAATATGTCTCGAAATTATTGAAATAGGGCTTTATATGTATTAATTTCATCAATTGTACAAGAAGCACCTATATGAATGTTTTCAACAATTCCAGGTTTAACTGATATTTCAATAGGAATAGTTGTAGAAATGTTTACCAAATTAATCTCAGAATCTGAATTTGTAATCTATATGGGATTCTATGGTTCCTTGACATAATCAGTTGTAAAAATAGACAAAAAACCATTTTCAAACCTATCAAGTTCAGGTAAAAATGAAGATCTATGGTGTATATCATCCCAAGGTAATTCATCCATAGACAAAAATTCTCAAATACCTTCATCAGTATGAAACACTTGTTGAAAAGGATTAGAAATTGATGTCAAGGCTGAACTTGATAGTGAAGGAGCTTCTTCGGTGATCACATTCATTGGATCAGAATTAGTTGAAAGTGTGTTAGAAAATTACTGTACTTCTGCATATGCCATCTCAAAAGGACTCAAAGGCATCTCTCCATTGAAAGAATCCATTTCTGACTCTGAAGGCACTGCCCAAGTGTCATCGAATGGTATAGTGCTTGATGAAATCATATTGATGTTGGAAATGGTACGCATTACGTTGGGTGGAGGAATAGAAAAAGTTCCCATCAAAGTGGAGTCCTTTACTAAACCTACACCAACATCTTCATATGGAATAGTCGATTTTCCAACATGTTGGATACTATCTGTAGAAGCCGGGTCGGACGAATAATATGACAACTGGTCAATTTTCAAAATATTTCCTTTATGTGGAAACATTATTAATCGAAGGACAGATGAAATGACAGAAGTCATGGCATATGACCAACTAAAACCCAAAAGAAGGTTGTAATCCAGAGGGGCATCAACAACTTCCACATCTAAATTTACAATTTTCCTTCTACTTCTATAGGAAGATCCTATAGAATTTCAAATGGATGAAATCCTCTTCCATCAAAGGCTTTAAGGATTGTTGGAGATTGGTTGAGTGTAGGAGATCTGAGAGTTTTCCAACAATTTAATGACATTATGCACATTGATTCCCCCTCATCAATTACAGTACGAAAAACTTGTCTATTTTTTACTAATACCGGAATCTGAAAAGCCATATGATGAGGAAGTCTCGGTGTAAAATTTTCTAGATCGAAGACCATGAGGTTAGAATCCTAAGGATATATAGCTCTAATGGCTGATTAAAGTAATTTCCTTTATGCTGGACATGATCGTAGCACTTCTAAGGCTGACATTGTTGAAGGGGAAATCGCCAAGTCTTCAACATTGTTGTAATTCTGAGCAGCTCTCGCATATGGATTGAAAGCTGATTTTCGAAGAACACCTTTAGCAGGTGGTTTAATTACAAGATCAGGATTAGGTTTCTCGATATTAAGTTGATCAGAAACTGAAGGAGATGTAGCTGGTGTTGAATTAGAATTTTCTATCTCCTTACCAGTTACATGATTTTTATTTCCATAGTCTTGCGATCGCGTCGCAACCATAACTTCAGACATCTTTAAAATATCTGTTGATGAATGTGGAGAATATAGTATCATTTTTCTATCTTGATTAGGAAAAGGATTCTTCAAGACAGCGGGTGTGGGTGAACCTTTGATGAATTTGGAGACTTCAGACTGATGTGGGCACTCTTTAGTAAAGTGATCCTCGTCACATATAAGACAAGGATAACGAGGTTTTCGTTTATCATCAGATGGTTCATTATTTTCGGTTTTTTCTTTGGGAGATGTAGTTTATTTGATTTTATTCTTTCCTTTTTTCTTATTATTGGTTTTGGATTTAGCCGTAGATGAATCTACAACATGAATGTCGGCAGAAGTTTGAAGGGAAGAATATTCTTTTGGTGAATCTGGTAAATTTATGATAGGAGAAGTAGTTTTTGAAGACTTCTTCTTACTCTTATTTGTGTTAACTAAACCAATTACACCATCTGTAGAATGAGACCATGAAGGAGTTGCAGTTATTTGAGAAAGACATGGTAAGTTAGGAGTTTTTTCGTATAAAGTACCAAACTGTGTATATATAAGGTCTAAGTACCGAGCTTGAGCAATGAACTGTTCTTCAATAACAACTCCTCCCTTAGCCACATCTTCAGTGATTTTTGGAAGTAATGATTTTATGAACCATTCTGCCAAGATCTGATCTAGAATAAAGACTTTCACTAAACGTCTTCTATGTCTCCATTCATGTATGTGATCGGATATGTACGTAGAGGTAGATTGTTTTAATGAAGTCAATAGTTCCGTGCCATTTTCGTATCTGACTGGAAACTGAAAGTGTGTTAAGAAAGTTGCTGCTAACACATTGAAATTTTTGAATGAGCCACGTGGTAGTTCAATATACCATTTTGCAGCTAAACCTATTAGTTATCTCTGAAACATTCATAATCAAATGGAATCATCAATCAAAGAGTTGGATGCACACTAGAAGTGGTAATTCATGACATGGTTTGAGGGGTCCTCTCCTGATTTACCTTCGAACTTAGGAATATCACTAGGCAACTTATTCAGCACTGGCAACCAATACGGAAGATAAAAGATCGAATCATTCGTTAGGCGCGACAAATCAAGTAAATCCAAAGTTTCAATGAATGGAAATTGACAGTTAGGGTCTTGCTGAGAAAATTGATAACCTTCTAGAACTATACCAGTACCAGGAGGAGGATATCCAGGATATCCTGGAATAGCCTGTGCATTTGGGATTGGAATACCTCCTGGATAACCAGGATTAGCCGGACCATATTGAGGTTGAGCTGGTATCTGATACATGTAACAAGGGTATGGTTGATACTGGAATACTGGATTTTGTGCTACAGGTCCATATTGATACTGCCCTTGATATGGTTGATAAACAAATTGAGGTTGGCTTACTACAATTGTACTTGTACTAGGTTGTCCCGTAGGCAACTGAATAGTAGTCTGAACTGTGGGTCCAAGTTGTTGAACAATGACTACAGGAATTTGTTTTGATACTTGAGGGGCTATAGAAATAGGGGCTGCAGAAATTCCAGGGATAGGTGTGGTAGGTTGAATAGAAGTTGGTGCAGCAGTTTGAGTTCGAGTTCTAGGTGTACTCAAACTAGGCTGTTGAACTATGCTAGGTGCACATATCTGTGGTATAACTTGAAGCATAGGTTGGACAGGTTGCTAGATTTGACTGTAACCAATTGGCTGACCAAGTTCATTATAAGGTAATTTCACGTTAGGTTGAAAATTCTGTTGAGTTTGTGTTGGATCCCACACCGTATTTACTCTAGGATATGGCAGTCCCATTGAAGGTCGTGTTGCATAAGATGGGCCATAACCAGGTTGATAATTTGGAACATGTGTTTGATAGTTGGTTGGATAATTCCCACTAAAATATTGACCTCCTGTTGTGGTGAAATACAACAGCCCAATTTTTCACTTATAAATGAAAAATGGGGACCCTTTTAAACGATTACTTGATAGTACTACTATTGAAATTTGAAAATGAGAAAAGGCATAAATGGGTTTGATTTGTTCTTATTGATATATATTAATTCATTTTGACCTAATTTGGATTATTCGTTGTGAAGTGCACTTCTTTGAAGGCTTTTTTACTTTCTATATTTGTTTGATTTTAGGGACCCTTCATTTTCCAACTCCCTTCCTTATTGGCATTTTGAAAAAATTCTTGACTGCTTGAAACTTTACCACTTGCCTCATGGTTTTGATAATATTTTTTTCACCTCCTTGTTGCCTTTTGCATTCATGGAAATATTTTCATAAATGATCAATTGAAGATAAAGTGGCATCTTCGGTTGTCACATCACCTCGCATCTGGTATTTGACTTCACTAGTTGGAATTTCTTCCACATGACTTAGTGCATCATTTCGCATTCCAAATTGATTGTTTATCTCCTTCAATTGGTTTGATATATCCATTAATAAAGGAATGAATCATTAATTTATCATTTTATCCATTTTTTTATATAAATGAAAATAATTTCATTATTTTAATTATTTATAAAAACATTAGATTAATTTGAAAAACTTTACTTATTTTCTTATTTAAAACATCAAAATCCAAAAAATATAAACACTTTATTTTTATTGAATATTGTAAATAGAAAATTGTAAATATATTAAATTCTTTTAAAATAAAAAACGAAAAACAAATCATATATAAAAAATATCAAACCTAAAACTATGATATAATAAATAAGTGGAATTTACATCAAAGTCAATCCTATATCTAAAACTTCTAAAACCTAAGTCTAAAAACTATTCACATTATTTAAGACCTAGGTTATAGTCTAAGATCTTAAAAATTAAACCTAAACATAAAACCCAAAAAAATAAAAATAAAACCCAAAAAAACTAAACATAAAAAGCACAAAAATAAATCTTATGTATTAAACCTAAACTACAATACAAACACATCATTATAAAAATTCGATGGTTAATACATTTGATATAAAACTTTATTTAAAACCCACAAGAATTTTTTTCATAACCGTATTGTCATGTGATAGGTACATTGATTACCACGGGAAAATTTGAATCGACCACAGTTGTTGGAGAGGTAAATCCCCTCTGCGGACAGAGGTGATCCCTACTAGCCCTGATTGGGTCTAGAAACAATCAAGTCATGCTAAGACGCAGGTCTATAGTTACAAAATGACAAGAAATGACAAGTTTCCTACCTCAGGTCCTACGCGATGTTCATCGAAAGAAGGATGACGCTTCTCGTCCTCCGCTTCGACAGATCACGATCCTTCCACTTAGTGTGCCCGAACACCTGCACGCATGTGAAGAAACACAACGATTCACAACATAGAATCTAAATCTTGTAACTATAAATCAGTCAGAGAAGATGTAATTCATTGCATCGAAGATAAAGATACACGAATGAAACCATAATCAAAGTCGCTTATCATTAATAAAACAAAGGAACGATACAACCTTAAGCTATGACGCTAGATATTCCTTCGGTGGGGTCGAAAGTGGAGCACGTCTCAATGAAGCTCATCGGAAATGGGAAAAAGCTTTATCTCTTCGGCTTGGCTCTCAAAGGCTGTCTGGCGATAGTCTCCTTGCTACAGATTCAACTCCTAGTACTATGATCACTACTAGGACTACTAAGACTAGCTTGCAAAGGGAAAATGTCAAGATTATATAGATGGTGGAAGGGGAGTTGGGATCCATAAAATTGTGGGATTGGCCCTATCCTCAAGGAAGCTTCCATGATATGTGGAAAACCACTTCCCCTACATGGAGATCCGGAGCTACCTCCCAACTCATTTTAGAGACTCGTTTAGGAGTTGGTTGGAATCAAACTTTTGCCATTTATTTTTAAAAAAAAATCCTTATTAAGCTTGTCACAAGCAATACATTGGGATAGAGCTCCAGTTGGCACGCCCTCTTTGGTGGATTTACCCCATTGGCACAAGGGTTGAACTGGCTGGTCACGCCAAGGCCAAAAGGTCTATTTTTAGGGTTTTTCATGGGAAACTGTCTTTAGAGGAATGATTGTCCTTGTCAAGGGGGATGCCATGAAAGTGGTTTTAGGTTATGTCACTGCTCACAGGTCATAGAAAAATCCCTCCAATGTGTAGGACGGGGGATTGCAGGGATGGTGAAAAATTACTGTGTAACAGATGCCCCCTAAAGTATGAGGCCTGAGTGTTGTGTAACCAGCTCCAAAAATAGAAGAATAGAGATATCAACGCCTTAGAAATAAGCCAATTCGAGGGGGAAACCTCCAATACATTACATAAATGAACAATTATTGGATGATACAAATGAACAAAACCTCCTTCTATATATAGGAGTCCATGGGGCCACAATATAATCCTAGTGGGGCCACAATGTAATCCTAGCCGACCTGCACAATAATAATGTAAGGACACAATAATAAAAATATGGGAACACAGGAAATTTATAATAATAACAATAAGGGGGTTACACTAACAACAATAAGGGACTATAGTAGTAATATAGGGACTTAACATGCCCCTCTCCTTTAAACAACTGTTGTCCTCAACGCTGGATTATTTCTTGTTGCTTCTGTATAAAATTCTCATCCTCTCATGTGGAATCTTGTACAGGAAATTTATTTCACTTGTTGAGATACTTTAAAATTGATCATACTTGTCGAGTT
Organism: Pinus albicaulis; assembly: GCA_034641835.2. NCBI lineage: Eukaryota > Viridiplantae > Streptophyta > Pinopsida > Pinales > Pinaceae > Pinus > Pinus albicaulis. The sequence continues at coordinate 426,449,806 of CM076581.1, read as the reverse complement.
CTTGTTTCTGTGACTTCTTTAGAAATTCTTTCGATGGGATGTTGATCTTCCTGTTGTTTCATTAGATTCTGCACCAAAGTTGGGTTATCCTTTGAGAGTTGGATAACTTGTTGTTGATGCTCGCTGTGATCTTCCACTAATTTATCATCCATATTAGCTATTATTTGATCCTTTAAACCATCCAACTTAGCCTCCATTTCTGCTTTTAAACCATCTATTTCATCTTCGATTTCTCTTCGTAATATCGAAACTTGTTGCACTTGGTACCGTAATTTTGATATCTTATACTGCAATTCTTCCTCTTCATGCATCATTGTATAGATTTCTGAGGGCTTAATGGGTATGTAATTATTTTTTGGAGGCATTATATAACCCAATGCTAATAAATATTCTTCAATATGCCCTTGGAATCACTTCAAACTGCTTTCTCAAACAAACGTTATGCAATTTTAAAAAACAAATACACACCTTTTTCTTGCTTTTGAGGCGCTCGATATTGAAATTGGATTATCTATGTGATTTCAGTACTTCAATATTTGAATTTTGGTACCAATGTATCCCTATAAATTATCTTTCGAATGCCATAGGTCTGACTTGATTTGGATTCTCCAAGACAAAGTTGTGTCCAATCTCCCACAATGACCTAATTATGGACTGTTTCAGTAGAGCGAACTTGTACGACTTTCCACGTGTCACTTTTTCGTCCTTTGTCTCTAAAATAGATAGCCAAGAAACTAAATTCTGTGCACTTGTGACAAATTTTTAAGGCACTCCAATATGATTCCCAGAGAGAGCGTTATTGAACTTTTCCCACGATCACCTCTTTGAGATGAAATTCAGGAGCCTGAAAAAGCACTACCTTCCACAGATCATATCTCCAAAAATATTGCGAACCAAGCTCTGAAATTTTTTGACGAATTTCCTCAAGATTTTAGCTTCGCACCATATGAATTTCAGATTCTGAACCTTCGTAGAAAAAAATTTATAGCGAAAATTCCACGATGACCTGTTTAGGAGCTTGAAAAAAGACTTAACTTCCACAGATGATATCTCCGAAAATATTGCGAACCAAGCTCTGAAATTTTTAGAAAATCGTCCTCAGGATTTCAGCTTTGTACCCTAAAATTTTTAGCTTCTGAAACTTCGTAGAAAAAAATTTATAGCGAAAATTCCACGATGACCTGTTTGGAGCAGCGAAACCCTAGAATCCAAACCTCTGATACCAAATGTTGTGTAACCAGCTCCAAAAATAGAAGAAAAGAGATATAAACGCCTTAGAAATAAGCCACTTCGAAGGGGCAACCTCCAATACATTACATAAATGCACAATTCTTGGATGATACAAATGAACAAACCCTCCTTCTATATATAGGAGTCCATGGGGCCACAATATAATCCTAGTGGGGCCACAATGTAATCCTAGGCGACCTAACAATAATAATGTAAGGGCACAATAATAACAATATGGGGGTTACAGGGGTACAATAATAACAATAAGGGGGGCTACACTAACATAATAAGGGGCTACACTATTAATATAGGGACTTAACATCGAGAGAGAGAGAGAGCGGGTGAAATGCTTTACGAGAATGTGCCCAACTAAAAACACTGCCATCAAAAAACCTGCATAGACAAGTACAAATGATATCTCAAATACATGATATGTGGTATGGGCAAAAACATCCATAATAGAGTATACAATAATCAGGATCCAAGGTATGGACGCAGCCATCTAGAAAGGATCAATAAGCAGACTTAGGTATGGTCACAACCATCCAATCAATGAATCATGTAACCAATCATGATAACCCACAAAATCTACAACCTGGATTCCATCAGAAAAAACCTAGGGTCTTGTGCTCCATCTCGACCTGAACAAAGTACAAGTCCTAGCATGTGAATATGTGAGCTGGAGTCGAACATGCGAGAACATCGTCTGATTACTAGCTAATGATGAAAGTTGTTAACAGATGCGAGAGGAACCACCAATAATGAAGATGGCCCTCAAGGTACTATAGGTACAATCCACGGAATGTGAACAGTGAGCTGGCATCAAACACCCGCAGAATCATTCGATCGAAGGCTAGTGATGAAAACCTTGCGTCGAATGCGAAGAACCTACCATTGAGGCATGCAGGCTCTAAGGTACCTGAAGGGAGCCTCTAGATCAGCTTCCTGGATAATGAGCTGAAGTCGATAGGAAGTGACCTTGATCGAAGGTGGGCCATAGTTTTTCCCACATCATAGACGCGAGATAGAGGAATATAATGTTTGTGAATCAGGATCAGTAGAGAATCAGAGGAGGGTTGAAACTGCAAAGGTCAACTTCTCTTGAACATATCGGCGGCACGACACTGGATTTCGCAGTATTTGACATCAAAAGATCTGAGGTCATGATGAAGAGGCAAAGAGAAGATGAGTGGTAAAAAAGGATTACCCAAACCCATGGAGGCAAGCAGAAAATGAGGTGAGATGTCCCCAACCTGACACGAATGTAGACAAGTGCCATGTTCAGGAGCGACATACTGCCGACACGACGATGATACTGGTTTCATTTTTTCCCCACCATTTCTGGTGAGTACCTCTATATTTTTACACAATCTTGAAGAGGATACCATATTCTTGTCATATAAGTTTGTCCTTCGGACAAATCCAACCTAGTACATTTAACAAGCCCTAGGAAGGAGAAACTCGAGTATCGTCATTATGATGGAATCCGATGTCATCAGGGTTTAACGAGTCTGAAAAAGGAAGAACTTGGCGTATTTTCATGTTTAGAGAGTTTGAAAAGACAGTGGAAAAGTAAAATCCAATAGTCCCTTTTCATAGATAGTTCCTCAGATCCGAAAAGGTAGAAAACTATGTCTGAGAAAACCTCCTAGTCGTGATCGGCTAGGGTATTCCTTTTTCGTAAATAATATATCCCAGCCCGAAAAATGGGTAAACGTATACTGGGTAGATGTCGTTTCGCAGCCAATTTAACGAGATCAAAATGACAAGAGACTCGGCAATATTTTCATGTTTAGAGAGTCAGAAAAGAGCTGAAAGGTGACTCCTCCTGGAGGAACGAGTGGTATAAAGGGTAGCAACTTGTTCCGGTAATGGTGGAATTGCTCTGAACAAATAAAGTTCAAGAGGATGGCTAACAAGACCACTCATCACAATGGTTCCTCAGGAACGGGTAAACAACCAAGTGAAGGCATATGATCGGCCAAGCAGATAGTGACGATGGAGTGAGAAAACCAAGGCTCATATGGCAAAATAGGCTGATAAAATGGCAATCACAAGAGGTAAAATAGGAATGGTTGCATTTTTACACAAGCTTGAAGTCATAAAACCCTGCTTGAAGTTGATTTCATTTTTACACAAGCTTAAAACAGAGATAAACTATGCTTAAAACCAGTTTCATTTTTACACAAGCTTGAAACGGAAACAAACCATACCTGAAAAAGTAAGCATGCCCCCAACATGGTGACTCAATTCCAGGTACATGCCCCCAAGCTTCAGTCCATATGAAAGGCAGATGGAGTGAAGGTTCAAGTTACGAAGTCAATAGAAAGACTCGACTAGGATTTTACGAGATCTCATCAAAGACTCAAATTGAACAGGAACGTGTTTCATTATTTTAACGAGGTTGAAACCTTAAAAGAACTATCCTAAAATGACCTTGTTTCATTCTTTAAGGAGCTTGACACAAGAAAACGAACTCTTCTCTGATGAGCTTGTTTCATTTTTTAAGGAGCTTGACACAAGAAAATGAACTCTGCTCCGAAGACAACTCATCATGATGAACAAGAAGTCATGGCTTCCAATAGTTCTGCACTGGATGGGAGAACAACATCTCAAAAATCAAGACCCAATGCCCCCAGCACACTATGCACAACGGCATCATCACTGAGTACAGGCATGGGGTAGGTATCCGCATAGTTGACCTGTGGTGGGGCAGATACAATGGGTGGATAAAAACCAGGAAGGGATGATGGAGGGCCAGCTGCCACATCAGGACCAAAGAACGAAAGATGATCAATGGTCATGATCCATCCTTCTAGTGGAAAATAGACCACACAGAAAAGGGAGGAGACAAGCGCTCCCATGGCATAAGTATAATCACGCCCCAAGAGTAGATTGAAATCTAAGGGGCCTAGAACAACCATCACGTCCATATGGATGGTTTTACCTCCCAAAGTAACAAGTAACCTTGGAAGGATCCCTAACGGTTTACTAGTTCTTCTGTTGAATGCCAACAGATTCTGCGTAACAGGCACGAGTGGCGGCAAACCGAAAGCTTTCCAAGTAGTTGAGGATAGAAAACTAACAGATGCAACTTCATCTATAATAGTGATAGGTACGACCAGACCAGAGGTTTGTATCGTTATCTCGAAAGGCACATAAGATGGAAGGCAGTATCCCGCAAATCGATTCCAATCAAAGGAAGTGACTAAACTACTCGGAGGGGCTACCATCGAACTGATATGGTCTTCCCTTGGTGTTACAGTAGAAGAAGGAGCATCCTCCACGACCTCCATCTCGAACCTCCATCACAGGAGGCGGAGGAGCAACTTCTTGAGGTATAGGGACAGGAGACTCTTTCTCCAAGTTCGAAGAATCTGAAGAAACCAAAAGAACATGAGGAGTGTAAGGTCCACTCTCAATGGAAAATACTTGGTGCACCATAGATGGAGCCAGCTCAACCGATCCCACGTCCAACAGTTGGTCGGGAACGGATTTCTGAATTTGAATTTCCGTGGGAGTGGGATTGACCAAGGATGACTCCTGACCAACCATAGGATATGCTGGTGGAGGACTCAAAGAAACCCGTTTATAACCAGCCGGGAGGCATGGTGTAGAAATAGTTGAGTTTTCCAAAACTCGCTTGGCTTCATCCATATACAGACAAAGGTGAATGGCATGGTGCCCCCCACACAACTTACATGGATTGGTGATCTTACCCTGCTTCTTAAGAGATTTACCAACACTAGCTGAAGACATGCCCCCAACCTGACTCCCAGAAGCCAAAGGCAATGGCAGATGACCGTTGGACCATGCTTTGAGCACCTTGGGAATGCCAGGGTAGTCTCGAAGAAGATGGTTTCCCTGACACAACATGCAAGGGAACTTGAATTTCCATGGAGGGTCAGAAGGTGCATCAATGGAAGGCTTCTTAGGCACAATAGCCGTAGAGCTAGCCTCTCCTTTATCTAACTTCTTCTTCTTCTTCTTAGCCACCTGGTTACTCGAATTCAGACTTTCACCAGGTGAAGTAGAAGAGGAGGACGAAGAAACAGGCAAAGAAGGGGAGAGGTCCACCTTCAAATAAACATGATGTTGTTCAGGTGGAGGAGATGGTTGAGCAGAGATCGAGACATTCAGGACCATCGAGGTTGAAAAAAACCAAACAGGAAACCCAACAGTTAACCCAGGGAGGGACAACGTTGCCATGTACGGAGCACCAACATTCCCAAAAGGAGGAAAATGATTCGGATTCCCATCGAAGGAGATTCCTTGGTTGGTAAAATCCGGAAAAGTTGCCATTAGGAACAAATCTTGAACAACACCCTAAGGAAACTAACTTTAACCAGGAATATTTCGTGGGCAGTTAATTTTTAAAACATTGAAACAAAACTCTGTTGTTTCATCTTTTAAGAGTCGAGAAACAGGCAAAAGGTGACTCTCGCTTTCAGATTAGAAACAAGCGTGAAAGGACAAGCGCTTGATGATCTTTTCAAATTTAATGAGTCAGAAAAGATCGAAATGACTACTCTAGAACTCTAGGCAAGAGGGTGTACCAGATATCCGTGAACTACAATATACACCTTGGTTAAAAAATGAAAGAGAAATCAACCAAGGACTTGACGCACATGCAGGCAATCTCCTCGAATGCTGTGTCCGGTGTATCATGGGTATAAGGCAGCAGAATCGGCTTCCTACGGATAAAGGATAGCAACCTAGTGGGGTATCTCTTTATATACTCGATGGTATGGGGAGCACAAGTTTGTACTAGTGCTGTCTAAAGCCAAGAGGCGAACAATAACTACTAGGTTTAACGACGCTAGAACACGTCACTAGCCTAGACCTCTAGATATTTCGTTAATGTTTCAATGATGCCTTAAGGTAAATTGAATAAATTTTGGATTTTATCTTCAATTATGTTTCAATTTTAGGCCCTACTGAATGTTATGTCTCAAAAATCCTCTAAATGCACACTACATGCCACAATATATCACTTTGTTCGATGAATAGCTAACTACGGGAAGGTTGAGAGCTTTCCAAACAATAACAAAATGATCACAAAAAAACCATTACTGTCTCTAATGCACACTAATGAAACTAAAAACTTTTCCTTTAGAGTTATATAACATTAATAATGCAGAAAAGTTTTCAATTTACACTAACTAACCAAAAGCAAAAGAATTGATTTTGTATTTTCAATGTTTTAAGAGAAAAATGAACTAAACAAAATGAAAACTAATAAAGTGAACGATTTGAGAAGTGGTAGAAAAAGAGTAAGGAAAAGCAAGTTCACTGAATACAAAATACACAATCAGTCCTCAAACCGATAGAGAAATCCCTCAAATCAAAGAGGAATCCCCAAAGACTCATACGAATCGTGTGATCTAGGCTCGAAATGAGACAAGCAAAACTCGAATGAGAAAGATAACAATCACTCAAATAACACAATAACACGATGTAAAACTACCAAACGAATGCAAGGAAGAAAAAACGAAGTTGACTGAACAAACAAAAACCAAAAACTCCCACGGAAGGCTGAGCACACTATAGCACCTAGATGCCCTAGGGCTAGAATGTAAAACCGATAGTAGAGGGCAAACAACTGGAGGATGGAGCTCACACACAGTCAATCAAGACTTCAGGACACTTAGACAGTTGAAAAAATGACACCAAAACCATAAATCAAGCTCAGAAGGCTCAGAAACAAGCAAACCCTAGCACCACACAGGATTGGCGCGACTGTCTGGCTGCATCTAGTGCCAGAACAGAATTGGTGCAGGGGCCTAACCAGCAACAAGCGCCATTTGGCACGACTGTCAGGGAAAAAAGCACGCTAGTCGAGTTTACTAATGACAAAACATAAAAAAGAGCAAACAGGGAGTAAATCAGGTATGGTGGGAGCTGAAAAAAGGCTTTACACCAGAAAGAGACAGACCAGAGGAGTAGATCAAATAGACAAAAGCCAAAACAACCGAAAGAGACAAGACAAACTCCAATCAACGTCTCCCCAGCGGAGTTGCCAGTTCGTTGGAGAGGTAAATCCCCTCTGTGGACAGAGGCGATCCCTACTAGCCCAGATCGGGTCTAGCAACAATCAAGTCACACTATGATGTTGGTCTCTAGTTACAAAATGACAAGAAATGACAAGTTTCCTACCTCAGGTCCTACGCAATGGTCGTCGAAAGAAGGATGACGCTTTCCGTCATCTGCTTCAACAGATCACGATCCTTCCGATTAGCACGTTCGAACACTTGCACGCATGCAAAGAAACACAATGATACACATCATAGAATCTAAATCTTGTAACTATACATCAGTCAGAAAAGATGTAATTCATTGCATCAAATATAAAGATACACGAATGAAACCATAATCAAAGTCGCTTATCATTAATAAAACAAAGGAATGATAAAACCTTAAGTTCTGAAGCTGGATCTTCCTTCGGTGGGGTCGACAGTGGAGCACGTCTCAATGAAGCTCATCGGAAATGGGACAAAGCTCTCTCTCTTCGGCTTGGCTCTCAAAGGTTGTCTGGCGATAGTCTCCTTGCTACAAATTCAGTTCCTAGTAATATGATCACTACTAAGACTACTAAGACTAGCTTGCAAAGGGGAAATGTCAAGCTTATATAGATGGTGGAAGTGGAGTTGGGATCCCTACAATTGTGGGATTGGCTCTATCCTCAAGGAAGCTTCCATGATAGGTGGAAAACCACTTCCCCTACATGGAGATCCGAAGCCAAACCTCCCAACTCATTTTAGAGACTCATTCAGGAGTTGGTTGGAATCAAACTTCCGCCATTTATTTTTAAAAAACAATCCTTATTAAGCTTGGCGTGAGCAATACACTGGGACAGAGCGCCAGTTGGTGCGCCCTCTTTGGTGGATTTCCCCCATTGGCACGAGGGCTGAACTGGCTGGTCGCGCCAAGGCTAAAAAGTCTATTTTTAGGGTTTTTCATAGGAAACTATCTTCAGAGGAATAATTTTCGTTGTCAAGGGGGATGCCATGAAAGTGGTTTCAGGTTATGTCACTGCTTACAGGTCATAGAAAAATCCCTCCAATGTGCGGGACGGGGGATTGCAGGGACGATGACAAATTACTGTGTAACAGCAGTATGTAAAACAAATCAAATTTGTGTTAGCCAACATTGGTTACCACGTGGACCGCCAACAAATATTTTATACAATATGTCACGCCACAACCATCGGAACTGACTGCAAACAAAGCTGTCAGAACACCCATTCACATGCCAACAGCCCATTCAATGCGTGCAGTAATGCTGACTGCCAGGGCTCAAATTTTAATACATATCTCTAATTTGGGTTTTGTTAAATAGATTTTAGCACTAAAGTGGGGATCTTTATCCCTAAATATAATGATGATATGTGGAGATAGGGATTCGAATCCCTGGTCACATTTTTTAGCCCAACCAAGTGCATTTTCTAGTAAAGAGAAATTCAGAAGCAACATTATAAAAGCCATCATAAATACATTTGATTGAGGGGGAAAATTCCTTGAAATCAGTTTTTCAACGGTTTGAAGGAGACGCTACAGGATCAATAGGAGAAGGGATCGCGATCCAACATAGGGGATTCTTTGCTATCATTCAATCTGCACTTATGCATTTCTGTTTTGTGTAGAGGAGGTGATTGTAAAGATTGTAAGAGATTTTTTGGCCTTTGTAATATTTCTTAGCATTTCTGCATGTAATAAAATATTAGGTATCAAATTCTCAATGACTGCATATTTTGTAAGCAAACCTTTGGCATTATTTTGAATTTCCATTCATGAGTATTTCTACCTGAATACTAAATTTTTGTTTGTGTCCAGGTTTTGTAATTGATTTTTATTTCTATTCTAAAACATATTTCTTATTGATACTTAATATTTCTATTGGTTCAATTTTGATATGATTTGAAGCTTTACATGAGCTATCTCCAAGAGGCAGAATGAAATCGGATCTATAACGAATTCACTGAAATATATCTGCAATTAAATAATAATTTCTTATATTTAATTCGTAAATGTATTTTTCTTTTATCTCATTAATTAATATGAATTCCTTCTTTTAGCTAATGAAAACTACATGGCGAATTCGATCATAAACGAGTCCTTCCCCCTATTTTATAATCGATTTCGATTTCTATTCTAAAATATATTTCTTATTGATACTTAACATTTCTGTTGGTTCAATTTTGATATGATTTGAAGGTTTTCACGAGCTATCTCCAAGAGGCAGAATGAAATCAGATCTATAACAAATTCACTGAAATATATTTGTGATTAAATAATAATTTCTTATATTTAACTTTCAAATGTATTTTTCTTTTATCCCATTAATTAATATGAATTTCTTCTTTTAATTAATGGAAACTACATAGTGAATTCAATCATAAACCTGTATTTCCCCTATTTTTATTTAATTTGCTCTCAGATTAAGAGAGGGCTATCCCATCTTAGTCCGAGATAGGATTTTCATTTTAGATTAATTTTGTATTTGTAAATGATCTCAACATAAAAGTCATTTTTAGTTAATGGCAAACACCTTGGTTTTTCAATGGCAAGGTCGAGTCCTTATATTAGTTAAACTCCCTGATTGATTTTAATCATTATTTGAAATATTAAGAAATCAATCATTAAAATAATGTAATATCTTGTATATTAATTTATTTGTTTTTAAACAATAACACATAATATTAGAGTTACTTTTCTTTTCTTTTTTTTTAGAGTTAACTTTAGCATACTAGTTATTAATTAGTTTTCTAACATTAACTTTCAATAAATAATAATAACCTAAAAGAATTAGAATAATTTTAATTTCACTTAGGTAGTATATTTAATTAGAAAAAATATCTGATTTTATTAATTGTTTACTTAGAATAATAATAATAGTATTTAGTTAACATTCATTTCATAGGTTATCAAAGATATATTATAATAAACTAGAATTATTATTAGAATCATATTAGTAATATTTAGCAATATATTATAGTATAAGGTATAGTTATTTGCATAGTATAGTTAGTTAATTAGCATAATAACATAGGATATATATTAGTTTAGATTTGACATATGAGATAAATAGGAATACTTTAGCACTTAACAAAGACTTTAACGATAAATGTAGCATTAATAGTGTGTTACTTTAGGATTAATAGATAGTATTAAACTAACAAGTTTCATAGGGATAACATTATCATAGTGTCATTTAGGATTAATAATTCACAGTAATTTAATAATATAAAGTCAATTAGGTTAGAATAGTTAGGCTAATTATAAGACTAAATTAGTCGTGGCTTGGCTGAGCCCTAGATCATCTTAAGGATCAAATCTCTTGCCTAATCAGCAAGAGAGCTGATCTGATATCTCTTCTCCATAAATGAATGAAAGTTATATTTTAAGTAACCAGAGTTTGGGAAAAGGTAACTGGACATAATTTAAGCAGTCAGAGCCACTACTCCAAATGGAAAAGGAGCTGCTTTAAGCTCCGGACCATGTGGTTATCCCCCAATGTTGTTGCAGCAATTTTCGGGGCTTCAACATTTTTGGCGCCAGAAGGAGGCCCTAAGCTAGTTAATCTACATGAAATCTTGTTTTAACATTTTTAACTAGCCATGGCTCCTATTTGTATTCCTACATTGGGTCATGCTTTTAGTTCGCGCAAGCCTACTAGAGGTATACGCAAGAGACAACTTGAATCAATATATGAACTGCAATATGACGGTGAGAATTTCTATTCTACTTTAGATCATGTTGATCAATTTATACATAAATGCAAATGTTTCAACATCACTAAAGACGATGAAATTTGCAGGTTATTCACTCTCACACTTCAAGGAAGGATTCAAGAATGGTACAAGATCCTCCCAGCTAAGTGTATTCACTCTTGGAATCACTTCATGCAGGTATTTTTTTTTTGCTCATCACAATTACAACTATGAGAAGTTGTGCTTAGAATTTGATGAATTACAATCTTTGATAATGAAACTGTTAGCGAACTTTCTGATAGATTTATGTTATTATGCTACAAATTTCATTATGACAATTTACCTCCTAAGAAAATTTTGACTGAGAAATTTACTTCTGTTGTTCAAAAACATAATATAAAAACTTATATGGAACACAAAAAAGAATCTCCAACATTGAATCTTGTTTCTATTATTGATCTTATTGAATCCTTAAATGAAACTTTTAATCTGTCTCAACCATCAACATCAGGAGAGAATCTTATATCTGAAGACGTTTTTATGGTACCTCCCAATGTTTATGATAATGAGTCAAATTCAATAGAATCGAATTCTATACAACAACAAGAAAATGAGCTAAAATCTATTGCGATAACATATGACACATCATTAATTCAAGGAAACAAAAATGTTCATCTTGAAGAAAATTTACCTAACTTACATTACAATTATCATTATTTGCAACCTAATCATTGTATGTGTCAACCTATTGGAATATTTGCTGGTTCAAAACTTAAGAATGAATTACATCATAAAATGCGAGGGGTATTTTTAAATGATCAATTACTTATCAATATGAATATGGAAACCTTTATCCATCCTTTCTACAATATTCAAGATACCTACAAATCATTTGAAAAGGATGTGATATTTAATAATTACAATATTCAAGAGTTTAGATTAGTTGATAAGTTCAAAATTGCCCCCTTCTATTATGATTTAGATCATCAAACTCTATTACAATTTTTCAATATTAATCATGAGTTGGTTAGTTTTCTTAATTATGATGTATACATAATAGATTCCTTTAAGGATTTTCCTTCTTTTTCTCTTTATGACGACGATCAACGTTTCATAAGGGAAAATGACAATTTCTGTAAAAGCCTAGAAAAAATTGATGTTAATACTTCTATTGCACAATTTTCAAAATTAGAACCTTGGTGGATCCTTAAAGGTAACATCTCTAACCCGTTAGATTGTACATATTTTGATAAATTTTATTTTCAGTTAGAAAATCATTTTAGCATAAAATTTTCTAATTATAAATTTCTTCTATTTTCATTCTTAGGAATTAACATGTATAAATATTCTAGGATTTTTGTATATAATTTAATAATTAAGATTTATATTTTTCTAACACATGTAATGTATATTTTTGTAGGAAGTAAAATTAGTGCTTGGTTACATTGGAAATATGACTATACCTAGTCATTTTCCCTCAAAAGATTTAGAGTAGGAATAAATTTAATTTTGTTTCATATTTTTGTTGTTTTCCAAATAATGCAATTATGATGAATAAGGATGGGACCCTATCAGACACTTAGTTGGCATTCTTCTCATTTTTGATGTTTTCATTAACAAAACAATTTTTTACATTTGATAAATGATAAAGCCCACATTTTAAAATGTTAACTCAAATATAAGGTCCATTTCCACTTTTTACTCATATAATTGCAATAGCATTTAAATTTACATTTTAAATAATGTTTAATAAAAATAATTCACAAGATCAAATGATGACATACAATATTTTATTATCTTACTTTATTCATATGTCAATTCATTTTTATCATGTGAAGAATTCTTATAGCATCGCTTAGTTTTTAGATTCAATAAATCATGATTTTCAACATATCCTAACTAAGAGATAAATATGACTAATCTTGCCTATTTTTATATACTCTTCATATGAAGATGCCAAGATTCACAAGGTAAATTGGTATGCATTTTTCTCAGGTCTGTGTACATGTTGATCTTCATTTCTCCTTTGTTCCTTTCTTTTATCTTCTCTTTTAGTTATATTTTCTTATCCTTGTTTTCTTTCTTTTGCAGGTTTTTATGAGTGCAATTTGAGGATTTGGTTTTGCTAGCAAAAGAAATTCAGAAAAAAAAATCACCATGAATCATATAGGGAATTCCTTTTCCTTTTCCAAATTTTGCTTCTTACTTCATTTATAATTCTTTTTGAAAACTAATTGTTAGTCTTACTTTTTAAAATATCATCGTTAAAAGACTTACAAAATAAGTTTTAAGAAAAATTGGCAAAAATTCCTATTAAAACATTTGAATAAAAACTTTAAAACTACATTAATGCTTTTAAAATAGGAGCAGCACTTAACAAACATCTTACAAGATAACATTTTTAATTTTAAAACATATTCATCATTATATACTTTTTATCTTGTAAAGATGTTTCTCATGATCTATTCTCTTTATGATATTCTTTATGGTTTGCTATCTTTTATTTAAATTGATCTGATTTTAATAAACTTAGGAACAAGATAACTCTTTTAAAAAATAAAAAATAAAATAAAATTAAAAAATAAAATAAAAAATAATAATAAAAATGACAATAACTTAACCTGATGAATATTTGAAAACACAAACTTAATGTTTTGTCAAAACATCATCATCTTGTTTGAGTTGTTTTCTTAAAAGCTTGTTTGTCTTCATTCTTAGTTCTTTCATTTTAAATTTTTGCCCTTTTCAATAGAGTTCATTTCACGATAGATCATTTTCAATTACTTTGAAAATCCTCATACATTTTCTTTTAGTGGTATTATCAATTGTTAGTAAGAGGAATTTTTCTATTCAACTTTGGTTTCATTCATGGGAAATTATTAACTCTATATTTAAAGAGAATTCTAGGGTTAAAGAAAGAATATCGAGTTAATTTTCAAAATTTCTTCCATTCAGATTTTAATTTAAAACTCTAAATATTTATTTTACTATCATTTTGATGATCTCAAACTATAACATAAGAGTTTATTTTTATGACAGCTTATCTTAAAAATTAGCTTTAGCTAAATTAGCACAAGCAATATCAAAATTTTAGCTTTTAAACTCTTTCATGTCATCCCAAATCTCTTAAAGAGATAATTTGTCTCCCCATCTATTATCGCCAATTATCAGAGCATAAATTAAAAGCTACAAAGAATATGAAAAATAGGGGGTCTCTGTACAGAGCCAACCTACCATGATCATAGGTTCTGATAATTATGACATTGTCAATATGATTACCACATCAGGATAATGTCTTACGACTTCACGTTGTAAGACAAGAGGTCTCATCACGAGCCGGATTGCTCATGACTATCAGAACTTGTGAATGGCTCACCAAGCCAGGGCAATGGCTCTCAGGTTTTTAATAAAATAAAATTTTCTCTGAATATTTAAATATTACATGAGATACTGAAATTTTTGGGCTAAGAGGTAACCCTGCCGAGGCTATGGATGCTTGCTGGCAGCAGTGGTCCTACCTATGATTATAAGAGTTCATCTTTATCACTAAACAAAACAACATGTTTGTGTTCTTTAAGTTTAAGTTGTCATTAAATAGTTGTCTGTAATTAGCTCTCTTATAATCAATATTTACAAGATATGAAAACTGATAGTATTTGATTTCATTTAAGAGTTTCGAAGAAAAGTATGAATCTTAGTAATTTGATTTAATTTAACTTCTGTTTCTTTTTTAGAATTTTATTATTAATTCGAACAGAGATAAATGGTTCTTCCCAGTATGTCGCCAATTGTTGTGGTGAAATACAACACCCCCATTTTTCACTTATAAATGAAAAATGGGGACCCTTTTAAATGATTACTTGATAGTACTACTATTAAAATTTGAAAATGAGAAAAGACCTAAATGGGTTCGATTTGTTCTTATTGATCTATATTAATTCGTTTTGACCTCATTTGGATTATTCATTGTGAAATGCACTTCTTTGAAGGCTTTTTTACTTTTTATATTTGTTTGATTTAGGGACCCTTAATTTTCCAACTCCCTTCCTTATTGGCATTTTGAAAAAATTCTTGACTGCATGAAACTTTACCACTTGCCTCATGGTTTTGATCATATTTTTTGCACCTCCTTGTCGCCTTTTCATTCATGGAAATATTTTCATAAATGATCAATTGAAGATAAACTGGCATCTTCAGTTGTCATATCACCTCACATCTAGTATTTGAATTCACTAGTTGGCATTTCTTCCACATGTCTTAGCACATCATTTCGCATTCCACCTTGATTTTTTATCTCCTTCACTTGGTTTGATATATCATTTAATAAAGGAGTGAATCATTAATTTATCATTTTATCCATTTTTGTATATAAATGAATATAATTTCATTATTTTAATAATTTATAAAAACATTAGATTAATTTGAAAAAATATATTTCTTTTCTTATTTAAAACATGAAAATAAAAAATAAAAACACTTCATTTTTATTGAATATTGTAAATATATTAAATTCTTTTAAAATAAAAAACACAAAACAAATCATATATAAAAAATATGAAACCTAAAACTATGATATAATAAATAAGTGGAATTTACATCAAAAGTCAATCCTAGATCTAAAGCTTCTAAAACCTAAGTCTAAAAACTATTCACATTATTTAAGACCTAGGTTATAGTCTAAGATCTTAAAAATTAAACCTAAACATAAAACCCAAAAACCTAAAAATAAAACCCAAAAAAACTAAACATAAAAAGCACAAATATAAATCTTATGTATTAAACCTAAACTACAATACAAACACATCATTATAAAAATTCGATGGTTAATACATTTGATATAAAGATTTATTTAAAACTCACAAGCATTTTTTTCATAACCATATTGTCATGTGATAGGTACATTGATTACCACGGGAAAATTTGAATCGACCGCAGTATGTAAAACAAATCAAATTTGTGTTAGCCAGCATTGATTACCACATGGACCGCCAACAAATATTTTATACAATATGTCATGCCGCAACCGTTAGAACTGACTACAAACAAAGACACCAGAACACTCGTTCACATGCCAACAACCCATTCAATGCACGCGGTAATTCTGACCGGTAGGGCTCATATTTTAATACATATCTTTATTTTGGGTTTTGTTAAATATATTTCAACACTAAAGTGAGGATCTTTATCCCTAAATATAATGAGGATATGCGGAGATACGGATTCAAATCCCTGGTCACATTTTTTAGCCCAACCAAGTGCACTTTTTGGTAAAGATAAATTTAGAAGAAACATTATAAAAGCCATCAGAAATACATTTGATTGAGGGGGAAAATTCTTGAAATCAGTTTTTCAACGGTTTGAAGGAGACACTACAGGATTAGAAGGAGAAGGGATCACGATCTAGCATAGGGGATTCTTTGGTATCATTCAATTTGCACTTTGCATTTCTGTTTTGTGTAGAGGAGGTGATTGTAAAGATTGTAAGAGATTTTTTGGTGTTTGTAATATTGCTTATCATTTCTGCATGTAATAAAATCATAGGTCTCAAATTAACAATGACTGCATATTTTGTAAGCAAAGCTTTGGCATTATTTTTGAATTTCCATTCATGAGTATTCCTACCTGAATACTGAATTTTTATTTGTGTCCAAGTTTTGTAATTTATTTCGATTTCTATTCTAAAACATATTTCTTTTTAATACTTAGCATTTTTGTTGGTTCAATTTTGATATCATTTGAAGCTTTGCAGGAGCTATCTCCAAGAGGCAGAACGAAATCGGATCTATAACGAATTCACTAAAATATATCTGCAATTAAATAATAATCTCTTATATTTAATTCATAAATGTATTTTGCTTTTATCTCATTAATTAATATTAATTTCTTCTTTTAGTTAATGAAAAATACATGGCGAATTTGATCATAAACTAGTCCTTCCCCCTATTTTATAATCGATTTCGATTTCTATTCTAAAATATATTTCTTATTGATACTTAATATTTCTGTTGGTTCAATTTTGATATGATTTGAAGCTTTGCAGGAGCTATCTCCAAGAGGCAGAACGAAATCGGATCTATAACAAATTCACTGAAATATATCTGTGATTAAATAATAATTTCTTATATTTAATTCGCAAATTTATTTTTCTTTTATCTCATTAATTAATTTGAATTTCTTCTTTTAGTTAATGAGAACTACATGGAGAATTCGATCATAAACCAGTCCTTCCCCCTATTTTATAATCGATTTCGATTTCTATTCTAAAATATATTTCTTATTGATACTTAACATTTCTGTTGGTTCAATTTTGATATGATTTGAAGCTTTGCAGGAGCTATCTCCAAGAGGCACAACAAAATCGGATCTATAACAAATTCACTGAAATATATTTGTGATTAAATAATAATTTCTTATATTTAACTCGCAAATGTATTTTTCTTTTATCCCATTAATTAATATGAATTTCTTCCTTTAATTAATGGAAACTACTTAGTGAATTCAATCATAAACCTGTCTTTCCCCTTTTTTTATTTAATTTTCTCTCGGATTAAGAGAAGGCTATCCCATCTTAGTCCGAGATGGGATTTTCGTTTTAGATTAATTTTGTATTTGTAAATGATCTCAACATAAAATTCCTTTTTAGTTAACGGAAAACACCTTGGTTTTCAATGGCAAGGTCGAGTCCTTATATTAGTTAAACTCCTTGATTGATTTTAATCATTATTCGAAATATTAAGAAATCAATCATTAGAAATAATGTAATATCTTTTATATTAATTTATTTGTTTTTAATCAATAACACATAACATTAGAGTTAATTTTCTTTTCCTTTTTTTAGAGTTAAATTTAGCATACTAGTTATTAATTAGTTTTCTAACATTAACTTTCAAGAAATAATAATAACCTAAAAGAATTAGAATAATTTTAATTTTACTTAGGTAGTATATTTAATTAGACTGATTTTATTAATTGTTTACTTAGAATAATAATAATGGTATCTAGTTAACATTCATTTCATAGGTTATCATAGATATATTATAATAAACTAGAATTATTATTAGAATCGTATTAGTAATATTTAGGAATATATTATAGTAAAAGGTATAGTTATTTACATAGTATAGTTAGTTAATTAGCATAATAACATAGGATGTATATTAGTTTATATTTGACATATGAGATAAATAGGAATACTTTAGCACTTAACAAAGACTTTAGCGATAAATGTAGCATTAACAGTGTGTTACTTTAGGATTAACAGATAGTATTAAACTAACAATTTTCATAGGGATAACATTATCATAGTGTCATTTAGGATTAACAATTAACAGTAATTTAATAATATAATGTCAGTTAGGTTAGAATAGTTAGGCTAATTATAAGACATAACTTAGTCGTGGCTTGGCTGAGCCCTAGATCAGCTTAAGGATCAACTCTCTTGCCCAGTCAGCAAGAGAGCTAATCTGATATCTCTTCTCCGTTAATGAATGAAAGTTATATTTTAAGTAATCGGAGCTTGGGAAAAGGTAAATAGACCTAATTTAACCAATCAGAACCACTACTCCAAATGGAAAAGGAGCTTCTTTAAGATCCGAACCGAGTACTTATCCCCCAATGTTGTTGCAGCGATTTTTGAGGCTTCAACACCTCCCTAAAAAAATTGTTGTTCCAGGTAGAATTGTGGCACTAAAGGAGGTTGATGTCCTTGGAAAGACAGTTACCCTAGCATAGGGTATTGTCCTTGAAGAGGTTGCGGACCCTGAATTGAGTACTACCCTTGAGGTTGATATTTTCCTTGAGGTATGTAATGGCCTTGAGGTATGTAATGTCCTTGAGGTATATACTGTCCTTGAGGTATGTACTGTCCTTGAGGCTGCCCCCCAGGTGGTAAATTACTACCTTGAGGTTTCTCCCTAGGCGGTAAGTTACTAATTTGAGGGTCAGGGTTAGGAATGTGTCCAGACATCACGTAAACATGTTCTGCACTCAAAGTTTTGGTATGTGATTCATTTAGACCAGATGATGGTATATGTTTGTCGGGAGAAGGAGATGCTCCTGAGAAAGTACCAGAAAGTGACTGGTATCTCGCAGGAATAGAAAGACCACCATAAAAATATGATTCTGGTGATGAAAAAAACATGGATGAATCACCAAACATGTTTAATGAAGGACTGTAATTACCTCTTGGTATGGCGTAAAAAGGAATTCAGGGTGGCGAATAGTTTATACCAGAATTTTGTAGAAATTATGTTAACTGAGAATACCAAGGATCTTTTTTGAAAGGGCTATAGTAAATCGATTCACTTGGCCTAAGATCTAAATATTCCTTATGTGTAGGAAGAACAACTTCTTCTTACGTGTCAGTCACTTCTTCAATGCTAATGAGGGCAGAAGGAAGATTCTCAGTGATGTGAAACTTCAATCTAGGTGAATCAGAACAATCAGGGATTGGATTAATGAACTCTGAAGCAGGATCAGACGTAGCAGGTTCAGTTTTCGGTTCAAAAATTTCAAGCTCAGTAGTTGATAATTCACTAGTTGTGGAAGCAAGTTCAACTAGTTCAAAAATTGTAAGTTTTCTTTAAGAACTCTCTATTGTTTGAGGTTTATCTACTTCGTAATCAGGATGAATAATTACTGATGTTTCCTCGTGTTCAGCTGATCTAGTCCCTGATGTTTATTGTTTCTCAGATTTAATTTTTTCTAACTGGATTGGTGTGTACTCAGGGGGTTTCCCCTGCATTCTACGTGATTGTATAGGTAATTCAGCCATGATTAAAAAATTTAACACATGAAATAAAAGAAAATTTCAAAAAAATAACCTATAGTCTATAAGGAAACAATCAAATTGATCACACGCCTACAAAATTTAAGAGAGAAATCTACACACAAGAAATAGATTCCCACACTAAAAACACTAGTTGGTGATGAAATCTAATGTCGTAGAATTCTAATGTGGAAATGGCGGTTGGAATAGTTACCTCGACAACATGCTTAATGAAACAGTCCATTGCAAGTCTCTCCACTTATACCATATCGAAGTGAAAAGCACCCTCCAGAAAGTCCAAGTGAGTCTAGTCGACGTCTGCTCCAAGTATAGTGGGACCTTCCCTCCACCATCACCTTAGGAAATAATCCTAAAGTTTATGTCCACTAAGGTCAACAATGGGAACAAATGTACCTAGGGGAACATTCTGTGATCTGATATACATGCAAGGGCAGAGTAACTAGCTCAATCTCCTTGAAGGCTCCTTGATATAATCCAAGGTTTACCAGCAAGTGACCCCAGGCTCCTCGAAAATGGTCTATCCGAGGTTTATCATTTTTAATATGTGCACATATACTATTTTTCCCAATGAGATAGGTACGATTACCTCACTGGTTTTGACATGATCTCATGCTTGAATCTTTTAAGAAGAGATTCCTAGAGCACAAATGCTACAATTGGATTTTTCCTACCCCAAGATTGCTACTTGTTTTTTTGAACTGTCTTGGAATGTTAATTACAACCTGTTCCAAGACAATAGCTTCCTAAGCTATGTTGGTGGAAAAGAGCCCTAGAAAATGTAAAAATATCTAGATTGATTTTATTAAAGCGTTGTTTTTAATTTGGCTGTTTCTTAAGACAAAAGGTATGGAAGTGAAACTTCAATGATGTTTTATAACTCGACTCAAAAATACGCTAAATGCATCTATATGAAATGCGCAACTCTTTTCTCTTCAATGAATCTTATTTAAGGGAAATACTGAGAGATTTAAAAACTTTCAAAGCACCAATTCTTTCTTCATAAACAAAATATTTGAAAAGAAGACAACTTCTTTGAGAACTCAATTTCATAAGATGATCAATTACTTATTTAAAATGAAATCCTTTATCAATCAGATAAGAAACTACAAATTGTTAAAAAAACCATTTCCAAAAACAAGACCATATCTAAAACTCCTAAAAACATAAAATTCAAAAAGAAAAATTCTAATGTTGAACTTTATATATAAAGTTTGAGGACATTTTCTCTTATTTTGTGATCGAACCAAGAAGAATTTCTACTTATCTCAATAGGAATGAAAACATCCAATAATGGTGTGGTGTGAAAATTAGGGCTTAGTAAGCTAAAAGATCTTCTAAAGTTGCAAATGAAAATGAAATAAAATTTCATAAAAGTATGGTTTGCAACAAGTTTTAATGGCTCATATAGAAAACAACATGATACCAGTTAGCTAAGGTATATTAAAGTTTCTCATATGGAGCAGCAAGAAATTAGGGAAAACACTCACTCATAAAATGCAAATCAGATGAAAAATCACACAAACGTAAAATATGGTGGAAAGAAATTCTAACATAAGATTCCGATAGTCAAGACAAATTGGGGCAAACACAAAGAATCTGGTAATCTGGCTCCTAAAAAGAGAATTCTTAATTTTTCAAAAAATTTCCACAAGTCGGTAGGTTCGAATGAAGAATAGAGTGGTACCACACTATTCTGAATTAAAAACTATGGAGGCTACCACACCATTTTTAAATAAAAACAACAGAGGCCAGGAAAAGTACAGAAAAATAAAAATTCAGCTTTTCTTTTCAGGGATTCTCAAAATTTATATATCTAACCCAGTTTTAGACTAATCAAAATCAGAAAACTCTTCAAATTCAAACTAAAATCTAAAAAGGAAAAATAAGTTCTATTCCCCAGTGGAGTCGCCATTTTGTTATGTGGACAAGAGTGATCTCCCTAGTATCCTATGGATAGCTAGAAACAAACATCCATTTGTAAATAATTTTCTCTATATTACATGTGATTCACAATTATTATAAACAAAGAAAGAGGAAAAGCCCCTACCTTGACATCCGACGTTTGGTAAAATATTTTATCCAGTTGCTCCAAAGAGGCTTCTTCACTAAGTAGAACTTGCAATCAAAGACAGACAAAAGAATTAAAAGCACCTGCAACATATAATAATTGAGAACAACTAATATAACTTAGTGATCAAAGAATATAAGTATTGAATTATTCATAAGAACAAGAACAACTCAATGAGAAAATTAGATCCATATGTATTATCTTCAATGAAAATAGTAACTTTACAACCTGATGCCTTGATGTTGTACAAGTTCCTCCTAGGATCCTCAACAATCGTTCCTCCTTCAGATTGACAAGCATTCCTATCTCTGAACTAAAATGAAGTTATGGACATGAGTGTGTGATCATTCTCATACCAATAATGACTAATGTAGAGAGTATGCTCTCTTGAGAATTTCTTCAGCAACCAATATGTATGTCTACCCTTGAGACTAAAACATGAGTTCAATTTATAGGGAAATGGAGGTAGTTTCAGTTCCATGAAGAGGGGGATGGATTCCTCACATGAAGGTATTTGAGCTCCATAGACCAAGGGATAAGCTCCATGAGTGGAGGGATAAAGCTCGAACTAATCAAACCTCTAGAAGCTTCCAGTTGGGAGAATATTCGTCCAACTGGGCTTCTAGAACTTACTTTTTCCTTTATTTGACTATTTAGGGGGGTCCGCAGGTTTTATAAGCAGAACGTGCGGGATGTGCCGTAGGCTATAGAGAAAATATCTGTAGATCGGCAGGAAAGATCTAGGAAAAGTGTGGAGTTAGACTTTTAAGGGTTTTGATGAGCTTTTCTCCAATTCCAAGACTTGGTTTAGGAACATTACGGTTTTTGACTTCTAAGGGAGCACAATATAGGTGATGATGAACCTATATAGATAGTCAAATTTCATGGTGACAAAATAACGTGTAACAAAAACACTATTTATCAAATTTTTAAATAATAAACAATAGGGATTTTAAAATTGGAAGTACATTCATAAAATGTGTAAGGGTTTGCATTAAACCTTTCATTAAACAAGAATGATTGTGAGTTTCTATCCCATTATGGACTTGATATCAAGTAAAAAATTAAAGAAGTAAATATTTAACATTTTTAATCTAATGTTGCCCTATTTAAAAATCAATCTAATTATTATTATTATTATGTATAAACACACTATAAATTTAAAATATAAAGAGGGTTATGAACACTCAAACAAGAGGTATGGTAAATAACTAAAACCTATTTTAATACTTATTGAAAAAGTATGGAAAATAACGCTAGTATAAAAAGTCTCAGGCTTTAGGTAGTGAAAAGGAACATAATGCATGTGCTCTCAATCTCTTCTACATACTTGTAGCTCTCCTCCCAAACCAAAGCCACTAGTGTTGTGTGTTCACTTTTCCCCAAATCTTGTGTAAACATCCCGAGGTAATGAACTGTTGCACCAAGGTATGGATCCACTATATGTCATATCCACTACAGGAGAACATGTTCCAAAAAATAGGTAAATTCTCACAAGTATCTCTCTGTGGGATGTTGAGAACTCAAAAATGACACATGTCATTATTGAAATCGATAAATTTATAACTTTCGTACAAGACTTGAGATCATACTGAACTTGGACCAAAAGGCTTAGGATTTGGGTAGCACAAAGGAACATCTGCAATATGATTTGTACTATTCTCATATTCTAGGTTCCATAGAAAATCTCCCATGGAAGGTCTCCCTAAGCATTTTCAGAGAACCAAAGTTGATGGTCCCTGTTGGTGGTTCCTGTGTTTTGGCTAGATTGGCAAGACCAAAAGACAATACAACATCAAACCACTTTGGGATCCTAGGATCTAGCCGTCCTGGATCCAGAGAGGGATCTCTCTATAGATGCAAATAATGATGTATCTTTGAAGCTAAAATTGAGGTATTAGGCTAGGTATGAACCACAGTGGTTTTAGGTTTGTTTGATTGTTTGGTTGGAGATCATTAACTAAGAATGTTATGTGGAATGAAAAGGAACAAAGTAGCAGGATGTTTCAGCATGGGAAGATAAGTCAAGAGAAGTGCCAATCCATTGGGCTATGGAGTCATGAAAGGGTTTAATTTACACAACAACTATCCAAGGGTTTCCATAGGGTAAGTCATCTATAACAAAGGATATTTTTACATAGATGGTGAGATGGAACATTATGAAGTGAGGTGAAATGAAAGAAACCAAAGTGCAACCTAAGATCAGGTAAGGACTTTGAACCTATCCTGATTTTGACATAATTCAAAGGAAACTCTCGGTAATGACACAAAGGGTAGCTTAAGATCAGGTCAGATGTCATTTAAATCCAGACCTGCTTTCAGCATACCCTCAAAGAAGACAATCCAACAGTTCTCGTAACCACTTTCAGAATAGTAGAAAACATTAAAGATGAAACACAGAGTAAGGCCTAATATCAGAGAAAAAATTTGAACCTCCAATGATTTTGACACTCACTCGAAGGGATCTTAGAAAGGCCAACTGTTGGAAAAGGACCCTAGTGGACAGGGCTAACTCCAAAATCCCTAGTATCCCAATTCTTCCAGCTGAAACCAAACAAGAACATCTAAAAAGCAGACCCTAAATTCATACATTAGTAAGCATGGGCAAACCAACATCTTTGACTAGTTAAATTATGTGAATTTGCTCTCAGATAGAGAATCAACAGAAAACATAAAAGATAAGAAGAGTAGGAAGCATTAGGGTACTTTGCAGTAGTATATCCTAAGCTAGATTACTGATTCTCATTAGATAATATATGGACAGTATGACTAAAAATGAAATGAGACAATCGCAGTAAGGAAAACATCACCAGTAATATAGACCAAGATCCTATGAAATCTGATTTTTCAATTGATGTGCAAAACCAATCACATACTTTGAGCTCAGTGGCTTGTTACAGACAAAAATTCTCCTCCCAGCCTACTACTTACAAACTACTAAGTTACTTCCCCCAATAACAGTTCTAACAGTCAATAAAATCCCTATCAACTAACCACAACAATGTATTTTTCAGGAGTTCTTATAGGAGAATGAGTAGTAGTTGTAGTAGATGTAAATTTAATTGATTCATTAAGACAGAGTGGGGGAAGTATTCGAATGCCCACTCCGCATAATGGCTCTACATTAACATGTTTTTACTCTGTAGTCTGGTCTAGAATTTTTTGTCAGGTTGACAATATCTTCAGGTATGTCTGTTGCAGTACTCTCTGACTGTAAGTACTCTATTTTGTCTTATGAGATAAGTAAGGTGACTAAAGGTCTTTGAGGTCTCCCATGCTCCCATAACTGTTGTTATGAAAGTATCTTAATCCCTCTATCCGTGTAATAACTATTTCTGGTGCTTGATGGAACGTGGTGGAGGTGATGTAGCTAGTCCTTCTTGGACAAAGAATGTTCTGCTGATATGAAAGCACTGATATAGATTTTTTATGTGATTTAGGCTTCATTAAGCCTTTTAATCATATTTATGGTCTTCAACTGTGTCTTCGTCCTTTGAAACACTAGATTATAGCATTAAAATCCTCAATAATGGGCTCTAATCCTTTCATTCTCTTCAATGATACACTTTGTCGTTGCTTCTGACTGTTTTGGTGACCAAACAGGTTTTAATGGTGCTGGAGGGTTTGAATCAGGGTCCGTGAGTTGATCTTCAATGGAAAACATGTTTAAAACCCTCTCTGGCATTTCCCTCTGCTACTTCTTGCCCTAGAACTGACATTCTCCGTTCTAAATAACCCTATCTGTGACTGTGAGACAGAGCGCATTCAAAGTCCTTTAAAACCTAAAAAACCAATAAAATCATTAAAAACAAGCCTGAGGGAGTGAGGGTAACTGTTTTGGAGGCCTGTGGAGGATGGAGAGAAACGATGAAAATAGTGGTAGTGGCGAAGAAATAGGTGAAAATCATGGTGGAATGGTGAAAAAATAAGCTGATGAAGCTTTGGTGCGAGGAGGGCTTTAGACCGTCCGATTAGATCAGACATTAGCGATGGACGGTTGACATTGCACGATGAAACTATTTGGAGGGCTAATACGAAATGGGGGACGAGGTTATGTCGTGGCCGTCTGATTAGATCAAACCACGGTGATCTATAGTGAAGATTTGTTGATGAAGTCCTTTCGAAAGTTAGGTGGAGAAAATGACTTCAGTGTTAAAACACAAAAAATTTACGCCCAGGCAAATACAAAGGAAAAAGGCGAAAAGAGAGGAAACGAGGGAATTTGGTGGTGGGACTGGGAGGGCGGAGGAAGATGTAATGTGGACCGTCGGATCACTAGAAGAGATCAATGGTGGAGATCTTCCGATGAAGTCCTTTGGAAGGTCTGATAAAATTAATATGGATGGGAACGCGGTATAGTATGAGTCATTGATCTAGATCAAATGAATAGTCGAGATCTTCAGATGGAGCTTTCGGGAGTAAAGGGGAAGAGGTAAATGAACGGTGATCGCATTAAGTCAGAGACGTTCGATTAAAACAATCGACGGTTAGGATTAAATGAAGGATTATATTGGGGAGGAGTGGTTTTAGTGTAAAACTGCTGGTTTCACGTGGCTCCAAAGTGGTTTTGAAAACTCTCCAAAAAGAACGCGATATGCAATTTTAGTCGTTGGATGAAAGGCGGAGAGATCTGATGGTGGGAATGAGAGAACGATATGGAAAGATGCACGGGCGGTAAGGTGGGAAGAGTCCACGGCAGTTTAAATGCTGACCGTTGGATCTACGGATCGGACGGTGGAGATTTAACAGAGAAAGCGGTGGGCAAAGGGGCAAGTGAATGAGCGGGGAGAAGGAGAGCCGTCGGATTTATAGGGATGGATGACTAGGATTTGATCGCATTGGAGAAAAGGTAAGGGGCCAAAACTCTAAGGTTTTTTATTTTGCAATTTTCGATTTATCGCAGACCGTCGGATCAGAGGGTAGATCAACGGTCGAGATTTGATCGGAGGGGAAATGACAGAGGGCACATGAGCGGAGCGTGATTGAATCTGGGCCATTGGTTCTTGTGGATTCAATGGTCCAGATTAAATCGGGGGAGCAATTATTTTGGGCTCAAGAGCGGAGTTCGATGGTGTCTCAGTCGTCAGATCTGTATGGATGAACGGTCGGGATTAGATCGGGGATCGCAAATCGACGGAGACAAGGGATGGCACTTAAGACTTTTGCAATTGACGATCATGCGAGATACGTCATATTAGAGGGGAGATCAACGGTCCATATATAATTAGAGGGGTAATGAAGAGAGGTTATGGGCACAATGTGATATTAGCGCTGACCATTGGATTTCGAAAGATCGACGGTAAATATTGAAGCGGAGGTTGATAGAAAAAATGTTCATCGCATCGGAAAATTTGGAAGAACAAAGGAAAAGGTGGTTAATAGAAATCTCCGATTGTGATTAGTGCTTGGTCGTAGGTGCAGGTTACATGCGGAGAAAGGGGCTAAGGGCTAGGCCGAAAGGGGCTTAAGGCCTACATGAAAAAAAGGGATTTTTAAGCCAAAATGAAGGTTTTTAAGGCTTAGAAAGGGGTTCCGGTAGAGGAAAAAAGGGATTTTTAAACCGGATAAAGGGCAATATATGGTTTTAAAAGGGGGTTTAGGAAGATTTGGAGGTCAAATGAATGGATTTTGGAGGGAATTTAAAAGGGAAAAAGGTGGTGAAAATGGAGACTTTGTGGGAATGAAATGGAGCAAATGGAGGCCTTTTTAAGCGCAGTTTATTTCACAAAACAACAGGGATTTTCAATGGAAACAGAAATGAGGGTTATTTAAAGGATAGAAAACACATGGAGGCTTCAAGAATGACAGATTTGCAAAGGAAATGTATCTCTTGAAGACTGAAAAATAATTTTAGCCACCTGTTTGCTTGTCAAAAATTTATACGTGGCTAACAGTGGCTCCACATGGGGGTGGCATCTTCTTGAAGGTGTCAAGAATCTCATAAAATAATCTTTGGAGGTAGGCCCGATGCTTGGTACTTGACACATATTTTTATTTTCTTGGATCAGCTACTATAAACATGTTGGACATTAAGTAAGCAGAAAATATTCTCCCAAACAATCTACCTACCCATCCTACAGTCCTAAAATTTTTTCTTCAAGGTGAATTTAGACTTGTAGACCTTCTTCAACATTCATTTTTATTGAAAGCAGAAAAAATAATCTAATTCTACCCTTATTCCTCCATGAGACCAGATTAGACAGTTGGCCTCATAGCTTCTCTACCTAAACTAATAACTGCCAGGATTAAACTGTCTAGTAGATTTCTTTCCCTACATTCTAAAACATAAATTTAAAAAACAGTCAAACCAAGATTAGACTGTCTAGTTTGTTGTGGGTCCATGGCATAAAGACAGCTGCACATGAACTGAAATTTGCAGAAATTAAAACAACTAACTACATACTCACAAGCTGAGCTTTATTGAGATTTTCTACCAACCCTACCCTAACTTGAAATATTTACATGTCTAGCTGACAAACGCTCTTTTCCAATGCATCCAGTCAATTAGATGATCCCATGACTGGTCTTTTCTTCTCATCTCTTTGAGCATGCTAGATAGGTAGGGCCACTCCCATTCTCTTTGTTTTTTAGCAACAGCTTTAAAGATGTTTCTTGTTGTCTGCAACAAGCTGCTCAAAATGACCTTTGATCCTTCTTCAAATGTCTACAGGAAATGAGCATAAGGATCTTGAAATGGTACCTAGTTGTGAATATTTGGCAAGTAGGCTTCAACTAGGATTGCTTCCTCTTCCATTGGATCAAGAACATGACTCTCTTGAGAAAGAGAATCTCCCTCATCTTCGTCATCATCTGAACTGGAGGACTCATCATATATTGCAGATTTTTCCTCTTGTAGCTCTGAGATATTCTGATCTGGTGGGCTGAGCTCTCTGAAAAGATCCATGTATTCTTGAGCAGGGGTATGTTCTATTGCTTCCTCCTTTTTAAGAGAAGGCTCCTTAATTTCAATCTGCTCAAAAATTTCTTCCTTGTTTTCCTCTTCATCCTCTGAGATGAAAGGCTACTGACTTCCAATCACATGGAAACTATTACTGATGATATGAGATAAAGCAGAGTGAAGATTCAAAGAATCCTCACCTACTACTAGACTTTCATTTATTTCTTCATCAGTATCATAAATAGCCTGCATGGGCTCATTACTCTCTTAAGGTTGATGGAACTGATTTTCCTCCCACATATTCACTGTCAATGGTCCTGCATGATCAACTTCTATTTGTAGAACATCATCATCAGATGAATCAAAGTTAGGAAAATCACCAAAGTAGGTAATGCTGCCAATCAAACATACTGGATTATCAGCAATTATTCCTTCATTCTGATCTACATGGGAGCTTTCCAAATCTGTACAAAAAAAATCAGTAGATGAATGGACAAGAGTGTCTGTTTTGAAAAAAATTTCAGAGGCTGGCTGTCTATTGATGATCTGATCTATTTCTTCTTTTGTCAAAGGGGAAGATGTTCTTGTGAATCTTTGAGAAGGAGTGCAACAACTCTCTGTTTCTTGTGAAGACTGGATTTGAGGCTGGATGTCATCTTGAACCTCAGCTACAAGGGATGGTGAACCAGTACTTGTGCTTTCAGGAATATCTTGAGGAGTGTCTTTGATTTCTTGGTTAATTTCTCCCTCAACTAATTCATCCAGATTATTGTGATAGCTAGGATGCATATGAAATTCTTGAATGGATGTTAACAGATCTTCAGGATGCATATTAACCAAATCCTCATCAATATCTAATAGGTACTGTATGATATTCTGAGATTGATCACAACATTCCCATGATAAGGATGGAGAGTTTCCCTTATAATTCTTGTAAAATACTTGGTGCATGTCTTTTAAAGAAAACAAACTTTTGGGTTCTAACCATTCATACCAATTTCTAGCTTTTCCTTCTAATGTTTCCATGAACATTTTCATTAGGCAGTTTTCATTCCATTCAACTTTAAACCTCCACACATGTATATGAAACTTGATGAGATGTAACAAGGGGTCATCAACATTTTCACCCTGAAAGGTAGGTAGGTTTTTCAACCAATTTACTTCAGGAATTTTTTGTGGGAATCCATGGATATGATCCCTACTCATTGGGGCATATATTCGCTGTATATGTGGAAGCATGGTGCAAATCAGATAAGAGGTCACTGTGTCTATTCAACCAGTTCAGGGCCTTCTACCAGTGGAGTCATTTGGTCTTTTAGGAATTGTGGAGTGTGGAGTCTCCAGGTGGATGAATGTGAATGTTTGAAGCAGGATGTTGTCCACCATCAGCAATTGAATACCAATCTAACCAGATATTTTGGGTTTTTGAGGTCCTAAGGATGTATAATATGGAAAACACTCAGAAATTTTCCCCAGCAGAGTCGCCATTATGTTGGTGGTTCCTGTGTTTTGGCCAGATTGGCAAGACCAAAAGACAAGACAACATCAAACCACTTTGGGATCCTAGGATCTATCCCTCCTGGATTTAGAGTGGGATCTTTCTATAGATGAAAAGAATGATGTATCTTTGAATCTCAAATTGAGGTATTAGGCTAGGTATGAAGCACAGGGGTTTTAGGTTAGTTTGATTGTTTGGTTGGAGATCATTAACTAAGAAGGTTATGTGGAATGAAAAGGAATAAAGTAGCAGGATGTTTCAGCATGGGAAGATAATTCAAGAGAAGTTCCAATCCATTGGGCTATGGATTCATGAAAGGGTTTAATTTACACAACAACTATCCAAGGGTTTCCATAGGGCAAGTCATTTATACCAAAGGATCTTTTTAGATAGATGGTGGGATGGAACATTATGAAGTGAGGTGAAATGAAAGAAACCAAAGTGCAACCTAAGATTAGGTAAGGACTTTGAACCTATCCCGCTTTTGACATACTTCAAAGGAAACTCTCGGTAATGACATAAAGGGTAGCTTAAGATCAGGTCAGATGTCATTTAAATCCAGACTTGATTTTAGCATACTCTCAAAGAAGACAATCCAACAGTCCTCGTAACCACTTTCAGAATAGTAGAAAACATTAAATATGAAACACAGAGTAAGGCCTAATATCAGAGAAATAATTTGAACCTTCAATGCTTTTGACACTCACTCGAAGGGATCTTAGAAAGGCCAACTGTTGGAAAAGGACCCTAGTGGACAAGGCTAACTCCAAATCCCCAGTATCCCAATTCTTCCAGCTGAAACCAAACAAGAACATATAAAAAGCAGACCCTAAATTCATACATCAGTAAGCATGGGAAAACCAACATCTTTGACTAGTTAAATTATGTGAATTTTCTCTCAGATAGACAATCAACAGAAAACATAAAATATAAGAAGAGCAGGAAGCATTAGGGTACTTTGCAGTAGTATATCCTAAGCTAGATTACTGATTCTTATTTGAGAATATATGGACAATATGATTAAACATGAAATGAGACAATCACAGTAAGGAAAACATCACCAGTAATATAGACCAGGATCCTATGAAATCTGCTTGTTCAATTGATGTGCAAAACCAATCACATACTTTGAGGTCAGTGGCTTGTTATAGTCATAACTTCTTCTCCCAGCCTACTACTTACAAACTACTCAGTTACTTCCCCCAGTAACAGTTCTAACAGTCGATAAAATCCCTATCAACCAACCACAACAATGTATTTTTCAGGAGTTATTATAGGAGAATGATTAGTAGTAGTAGTAGATGTAAATTTAATTGATTCATTAAGATTGAGTGGGGGAAGTATTCAAATGCCCACTCTACATAATGGCTCTGCATTAACATGTTTTTACTTTGTAGTCTGGTCTAGAAGTCTTTGTCAGGTTGACAATATCTTCAGGTATGTCTCTTGCAGTACTCTCTGACTGTAAGTACTCTGTTTTGTCTTCTGAGATAAGTAAGGTGACTAAAGGTCTTTGAGGTCTCCCATGCTCCCATACCTGTTGTTCTGAAAGTCTCTTAAGGCCTCTATCCGTGTAATAACTGTTTCTGGTGCTCGATGGAACATGGTGGAGGTGATGTAGCTAGTCCTTCTTGGAGAAAGAATGTTCTGCTGATATGAAAGCACTGATATAGATTGTTTATGTGATTTAGGCTTCATTAAGTCTTTTAATCATCTAATCCTTTAATTCTCTTCACTGATACACTTTTCTGCTACTTCTGACTGTTTTGGTGACCAAACAGGTTTTAATGGCACTGGAGGGTTTGAATCAGGGTCTATGAGCTAATCTTCAATGGAAAACATGTTTAAAACCCTCTCTGGCATTTCCCTCTACTACTTCTAGCCCTGGAACTGAAATTTTTTGTTCTAAATAACCCTGTCTGTGACTGTCAAACAGGGCACATTTGCAGTCCTTTAAAAACTACAAAACCAATAAACTCATTAAAAACAAGCTTGAGGGAGTGAGGGGAACTGTTTTGGAGGCCCGTGGAGGATGGAGAGAAATGATGAAAATAGTGGTAGTAGTGAAGAAATGGGTGAAAATCATGGCGGAATGGTGAAAAACTGAGCTGATGAAGGTTTGGTGTGAGGAGGGCTTTAGACCGTCTGATTAGATCAGACATCGGCAATCGACGGTTGACATTGCGCGATGAAACTGTTTGGAGGGCTAATACGAAATGGGGGACAAGGTTATGTCATGGCTGTATGATTAGATCAGACCGCAGTGATCTACAGTGCAGATTCGTTGATGAAGTTCTTTGGAAAGTTAGGAGGAGAAAATGACTTCAGTGTTAAAACGCAAAAAATTTACACCCGAGCAAATACAAAGGAAAAAGGTGAAAATAGAGGAAACGGGGGCATTTGGTGGTGGGACTGGGAGGGCGGAGGAAGATTGAATGTGGACCGTTGGATCACTGGAAGAGATCGACGGTGGAGATCTTCCGATGAAGTCCTTTGGAAGGTCTGATGAAAGTAATATGGATGGGAACGCGATATAATATAAGTCATTGATCTAGATCAAATGAACAATCGAGATCTTCGGATGGAGCTTTCGGGAGCAAAGGGGAAGAGGGAAATGAATGGTGATTGCATTAAGTCAGAGCCATCCGATTAAAACAATAGACGGTCAGGATTAAATGAAGGATTATATCGAGGAGGAGTGGTTTTAGCGGAAAATTGTTGGTTTCGCGCAGCTCCAAAGTGGTTTTGAAAACCCTCCAAAAAGAACGCTATATGCCTCGCCGCCTGACATGTGTCCTCCCAAAACCGCTTTTATCGCATATTTTTGAAACATTAAACCTCGGCACAAAAATTACGCGATATTCAATTTCAGCTGTTGGATGAAAGGTAGAGAGATCTGATGGTGGTAATGAGAGCGTGATATGGAAAGATGCACGGGCGGTAAGGTGGGAAGAGTCCATGGTGGTTTAAATGCTGACCGTTGGATCTACGGATCGGACAGTGGAGATTTAACAGAGAAAGCGGTGGGCAAAGGGGCAAGTGAATGAGCGGGGAGAAGGAGAGTCGTCAGATCTATAGGGATGGATGGCTAGGATTTGATCACATTGGAGAAAAGGTAAGGGGCCAAAACTTCGAGGTTTTTGATTTTGCGATTTGCGATTTAGCGCGGACCATCGGATCAGAGGGGAGATCAACGGTCGAGATTTGATCGGAGGGGAAATGACGGAGGGCACATGAAAAGAGCGCTATTGGATCTGGGTCGTTGGTTCTTGTGGATTCAACGGTCTAGATTAAATCGGCGAAGCGATGATGTTGGGCTCAGGAGCGGAGTGCGATGGTGTCTCAGCCGTCAGATCTGTATGGATGGACGGTCGAGATTAGATCAGGGATCATAAATCGGTCGAGACAAGGGATGGCACTTAAGGCTTTTGCGATTGGTGATCATGCGAGGGCCATCAGATTAGAGGGGAGATCAATGATCCATATACAATCGGAGGGGCAATGAAGAGAGGTTATGGGCATGATGTGATATTATCGCTAACCGTTGGATTTCGAAAGATCGATGGTCAATATTGAAGCGGAGGTCGATAGAACAAATGTTCATCAAATCAGAAAATTTGGAAGAACAAAGGAAAAGGTGGTTAATAGAAAGCTCTAATTGCGATTAGCTCCTGAGGGTTAGCACCTGGTCGTAGGCGCAGGTTACATGCGGAGAAAGGGGCTAAGGGCTAGGCCGAAAGGGGCTTAATGCCTACATGCAAAAAATGGATTTTTAACCCAAAATGAAGGTTTTTGAGGCTTAGAAAGGGGTTCCGGTAGAGGAAAAAAGGGATTTTCAAACCGGATAAAGGGAAGTATATGGTTTTAAAAGGGGGTTTAGGAATATTTGGAGGTCAAATGAAGGGATTTGGGAGGGAATTTAAAAGGGAAAAAGGCGGTGAAAATGGATACTTTGTGGGAATGAAATGGAGCAAATGGAAGCCTTTTTAAGCGCAGTTTCTTTCACAGAAGAACAGGGCTTTTCAATGGAAACAAAAATGAGGGTTATTTAAAGGATAAAAAACACATGGAGGCTTCAAGAATGATAGGTTTGCAAAGGAAATGTATCTCTTGAAGACTCAGAAACTATTTTAGCCACCTGTTTGCTTGTCAAAAATTTATAAGTGGCTAACAATCCCAACAAGGTGAGGGTCAATTATTTTTTCAAGGTTTCCCTTTTTCTGCTAGTGCAATTCCCACTCTGCTATATTGAATTTTTCTATGGGAAAAAAAATATTAGGAGTTTCCCTTGCACACAAGACCTCCAGTAACACTACTCCAAAAGAACACACATCATATTTCTCTGTCAGTTGCTGCCTTCTGAAGTATTCAGGATCAAGGTACCCAAGGGCCAAAACTACCTTTGGAAATAATTTTTGGATGTCCAAAGTCCGCCACCTTTTCTTGTGAGCCTGTTATCATGGAGATATCTGACATTTAGATAAGCGTAGAGGATTCACGACAAGGGAATTAGATTGAAAGATTGATCGTATACTAGAGCTTCACTGGTATCTCACCAGTCGAATAGTTTTCCAACAAGTCGAGGGAGTCTAAATTCATGCAGTTGAAAAGGAAACGCAATATTGCTACGTCGAGGCCAAATCCTATGATGCTAAGCTTGAAAACCCTCTCATTATTGCAGGTCATGTCTTCGAGCTCCGAGATGGTGACGTTGCAGGGGTTTTGATCTTGTCTCCAATCCATGGTCACACCTTCAAGCTCTAATATGGTGACATTGTAGGGGTTTTGATATTGTCTCGAGTCCACTACATGAGCTTGGGTAGATAAACCTTGCACCATGTTCAGTTAAAGGGAATTATCAATATTCGACGAATAAATCTCGATAGAGAAATGGAATTATGGATACATTGGCTATCATACATCTTTTGTTTCCTCTGTGAATGTACCAAACTCATCGATCCTCCAAAATGAGCCTTTTTCCCATTATTTCCTCCAAAACTAGGGTTCATTAGTACTGCCATATATGCTAATAAACCCCCTTCACTGTCTCCCCCATCAGGAAATATGAGATTTTAAACAAAAATGCGAAGGTCGAGCTCTCCATCATCAAGGGTTATATAGCATGTCATGTAACTGTGCAAAGAATCTTATTTTCAATACATTGCTAGATGGTGGTATGATGAAAATATCCCATTTGATGTTTCTCACTCACCTTATTACCAAGCTATGTGGGACTCTATTATAGCTACAAGAAAGGGCTTCTAATTCCCTACTATGCATGACTTGAGGGGAGCTCTTTTGCAAATAGAGATTTACTACTTTGATTATTAATCAAATATAAAACCAATAATATTGTTTTATTTAATGCTTAATTTGATATAATCATGTAAATTATGTATTGAATGAAATAAATATATTCATTGGCACAATTCTCATATAAATTGATAAAACTAAACACATTTATCCATTATTACACAATAAACCATACTTAAATAATTTGAATTACATATTTATAACCATTAATAAAGGTTTCTAAATTATTAAAAAATTAAATAAAGTTCATACCTAAAAAATTAACAAAATTTCATAATACCATTAAAAATTAACCAAGGTTCATATCAAACAATTAATAAAAGTTCATATACCATGAAAAAATTAATTAAGGTTCATAACTAAATTAACAAAGGTTCATACAATACTCCTTGATGGGGGTGAGGTCTTAGCAACACGTGGAAGGCGTCTCACATGAGTAAATATAAGCAGAGCAAGAGTGAGGGATGGTACTCCCGGTCCCTTGACCATAAAGCATGCAGTGGGAGAGTTAATGGCTTCACATTGGAAATTTGTGTGAAAAAATACTACAAATTGGAGTTCAGAGGTGGTGAAAGGATAAGGCGAGGGAAGATGAGGGATCCCTACATTAGACTCCTCACTCTGGATTGGTTTTGGTCCTCTTGGTGGCCTCCGGAGAGGAAGAGTAAAAGTCACAAGAAGGTTTACAGAGGGAGTATCTTGTGTGTGCTTGTCATGGGCATTTGTTAGTGCGGTGTGTTCAATTGGTCCCTACTGCTCAATTTCTTAGCCATTGTCTACGTCTGGGCTGAGGATATGAAGTTGAAGGGAAATGAGCTCACTCGTTTCCATTTTTCTTGGCTTTCTGTGAGCCTGTTTTTTCGTGCTAAGAGAGGAAGCTAGAATCTGCAGTCCAAGAAACCTTGAGGGAAGTGGCAGAAAACTAGTTTCTTTTCCAAATTTTGTGCCCTCTGGCATGGGTGTGACGGTGTTTGGTGGATTAGTGTGTCACCTCTATGTGGAGAATTTGGAGGTTGGTCGCTACCCTGGGGGAAGTTACGCTCAGGTGTCGAGTACTTTGTCATTTTTTTTGGTTCAATTTCCTGTGTTGGTTTGTTGAGTGATGGTATTTGTTTTTCTTGGTGGTGGCAGTATTTATCTGGTAGTGGGATGTGTCTCTGTGCTTCCCTGCAGTGGTGGGAACCGACATTTGGCTCCTTTTCTAGTGGTGTTTGTTTTCTATGGTGGGGGGGTTTTGTCTCTGGAATTTTCACACGGTGATGTTCCTCGAAATTGGCGAATTACTAAGCCCCCAGTGTTGTGTGGGTGTTCTCCCTCCCTTGTCATCCATGGCCCTGTGGGGGTGGCAGACTCAGGAATAATCATGGCGGCTCCATGCCAAGGTGGAAATATTGTGTGGCCTGTACAGCTCACTAGTGTGGGTGTGCATGGTGACTGTGGAGGAGGTAAGTGGGGGGATAGAAGAGGTGGGGGTTTGAGGGTTAAAAATCAGAGTCGTCAAGGTGGAGGAGACCATGGTAACAAAGGGAATCGTTGGTTTGACTGATCTGAGGTAAATGAGGGGCAGGTTATCCAACATTACTTCTTAGAGAACTGTCGTGCAGTTATCAACGACCTGATGGAAAGGGTGGACACAACAGAGAGTCTGTCATGAGGAGCATGCAAAGTAGATGGCAACATTGGACCGAATGCACTATTTACAGTGTGAAGTCGAGGAGATACTGGTAGTGGTTTGGCGAGGTAAAAATCAACTCACTAAGAAAGTATAAAAGCTGGAGACTTGGTTGGCGCACTTTGAAGAGCATAGTTACTGTAACTTTTGTCCTCCACCACATCTAGGAACAACCCTGGACAACCCTGCATCCATCACGTTGGAGTACTAGTATGCTATTTGGTGTTCTTTATGTTTTATATGTGTTTTGGTGCCCATGGCCCAACCGTTTATGGACAATTTCTCTAGTCCCTCTTTTGTATTTTTTTGCATCTCGTGCAAATTTTTGTCAACAAACCCAGTCAGGGTAATTTTTTAAGTGGCTATATGTACTCCTTTTTTCCTACATGAATAGAACATTGACTTACAAAGAAACAAAGGTTAATGCATCATTAAAAAATTAATTAAGGTTCATAATTAAATTAATAATTTTTCATACCTATTTACTAAATAGGTCTATAAATATATATTTTAGATTTATTTATTTAGTATTTATCAAATGTAAATATGACGATTTAATACTAGATTTAAATGAACTCACACATTTAATATAAGAAATGTTATATTTATCTATTTATTAAATGTAAATATGAAGATTTAACCTTAGATTTACAACAACTCACACTTTTAACATAAAGCAATGAAGTTTAGAAATTAAACTTTATGGCCAAATATTAAATATAAATATAAATATTAATTTGAATATCTAAATATTACCTTTACTAAAATTATAATGAAGCCATTTGTGTAAATTTTATAGATGATACATGAAATTATGTTAATTGTAGATGAATCCATATGCAATGTTAAAATTTAGAGACAAAAGGGTATTCATAATTTTAACATTAAATTTAGAGACCCCTTTGTCTCTGAATTTTAACACTGCAAATGGATTCAGAGACACCTATAGTGAAAGGTAACACTTCGATACCAAAATTGCAATTTTCCATTTACGGAGTGACAATTAAAATTTACTGACATAAATGACTAATTCATATACTTGTTGTACTTGTTATTTGGCCATATTTTTATTCTTGGACTATAATTGTCATTTGCATTAATTATTATTAATTTTTTCACTTAGTCATTTAAGTTAGCCACTTTTAGTTTAGTCACTTATTATCTAGTCACATATTTTATCCCTAGACTAAATTAGTTATTTAAATTAGTCGCTTTTAGTTTAGTCACGCATTATCTAGTCGTATATTTTATTCCAAGACTAAATTAGTCATTTTTAGTTCGGTCACTTAAAATTTCTCAAATTTAGTAGTAATTCACTTGAAATAATTGTGGTGACTAACATTTTTAGTCTCCTAGTCATTAATTTCATCATTTTTTACTAGTGGTTGGAGTGATCTAGTGAACAAGGTCTTGAGTGGTTTGGATATGTTGGTAGAGATGGAACAATAAATGTAAGCTATCAAAAGGAATCTAAAGGCATCACAAGACATACAAAAGGGTTATGCAGATCAACACAGGCTATTTAGGGAGTTTTAGGTTAGGGAGCATGTGTAATTTCACATCAAGCCCAAGAGTAGCTCCTTGAGGATTAGATCATGTATCAAGATGTCACCTTGATATTGTGGGACTTCTTGAGATCCTTGAGAGGATTTTACTAGTATCCTACCAACTTGCACTTCCTCCGATAGTGAAATTCCATGAAGTTTTCCATGTGTCATTGCTTAAGAAGTATGTGTCATATATTGATCATGTGATTGCATGATCTGTATTTCAGGTGGAACCAGAGTAATAATTCCATCCAGAACCACAATGAATATTGCATCATAAACAAATTATGCTTTAGAATAGAAAAATTAAGTAGGTTAAAGTGTAGTGGAAGCACTTAGGGCCCAATGAAGCTACATGGAAGATGGATGATGAGATGCGGGCTATGTATCCTTCATTATTTGTTGGTTCGAGAAAATGAATTTTTGGTATATGTATATGTATATATGGATGTTTATTGTAGATACTTCAATGAGCTATGTTATAAAGCTCCAATAGATGGTATGATTTTCATGTTTATTATGTTGATCATGGTTTACAATAGTTGTTCATTGTAACTAATGCATCAAGATATTTTATAAAGCTCCATGGTAATTTTTTTTTGTTTTCAGTGGTTTGTTGGTCATAGGTGTCATTAAAAAACAAGGATAGTGTACCCCCAAGGGGGGGGGGTTTTGTAATAGCCTCTAGTCGATTTTCTATGTAAATAAAGTAAAACTGAGGTCATGGGACACATATTCCAAGCTGAATGTTGGGAATAACATAGTGATGTATATCACTGGTGATTAATTAATGAGTATGGAAATTGGCAAAGGAATTGGCAGAGGAAAAGTGACATTAATTGACATTTATTTACTAAAATAAAGGAAAATAGGAGAAAAGGAAGGTGAAGAGACACAATTTTTCATGACAAGGAAATTGAAGGAAAATTGAAGAAAAATGAAGAAAATAGAGACCTCAATGATAAAAAATGATTATGAGGATCAATTCACAACTTTTTTTAGTTGAACCTTTTTTCAGTTTAGCTTTGGAGAAATCTTTCCTTCTCTTATTCTCCCATAATCTTACACACTTAGAGCATTATTGGAGCATGATTGGAGCACTCTGGTATTCTCTTGGTCTTGGATGAAGAAGGAAAGGCCAAGGGAACAATTGGATCAACAAATCAAATTATATTAATTTTTAGGTAAGAGGTTGCATGCATGATTTTTTTGTTGATTTCTGGATGCATGATATATGCATGTGATTTTCTAGTTATGTATTTTCATTGGCATGGAGATTTTCCAACATTGAAAATGGTTCTAGAATTTCCTTGCTATTTCCTGGATAGCCATGGTGTTTTGGGTTTTTTCCACTTATTGTTATCATGATGGGTGCTTAGGCTCCTTATGGTTGTGGGTTGGAACATAAACTATGGAAGCCCTGGAACAACTTGGGTTGAGTTACTAGTCCTAGATCCTAGGTTCGTACAAACTCTTTGGATCCCTTCATGGGTTGAGTTATTAGTCCTTCGAGTCAGGTTGGAAAAATTTTCTGAAGCCCTTGAAGACTGTGGTTTTAGTTATTACTTCCTGGAGCCTTGGAAAACATGGGTAGAGAACTGCATGGTTGTTGTTAGTGATGTTCAACCGCAGAGACGGAACCAATATGGTTGAGGGTCGAGGTGGTTTGGCCTCTAGAAGCTTTAGTTTGGTTTTTCTTAATTTAATCCATGGTATCCCGCATTCATGCTTGGAATATGGTGTGGGGGTGATTAGTTGGAAGATAGATTTGGTTCAACCTAATCTATGGTCGGGTGGTACATGGAATTCCCGGACATGGTTGGAATTTTCATTTTTTGATATGATAAATTTTCCTATTGTGATCTATGAGCATTTGTAGTGATTATTTTGGTGATATTATGGATGAGTTTCCATGGTTTCTATGTTGGGTTTTTTTTTGTTAGATGTTGGTTATATGATGTAATCTATCTATGGACGCTTACATGTTTTGATAAGATATTGAATGGTTGATGAATGCATGGAATAATGAATGTTATTCAAACTATGTGGAGAGGGAATACTTTCTTTTTTATGATTATTAGATGGATTTCAGACCTTTATGATCAGATATGCATTCATGACTTGTAGCTCTTATGCCTGCCATGTTTTTGACAAAATGTCTAGTGTGTTCTAGGAAATATAGGTCAAGATTCCAATTTGAGATTGAAATTTCATCTTTGTTTTCATGTTAATTATGGTTATGGAAAGTATCGAGAATTATTGGCTGTGGTTTGGTGGTTGAACTGAAATGGTGGAACAGATTCTAGGACCACGTGCTTAGAACTAGATATTTTAGGTCATAAATGATAAAAGTTAGTCTTATGAGAGTGATTATAGCATCATAACCACATGCATGCCTTATTGTGGGTGTGTTTGTGGGCCCATGGCTAAGAAAAAAGGTTATAGCTCATTTTTTGGTTACCTAGGGTGGTTTCTCAGCCTCTAAGTGACCTCTAGGCCCTGGAGGATGTTAATATGTGGTTATTTTGTAGGCCCCACTTCCTTAAATAGAACTAGAAGGTAGGGTCAAGTCATAGTGATACTTGTCTCATGTTTACCTTTCTAGGCTTGTGAAATTGGGTAAATGTAGGAGGAGGTGTTTCAGGGATAACTTCAAGTATTGATTTAATGAGAACCAACCTATCTACTGTAGACAACCATCTAAGGCTCCACTCTTTTAATTCTTTTTCAAACTTAGCAATAAGTAAAATCCAATCCACCTTTATATAGTCATTTGTTTTAACTGGAATCCCAGATACTTAAGACCTTCATAAAAATTGTTAGATTGATAGGGAAAAATATTATGAAAATTGATAGACTCATCACTCGATAATCCAAGAGGGTAGAGAGTAGATGTTTGATGATTTACCTTCACTCATGTAGCTTTCTAAAATAATGATAGGACCTCTTTGATAATGGAAATATCACATTTATATCCATAAAAAAATAATAAAATTTCACCCACAAACAAAATATGAGTGTTGTTTATGTCGTTAGCTACAACAAATCCTCATAAATATCCCCTCTTTTTCTTTTCAGCTAGCAGTCTCCTAAGGCATTTTGCCACCAACAAAATAATAGTAGGGAAATAGGACATCCATGTCGCATACCCATCTGAACATGAAATAATGTTGTATATGAACGATTAATAAGAAAAGAAAAGGATATCATGGTGATGCAACTCATTACCAAACTAATAAAAGGAATTTTGAAGCTCGAATGGTCCATCATAAGTAATTTGATATATATCTAATTGAGCCTATCATAAGATTTCGACAGGTAGATCTTAATCACCATGCATTCGAGCTTCTTTTAACTTGTATTATGTAGACCTTTATGAGAAACTCTAATAGCCTTGTGAATCTGCCATTGCTGTAAGAAATAAAATTGTTTCATCGAAATATTTTTGATATGACCATATTTAACCTATTGACATTAATTTTTGCAATAATATTTGTATATATAATTTCATAAATAAATGCACCATAAATCACCAAAGGAGTGAGGAGAGTTAGATCTGGTAATAAGGGGGATAAAGGTAATATTAAAGGATTTTAGAATTTTTCTATTTTGTCGATAATCCTCCACCACTCTTAATAGATAATTCCCACAATATCATAAATACCAGTGAAAAAATCTACCATCCATCCGTCAAGACTTGGGATTTAATCATTCCGAAAATTGTGGAGGACCCTCTATAATTCATCCTCATATACAACTTCCATCAAGATTATATTGTCTTCTATGACAGAAAACATAGAATATCCACAATAGTCACCTCTAAAGGGGACTTATATAGGTTACTAAAATTATTCTTTCCTAGATTTTCCAAGTCTTCAAAAGATAAATCTTTCCCCCTTCTATATATTCTATAGCCTAGATGGTGTTGTGTGCTCAATCACCCTTTGCATATTTCTAAAAGAACTTTTTATTTTCATCTCCACTCTGTATCCATACAACACAATTATTTTAGTCTCCACATCTCCTCCTTTTCATGCATAATTATTATTTTTGGCATTTTCTAATTGTATAATCCTCTTCTTTGTTTCCTCGGACTGATATACCCTACCATTAGGGGCTTCCAGATTATCTAGTTCCTCCTCCATAGCCTAGGGTGGTTTCTCAGCCTCTAAGTGACCTCTAGTCCCTGGAGGATGTCAATACGTGGTTAGTTTGTAGCCCCCACTTCCTTAAATAGAACTAGGAGGTAGGGTCAAGTCATAGTGATACTTGTCTCATGTTTACCTTTCCAGGCTTGTGAAATTGGGTAAATGTAGGAGGAGGTGTTTCAGGGATAACTTCAAGTATTGATTTAATGAGAACCAACCTGTCTACTGTAGACAACCATCTAAGGCTCCACTCTTTTAATTCTTTTTTAAACTTAGCAATAAGTAAAATCCAATCCACCTTTA
Organism: Pinus albicaulis; assembly: GCA_034641835.2. NCBI lineage: Eukaryota > Viridiplantae > Streptophyta > Pinopsida > Pinales > Pinaceae > Pinus > Pinus albicaulis. The sequence continues at coordinate 426,406,632 of CM076581.1, read as the reverse complement.
TATAGTCATTTGTTTTAACTGGAATCCCAGATACTTAAGACCTTCATAAAAATTGTTAGATTGATAGGGAAAAATATTATGAAAATTGATAGAATCATCACTCGATAATCCAAGAGGGTAGAGAGTAGATGTTTGATGATTTACCTTCACTCATGTAGCTTTCTAAAATAATGATAGGACCTCTTTGATAATGGAAATATCACATTTATATCCATAAAAAAATAATAAATTTCACCCACAAACAAAATATGAGTGTTGTTTATGTCCTTAGCTACAACAAATCCTCATAAATATCCCCTCTTTTTCTTTTCAGCTAGCAGTCTCCTAAGGCCTTTTGCCACCAACAAAATAATAGTAGGAAAATAGGACATCGATGTCGCATACCTATCTGAACATGAAATAATGTTGTATATGAACCATTAATAAGAAAAGAAAAGGATATCATGGTGATGCAACTCATTACCAAACTAATAAAAGGAATTTTGAAGCTCGAATGGTCCATCATAAGTAATTTGATATATATCTAATTGAGCCTATCATAAGCTTTGGACAGGTAGATCTTAATCACCATGCATTCGAGCTTCTTTGAACTTGTATTATGTAGACCCTTATGAGAAACTCTAATAGACTCGTGAATCTGCCATCGCTCTAAGAAATAAAATTGTTTCATCGAAATATTTTTGATATGACCATATTTAACCTATTGGCATTAATTTTTGCAATAATATTTGTATATATAATTTCATAAATAAATGCACCATAAATCACCAAAGGAGTGAGGAGAGTTAGATCTGGTAATAAGGGGAATAAAGGTAATATTAAAGGATTTTATAATTTTCCCATTTTGTCGATAATCCCCCACCACTCTTAATAGATCATTCCCACAATATCATAAATACCAGTGAAAAAATCTACCATCCATCCGTCAAGACTTGGGATTTAATCATTCCGAAAATTGTGGAGGACCCTCTGTCATTCATCCTCATATACAACTTCCATCAAAATTATATTGTCTTCTATGACAAAAAACATAGAATATCCACAATAGTCACCTCTAGAGGGGACTTATACAGGTTACTAAAATTATTCTTTCCTAGGTTTTCCAAGTCTTCAAAAGATAAATCTTGCCCCCTTCTATATATTCTAGAGCCTATATGGTGTTGTGTGGTCAATCACCCTTTGCATATTGCTAAAAGAACTTTTTATTTTCATCTCCACTCTTTATCCATACAACACAATTCTTTTAGTCTCCACATCTCCTCCTTTTCAAACACTGTTACCGATGAAATAGGTAACCACACTATTACCTACTTTTTTTTGGTAGCATAAAAAGCACCCGATTTTGAAAAGTGGTGATGCAGAATCACCCCCTTTTTTTTTGTGCACATTTTTGACACTCTAATATTTTTATTTATGAAGTATGAATATTTTTTTTTTAAATGTTAGTGATTTTCATGCTAATTTTGAAACGTATTGATGCAGCATCAACTTTTTTTTTTAGAGCGGTGATTTTCATGCTAATTTTGAAACGTATTGATGCAGCATCAACCTTTTTTTTTTAGAGTGGTGATTTTCATGTTGGTAATAAAACAAAAAACTTAGATAAAAAATATATATATATATATATATATATATATATATATATATATATATATATATATATATATATATATATAAACAATAAAAAAAAACCAATAAAAATGTAAAAAAAACAAAAAAAAACAAAAATATTTGAAAATTATATCAAAAGAAATGAAAAAATTTGAAAAAAAAACAAATAATTTAAAGAAAAAAAACAAAATTAACCAAAAAAAAAAAAAAAAAAACATGAAAACATTTTTTTCTAAGTTATTAAAAAAAACCATACAATTAAAAAAAAAAAATTAAAATAGAAAATTTAAAAATAATTTAAATTACAAAAATAAAATTTAGATAAAAAAAATAAAATACAAAAAAAGAAAAAATTAATTTTAAAAATTTAAATTAAAAAAATAATAATAATAATAAGAAAAAAAAATACAAATTTTAAAATTAACAAAAATAAAAAATAAAAAATAAAAAAAATAAAATTGAAAATTGAAAAATAAAATTAAAATAAAAAAAACTATCATTAAAAAACCAAAAAAATGAAAAAACCACGTGTAAATAATTAAAAAAAAAAAGCGTAGTCTAAAGAGGCCGCGTTTTGACCCAAAATCCGAGAACGATTTTCAGAAAATCCGGCAAAGATTTGCCCAGAAACTTGTTTATAGTTGTTAAACATTAGTATTTTGAGTGCCCGAGGGGTTTTTGATAGTGCTGAATCCATTTCCACTATCAAAAATGGATTCCAAGCACTGCAACTACCTGATTTTTGCAAATTTAGTTGACCGGATTCCGGCGGATTTCTGCCGTCCGGGCCAAAACGCGGCCTCGGTAGACAACTCCAAAAACAAATATCCATAAATTTACTGTTTTTTTTTTAAATGAAACAATTTATAAATTTTAAAATTGAAAAACTAAATAAACTAAAAGATTAAAAAAAAATTAAATTAAATTAAAATTTAATAAATAAATTCTAAATTTAAAAAAATAATTAATCTAAAATATTAAATTAAAAAAAAAACAAAAATAATTAAAACAAATTAAATTTAAAATAAATAATTTGAATTAAAAAAATAATAATTTTAAATTTTTTGAATTAAAAAAAAAATAAAAAAAATCAAATTAAAAAAAAATATTAAAAATTAAAAAAAACAAAAAATAAAAAAGATTTTTTTGATCGTGGTTGCGCCGCCAATCGGCCTCCCGCCCAGGTGGCAGTAGATGCCAACCGCTTGGTGAGAGGGGACGCTGCATGAAGCCCCCCGCCTGCCCAGCAGCCGGCCTCTGCTGCCACCTGGGCGGGAGGACGATTCCGGGAATCGCCCTCCCGCGGCGGGAGACCGATTTCGGGAATCGCCCTCCCGCTGCGGGAGGGCAATTCCCGGAATCGGCCTTCCGTTTCGGGAGGGTGATTCCCGGAATCAGCCTCGAATCGCCCTCCCACCCGGGAATCACCCTCCCGCCACGGGAGGGCGATTCCCGGAATCGGCCTCCCGCCCAAGTGGCGGTAGTGGCCAACCGCTGGGTGGGCGGGGGGCTGCATGTAGCCTCCCCGCCCGCCCAGCGATCGGCCTCCACTGCCACCTGCACGGGAGGCCGATTAGAGGCGCCACCACGATCAAAAATTTGTTTTTTTTTTCTTTTCTTTTTTTAATTTTTTAATTTTTTTTTTTTTTTTTTTTAATTCAAAAAATTTCAAATTATTTTTTTTAATTTAATTTTTATATTTGAAATTTAATTTGTTTTAATTTTTTGTTTTTTGTTTTTTGTTTTTTTTATTTTATTCATTTTTTTTTGTTTTTAATTATTTTTTTCTAAATTTTGTTAATAATTTTTATTAAATTTTCTGTTATTTATTTATTTATTTAATTGATTTTTTTATAAATTTTTTCATATTTTTTTTTATTATTAAATTTTATGTTTAGTTTTTTCATTTAATTTTTTAAAATTTAATAAATTTTGTATTTTTTTTTAATTTATTTGAATTTAATATTTTTTTTTAATTTATTACTATTATTTTTTTAATTACATGAAATTTTTATATTTTTTTGTTTCAATTAAAATTGTGTATTTAAAATTAGATTTTTTTTTTAATTAAACTTAATATTTTCAAATTAATTTGTTTTTTTATTTTATTTTTTATTTAATATATATTTTTTAATTTATTTTTTTCAATTTTTCATTTTTAATTGATTTTTAAAGTTTTTTAACTTTTTATTGGTGAGTCAGGAGATACATGATCTAAAAACTGAAATCCGCAGCATGAAAAATGAAATTTCTGTCTTAAAAACACAAACTCAACTTCCTGCATCCTCTTCTACAGCTGTTTCAGGAAGACAGACAAATTATATGCTGCATTCTACTCCAAAAACTGAAGCTCAGTATGCAACAGGCAAATTGGATCCTTCAGTTGGTTTCAGTGAAATCGGGGACATGCAGGTCCTCGCCATACAGTACCAACAACACCATATACAGGTAAATCTCTGTGTTGCTGGTCATGTTTACAAGGTTATTGCTCTCATAGATCCTGGATCAGATATTAACCTTGTCTCTAAACACATAATCCCATCAAAATATTGGACTACATCAGAAAAGGAAGTTATGGGATTAGGAACAAAACAGTTGAAGTTTGAAGTTGCAAAAGATGCTGTGTGTTTTGATTCAAAATGTGTGGCTTTCCTTTGCAGTTTACGTCTTCAGGTGTGTATTTTGGGAAATATATTTTAACGACGATTCAGACACTTCTCATGGGTCATTTAGATTTCCTGACAAGTCTGCAGGATATTTCATCACTATTTCTGGGGAAAGAATTGAATTGCCTTATATATCCAGAACTAGAATTTCACCCATGGTTCAGGCCATGCAAGAACTTCACAAAGCTGAGAAAAGCCTGGTTGAACTCAAAGACCACAAAGATACAATCAGAATTGAAGAACATTTGAGTTCACCAGTGGTCCAAAAGAAGATCTCTGAAATCCAGAGAGAATTTGAAGAGACATGCTGCTCAGAAGAGCCGAATGCCTTTTGGCACCGCAAACAGCATAGTATTGAGCTACCTTACAAGGAAGGTTACACTGGCAAGCCTTGTAAGTCTAGAGCCATTTCCATGTCTGTTAAACATAGACAACTTTGTCAGAAAGAGATTGAACAACTTCTTGAGAAGAAGCTCATCAGAGAATCCAGCAGCCCTTGGAACTGTTATGGATTCTATGTCAACAAAAGAAGTGAACAAGTCAGAGGATTCCCTAGATTGGTTATCAACTATAAGCCTCTGAACAACGTTTTAGCAGATGACACTTATCCGATCCCTCATAAAGGAGATCTGATGAGAATAATTTCAGGAGCCAAAGTATTCTCCAAGTTTGATCTCAAGTCAGGCTTCTGGCAAGTAGCTATTGCAGAAGGTGATAGATGGAAGACAACATTCAATGTTCCTCATGGACACTATGAATGGAATGTAATGCCATTCGGTTTAAAGCATGCACCTTCAAAATTCCAGAAGGTAATGGATTCTATCTTTAAACCTTATGATGAATGGTTGCTTGCCTACATTGATGATCTTCTCATTTTTTCCAAGAACTTGCAAGACCACTTCAAGCACTTGAAGATTTTTATGAAGTTGGTCGAGAGAAATGGTTTAGTCTTGAGTAAGAAAAAGATGGAACTCTTCAAGACTAAAATCAAATTTTTGGGGCATGAAATTGAAAATAGACAAATTTCTCTTCAGAATCATGCACTGGAGTTTGCTAATAAGTTTCCGGATGTAATTATGGACAAAACCCAGTTGCAAAGGTTTTTAGGTTGTTTAAATTATGTGAGAAATTTCTATCCCTCATGTGCCATTGACAGGTCTCTGCTTAACCAAAGACTCAGAAAGAATCCGAAGCCTTGGACAGAGAAGCATACACAAGCAGTCAGAGATATCAAATCCAAGGTCCGTAATCTCCCTGTATTATATGTTGCTGATGATAATGCTTTTAAAATTGTGGAAACAGATGCAAGCAACATTGGTTGGGGAGGTTTCCTTAAGCAAAGGCCGAATGAAGACGGCCGAAAAGAGTAAGAACAGGTTGTGCAGTTTGTATCAGGAGTTTGGAGCAAAGCAGAGTTGAATTATGCTCCTATTGAAAAAGAGGTAAAAGCAGCCTGGAATTGCATCAGTAAGTTTTCTATCCATTTGGCTAACAAAAATTTTCTTCTTAGAACTGATGCGAAAGCTCTGGAAAAGGTGATAACTAAAGAAATAAAGAACCCAGAAGATGCAAAGTTTGCTCGGTGGCAAGCTCTGTTTGCATATTTTGATTTCAAGGTAGAACACATTAAAGGTTCTGAAAATTGTCTTCTAGACTTTTTAAGCAGAGAATATCTCCAGCACCAAGAACAGAAGAATGACCCAGAGAAAGAAGAAATTCATGTAATGGTCATTCTCACAGAATGGGACCAAGCAAATCAGAAAGAGACTCTGAGATATATTGCAGATGATGAGCCTTGGCCCATATATCAAGAAAAATGGAGGCTTACATGGCAGCTCTGAAACACTAAAGTGCTTGATGCAAATGTACAGAATCACAATGATATACAACACTTTGTTCCAGAAAGGAAAGTATACCCCAAGGGAAGTCGTTGGATACATGACATGATGTATTCACATAGCATGCTTGCCTCATTCGAAGCAGAGAGATCTCTCTCCCAAGATTTCAATGACATCTATGTCATTTGTACAGGAGGAGGAGACAGGAGTAGGGTATACTATAAGTCAATCATCATAAACAGGACCAGGAATCCCGGCCAATGCACTGGAGGCAAATTTCAAACGTGGCCAGGTAATGATCCAAATCTTATTTTTCCTGATACTGTTTATAACTTTGCAGGATACAAAGATCTATGGTGGGACCTACTAAATAAAGATGGTCGTGAGGAGACTCATTACACCAAACTCAAGTTCGCCTGCACATGGATCAATTCAAGAGAAGCAGCAGCGCCATGGGTAGAGAATTGGTGGCATGACTACGGAGTCAATCCATATAGTATGGATCCATACTACTATGAATCCTATATCCATAGAAATTTTCATGAATGTATGGAAGGACCAGCTGGTGAATGTTTTCATTATCCCTGTCAGACTGTAAAAGAAATTGGTATCAGAGCCAGTAAGTTGGTTTCACGTGGTTCAAGTAAGTCCAGTACTTAAACCATCTCTCTTTATAAAATGGATTCATCTATGTCTAAATCAGTCTCGTTCAGAGAGTTAGAAGAGAAAGATAGAGCTGAACAAAACCCATTAAGAGATATGTTTGCTAGCAGTAGTAGTAGAATAATAAATGAGTCTGATCATTTATATGAAGAGGTCGAGCCCCAAGCTAGATGGGTTTTTCCCAGAATATCCGCCTCTCAAGTCTATAGTGACCTAGGTGTCTGGCATCTCAAAGCAGCCACTAGGATCACCATTAAAGAGTCGGTCAGCTCTATAGAAGAAAATTCAGATCGTGTACAGTTAATTCCGATCTTGAATCCAAAAGAGCTTCAAGCCAAAGCTAGAAAGCTGGGAACCCAATTTTTGCATTTGGGTTGTGTGAGAGTTGGCATTCATGCATTAGTGCATCCGGGTGTTGATGCATATGTGTTAGCTACTGTGAGATATCTAACACATAATAAGTATACAGATTCTATGATTGGAGGGATTGTTGCTCCATTGTTAAATGGACCGGTGTGGTTTGATTGTTACCCGAACTTTTCGGTATCAATCACAAATGAAACTTTGGTAGATATATTGCAGCTTCAAATCCAAACAATTGGATTTGACATGAGGAAGAAAAGACAAAACATTGCCATCCAGTTTCGCGGATGTTTCCGCCATACCTCCACTATGTTCCATGTAGTCCTCCATGCACCCAGCCGAGACTCAAAGACCAGTGTCATTGTCCTGACTGATCCTAAGAATCAGAAAATAGAACATCAGGCCATCAAGTGGGAAGATTTGACTTTCCCAGAACACTGGACAGTTCCAAACCCTAAGCCTCTCGCTGTACAAAAAATAACCTCCGCCAGCATCACAGAAAACCAATCCTTTGCTGTTCTGTCCTTTCCGAGAAGGTCAACCATTGACAGAAGAAGAATAGAGGAAGAATGTAAAAAATCTCCTAGGTATATTACCCCAGATTGTAGAGATACCAGTTGTAGTTCTATTGTTTCAAATTGTAGTCATGTAGCTTTATTTGAGTTTGCTCAGTTTGTAAATTACCAACCTCTGAGTGTCCATTGTCCACAATGTAGTCAGCATGTCAATTTGCAGAGTCTAGCATATGCATTTCTTCATAAGAACCATAAAAATAGGACTGGTGAAGCCCCTCCTGCGTCTTCAACCAACCCATGTCCTAATCCAAAATTCTCTGACATTCCATTCCCACATGAGGACGAGCATGTTCTTATGATGCATCTTGTACCTATCCTTGAAGAAGAAGATCCAAGGCTAACTTCCATCTACATGAACATGAGACCTAAAAATAGTCCAAAGTATGGACTAGGCTACATTGAACAAGCAGCTCAGTTGATCCCTGAATGTAGATTCAGAGATCTACCTCCAAGATGCAAGAAACAATTAGTACCTGAAATCCACAAGTTTTATACTTTGATGGATGGTTGTCCAAAACACCAGATCCTTGCCCAATGGATGAAGCAGATGATAAACTGGGATCTGTTTACCCATCCACAGGCTGATGCGTTTGCTACAGCTTTCCCCAAGGAAGAAAAGATGAAGATGGCTGAAGAATGGAAAGCTTACATGGAAGAAGAGAAGTTATGGATTTCATTCTATTCATGGAAGAAGAAAATGGAATCTGATGTGGTTTTAATGGCAGATTCAGTAGCCTCTTCTTCACATTCCTGGACTGCACCAGACGGCAGTAAAATAGAGACCCATACTACTTACCCTCCTTTCAAGAGTATTGTCCTAGGAGAAGGACAAAGTTCAGCACTGACATGTCCTCTGGTTCAGAAGGATAATACAGCAGTAGGCACAGAGGGTAGAATACAAAAAGTTTCTGAGCAGGTTAATTGGACTAACACTGCTGTGACTGGTCTTGAGAAGAATGTAGCAAAAACTGCCCTGGTCAAAGATCATATTGATTCTGTCCAAGTCTCTGTAAATGATGTACATAGAGTTTTGAATTCAGTTCAGTGTGATTTGCAAGTAGTTAGACATATTTCTAAAAAATCAATTGAAAATTTTGAAGATGTGGAAAATTGTATAATAGAGGAAGGTATTTCCACACGGGATTCTGTTGCTAATCTGTCTGATAAGTTTGACAGATTAAATTTGAAGAAAGCCAATAAGCCTATCATGCTTTCATTTTTGACCAAAGGAAAGAGTATTCATCCCCATGAGCTTCAAAGCCCAATCTCACAGTTTCCTCATCTCTTTCCTAAAGAAGTGCCTCAGTTATCTCAGTCCCCTGAGTCTAAGCCTGAAGAAAAATTTGAGAAAATAACCATTGCCACTGCTCTAGAAATCTCAGATTCTGAAAAACATGCTTTTCCTATTTATGAGCCCCTAGAACCTCATTTTACCAAACATGCAGCTCATGACCTGTATGGTGCAGGAAAGATTCCATCTCGTGAGACTTTCCATGAAGGGAGTCATAAGGAGTGGAACATTGATAATCTGTCTGCAACACAGATTAGGCAGTTGCTAGACCAAATGATTGTTGAATATAAACTGATGTGTGTTGAAGGGAAAAGTTAAGTTGAAGCATGTAAAACACTCACCCAGTGTTTTACTGGTACTCTGGCTAGATGGTGGGAGTTGAAGTCATCCCCTGTTATGATTGACAAAATGGCAAATGAAGTATTGAAAGATGAACATGGAGATATCATGTTTAATCCTGATGGCACAGCACAGAATAACATGATTGGTGCACTGACAGCACTAATCCAAGAACATTTCTGTGGAGCTGAATTTTCTCTCACAGACAAAAATGAGTTGATATTGATGAACTTAAAATGCAATAATATAAATCAGTATGAAGATTTTCACAGGGATTGGATTGAGAGAATATTCTTGGTCAAGGATCCCAAGAACATCTTGTGGAAGCAAGTTTACCTTGCTGCTCTACCATCCAAGTTGGTAGACATCTTGAAATTGCAAGAAGCATTTCCCTTGCCCCTTGAAATTTACCTCTGGGGAGATTTCTATGAAATTATTACTAAAGTTTTGATTTCTTTATGTACCAACTCCAAGATGAAAAAGTCTATTGATAAGTTGAACAGACTTCCTGGTACAAAGTCTTTCTGCAGTAAATATGGAATAACAGTTGATGATCCTTTAGTGCATCGCAAAAAGCATAAGAGGCAAGCAAAGAAGGCTTACAAAAGAAGTAAAGCCTCCACTTATAGACTGAGCTCAGGAAAAAGACGAGAGCTCAGAAGACCTAAAGAGAGCAGAAGGCCAAAAGAAAGGAGAGGACATTATGGCTATAAGCCCAAGACACATTACTATCAGCCTCATGACATCCGTCCCAAAGATGCCAAGCTGAATAGAATGAAAGAAGTAGTCTGCTGGCTCTGTGGTCAGCCCGGTCATACCTCAAACCTGTGTCCAACAGCCCTAGAGTCTAAGAAAGGTCTTGGTAAGAAATCTGCTAAGTATATACAGCCATCTACTAGTCAGACTGTCAAACAAGAACCTAGATGTGCTCACTGTCATTCCTCATTTGATAAAACAGCAGATTGTAAAAATCGTCCACAGACTCTCTCTTTACAGCAACATGCTGTACCGTCCTCTACCTCATCTTCCTCAGATGACTATTCTTCCTCCTCTTCCGAAGAACAAGTCAATATGTATTTCCAATGCTCTGACTCAGATGCCTGTCATTGTTCTGAGTCTGATTCTGATTCCTTTACTTCTGCTGAAGAAGAACTTCCGCATGTCCTCATGGCCCAAGTTGATGATGAGTTTTACGGAAACATAAGATACCCTGCTGTCACAATTTTGGATCCTCCTGCAGCTGCAAGTACAAGTGGTCCTCGGGAGCCCCACTAAAAAGGCTTTCCCTGTGTAATAATGGTACCTAGTCACGGGTGTATAGTGACAGATCTTTTCTCGAGGGCTTTTCATCTGTCCGAAAAGTATCCTCACTGTAATAAATTATTCTGTTTCCTCGTGGGCCTTGTACTTAAAGGTATCCACAGTGTACATTCACCCACTTTCACTAGAGTCAGTCAGAAGGAACGAATCTCTGTGCGGATGTCCCGACAAGGGTTACCCGAAAACGATGATCCGCCTTCCAAGTGTCAATAATCGGATGGTCTACGACTTCCCTTGGGGTACACTTTCCTTTCTGGAACAAAGTGCTGTATATCATTGTGATTCTGTACATTGGCATCAAGCACTTTGGTGTTTCGGAGCTGCCATGTAGGCCCCCATTTTTCTTGATATATGGGCCAAGGCTCATCATCTGCAATATATCTCAGAGTCTCTTTCTGATTTGCTTGGTCCCATTCTGTGAGAATGACCATTACATGAATTTCTTCTTTCTCTGGGTCATTCTTCTGTTCTTGGTGCTGGAGATATTCTTTGCTTAAAAAGTCTGGAAGACAATTTTCAGAACCTTTAATGTGTTCTACCTTGAAATCAAAATATGCAAACAGAGCTTTCCACCGAGCAAACTTTGCGTCTTCTGGGTTATTTATTTCTTTAGTTATCACCTTTTCCAGAGCTTTCGCATAAGTTCTAAGCAGAAAATGTTTGTTAGCCAAATGGATAGACAACTTACTGATGCAATTCCAGGCTGCTTTTACCTCTTTTTCAATAGGAGCATAATTCAACTCTGCTTTGCTCCAAACTCCTGATACAAACTGCACAACCTGTTCTTGCTCTTTTGGGCTGTCTTCATTCGGCTTTAGCTTAAGGACACCTCCCCAACCAATGTTGCTTGCATCTGTTTCCACAATTTTAAAAGCATTATCATCAGCAACATATAATACAGGGAGATTACGGACCTTGGATTTGATATCTCTGACTGCTTGTGTATGCTTCTCTGTCCAAGGCTTCAGATTCTTTCTGAATCTCTGGTTAAGCAGAGACCTGTCAATGGCACATGAGGGATAGAGATTTCTCACATAATTTAAACAACCTAAAAACCTTTGCAACTGGGTTTTGTCCATAATTACATTCAGAAACTTATCAGCAAACTCCAGTGCATGATTCTGAAGAGAAATTTGTCAATTTTCAATTTCATGCCCCAAAAATTTGATTTTAGTCTTGCAGAGTTCCATATTTTTCTTACTCAAGACTAAACCATTTCTCTGGACCAAATTCATAAAAATCTTCAAGTGCTTGAAGTGGTCTTGCAAGTTCTTGGAAAAAATGAGCAGATCATTAATGTAGGCAAGCAACCATTCATCATAAGGTTTAAAGATAGAATCCATTACCTTCTGGAATTTTGAAGGTGCATGCTTTAAACCAAATGGAATTACATTCCATTCATAGTGTCCATGAGGAACACTGAATGTTGTCTTCCATCTATCACCTTATGCAATAGCTACTTGCCAGAAGCCTGACTTGAGATCAAACTTGGAGAATACTTTGGCTCCTGAAATTCTTCTCATCAGATCTCCTTTATGAGGGATCGGATAAGTGTCATCTGCTAAAACTTTGTTCAGAGGCTTATATTTGATAACCAATCTAGGGACTCCTCTGACTTGTTCACTTCTTTTGTTGACATAGAATCCATAACAGTTCCAAGGGCTGCTGGATTCTCTGATGAGCTTCTTCTCAAGAAGCTGTTCAATCTCTTTCTGACAGAGTTTTCTATGTTCAACAGACATGGAAATGGCTCTAGACTTACAAGGCCTGCCAGTGTAACCTTCCTTGTAAGGTAGCTCAATACTATGCTGTTTGCGGTGCCAAAAGGCATTCGGATCTTCTGAGCACCATGTCTCTTCAAATTCTCTCTGGATTTCAGAGATCTTCTTTTGGACCACTGGTGAACTCAACTGTTCTTCAATTCTGATTGTATCTTTGTGGTCTTTGAGTTCAACCAGGCTTTTCTCAGCTTTGTGAAGTTCTTGCATGGCCTGAACCATGGGTGAAATTCTAGTTCTGGAAATATAAGGCAATTCAATTCTTTCCCCAGAAATAGTGATGAAATATCCTGCAGACTTGTCAGGAAATCTAAATGACCCATGAGGCTCAACTGCTGCTAAAAATATATTTCCCAAAATACAGTCAACTGGAATATCAGAAACTGCAAAGGAAAGTTTCACACATTTTGAATCAAAACACACAGCAGCTTTTGCAACTTCAAACTTCAATTGTTTTGTTCCTAATCCCATAACTTCCTTTTCTGATGTAGTCCAATATTTTGATGGGATTATGTGTTTAGAGACAAGGTTAATATCTGATCCAGAATATATGAGAGAAATAGCCTTGTAAACATGACCAGAAACACAGAGATTTACCTGTATATGGTGTTGTTGGTATTGTATGGCGAGGACCTGCATGTCCCCGATTTCACAGAAACCAACTGAAGGATCCAATTTTCCTGTTGCATACTGAACTTCATTTTTTGGAGTAGAATGCAGCGTATAATTTGTTTGTCTTCCTGGAACAACTGTAGAAGAGGATGCAGGCTGTTGAAATTGTGTTTTTAAGACATAAATTTCATTTTTCATGTTGCGGATTTCAGTTTTTAGATCATGTATCTCCTTACTCACCTCCCCCAAAGTGAGTGTGCGAGCTTTGTTTGAATTGTGTTGGAGATACGTTCTGGTGTTTCGTTCATAAGAAGCTTCAACAAAATTGGGCTTCTTAGAAGAAGTGGAAGAAGAACCAGAGGAACCAGGCAGGTTTTTCATATAAGCTGCAAGTAGGGCAGCTTTGAGTTCACCTTCCTCCATGGCACAGATCTGGGCAAAGAATTTAAGGTCATCATCAACTTGGGCCATGAGGACATGCGGAAGTTCTTCTTCAGCAGAAGTAAAGGAATCAGAATCAGACTCAGAACAATGACAGGCATCTGAGTCAGAGCATTGGCAATACATATTGACTTGTTCTTCGGAAGAGGAGGAAGAATAGTCATCTGAGGAAGATGAGGCAGAGGACGGTACAACATGTTGACGTAAAGAGAGAGTCTGTGGACGATTTTTACAATCTGCTGTTTTATGAAATGAGGAATCACAGTGAGCACATCTAGGTTCTTGTTTGACAATCTGACTAGTAGATGGCTGTTGACCTTCTGGGAAAGGACAAAACAGCAGAGGATTGGTTTTCTGTGATGCTGGCAGAGGTTATTTTTTGTACAGCAAGAGGCTTAGGGTTTGGAACTGTCCATTGTTCTAGGAAAGTCAGATCTTCCCACTTGATGGCATGATTTTCTATTTTCTGATTCTTAGGATCAGTCAGGACAACGACACTGGTCTTTGACTCTCGGCTGGGTGCATGGAGGACTGTAGGGAACATAGTGGAGGTATGGTGGAAACATCCGCGAAACTGGATGGCAATGTTCTGTCTTTTCTTCCTCATGTCAAATCCCATTGACAGAAGAAGAATAGAGGAAGAATGTAAAAAATCTCCCAGGTATATTACCCCATATTGTACAGATACCAGTTTTAGTTCTATTGTTTCAAATTGTAATCATGTAGCTTTATTTGAGTTTGCTCAGTTTGTAAATTACCAACCTCTGAGTGTCCAATGTCCACAATGTATTCAGCATGTGAATTTGCAGAGTCTAGCCTATGCAGTTCTTCATAAGAACCATAACAATAGTACTGGTGAAGCCCCTCCTGCGTCTTCAACCAACCCATGTCCTAATCCAAAATTCTCTGACATTCCATTCCCACATGAGGACGAGCATGTTCTTATGATGCATCTTGTACCTATCCTTGAAGAAGAAGATCCAAGGCTAACTTCCATCTACATGAACATGAGACCTGCAAATAGTCCGAAGTATGGAATAGGCTACATTGAACAAGAAGATCAGTTGATCCCTGAATGTAGATTCAGAGATCTACCTCCAGGATGCAAGAAACCGTCAGTACCTGAAATCCACAAGTTTTATACTTTGATGGATGGTTGTCCAAAACACCAGATCCCTGCCCAATGGATGAAGAAGATGATAAACTGGGATCTGTTTACCCATCCACAGGCTGATGCATTTTCTACAGATTTCCCCAAGGAAGAAAAGATGAAGATGGCTGAAGAATGGAAAGCTTACATGGAAGAAGAGAAGGTATGGATTTCATTCTATTCATGGAAGAAGAAAATGGAATCTGATGTGGTTTTAATGGCAGATTCAGTAGCCTCTTCTTCACATTCCTGGACTTCACCAGATGACAGTAAAATAAAGACCCATACTACTTACCCTCCTTTCAAGAGTATTGTCCTAGGAGAAGGAAAAAGTTCAGCACTGGCATGTCCTCTGGTTCAGAAGGATAATACAACAGTAGGCACAGAGGGTAGAATACAAAAAGTTTCTGAGTAGGTTAATTGGACTAACACTGCTCTGACTGGTCTTGAGAAGAATGTCGCAAAAAATGCCCTGGTCAAAGATCAGATTGATTCTGTCCAAGTCTCTGTAAATGATGTACATAGAGTTTTGAATTCAGTTCAGTGTGATTTGCAAGTAGTTAGACATATTTCTGAAAAATCAATTGAAAAATTTGAAGATGTGGAAAATTTTATAATAGAGCAAGGTATTTCCACACGGGATTATGTTGCTAATCTGTCTGGTAAGTTTGACAGATTAAATTTGAAGAAAGCCAATAAGCCTATCCCACTTTCATTTTTGACGAAAGGAAAGAGTATTCATCCCCATGAGCTTGAAAGCCCAATCTCACAGTTTCCTCATCTCTTTCCTAAAGAAGTGCCTCAGTTATCTCAGTCCCTTGAGTCTAAGCCTGAAGAAAAATATGAGAAAATAACCATTGCCACTGCTCTAGAAATCTCAGATTCTGAAAAACATGCTTTTCCTATTTATGAGCCCCTAGAACCTCAGTTTACCAGACATGCAGCTCCTGACCTGTATGGTGCAGGAAAGATTCCAGCTCGTGAGACTTTCCATGAAGGGAGTCATAAGGAGTGGAACATTGATAATCTGTCTGCAACACAGATTAGGCAGTTGCTAGACCAAATGATTGTTGAATATAAACTGATGTGTGTTGAAGGGAAAAGTGAAGTTGAAGCATGTAAAACACTCGTCCAGCGTTTTACTGGTACTCTGGCTATATGGTGGGAGTTGGAGTCATCCCCTATTATGATTGACAAAATGGAAAATGAAGTATTGAAAGATGAACAAGGAGATATCATGTTTAATCCTGATGGCACAACACAGAATAACATGATTGGTGCACTGACAACACTAATCCAAGAACATTTCTGTGGAGCTGAATTTGCTCTCACAGACAAAAATGAGTTGATATTGATGAACTTAAAATGCAATAATATAAATCAGTATGAAGATTTTCACAGGGATTGGATTGAGAGAATATTCTTGGTCAAGGATCCCAAGAACATCCTGTGGAAGCAAGTTTACCTTGCTGCTCTACCATCCAAGTTGGTAGACATCTTGAAATTGCAAGAAGCATTTCCCTTGCCCCTTGAAATTTATCTCTGGGGAAATTTCTATGCAATTATTACTAAAGTTTTGATTTCTTTATGTACCAGCTCCAAGATGCAAAAGTCTATTGATAAGTTGAACAGACTTCCTGGTACAAAGTATTTCTGCAGTAAATATGGAATAACAGTTGATGATCCTTTAGTGCATCGTAGAAAGCATAAGAGGCAAGCAAAGAAGGCTTACAAAAGAAGTAAAGCCTCCACCTATAGACTGAGCTCAAGCAAAAGACGAGAGCTCAGAAGACCTAAAGAGAGCAAAAGGCCAAAAGAAAGGAGAGGACATTATGGCTATAAGCCCAAGACACATTACTATCAGCCTCATGACATTTGTCCCAAAGATGCCAAGCTGAATAGAATGAAAGAAGTAGTCTACTGGCTCTGTGGTCAGCCTGGTCATACCTCAAACCTGTGTCCAACAGCCCTAGAGTCTAAGAAAGGTCTTGGTAAGAAATCTGCTAAGTATAAACAACCATCTACTAGTCAGACTGTCAAACAAGAACCTAGATGTGCTCACTGTCATTCCTCATTTCATAAAACAACAGTTTGTAAAAATCGTCCACAGACTCTCTCTTTACAGCAACATACGGTACTGTCCTCTGCCTCATCTTCCTCAGATGACTATTCTTCCTCCTCTTCCGAAGAACAAGTCAATATGTATTGCCAATGCTCTGACTCAGATGCCTGTCATTGTTCTGAGTCTGATTCTGATTCCTTTACTTCTGCTGAAGAGGAACTTCTGCATGTCCTCATGGCCCAAGTTGATGATGACCTTAAAGTCTTTGCCCAGATCCGTGCCATGGAGGAAGGTGATCTCAAAGCTGCCCTTCTCGCAGCTTATATGAAAAACCTTCCTGGTTCCTCTAGTTCTTCTTCCACTTCTTCTAAGAAGCCCAATTTTGTTGAAGCTTCTTATGAACGAAACACCAGAACGTATCTCCAACACAATTCAAACAAAGCTCGCACACTCACTTTTGGGGAGGTGAGTAAGGAGATACATGATCTAAAAACTGAAATCCGCAGCATGAAAAATGAAATTTCTGTCTTAAAAACACAAGTTCAACAGCTTGCATCCTCTTCTATAGCTGTTTCAGGAAGACAAACAAATTATACGCTGCATTCTACTCCAAAAACTGAAGTTCAGTATGCAACAGGAAAATTGGATCCTTCAGTTGGTTTCAGTGAAATCGGGGACATGCAGGTCCTCGCCATACAGTACCAACAACACCATATACAGGTAAATCTCTGTGTTGCTGGTCATGTTTACAAGGTTATTGCTCTCATAGATTCTGGATCAGATATTAACCTTGTCTCTAAACACATAATCCCATCAAAATATTGGACTACATCAGAAAAGGAAGTTATGGGATTAGGAACAAAACAGTTGAAGTTGGAAGTTGCAAAAGCTGCTGTGTGTTTTGATTCAAAATGTGTGAAGCTTTCCTTTGTAGTTTCTGATATTCCAGTTGACTGTATTTTGGGAAATATATTTTTAGCAGCAGTTGAGCCTCATGGGTCATTTATATTTCCTGACAAGTCTGCAGGATATTTCATCACTATTTCTGGGGAAAGAATTGAATTGCCTTATATCTCCAGAACTAGAATTTCACCCATGGTTCAGGCCATGCAAGAAATTCACAAAGCTGAGAAAATCCTGGTTGAACTCAAAGACCACAAAGATACAATCAGAATTGAAGAACAGTTGAGTTCACCAGTGGTCCAAAAGAAGATCTCTGAAATCCAGAGAGAATTTGAAGAGACATGCTGCTCAGAAGAGCCGAATGCCTTAAGGCACCGCAAATAGCATAGTATTGAGCTACCTTACAAGGAAGGTTACACTGGCAGGCCTTGTAAGTCTAGAGCCATTTCCATGTCTGTTGAACATAGAAAACTCTGTCAGAAAGAGATTGAACAGCTTCTTGAGAAGAAGCTCATCAGAGAATCTAGCAGCCCTTGGAACTATTATGGATTCTATGTCAACAAAAGAAGTGAACAAGTCAGAGGAGTCCCTAGATTGGTTATCAACTATAAGCCTCTGAACAACGTTTTAGCAGATGACACTTATCCGATCGCTCATAAAGGAGATCTAATGAGAAGAATTTTAGGAGCCAAAGTATTCTCCAAGTTTGATCTCAGGTCAGGCTTCTGGCAAGTAGCTATTGCAGAAGGTGATAGATGGAAGACAACATTCAGTGTTCCTCATGGACACTATGAATGGAATGTAATTCCATTCGGTTTAAAGCATGCACCTGCAAAATTCCAGAAGGTAATGGATTCTATCTTTAAACCTTATGATGAATGGTTGCTTGCCTACATTGATGATCTGCTCATTTTTTCCAAGAACTTGCAAGACCACTTCAAGCACTTGAAGGTTTTTATGAAGTTGGTCCAGAGAAATGGTTTAGTCTTGAGTAAGAAAAAGATGGAACTCTGCAAGACTAAAATCAAATTTTTGGGGCATGAAATTGAAAATGGACAAATTGCTCTTCAGAATCATGCACTGGAGTTTGCTAATAAGTTTCTCGATGTAATTATGGACAAAACCCAGTTGCAAAGGTTTTTAGGTTGTTTAAATTATGTGAGAAATTTCTATCCCTCATCTGCCATTGACAGGTCTCTGCTTAATCAGAGACTCAGAAAGAATCCGAAGCCTTGGACAGAGAAGCATACACAAGCAGTCAGAGATATCAAATCCAAGGTCCATAATCTCCTTGTATTATATGTTGCTGATGATAATGCTTTTAAAATTGTGGAAACAGATGCAAGCAACATTGGTTGGGGAGGTGTCCTTAAGCAAAAGACGAATGAAGACAGCCCAAAAGAGCAAGAACAGGTTGTGCAGTTTGTATCAGGAGTTTGGAGCAAAGCAGAGTTGAATTATGCTCCTATTGAAAAAGAGGTAAAAACAGCCTGGAATTGCATCAGTAAGTTTTCTATCCATTTGGCTAACAAACATTTTCTGCTTAGAACTAATGCGAAAGCTCTGGAAAAGGTGATAACTAAAGAAATAAAGAACCCAGAAGATGCAAATTTTGCTTGGTGGCAAGCTCTGTTTGCATATTTTGATTTCAAGGTAGAACACATTAAAGGTTCTGAAAATTGTCTTCCAGATTTTTTAAGTAGAGAATATCTCCCGCACCAAGAACAGAAGAATGACCCAGAGAAAGAAGAAATTCATGTAATGGTCATTCTCACAGAATGGGACCAAGCAAATCAGAAAATGACTCTGAGATATATTGCAGATGATGAGCCTTGGCCCATATATCAAGAAAAATGGAGGCCTACATGGCCGCTCCGAAACACCTAAGTGCTTGATGCCAATGTACAGAATCACAATGATATACATCACTTTGTTCCAGAAAGGAAAGTATACCCCAAGGGAAGTCGTTGGATACATGACATGATGTATTCACATAGCATGCTTGCCTCATTCGAAGCAGAGAGATCTCTCTCCCAAGATTTCAATGACATCTATGTCATTTGTACAGGAGGAGGAGACAGGAGCAGGGTATACTATAAGTCAATCATCATAAACAGGACCAGGAATCCCGGCCAATACACTGGAGGCAAATTTCAAACGTGGCCAGGTAATGATCCAAATCTTATTTTTCCTGATACTATTTATAACTTTGTAGGATACAAAGATCTATGGTGGGACCTACTAAATAAAGATGGTCGTGAGGAGACTCATTACACCAAACTCAAGTTCGCCTACACATGGATCAATTCAAGAGAAGCAGCAGCACCATGGGTAGAGAATTGGTGGCATGACTATGGATTCAGTCCATATAGTATGGATCCATACTATTATGAATCCTATGTCCATAGAAATTGTCATGAATGTATGGAAGTAACAGCTAGTGAATGTTTTCATTATCCCTGTCAGACTGTAAAAGAAATTGGGGACTTAGAGTATAAAATGAGAAACCCCATATTACGATCATACATGGAAATGCACCACCAATGGCTCGTTATGACCAAAATTAAGCACCAGATCATCCTTAATAAGCCAATGATTGTCCGGAGTATCTACACCAAGGCATGGGATGATGAGTTTTACGGAAACATCAAATACCCTGGTGTCACAATTTTGGATCCTCCTGCAGCTGCCAGTACAAGTGGTCCTCGGGAGCCCCACTAAAAAGGCTTTCCCTGTGTAATAATGGTACCTAGTCACGGGTCTATAGTGACAGATCTTTTCTCGAGGGCTTTTCATCTGTCCGAAAAGTATCCTCACTGTAATAAACTATTCTGTTTCCTCGTGGGCCTTGTACTTAAAGGTATCCATAGTGTACATTCACCCACTTTCACTAGAGTCAGTCGAAAGGAACGAATCTCCATGCGGATGTCCCGACAAGGGTTACCCGAAAACGATGATCCGCCTTCCAAGTGTCAATAATCGGATGGTCTACAGGAATGTTTGTCCCCCCTTCCAATCTATATAAGGAAGGGTAAGGCTCATTCGAAGGGAGGGGCATTTGGAGTTTGAGTCTTTGCATTTGTGTGTTTTTTAGTCCGAGTTTTGCTCCCTACTCTGCATCTGCGCAATATTTGCGATCTGCTTGCATCACAGAGTCTTGACTCACAGTCCTTAGGAGAACTGAGAAGCCTGCGTGTCTGTTCATGTGACAGGCAAGAACCTAAAGTGGCCAGTTCTTTAGATCGAGTCTGTAAGTTTATATGTGTGTTAGTATAAAGGTCTGAGACAGAGTCTGTGATTCGGCCAGGAAGCCTTCGGTAATGATCGCTCATTTTTTAGTATCTTAAGTCCGGTAAAAGCCATCACAGTCTAGCTCTGATACCAATTTCTAGCAGAGGCTTCTCAACAAGCTTGCAAGTCTGTTGGTTGACAACAGCAAGCAAGCTTGTTGAGAAGCCTCTGCTAGAAATTGTCTTTTTTTTCTTTATATTTAAAATTTATTTTTTATTTCAAAATTTATTTGTTTATTCATTTATTTATTAAAATTTAATATTTTTCTTTTTTAAATTTCATTTGTTATTTTAATATTAACATTTTTTTTAAATTTAATAAAATCTAATATATATATTTTTAATTTAAGTTCATATATGTATATATATATATATATATATATATATATATATATATATTATTTTTTATTTGTTTTTTTAATATATATTTTTTTAAATTTATTATTTTTATTGTATTTTATTTTTCATTTTCATTTTTAATTAATTTTTAATTTTTTTACTTTTAATTTAAATAATTTATTAAAATTTAATATATTTCTTTAAATTTAATTTTTTATTTTTATTTTTTAAATTTATTTTCTTTTTCTTTTTTAAATTTAATTTCTATATATATATATTTTTAATTTCTTTCTTTTTTTAACTTGCTTTTTTTTTTTAATTTAATATTTTTTTTTTATTTCTATATATTTTGAAATTTTAATCTGTAATTTTTTTTATTTTTTTTATTTTTTATTTCTTAAATTTTAGGTTTTTTTTAATGTTTTAAATTAAAATTTTTATTTTGTTTTTATTTTTATTTTTTTATTCCTATATATTTTTAAATTTTAAGCTTTAAAATGTTTTTATTTTTTAAATTTATTTTTTCTTAAATTTTAGGTTTTTTTTAATGTTTGAATTTTAAAAATTAAAAAATGTTATTTCTATTTTTAAAAATGTCAAAAATATGACACAATTTTTTTTTTTTGTTATTCCAGCATCAACTGGTTTTGTTTTGAGGGTGTTTTTTCAATCTTTTTTTCAAGAAACAACTTTGTTTTTAGCATAATTTTATAAAATGTTGAAATTTGACCTTCAAAAAAAACCAAGTGTGTTCTGGAATACACTTTTTTTTGTTTTTGGGGTGTTTTTCATGTTTTTTGAGTCTTTTTGGGCTAGATTTCCCGTTTTGACGTCAGGTTACCTATTTCATCGGTAACAGTGTTTTCATCCATAATTATTATTTTTGGCATTTTCTAATTGTATAATCCTCTTCTTTGTTTGCTCGGACTGATATACCCTACCATTAGGGGCTTCCAGATTATCTAGTTCCTTCTCCATAGCCTTTTTCTTTTAAGGATGATCCATTCAATCATAGTGTTATGAAACCAAATGACAAAACATAATCATAAATATAGATCAATGACTTGAAAGTTAGCCTCTTTAAGGGGGAAACCACCTTTACATCACATAAATGAAAAATTATTGGATGGTTCAAATGAAAATACCTCCTTGGTATATTTAGGAGTATAAAGGGTCACAATATAATCAGAGCCTACATAATAATAATAATGTAATGGAACAGCAATAACACTAGTAGGATTCTGTGGTGCACAAAAATAACAATATGGACGCTACATGGGCACAAAAATAACAATAAGGGGGATACACTAACAATAAAAATAAGGGGTCTACACTAGTATTATAAGGACCTACCATTCCCCTATCCTTCAAAAAAAGTGTTGTCCTCAATGCTTGAGTAGTTATATATGATTCTATATAAAGTTATGATCCTCTCATGTGGAATCTTAAGCAAGTAAGTTCTTCCACTTAATGAGATACTTTGAAATTGAACAATTCCATATCTATTGAGTTTTTTTTTTCATGACAACTTCAGGTTCCAATATGATTTTTCCTTCCTCATAAATTTTTGGAAACATTGTTTGAATTGGGAGCTTGTCATTGATAACCTTATTTAAGCATGAAACATGGAAAATTGGGTGTACCCAAGAAGATGTAGGAAGATCCAATTTGTATGCCATAGTACCAATATTTTGAAGTACCTTGTAAGGATCATAGTACTTGGGTGATAATTTATTATCCTTCTTAGCTTGTTTGAGGGAAATTTGTTTATATGGTTGTAGCTGTAAAAGTACCCAATAGACTACGCCAAAAATTACTTCATTGTGATACTGATCTTCCTGTTGTTTCATTCACTCCCATGCCTGAGTGAGGTTATCCTTTAAGATTTGAAAATCTTGTTATTGATGCTCAATGTAATATTCCACTTCTTGAACCTTAGAATTTTCTCTTAAAGACGTTGTGATGAATGGTGGATTATATCCATGAAGTGCTATAAATGGTGTCAGTTGTGTTGTAGTATGGGAGGAAGTGTTATACCACAATTCAGCTAGATATAACCACTTAACCCATTGTATTTGTTTATCAAATACAAAACAATGAATATATCCTTCCAAACATTTGTTCACTATCTCATTTTTCCTGCCGTATTGATCATGATAAGATGAGCTCTGAGCTAATTGGTACCAAGTCAAGAAAATAATTTTGTCGAAAATTTCCAATGGAAATGGGATCTTTGTCACTTACAATAATTTTTTGGTTTCCATGTAGATTTTGAATTGTTTTCATAAATGCATTATCAAATGTACTGGCCTTAAAAGGATAAGATAATGCACAAAAGTGTGCATACTTAGTAAATCTATCAACTACCACCATGATGACACTCTTTACTTCTAGCTTTGGTAAATATGTGATAAAATACATTGAGACCTCCAAATGCTGACTTGGAATGGATAAAGGTTGTAATAAAGCTCAGATCTTAATTGTCTCAACTTTATTTTGTTGGAAAACCAAACATTCTACTACAAACTTTTGAATATCATATTTATGAACATCCCAAAAGAATTCATTCTTGACCTTGTGGTAAGTTTTAAAAATCATGAATGCTCTCCTAAAGGAGAGGTGTGCAATTCCAAAATAATCTTTTATTTGAGTTGGGAATTCTTACATAGATATAAGTGATCTTTGTACCATAATGTGTCATTTTTCCAAATAAATGTATCATACGTACTCGTATCTTGCTGCAACTTTTGAATGAGTGTCCACACATCTTCATCATTCTTCAATTCCTCCCTTGCTTTAGTTATCTCTTCCGCATCCTCATCCCTCCTTAAGAGTTCATCTGCAAAAAAATATTTCTTCCCTTTTTGTAGATGATTTCAAAGTCATAACTCAACATAATATTGACCCATTTTTGCTACTCTTCCGAAGATAATATTTTTTCCGAAAATTATTTAAGGCCAACGTGATCTGCTTTTACCTTGAAGTGTCTTCCCATTAGGTAAGGGTGCCATTTCTTTAAGGCATGTAGTAATGCCAACATTTCCTTGTCATAAATAGGTTTGTGTAAATACTTTCCCTTGATTGGACAAATTTCAAAATAAATTGGTCTACCTTATTGCATTAAAACAACACCAATTCCATTTCCTAAGGCATCAAATTCCACCATAAAGGTTTTTGGCACATTGACTCTTTAAGAATTTCTAATGACTTAGTTTCTTCTAGAGTCCACAAAAATTTATCTTTCTTTAGTAATGTTGTTAGAGGTGTTGTTATTTTCCCATAGTTCTTAAAAATCTTGTGACAATACCCCGTCAACCTGAGAGATTCTCGAATATGTTCTAGGGTTGTGGGGATTTTCCATTCCTTGATGGGTTTAATATTCTTAGGATCTACTTTAACACCCTCATGAGATACAATATGACCCAAATATTCCACCTCATGTACCCCAAAGAAACTTTCAGAGGTTTTTATATACAATTGTTTCTCCTCCAATAGTTTAAGCACCCTTTCAACATGTTGAACATGATCCTTCCAAGGCTTGTTATTGATTAGTATATCATAAAAAAATAATAACACAAATCTTCTAAGGAAGTGTTTGAAAATGGAATTCATTAAACCTTGAAAGGTGGAAGGTGCATTAGTAAGGCCAAAAGGAATGACCAAAAATTCATAATGACCTTAATGGGTTCTAAACACTATTTTTGGAATGTATTCAATCTTCATTCTAATTTGGTGATATCCTGAATGAAGATCCATATTGGTGAAGTAAATTAATTCATGTGATTAATCAATAACAAGAATGGTAAATTTATCTTTCATAGTGAGCTTGTTGAGATCCCTATAATATTAGAACATATGCCATGATACAACCTTCTTTTGTACCAATACTAGTAGAGCATTGAAAGGAATGTGGCTAGGTTGAATTATACCTACCTCTAGCATTTGTGCAACCATACATTCAATTTTACTCTTTTGGGCATAATGATATTTGTAATGTCTGATGTTTGGAGGAACACTTCCTAGAATAAAGTGAATAGCATGATCATGATAAAAAATAGGTGGGAGTCTCATGATTTTCATGTTTGAACATCTAGTGAGAATGATTGTGAAATTATGCCTTGTTGTTATTTCTTCAAAAGATTTTTCATGCCATTAGAGTTGATTATATTCCTTGGTTTCCCTGTGATGCCAATTTCCATTCCTTTCCTAGGAAAATTTCAAGAAACGTTCTTGAAAATCTAAAGTTATGGTCCCTGTTGGACTCCTAACACAACATCAACACCACCCATTGGAATGTAAATCATTGGACTATTCAATAAATATTCCCCCATGGTTAGATTGATATTATGGAAATTCCGTGAGAAATTTATAGTTGCTCCATTTTCAACCATCACTTGACACTATAGTGTTGGATATAAAAATAAATTCAATTACATGGATATCTTATAATGAATAAAATTATGGTTACTACCAAAATTGATCAACTATTACATATTTTATCTTGATATATCCATATATCTTGAGAGTTTTATGAGTGGTAATTCTTCCCAATGCATTACAATATATCGTCAAATTCATTTCTTCTTTATTCGGGGTTGGTTCCTGGTGTATATCCTCTTATTTTGATTTTCCTTATTCCTTTTCTTCCTCCTCTTCACAATCTATGTAAAATAATTTCTTCTCGACACATACATGACCCTTAGTGTATTTTTTATCATAGCTATAACAAATCCCTTTTGATTTTGTTTCCTCTAGTTTTTGTGGTATAAACCTTGTAGGTTGTGGTAGGCTAGGAGCAACAACACTTCCATATTTATAATTGTGAGGGGTAGACTTCCTGTTTTCCATAATTTTGCTTTAAACTTTTCTTGCCACCTTGAATGCCTTCTCTAATGAATTAGGTTCCCAAAGGAAAACCTCATGTTGGATGTTATCCTTTAAAGTCCATATGAATAAATCAATCCTATGATCCTCTGTAATATCATTTACCTTGATATTCAATATTGGAAGTCCTCAATCTTCTCCACCATTGAACCCTTTTTTTTGAGATTTATCAATTGGATAAAGAAGGAAATTCTCCTTGTATCCTCATAATGTGCTACCAATTATCTATAAAAATATGTCCAAGTGACAATTGATTTATGAGAAAACATCCATTGATGCCACAAAAATTGATTTGTTTTCTAAATATAAAGATGAAATGTGTATCTTTTATGCGTGCGACACATCATGTAGATCATAAAATCACTCCATCTGTAGTATACATGTTACCAAATTCTTGCCATAAAAATTCATCATATCTATCTTTGGAATGTGGTGGGTCTTAAATAAAACATTGGAGTATCTAAAATAATCATTCATATTCCTTTTTTCCTCATCATGATTTTCATGGATTACCTTGTCACCACTTGAAATCCCTTCTTGTAGGAACCTTTTCAACCCTTACAATTTAAAATTCATCACGTCCATGACTACTTTAAAAATCCCATGTTTTATTTTATATCATCCTTCAAACATTCCATGCCTTTTATATTTTCTTCTAAACCATCCATATTAGCTTCCAGTTCATTTTGTGTTACTCTTTGCTAAAGTGAAATTTTTTTCACTTGGTCTCGTAATTTTGATACATCATGTTGCATTTCCTCCTCTTCTTCATGCATCATAGTAGAAATTTTGGGTTGGTTACTAGGTGTACCTATTTTTTGTTTTGAGGCAATTTAGAATCAAGCAATGATAACTATGCTTCACTATGCCCTTCGAATCACTTAAAAATGATTTTCCAAACAAATTTTTTGCAAAATTTAAAACAATAAACACGTATTTATTTATTTTAGGAGCTGAATCTTGAAGTTGTTGTACCTATAGAATTTTAGCTTCCCAAAGTCTGAAATTATGTCCTATGGTAGCCCTATAAGTTTTATTTTCAATTCCATAAGTTAGACCAATATTGGATTCTTCAAGGTAAAGTTATGTCGAATCTCCCATGATGTCCTCATTATGGATTGGTTTAGTAGGGTGAACTTGCACAATATAACACATGTCACTGTTTTAGTCTTTGACCTTGAAATTGATATACAAGAAACTAAAGTCCATGCAATTTTGTTCACTTTTTACAAAACTTAAATCCAATGGTCGAAGAGAAAGTTATGATGATTTTCCTTAGGTCACTTGTTTGAGACTGAATTTTGGATCATGCAAAAACCCTAACTTATTCAGACCATATCTTAGAAAATATATCAAACCAATATCTAAATTTTTTTCAGGAAGTTCACCAATTTTTATGATCCATGTTGTAAAAATTTCCTCTTTTGAAGCCTTATATTAAAAACGTTATATAAAAAATTCCAGGATGACTTGTTTGAAGCAGCAAAACCCTAGAATCCAAATCTCTGATGTGAAATGTTATGCAACTAGATCACAAAACAAAAGAAAAGATAGATCAACGACATGAAAACTAGCCTCTTCGAGGGATAAACCTCCTTTACATCACGTAAATGAAAAATTCTTAGATGATTCAAATGGAAATACCTCCTTGGTATATATAGGATTCTAAGGGGTCACAATATAACCATAGGCTACATAAAAATGATAATGTAAGGGAACAACAATAAAAATAGTGGGATTCTAAGTGGCACAACAATAACAATATGGGGGCTACATGTGCACTAAAATAAAAATAAGGGTGATACACTAAAAATAAAAATAAGGGGGCTACACTAATATTATATGGACATATGGCATAGCCTTTTTCACCCTTTTAAGGATTTTAGAAAATTGATCCATTACATACCCCTCCCCATCAAGATTGTAGGAAGGCCAATTTTTAGCAACGAAATTATGGAATGATTAATCATTTAACTAGTATGCATTGAATTTGAATGGAACACCATGCTTTTTCTCCCCCCCCGCCCCCCCACTTCCAATAATATTAGATGGTGATCTTATTCACACCCACCCCAATCAACTGTCGAAACAACAACATCCTTTCCAATAATACGACCACCATAAGAAAACAACCAGACATTCTAACTACCCTTGCATCACCAATCCTCCTATTTCTCCAAGTGGACTTATATCATATAAAATCCACATCACATAGGTGTTTCTTCTCTAAAATATGATAAAACTAATCCAATAAATGGTTTGGATGGGAACATGTTCCCCATATTTTCAATGATTTGAGAGAGAAATTTAAATCCCCGTAACCAATAAATTCTCCAAATTTATAAAAGTGTGATAAGTAATTAGGTACAGAGAGGTTCCATAATTATTGACCACTTTAATCTCCTTCATAAGCTCAGAAGATAAAATATCATCCCCTAGTACCATGTAAAACCCTAGGTACCTACAATCTTAATAGTATTTTTTATTAAAACCAATCGCCAAACCTCCATATTTCCCTTTGGAATCATAAGCTACAAAAATCCACCCCGAAAGGAGAGGTTCCAAATCCCTAGTACAATTTCAAACCCCCAGGTACCTACAATCTTAATAGTTTTTTATTAAAACCAATCGCTAAGCTTCCATATTTCCCTTTGGCATCATAAGCTACAAAACTTCACCTCGAAAGGAGAGATTCCAAATCCTTGATGATCACTTCCCCGTTCCCCAAGTTTTATTTAATTAATATAATATTAAATATTTCAAAGAGAACCAGTGTCCTTAGAATTAGTTTTTTTGAGGGGAAAAATATATTCCTAAAGTTGAAAGATAGAAAAATCATGAGGGTGATATATCAGGCTCCTGAGCTACTATTATAACCCCAACAATAGAATATTGTCTACCATTTACAAAATCCATGTTTACTTTTTATTTGGCTCGAATTTTTTTTGATTTTATGCCCCTCATATTCCCATCTAGCTTGATCAGGGAGGAAACTCCCAAATCCCCCATACTTGGTATGTATTCACTCTTCTTATGGGATCTGAGATTATATTAAGAAAATGACTCAGAGGAAGAAGCTCTTGTCTTGGGATATGATGGATAAAATATAGGCATGACAGCCACAGGGGGATTGTTGGTGCACAAGATTCTAACAAACCTAGTATTTTTTATGCAATGGCCAAAAAAAAACCCGCTCAACATCAACCCTTTTGGAAACACCCAAAAAGTGAGTGAAATCTCACCCATGACGCTAATGGGTGACAATCAGAACCAAGTTTCTACAATCTGAAAAGAATTCCTATTACCTAAAACACTATAATCCCACCAAAAAACATGTTACCATTACCTGAATATTTGATACTACACATAGAATTGAGCTACTAGACTCCTAGACAACATACGAACTTTCATTAACAACAACGCATGGGAAATCCCAAGGGTTCACACTTTCGACCATTATACCTTATATCAAAAATTAACTGAGAGTATTCCTTCTTACAAGCTGATGCCACTATCTATTATTCCTAACTACATTGTAAAATTTTGACCCCTTAAGCATATTAATAATTATTCAACATATTAACAAACCAATCATCATACATAACTTTGAGACAACATAAGCACTATGAATACTCAAAGAATTTAACACAGTGTGACAATTTTTCCAAACTACCATAAACAACATTTACTATAGAGAAAGATAATACACATAAATAAGATGTTCAAACATTGATCTAAACAAAGGAGGAAATCCATCCATCCATCAATTTATATTAGCATTAAAAGGAAAAGGCGTTGTGCACTAAGATATAATTAACAAACGTCTCAGCTCACTAGTCTTTCAAATATATGCCATCTACATATAGGAACATAAAGCATGATATAAATGCATGAAAGTCAAATAATCATGATAGTACAATGGAGCTACTCGACAATGATTAACTCTAATAGACCCACCTATTAAATCTAAGCATACACAATTACATCCATAGTACATGACCAAAGATAGACTCTACAAATATGCTTTCTTCCTCATCCAACAAGAAACATTTCACACCAACCCTTGTTTTGTCCTTAGTTTCCTACTTTGTACTCTCATGGAAGTCTCTCGATCCTTCTTGCCCCTCATTCTAATTTCTCAAGCTATCCTTCAAACCACTATGATATTTCTCGACACATCCTTGAGGTGAACCATGTGTATTACCGACCCTTCAAAATATTTTCTTGCCAGTTGGCTCCACTCTGCCCCTTCTCCTATTCCTACACAATATCTCTAACCACCTATTTTTCATAATATCCCTTGTTGGATCAATTCCTCTGAAAAATAATAGCTACCTATATGCCCATGTACGCACCTTCCATCATGCTAAAGGCTCGAAATTATTTGCCTCAACATCAGGGAAATCCACCCGGTCGGGAACTTAAAGTAAATCCTTTTCCGTTTGGAATGGTGGCTTCGACTGGGATTATGGGACCAGTTTCCCTTAATAAAATTTATAAAAATGGATGGAATATATAAGTGTAAGGCTAATGATATAAATAGAACTAATAATAACGAATAATAAACTTAAAATATCTATCTCAGGAAAGCTTTTCTATATATATGACTTTAGAAAGATGTCACATTTAACATGACAATATTGATCATCAAGCCATTTATGAGGATAAAACAAATAATGATAACTAATTTAATTAAATAGTTGATTAAATTCATTGCACATATAAGATTTCATTGTTCATGCATATACCATAAGATTTCAATCACACACATCAATAGTGATAAATGTAAAATTGCTTGCAAAGCATATATGATAAACATAATTAAATAACCATTCCACTCCTAAGCACAATGATAACACACAAATAGTAGTACCCGATATATCTTGGCTTTTCTCATGAGAGAAACAATAATGGTTCAACTTTCTATTAAGATCACTTTGAGCTACAGTAGTGCAAACAAAAGATTTCTTATAAAAATATGAACCCCTTCTTGATGTTAATGAAGGGAATTTATAGTTTTTAGTGAAACACAAATATAATAAATCATAACAAGAGTCTCAAGCAGTTTTAACAAACCACACTTAAAATAAAGTACCAAGACGATAATAGATTTTGTTGCAACAACTTGGCTATGACTGTGATGAAGAATTCCCTCCCATACACTATCATTGTTCACATATATCTATCATAGGCTTTAATTCTGATGGAAATGAGGTTGTATGTGCATATTTTCAGTGAATATTGCATCGCTGAGTGGTGCTAGCGTATCAGCGGCCATGTTGGATAAACACCTCAACATTAACCATTAAATATGAGGTTTAACAAAGAAATTCCAATGGAGTTAAATGTCAACCTTTAAGAGTTTCTCAATGTTCTCGGCCTTATTATTTGACAAATATTGCCATGTTTTATTCAAAAACTTAACATTGAGAAAATTTTCCTTGTGGAAATCTGGAATCAGGTTGGCTACAGTAAACTATCACTCATAGATTCAATGATATTGTTTGAGATGTGTTACACAACATTTTGTCACTATCATTTTACTCCCTATTCCTAGATCTTGGATAACTCATAAAGTGGTCCCTATGTAATTTTCCCTTCATGGAGCACATGCCCTTCGATCCCAAAAATTCTGAAGGTCAATTCCACTTTGAATTATTTCTGGAGAATCTCCCTAAAAATATTGTTTTTTGGACCGACGCGAACATCCAGTTTTTCACCAACGCTTATGAAAAACCTTAACCTGTGACCTGCGATGATTGACACTGGTATGAGCCACATAATTGCAGTAATTCACTCCTGGAAGTACCACAAAAATGGAAGCGAAACTTCATGGCCTAGAAGCTTTGAGAGCAGAGTGTTGGATGTTTGTTGATCATGATATGGCCGATATTTCTCCTTTGGGTTTCTGGTTCCTACAAGATAGGAACCACTCAAGGAGATAAGACCTCCTTCCATCTTATGAGGATCTATGCCCCCTCCTCCCATGGCTATAAAATGATCCCTTTCCACATGCCTCAGCTAAGACAAAAAGAGAACTTAAGGAGAAGGAATCTGAAGATTTCTTTAGCGATAGGAGGAGAGAGTTGAGATCCTTAGCATCCATGTGTTAATATTGGAAAAGAGTGTTTTGGAGACGTGCTTAGATTCAAACCCATAAAATGAGAGCTCCAACATCAAGGCGAAGGTTGTATCTAGAATTTCTGATCATTAATAGAATACAACTGGTTTTTACTTTCCATTTTCGTTTTTTATTATGATGAAAGTCTAATATTCCTTGATCTATTAGGTAGATTTCATTAAATATGAGTTTTATTTGTTCTATATTGTTCCATATTTTTTTTTGTCTCTTGCCACAGGTATTGATCATAAAAAGGAGCAAGGAACATGATCTGGGCTGAAAGAGAAGTGGATGCACTTCAAAGGAACAAGTAATCAACACAAGTTTAAGGTAGGTACTCCTATCGTTTGTTTCCAATTGAATGTAATCTAGGAAAGTAGATGCTTGTTTGTATTGTTTGTTGCTAGACCCACTCTAGGGCTAGAGGGATTGTCTCTGTCCACAGAGAGGATTTACCTTGACAAAAAATTGGCGGCTCCGCTGGGGAAATAATCTAGTGTCCTATGAACACTTTGAGATTTTTATTTTTGATCACTTTCACTGAATGTCCATTTCTCTCTTGATGTTAGCTTCTGTGATGGATTACAATAATTAGTATTATTTTTCAAGTGATAAGTCTGGCCTTGTTTGAGAAAACCCTTCTATTTTTTGTGTTATTCGTTGATCAATGCTGCTAAGTCTTTGATAGAAGCATTGACCATCACTAGTTTCATTAAAACAATGCTTATCACCTTCCAGCGCTAGATGTAGCCTCACAGGCGTGCTGATTATTAGTATGTTTTTTTAGGGTTTCTCTTCATTGATTGTCAGTGTGTCTTACCCTTCTAGGGTTATTTCTCTACTCAAGATTTCCCTTATTCTCCTATGTTCAAGTAAATGGATTTCCTCAATTAGCCTAGCTTTGGTCTCTTTTATGTTTAATTGTGCCTCCTCATCACCCTAGGGTTTCTAGGTGCTTTATCTCATTTGAAAAATTGCATGCTTCGCTAAATACCAGACCTACTATTAAGTCAATATTATCATACAATTTAAACCATTTGGATTTGGTTGTCTTTCGTTTTTTGGTTAATCTTTGTGACTAGAGTTTCAAGTGCTCATTTCAGGTCCATTTGGTTCTCTCTTCCACCTACAAGCATAGATAACGTTGCTTGCCTTTAAATTGAATTTTTTTCTTTTGTGTGTCAACTGTTGCGAAAAGGAGAAACGTTTTTTTTTAGGAAATGATTTGAAATTTCTTTTTGGTACTTTGATTATTGTGTCTTGTAGCATTTTTGAGGAATTCCATTAGAAAGTACTCGAAGCAATTGATTACATTCAAAGTGCATTTTGCATCCTTTTTTCATGTTTGTAATAAAAAAATAAAAATAAAATTGCATTCACTTTTCATCTAAAGTGAAAATTTTCATTTCATTTACTTCTAGTGCATTTAGTGAAAAACTAGGTAAGTGAAACAGATTTTTGTTTTCGCCTTGGATTGTGCACGTGAAGAAGTAGTGAAAATAATTTTCATCTACTACATTTTCTTGCTCACTGCATTGGCTGTGTGAACCTCTTCCTCACAATTAGTGTAGTTTTTCATCAAAATGAACAGTTGTCTTTTTCTCATATAGTTGCATTTTAGGGATTCAAGTGGCATCATTTTAAGCCTTGAAATTGAAACATTAATTAAGATCAATTTAAAATGAAGCTCAATTTACCTAAGGAGAATTTGTAAGTTAACACAAAACATTTATAGGTCTAGGCTAGAGACGTGTTCTAATGTCTATAAACCTGGTTGTTGTCACTAACAACATGTGTTGCATTCCGGGAGTGAAACCTTGTCCCACGTACGAAGGTATATAGAAATTTCAGCACGTATGATAAGTACATGGGGAATCTCTCACTGAACAGTTACACATTAGATAACGCCAACACAAACTTGTGCTCCCCGTATTGTCAAGTATATAACAGGAGACCCCACTAGGTTTTTATCCTTTAGCCATAGGTAACCGACTAGTCTGCTGCCTCGTAAATGTGATACATTGAACAAAAAACAAAAAATTCGGGGAGATTTCCTGCCCATACTTCTTCGATTTCCAAGAGGTATTATGAAGTTCACGGATACTTGGTAAACCCTATTGCCTAAATTACCCTTTTTTTGGTTTATTTTGTATTTAATTTCTAAAAATATTGTCCATGATAACATTTTACCTTGCTCAACTCCTTAGCAGATCTTAGTTTGGGACTAATGGCAACCATTCTTGAGTTTACCAATCAAGGAACCCCCTCAGATGGGAATCCTAGTACTTTTCCTTCTTTTGGAAATGTTTGTGCTCCCTAAATGGCAACGTTGTCCTTCCCAGAATTTACCATTGGTTTGCCAGTTTTGTTATTTTTGACCCCCGTGGTTCTGAATGTCCAAGATTCTTCTTGACCAAGTTTGCCTCCACCTAAATAGTGTCAACCTCATGTCAATCCTAAATTTAACCCCTCACCTTCTTCGCCTGTTTCTTTACCTTGTTCTTCCTCTTCGCTTGGTGAAAGTATGGATTCTAGTAACCAAGAAGCTAAGAAGAAGAAGAAGAAGCAAAATAAGCAAGGAGGAAACCAATAAACCATGGCCATTGATGAAATTCATGTTGAAACCTTCCAATGAGTCTCATAAAGTCAGATTTCCTTGTAATCTATGTAAGGGTGACTGCCTTCTTAGAGATTGTCCTGGTATTCCCAAGGTGTTAGAAGTATGGTCTACTGGCCCAAATCAGCCTTCGTCATCAGCCTCTAGAGATCATGCTGGAGATGAATTCTCAATTAGTGCTAATAAGGTTCATAGGAAAAAGGGTAAGGTCAAATTTCCCTATAGGTTATGTCAAGGGAATCATCCATTGACCTTTGTCCTTATATGGATGAAGCCTCCAAAATGTTGGTTACCCTTACGATTTCTTAGCCTTGCCTTCCAGTTAGTTATGAGAAATTTTCCCAGAATCCTCCACCAATTGATAAAGTCATTGATCAAAGTTCATGTCCGGTAAATTCCACTCCCTCTGAAATTCAATCTCATGAGTCCATTCCCAACAAATTATTGGTTGAGAAAATGGTTGACCTGATTCCACCTAAGGTTAATCAGGCCTTTCTTGTAGAGAGTGAATTTCATACCACTCAGATTATTTTTATTTATTTTTCTTCAGATTATAGGGGAAATCCTTCTATTCCTGTGATACAGGAGGGTAATCCTCCCATTCCCGTAACACAAGGGGGTTGTCCTCCCATTCTGACGATACCCCCTTCAAGTAGTTTGGTCACTTCTTTCGATTGGAGTTGATTGACGAGATGTCGTCTTCCTTCTTACGTGCCCTTTGAAATCATGGTACATGCCTATAATGTGGTCGTACCTAGCACAATAATAGATGAAGGCGGATCTATTAATATTTTTTCCTCAACTACCTGGAAATATTTTGGTTCCCCACAGCTTGTGCCTGTTACCCAAAATCTGTTGGCTTTTAACAGAGGAATCATTCAACTGTTAGGGATCCTTCCTAGGTTTCCTATTACTTTGGTAGGAAAGACTATCTATATAGACATTATGGTTGTCCAAGGCCCCTTGAATTTTAACTTACTTCTTGGGCATGACTATAATTATGTCATGGGAGCTCTTGTCTCTTCTTTCTTTCTTGTGATATGTTTTCCACATGAAGGAGCCATTGCGACCATTTATTAGATGTCTTTCATTGGTCCTAATTTTGATCTCAGTCAACCATCATCACTAAATTGTTCTTATATGCTATTGGTATTTTCCCTGCCACAGGTTAACTTTGTGGCCACCTGTTCCCTGCACGAATCCACTGATGATCCAGTCAGTGATGTAGTGCATCATGTAATAGGGGAATTGGACCTTGATTTCTAGAGTGTTTTTCTCCAATAAAATAAGAACCTCTTGGAGGCCATGAATTCTTATGAGTCATGATCAATATCTTCGGAGCATAGTTCCTTTTCTTGTATCAAGCTCCTTAAAAAATGAATCAAGCTCTTCGGAGCATAGTTCCCTTTCTTGTGTCAAGCTCCTTAAAAAATGAATCAAGCTCTTCAGAGCATAGTTCCTTTCCTTGTGTCAAGCTCCTTAAAAAATGAATCAATATCTTTAGTGCATAGTTCCTTTTCTTGTTTCAAGCATCTCTTTAGAGCATAATTCCTTTTCTGGTGTCAAGCTCCTTAAAAAATGAAACAAGGTGTTAGAGAAAAGTTCCTTGTCTTATGTCAAGCTCGTTAAAAAAATTAAACAAAGTGTCATGAGGATAGTTATTTTACTATATAAACCTCATTAAAAAATGAAACCAATCCCTTTTCAATCCGAGTCTTTGATTATATCTCACTAAATCCCAGTCGAGTCTTTCAACTTGATATCGTAAGTGAACCTTCATTCCGTCCACTTGTTAGTAACCAGTAGTCTACTTACATGAATGAGATGAAGCTTAGGGGTCATGTACCTAGAATTGAGTCAAAATGCTAGGGACATGAAACTTATTTCAAGCATAGTTTATCTCCGTTTCAATCTTGTGTAAAAATGAAACCAATTTCAAGCATAGTTTCCCATGTTTTCAATCTTTTGTAAAAATGAAATAATTCTCATTTTACCTCTTGTGATTTCCATTTTATCAGCCTATTTTTCTAGATGAGCCTTGGTTTTCTTATTCCATTTTCACCACCTCCTTGGCTTATTATATGCCTTCACTTGATTTTTTTACCCATTCTCGAGGAACCGCCGCAATGAGTGGTCTTCTTCGCCAGCCTCCTAACCTTTACTTGTTTTGAGCAGTTCCACCATAACCAGAACCAGTTACTATCTTTTATACCACTCATTCCTCGAGGAGGAGTCATCTTTAAGCTCTTTTCTAACTCTTGAAACATGAAATATTACCCAGTACTTGTTTTTTTTGAACTCATTAAAGGAAATGAAACATCATTTACCCAATATATGTCGATCCGTTTTTTGGGTTGGGATAAATTATTTACGAAAAAGGAATACCTTAGTTAATCATGACTAAGAGGTTCTCTTGAAAAAAGAAATTGTACCTTTTTAGGTTCGAGATAATATCTATGAAAAGGGACCTTCAGATTTTTCTTTTCCACTTCTTTTTCAAACTCCCTAAACATGAAAAAGATGTTGAGTTTTACCTTTGTCGGGATTGTTAAAACTAAATGACACTAGACTTGTCACCATGACAAGACCAAGTTTCTCCTTCCTAAGGCTCATAATATTTACTAGGATGGATTCATCCGAAGAATGAACTTATATGACAAGAATATGCTATCCCCTTCAAGCTTGTATTAAACGATAATTGGGATACTCGCCAGAAATGTTGGGGAAAAATAGAAATTATTTATCAATTGTGTCGACAGTATGTCTCTCTTGAACATGACAAATCCTTTGTTTCGTGTTGGGTTTGGGTCATCCTCACTTCGTCAGTTACCTTCCTGGGCTTGGTTTTATCCATTTTTTCCACTCATGTGTTCTCTTCCACATCATCATGACCTTTTCTCTCGTGTTTTGTCAAAATACTGTCAAACTCTGGAGTTGTTCTGCCAATATGTTCAAGGGAAATACCTTATGCGGTTCATTCATTACCTTATTTTATGTTCCAATCTTGATTCACAATCATCTTGTTTCCTATGTCTCGTGTTGATGACGTGGGATACATCATGGCCCTCCTTCGACAAATCACTTCCTGTCGACTTCAACTCATTATCTGGGAAGCTGATCTAGAGACTCCCTTGCGTTACCTTAGAGCTTGCATGCCCTAATGGAAAGTTCTTCACATTCAACAACAGGTTCTCATAATTGGCCTTTGATCAAGTGATTTTACAGATGTTCAACTTCAGTTCCTTATTCACATCTCGTGATTTGTGTTGCTAGTACCTTGAGGACCATTATCATTATTGGTGGTTCCTCTCACGCCTTTTAAAAATTTACATCAATGACTGGTAATCAGGTGAATTTATTGCATTTTCAACTTCTGTTCATTTATCTGCATGCTCAAATTTGTACTTGATTAGGTCGTGATGGAGCACAAGACCTTGGGATTTTTTTATCAATTTTAGGCTGTGAGGCGATATGAGTTATTCATAATTGTATACATGAACATTTTTAGATGGATGGTTGTGACGATACCATGATTCCACGTTTGTGATCCTTCTTATTCTAGATGGTTGTGCCCATACCATGGATCCATTTAGATGATCTGTTTACGGATGGTTGCATCCATACCTTGTGTTCGTGTATTTATAGTAGAGATTTCAATTATGTATGCATATATATGCTTGATTCATAAGTCTTCCCATGACGGTTTCTAGGTCCTTGCACGTACTCGTAAAGAATTTCAACCCTCACTCTCGTTCTACCTTCATGCTTTAGGGGGCATCTGTTACACACCATTTTTTCACTGTCCTTTTAATCCCTGTTCTTATAACTTGGAGAACTCATACAATGGTCATTTTGTACTTTTCTCATCATGGAGAACATGCCCTTGGATGCCACAAAGTATGAAGGTCAATTCCACTTTGACTCATTTTTTGAGAATCTCCATAAAAATATGCTTTTTTGGACCCACGCGACCATCCAATGTTTCACCAGTGCTTATGGAAAAAACTTAATCCGCGACCTACAATGATCGACT
This sequence comes from Pinus albicaulis, assembly GCA_034641835.2. NCBI lineage: Eukaryota > Viridiplantae > Streptophyta > Pinopsida > Pinales > Pinaceae > Pinus > Pinus albicaulis. The sequence goes on along the minus strand of CM076581.1, from coordinate 426,367,736 downwards.
GGTATCAGCCCCATACTTACGTTGATCTGCTTCTGGAAGTAATATAGAAATTGAAATGAATATTCTTGACCTATAAGCTTCGAGAGCAGAGTGCTAGATGTTTGTTGATCATGATATGGTCGATATTTCTCCTTCGGGTTTCCTGTTCCTACAAAAGAGGAACCACTCAAGGAGATAAGACGTCCTTCCATATTATGAGGATCCATGTTCCCTCCTCCCATGGCTATAAAATGATCCCTTTCCACATGCCTTATCTAGGACAGAAAGAGAATAGAAGGAGAAATAATCTGAATATTGCTTTAGCTATAGGAGGAGAGAGTTGAGATCCTTAGCCTCCATGTGTTAATATTGGAAAAGAGTGTTTTGGAGACTTGCTTGGATTGAGACCCATCAAAGGAGAGCTCTGACATTAACGCAAAGGTTTTAACTCCCCTTTCTAATCATTAATAGAATACAACTGGTTTTTAATTTTAATTTTTTTTTGTTATTATGATGAAAAATATAATATTCCTTGATTTGTTTGGTATATTTCATTCAATATAAGTATTATTTGTTCTACCTCATTCCGTATTGTTTTATGTCTCTTTCTATAGGTATTGATCGTAAAAAGGACCAAGGAACGTGATCTGGAGCAAAAGAGAAGTGGGTGCACTTCAAAGGAACAAGTAATCAACATAATTTTAAGGTAGGTACTCCTATCGTTTATTTACGATTGAATGTAATCTAGGAAAGTATATGCTTGTTTATCTTGTTTGTTTCTAGACTAACTCTAGGGCTAAAGGGACCATCTTTATCCACAAAGAGGATTTACCTTGACAACAAGATGTTCCTGGCACTGAATATTGTTGTTTCTACATGTTTTAGTTTTATTTCCCACTCTCAGAAGACTATCTCCTTTTGTGACTCTTCAATTTTAGGGTGATCGACTAATCTCCTTTCATTACTACCTTGCCATATTATATAATCTGAGATTTTCTCCTCAACTTCCCAAAATATGTCCTCAGATCAGACAAATGATTCACCAATGTATTGCTTGTTTGACATAAATCATGAATAGTGGCTAATTTCTGACAGAAAATAACCTGTTGTTGAGAAAGGAGAGTATTTAATTCTCCCACTTAATTTTTAAATTCATCTATTTCGGGATTTATCTTAAATTTTTCAATCCTTTATTATATTTCTTGGATTTGAGTATCTTGGATTTTCAAATCAGATTCATGTTGAAGATTTGGGGCATTAAAATTATTAGTTCTGCAAGTTGTGCTTTCCAATGTTGAGAAATTATTTATTTCTCGTTTTCCAAACCTTGTTCTAAATGCATAATCCTTTAATATTTTTCCTTTAGAAGTTTCTATACTTCAATGGCTTTATCTATAGTGGAAGAAGCATATGCTACTGTAAATTGTGAGAGCCTGCCAATATCCTCTGTAGGAGTAGATTGAGAATATTGCCATACTACTTTAAAAGAAGCATTTCCAGTGACTAAGGCCTTGGTTTTATCAATCTTACTTATTTGTCTGTGTCTCTTAACAAAGGATTTATGTTTTGGATTGTAAAATACATCAAGAGGAGGAATCTCTTAAACCTTTAAATGACCTAGAAGTTGATAATACCAAGATTATTTCTATATCATAAGTGTTTGAAGGCTTGTTGGAAGCTTTAGTAGTAAACATGGTATTCTCTATAACTTCAGGAGTATGTGAAATCTTCTTCTATAATGAAGTCTTTAGATCTTGAAACTCTGTTGCTTGAATAGCTTGATTAAATTCCTCCCATATTTCATTAAGTTTGTTTTATTATAGAGTTTCTTTAGCCTGTGAAGAGGATGAAGTACCTATCTCATTTTCCTGGGATGTATCAGTAGCATGTGTTGAAGTAGTTAAGATTTTATCTAGTTTTGTGTTTTTTTGAGGAAATTTCAGTAAATCTGTAGGAAAGTGAGCTATCCTTTTGTTTCTGTATTAATTAAATTGATTCAACTGTTCAGGAATTAACTGCACTGGTCCTTGTTCCCCAACCATTTGATAGGTAGAGGCTAATTCAAATAAGTCATCAAATTTATCTAGCTCATGAATAAATTGCCTGAATTTTTTTTTTGTAGTGACACTCTTCAGTCTCTTTAGGATCATATTTCCTATCCAGAATAGTTGGGAAATTTAAAATTTGAATCTCTTCAATCTCAATACCAACATGCTTAAAATCTTCTAGAGCATATAAACATTGAATAGGAAAGGTAAGCCACATTGTATTTTTAGCATAGTTCAGGATCTTTGAAATACCATTTCCCACGGCATGGTATGTTATTTCTTGAGCTGGGATTTTATCGGGAACATAAAGGGGCAGAATGTGAGGTTTTGCAAGAATTCTAAAGATTCAGACATAAGTGAATGATTCCTCTCCAAAACATTTCCCAATTGATAAAAATTCATTGATAGCTTCAGGTGAAAGCCTAGGGGCCTTCTCATCAAATACACTTTGGTGGATGGGCAACATTACTCCATGGAAATTTTTATAGAAATGAGGGTGAAATTTTGATTCCCAGAGTATGTCATGATAAATATGGATAGGAATGGGTTATTCTATAGTCCATTTCCATCCCATAAAGGTAAAATCAGAGGTTAAACATATGACATACATTATATAGGCGCTCATATAAAAAGGGGGAACTATGTCTTGTGAAAAACTATGTTTTATCCTATAATACAAGATTTGAGTGCCTATACTATTATACAATATGGTTCCCCAATCCATAACATATCCATTAGAGGAAAAATCAACAAGTGGTACCCATTGGTTAGAGTATTTATGTGTATTAAGGTAGCCATAGATTCTACACATCATAGCGTCTATATAACAAAATGGACTAGAAAGGGGTGAAATAGCATACATAACCTTATCCTCTAACTTATGTTTGTTAAGATATCTTCTCCATTCTATGATGGGATCTAATTGATCCTCATGCTCGCTCATGAACTTTTGTAGAAATTTCTTGTCATATTTTTTGTGGGGTTGCGGCTGCTGATACATTTTACTGAAATCATTGTTAGTGAATGGCCCAATGATTGTTTTTTTTGAGTTAGGAAATCCTTTTTGAAATTTTAACATTATAAATAACCCATTTAACCATATTTGTATAAGGAAGGATCCTTGGCCAGGCAACCATTCTATGTAAGAAATAATTAGCAACATCGCTGAAGGTAGATACAGAGACCGAGGTAGAATCATTGGTTGTAGATTTCTCTCGATTACCCTGGGTCTTTCATCTTCAAAAATATTATACATGGATTCCAAAGAGGAGCTTCCAACATATGGAGTGCAGGATGTATTAGAGAATGATGCAGGAATTTTGGTAGTTTTAGGTGGAGGAGGAATCGATTGCTATTGAAAAGTTGGCTTCTTCTTTGCTTTTGCGGCCTTAGACATCTCTATTGAGCTTCGATTATTGGGACTGGCCTTCAAATGGAAAACATGAGAATAAGCAGAAATTTCCTGATAAAAAATTTCTTCAGGGCAAATAACCAATTCCATAATGATTTATGTCTTTATGAGAAAATCCCAGTGACATCAAGCTGCAATAATTAAAATCGTTAAAAATTTGACAACATAAATCACTACATTTTGAAATTAAATGATAAAATGTGGTTTCACATGGGCCTTGTACATGTTAGCATATTGATAGATTGTATCAGAGAAATATTATTGTTGTACCTTTAAAACCTGTGATATCCTCACTTTCCAAAAGGATTTATTTAAAGATATAACAACTATGAGTATAAGTGGGGAGGGACATCAGAATTTTCCTATTGGAGATGCAATATCGGAGTTTTAAAAGAGTGTCACCCAATATGGAAGTTATGATATGGATAAGGGGTAAATTGTAAGATCAGAGATGAGGGATATCGGAGGATCGGGGGATTCGAGATATCAGAAGATCAGAGATGAGGGATATCAAAATATCAGAGGGTTTGGTATATCGGAGGATTGAACATGAGGAATATTGGAATATCAAAGGATTCGAAATATCGAGGGATTTAAGGAGGCACTTGCTCATAAATTTCTGATATATGGAAGCTATGATATGCTACATGGAAAGCTTGTGGGGTCAAACTTTTTCTTTATTATATTCACAAAGTTGTGCTTATAAATTTAGTCTTCAAGTATCAAAAATTTTAATCGGGGGAAAATTTTAGCGTGAATTTTCCATAAGACATGTTACAACATTTGAATATTCCTATAAATTTTTTCCGATAATACATTTCAAACAAAATCCTATGGGATCGCTTATTTATGAATATTGTGTTTATGAGCCTGATATGAGAAATGAAAGATCCATTAAGGGGAATTTTCTCATTCAGTTATGTTTTGGTGACAAAAAATAAAATTTGTCCTATTTTATTAAAAATAAGGGACTTTTATCAAAATTTAAAAGAGTCCCCATTATTTATTAGTTCAACTATCAAAAAACTAATGGGGGTTTGTTGAGTACTATAACAATTGGTGATACACTGGGTGAAGGGGTTATATTTGTAAAAGTAGATGAAATTTAAACTTATCAAAGAAAAGACCTACAAAGATAAAAGTATTTGAAATTTAGATTGATAAGCATAACTCTGAATAAAAAAACCCATTACTTTGTAAATTTCTCGTAACTTGGTATAGATGAAATTTTTTATCATCTGTATTAGCCATTAATCAGTTATAAAGATAAAGTAGAGGACTATAGAATCTTAGTGTTTTAAATAGACTTATTTGTCACTAGCAGATCCATTGCTTCCAACAGGCATCCATAGCTTCAACAAGTTTATAGGTATTTATTTTTCTTTTAAGTTTTCTTTTAGATTTACGTAAAAGCCATTGTCTTGGCCTGGTGACCAGATAATGACAATTCCATTCACAAGTTTAATGAAGTTGAATAAGCTGACTCATGATGAGAACTCATGTCTTATAGTTATACAACTACAAGAGATTATCCTGGTTTGGTGGCCATTTATGATAATGTCAACAACATTATTTTCCCATGATTATGGTAAGTAGGCTCGTCATGAGACCTCTTATATTTCAAGTTCTATATATTTTTGAATTACTCTAAAAATGTAAAATTAGTGGATGGGGAGGTAAATTTAGTCCTTAAGAGTTGTATATGACAATTGAAGTCAACAGATGATAAAAATTCAAAATAGTCTTTAATTTTTTAAATAAAAATTTTCATGACCGATCATAAGACATGTTTATCTTTTTAAGTTTCAAATTACGAATTTTTACAAATTAATGGATATGTAAGATTTCAGAATAAAGTAATAGGTGCTATACCAAATTTCAGTCTTATAATTTTCTCTCTAATACTTCTTCCTTAATCATTCAAACTTTATAAAAATGATGAGATACCCCAATGTGAAGTCAAAATTTTTTTACCTGACATTACTAGGGATAAATACACTGGTATGTAAATATGATTATTTACATATTTATGATAGAATGGGTGTTCTTTCAGAAAAATTATTTTTTAAGAACTAGTCCATTAACGAGAAGAACATCTCTCTCTCCCTGTAAATCTTACAAAATAAAGGTTTATGGACCTGGTTTCTCAATGATTTGAAACAGGCCCAACCACAAATTTTGGAATTTTGTGTGTTTGCCTTTTTCTTCATGGACCTTAACCCATTTCAAAACTAATTCTCCAATTTAAAAAAAATTGTTGTTAACTGAACCTGCATCAAATTAGGACTTGAACAATTGCTGATGATGAGCATGGAATTTATTGGCTGTATTTCTCTCTTCTTCTAACTTAAGGATTTGGGACATTCTTACTTGTAAAGCAGAAGAAGGCTTTTCTTCAATAAATTTCACTAGGGATAGTGAGGGAAGGGCTAAATTAGGAGGTAGGATAGCTTCTTTCCCATATAATAAATGAAAGGTAGAAGTACCTATAGAGGTCTTCTAAGTGATTCTATCAACCCATAAAGCAAAAATTAAAGCTTTGTGCCAATTTCTTTGATTTTGGTCAGTTGTTCGCTTAATGATCCTTATGAGGTTTTTATTGGTAGATTTTGCTAGAACATTTCCCTAAGGGTAGTAGTTTGTAGAGTATTTGAGCTTGAATCCTCTTTTGAGAGAAAATTTAGTTATGGTATTTCCAGAAAAATAAGAGTTATTATGAAAAATAAGGGCACGAGGAGGGCCAAACCTGGTGATAATAATTTGATCCATAAATTCAATAATACTTTCAGAATTGGCCACCTTGAAACGTATTACTTCCACCCATTTTTTGAAGTACTCCATAGCAGTCAAGATGTATTTATGTTGTTTGGAGGAGTGAGGAATGATCTCACCTATGATATATAGTCTTGATTTATCAAAGGGTTGTTCAATGTTGATTGGTTGCAAAGGTAGGGTTGGCTGATTTTATCTACATGTAGCAGTTTGGAAGACTTTGCATTTTATGACATAAAAATGTGTTTCCTTTGAATAAATTTGGCCACTAATAACCCGCATGCAGGATATTATGAGTGATGATGTCTCCACTATAGTGTCTACAAGCTGGTCCATTGTGTAGCTGCTGCAAAATATTTTCTACTTTAGATTTTCCAAACATCTTAATAGAACATACCCATAATTATTTCTAAACAAAACATCATTGATAAGTTGGTACTCATTAGATTTCAGACTTAGGGCTATTTTCCTTTTATAGTTGAGTTCACATGAAGGATAACCATTTTTTAAATAAAATATTAAATTAATATGTTGAGATTCGTTGTCAATAAGACATACCTATGTGATTTGGACATTACTACCTGATTCTTCATCAGTTGTTGTATCATAGGCTCGAGTAATCAATCTGGAAAAAACTTGACCTCTTAATATTTTAGTATGTTTTATTTCTAGATCATATTCTTTCAAGGAAATAACCAAATTACCTATTTTTCTCTTTCTGGATAAGAAATTGTCTAACTACTAGGAAATGGATACTTACTTTTGTATGTGTTTTTAAGAGAAAATGTATGAAATGTTTAATCGACTTAAAAAATTCAAAGGCTTGTTTTTCCATCTCTGAATAATTTAACTCTATTCCCTGTAAATTAGAGCTAAAGAAATAAATAGGCACCTCAACTTTTTTCTCATTTTCTTGTGTCAATACTGCTGCATATGATTCTTCGGAAGCAAAAGTGTACAAAAAAAATCTTTAGAAAAATTAGGGGTTGAAAAAGAAGGAGCATCTATGATTTCTTGTTTTATTAATTCAAATTATTTTCTTTCGGTATGTCCCTATTTGAAATTTTAATTCTTCTTGATCATGGTCTGTCAGGATAAGACAATTTGTGAAAAGTATGGGACAAACCTTTTGAAAAAATTGATGTTCCCAAGGAAGGATTGCATTGAATTTTTGTTATGTGGTAAGGGGATTTCAAATATCGCCTTAATTCTCTCTAGATCTATTCAGATTCCCTCTTTGGAAACAATAAAGCCTAGAAGCCTTCCTTCGCTAAGGGAAAAAATGGTTTTTTAGGATTTAAGGAGATTTCATATCTTTTACATCTTTCAAAGATTTGATTTAAATCATGAAAATGATTACTTCTTTTTTTTCGAATAAACAGTAATATCATCTAATTATACTATAAATATTTTGTTAATAAAACCTCTGAAAGCGATGTTCATGGCTCTCTGGAAAGTAGCTCCTACATTAATCAGTTCAAAGGAAATTTTTAATATGCATCTGTTCCCCATTTAGTTCTGAATGTGGTCTTTAGCCTATCTTTTGGATGTACGAGGATTTGATTATAACCTGAAAATCCATCTAGAAAAGACATTTTATTAGAACCAAAAAAAGATTGTAAAATTTATTCAATTTGAGCCAGAGGAAAGTTATTCTTCTCACATGCCTTATTTAAATTCCTAAAATCTATACAAATGCGAATATCTCCATTATTTTTTCTATCAGGTACAATATTTGAGACTCGAATATCTAGGTGGAAATATGATTTTAGCTTTGAGAAGCTTGTTTAACTCATTCTTGATCTGATTTCCCAGATTAGGATGAATCTTCCTAAGATTTTGTTGAATCAATTTTACATCTGGCAGCATAGGAATGGTATGTTGAAAGATAGATCTGTCATAAGTTTTAAGATCACCATAATTCCAATAAAATACATCCTTATATCTTTTTAGCAGATGAATGAAGGCGAACCTCTCATCTAGCGTGAATCCGAGGCCTAAATTGACATTTTGAGGTTTATGATCATATCCTAAATGTTAGTGTCAGTATCCCAGTGATAAAAAACATATCTTTCAGTTGTTTTCCTAAAATTCATAGATCATAATTTTCACTTTTTCAAACTAGTTTTCAAAAAATAATTTTGGTCACTGAAGAGGTCTAGATCAAATTTTCTACTCCCTCATCTCATTCATCGCCATCATTATTTTCAAGTTCATCTCCTTCATTATCATTTAAAGGTTGAGGGTTATTTCATTCCACCTCATCTAGGTCACTGTCTAGGGGTCATCATCTGCCTTTGAAAATGTTCAATTTGTCACCTAAAACAAGGCTCTAACCCTTCATCTCAATCATAAACCTCTAAAAAGGGAGCTAGCATGATTAGGAAGTAAAATAAAGACAACATGTCTTGTTTTAAAAAGGTTCAAGTGTCAAAAAGTTCAAAAAGGTCAAATTTGTCTTATTGTCTCATTAAAAGGAAAAACGATCATTTCAAATGTCAAAAAGGCAAAAATGTCATTTTAAGCTTCCAAAAGGCAAAAGAAAAATCATTTTGACTCATTGTTATCTCTTGATGTGTGGAAGAGCACCTCTCTTACCTCACTTGCAATCCTAAGGTTGTCAAAAGTTCAAATCCAAGGCTTAAAATCACTTCAAAACACATTTCTTACCCTTCTAGCAGCTTGTGTTACGCTACTGTAGCTTAGTTTTACGCTTTTGGGAGCTTGTGTTATGCTTCTGGGCAAGCATGTTACACTTTTGGAGTGTGCTACGCAACCTATGTTATGTTTCTGGTGTGCTTTGTATGTGTTTCGCAACCCTTGTTATGCTTTCAACCTCCCTTGTTGCCCTTCTACCAACACTTGTTAGGCTTTTGTCAACCACTGTTATGCTTCTGTAAAAGCACGTTACGCTTCTGGAGAAGAGGAAGATTTTGGTGTTGGGCTTAGAAAACCTCCAAAAAAGATCAAGGCTTTTCTTCATTACCTTTTGAACCCCTCATAAAAGGTAAATCACTTCTCTTATGCCCTCTTTTGGCCAAATTTTGAGGGTTTAAAACATTTTTATTGTCACTTTGTTTTTCTTCATATTATCACTTATCCATGGTATGAAAATATTTCATTTGAAAAAACCTAACCTATTACACCTTCCTAAAACCTAAACATAGTATATAAACCCTAACTCACACCTTTCATATACATTATCCCCACATTTCCCATCATTAACACCACCCTTAACATGTCATTTCACCCAAACTCTAGATTCTAGCTATTTCACAGTGAAAAACTTGGAAATTTCCTGTGTTTGTTATATTTCATCACCTTACCCACATCATTTTCCCCTCATTCCACTTACAATGTGGATATAACATGCCACCTTATGCACTGAATTTTTTCTAGAATTTTTCTCAGCTCCATGATCCTCCATTTCACCTTCTAAACTTACCCCACCTCTACACTAGCTATTTTCACAGTGTTGAAATTGGAAATTCCCTTTGTTTTCATCATTTTCCCACCTTGCTAACACTCATTTCCACTCATTCCACTGAAAACTTGGAGCTAACATACAACCAAATCCACTCAATTTCTTCTATATTTTTTCTCAGCTTCATGATCCTTCATCTCATCCTCTAAACTCACACTTTCCTACACTCTATTTTTCCAAATTTCGATACATCTACCCATCCCATCAACACACTAGGTTTTCATCATTCCAATGACAAACAAGATGGAAAGTGAGAAGAATTTTTTCAAGGAAGGGAACCACCTCAGGCTAGAACCCTTCACAATGTATGAAATCAGTGCCTCGCCATTGGCTAGAATATGTTTTGAAAGGGTTGAGTGTTTGAGATTTTGTGAAAAGCTCATGGAAGGGGGGTATCATATTCAATTGACTAGATTATTTGCTACAAGCTTTGGCATGGGAAAGGTCACTATTGAAGGTATGGAGATAAGCCTATCAATAGACCTAATTTCTTCAGAAACATGTATTCCTTGTCATGGAGAGCAGTGGTTCAAGGGCATGGAGTTAGACATTGAAAATTACAAACAAATTCTGAAGCCTCATGCTAGAGAGGAGCCAGATTACCTATTTCCTTTTAGACACCTCAGAAACAAGTATGCTCCTTTGATGATGTTCATAATGAAGTACTTCACATGTGAATGAATATTTTCCATATTGTAAAGGTATCATATCAGGGTTTTTATGCATTTCACCTTTGTCAAAACACTTGATTTTCCATATTACTTGTACAAGAGTTTGATTAAGATGACTGAGAAGGCTCATAGTAGAAAAAAGAGATCATCACACTAGTATTTTTCATCATGGTTTGATCAAGCTCATTGTATTACAACACCTTTCCTCCATCAACATGATTTGGGAAAATTTCTTGGAGAGATTATCAACAACGTCTACCATTAGCCCTCATATTTTGTCTAGTACATCATCACCACAACCAATGGAGGTTGGCTCTTCTAGCATGGAAACTTAGTTTTCATATTCTCCTAGAGTTTTTGAGTTTACTCACAGCTATTAGAAGGGGAAGAGACAAGTATTTGCACCCAATTCTGCTAAAAGTGTTCTTACACTAGACACCATTGTGGAACAAAGTGAGATAGAGGAGCAACCTCTTTTGCATCAACATAGTGAAACAGTGCCAATGGAGGTTGAGGTAGTAGATAATGTGGAGGTCAGATCATCTAAAGAGATCATTAGATATGAGGAAATAGAAAAATTGAAGAGGAATTTTTCCATTACTAATTCTCAAATCACTTTTTTGTAGCAGGAAAATTTTCGGTTGAAATTGAAGAAGCTCTTACAAAGCAAGCCCAAGCTAGACCTAGAGGAAGTCAAAGGTAAAGGTAAGGATTTTATTGATTTCTACCAAATGGAGGACACGGGGGCTGAAACACAAACAAGAAGGCCAAAAACAAGAGGCCTCAAAAGGGCGTTGGAGCTAGAAAGACAATCAGCTCATCCACCTCAAGAGTTGACCTTTGATGAGCTTATAGCCATGAAGATTAATGAATATAGAGAGCTTTGGTTGTCAAGGGTAAATGAGCATCTAGAGAATCTCTTGAAGAGCGCTAAGAGGGACAATAAGCTGCAAATACACGTGGAAAATAATTATCGCACCAGGAACACAATTTCTCAAATAAGGCTGAAACAATTGAAGAAAAGCCTAAAGAATAAAAAATGAAGCTTAAAGAGAAGGATAGCTTGTAATTTTTGGCTGAAGCTTCTTTGGATGTTTATCCCATCACTCATAGGTGTTAGAAAACCAATTTTGAGAAGTTTTGATAAGTTTTGGTATTTTTTTTGAATTTTGCACAATTCTGGAAATTCCTCATTACAAAAGGGTAACAAACTTTTTTTACCCTTATTTTGGGGGCATCCAAAAGATGACTTATTTCCATGGATGGCTTTATTTTGATGAGTAAATCAAATATTAGAAACCCCCTTGGCATAAAAAGCTGTATTTTTGGAGAAAAATCTCGAAAACCACTTTTTTTTCATGTTTCTGCCACCTTTTTGGAGCCTAGTTATGCTTTTGGAGTAACCTTGGGATAATGGATTTTTGAAGGCCTTCCCATGAGTAATTTTGAAAAATTAAAGATTTTTTGGAAACTAGACACACAAGGATAGTTTACCATTCTTTTAGAAGTGGATTTGGACTCCCAAAAGTGACTCAAAAGTGCTTGCAAAGTTCTATTACGCTTCTGAAAATTTTCGTTACCCTTTTGTCAGAAATGTTACAAATCAACATTGGATTCCTCAAGACACTTGTCAAGCTCAGAAAATGTCACAAATTTGAGGTTTTGTTGTCCAATGAGGTGGAATTAGAGTTATTCAGTTTTTTTTTTTCCTCCTATCATGAGGGAATATGTAATTTAATGTAAGGGACAAACACTCCTAGTTTGTCGCTAAAATTCAGGGAATGGTTTCTAACCTTCGTAGAATCTAGGAAATGACTCATCTTGTGTATTTATGATCCATTTTGGATGGGATTTTGACTTGATGAGGTGTCATATTCCATATTTTCTATAAGTATACTCTATTTAGTCTTTTGTTGTGTTAGATAGTGTCATATTGCAGTGGAGCTTTTGTAATTAACAATTTGGAATGGAATTAGAGACATATTTGTAGAAATTGTATTGAGATACTTGTAGTATGCCTTGGAGCATCTATTCTTATTATGTATGTTTATCTATTCATGCTTAATGATATATATTCTTCTTTCATATATGTTTATCATGTAAGTTTATGATCATAAATCATGTTTGTCCATGCTCTGTTTTAGACAAGGTTTACATTTCTATGTCTATTTGCTTCTAAATTAATGAATTCACCTCAGTTCTCATTAAAAATATCTTCCACTTGATCCTATACTCAATGGAATATTAAAAGTTCTTTCAAACTACCTATCTAGCCTCACATATTCTTTGAAAATTGACCTTGGAATTTAGACCTAAAAACCCTAGACACAGTCTTCTTGCTGACCTTTCTATCCAACACTAAAAACATCAAACAAATCCTATTTACTAAGCTTACATACCTAGCCTAAGATCATTAGATACTCAGTTATTCCTTTGACTGCAAAAGTGAGAATGAAAGAGCGCTCTCTGGTCCTGGTAGGGCTAGCTACATGACCTAAATCCTGGTCTATGGTTACCTTTCTTCAATCCCATTTTCAGCCCTGGGAAGTTGGGGAGAGTGATAACACTAAGTTAACCAATTCAAATCTCAAAGTTTAACTTTGAAGATTGCAATTGGTAATCCTTTTAAACTTGTCTTTTAAATCATATAAATCTTCCACTTTAACTACATGATTAGGTAAATAATTTTCCTTGGTAGATCTATTTAGTAGTAAAGTTAGAAGTAATATTTTGAATCAAATATTGGTAATGCTTGAGGTGAATGGAAACATAATGAATGTTGTTTCTTACTTGTTTTACGACAATTTATGAGTCACCAAATACTTTAAGGTATTTGACATCAAGGCTAATGGATTTCTGCAATCCTTTTACTAATGATTCATGTTCAAAAAATTTATTGGTACATTCAAATTCCAATTTGCATGAAAGCATAGATTTCTCTCCATCAGGGTTTACTAGGATCCAACTAGCTCTTGCGCCATCATTAGATTTTGATCCGTCAAATTAAAGAGTATAAAAAAAATTATCATGCTTAATTACAGGTTTATCTACAATATTAATACATTTAGATGAATATGTTTGGGAAATTTTTTTATTTTTGGATGAAACAGAATCAATGAAAAAGGGAGATTTATGTGTTGTAAAACTGCCAAAGAAAGATTCTGAAGAATATTATTTGCAAATACTACTCATTTGTTTTCCTCATCTAGATCATTAACTGAACATTTCATATGATTCTCCTTGTCCACCCATATTTTATTAGGTTTTCCTTTGTAGGGAAGCCACATGTGTGACCAATCAGTTGTAAAGTAACCATGTAGGTTTTCAGACCAATCTCTACTTAGAATAAGACCATATAATTTAGGAATTTATGCTCCTAATATATCTATTATTTGACAAACCTTCGAGTTAGAAGCTAATCTCATTAAAAAATAATTCATTTCTCCTAATACTTTGACCTTTAATAGATCTAATTGAACAATATGAACAACCAAGTTTTAGGGAGAGATATTCATTTTGAGACAAACTGAATAGGGAATAATATTAGATGATGCACCAAAATCCACTAAATAGTTGTGAACATTCTTATTGAAAATTTCAAAAGTAAAAGGAAATGGAGGTGTATGATAATTTGATTTATCTCCAATGAGAATAGCATAGTAAGAATCAATCTTGTCTGAAGAATCATTTGGAGGCTTTCCTTTCCATTTTTAGGTTTTTTTACAGTATCAATAGTAGGTAATGGGGATGCAGGGACTACATTCAATTCTTTGAGTAAGAAATTTTGTTTTTGCTTTAACTTACTAACCTCATACAAGGAAATTTTAGCTTTGAATTTTTTCGTGTCTTCCACGATATTATATTCTATAGTATCAGATAATACCAAAGTTTTAGATGAAGAGGGATATTTGGAGGTAGTTATAACAACCTATTAAGAAGGTATAGAAGAAAACCTTTTAATTGTACCTTTTTCTTTAGTAGAAGGAGTAGGGGAATTTTTTTTTTGGATTTGATGTGGATGTATCAACATGTCCCTTACTTCTAGTACTTACTAGTATGGCTTCCTCTTCCTCTTTATCCTATGAAGTGTTAGAATAAAATCCCATAGACCATGTGCTTCAACTAATCCTTCCTCCTGTGGTTCTTCAGCAGATAAGGTTGATTCTTCTTCTTCATCATCTTAATCAGATTCTAGATTTGATATAATACAAGTAGGTTGTAATTGTGATGGCCGAGTCTTTTTGAAAGGTCAGATATGCTTCTTTGAAGATTCAACCACTTGTTTCTTGATTTTTTCCATTTCATTAGACATTTTTTTGAGGAGCTTTTGTAATCCCTCCAAATCGAAAGGATCTTTGGGAGCTTTCTTTTTGGATTCATCTTTGAAAGTTACCTTATTGGTTTTTATTTCTTAGAGAGAATTCTTATTTTCTAAAGCAAGAACTATATTTTCCACAAATAGAGATTCTTTCATGTTTTCAAGCAATATCGTCTTATTAACTCTGTCTATGGATATTGCAATATTATAAGGAAGAGAAAAGATATACCATTTGATCTACACATCATCACCGGGATTAGAAGTATCAGTAACTTTATTTAAAAATTTATTTAATAGAGAGTTAAAATCTTTAATATTCTCATTTGGATTATATTTTAGATTTTATAGATCATTGATTAAGGTGGTTGTTGTGCGATCATCACGAAATTAACTAAAAACTATTCTTCAAATGTATTCCAATTTTCAATTGAAATTGGTGGTAATGAGAAATACCATGACCGTGTGGATCCTTTGAAAGTATAAGGAAAAATTCTGAATACAAAATCCTCTTTGAAAAACCCATTAAGGCTGATGGCAAACATAAAATTATGAAAGTGTTCCTATGCAGGAAACCCATCATCATGATTATACTTGGGTAATCATCTCTATGGATTTTTAGGTAGAGGATGGAGTGATGGTTCCAATTGAACTACCCTTGGGTTAGTCCAAGGTATTTTTTCCATTCTAGGGATTCTAGGAATAGAGGAAGATGAAAACTATCAAGAGGTTAACGATGACTATGTGGATGAAGAAGTTACCCCTGTAGTGTTACTGATTATGATAGCACTTGTTGATTGTCACTGAGGAATATGAATGGAAGGATTTATGGTATGAAAGAAAGAACGTAGAGGAGGATTTGAATAAGAAGGATCAAATAAAGGAGTGTGAGATGGGGAAGATGATGTAATCTCACTAGTGGAAGATCGAGTTTCTGAGGTGTGTAATTTTCTTCGATGAGTGGGTAATAGGAACTAAAAAGGATTTATTCCAAGTTTCTCACTCTGGGGCCAGGTTAAAACACCAAAAATATGTAGGGTGTGATGATACACTTCCTTTATAGAGTTAGGAATGAACATGATTTTCTTCTAAAATAGAAATTCTTTCCAATATTTGGATCAAGGTCTAAACTTTAGGTGAACCTTTTGGTGATTATGTAGAAGTTTGACCGACTGACTTAGGAAGTGTGCTAGGAGATTTTATGGTTGTTTCACAACTTCAGATCTAGGATTGAGAGATCTTGAATGGTATATTGAAGTTGGTGGGGATTTTGAGGGGGGTTGACTCTTTCATGGCCTTTTAATTTGGTATTAGACCTTGTTTCCATTCATAGTCTGCAATCCCTCCTTCTAGCAAAAATGTTGAAAACTCGAAATTGTTTGCCTCAAAAATAGGGAAAACCACCTGGTTGGGAACTTAAAGAAGCTCCTTTTCTGCTTGGAATGGTGCCTCCGAATGGGATTATGGGACTATTTTCCCTTAATAAAAGTTATAAAAATGGATGCAATATATAGGTGTAAGGCTAATGATATAAATAGAAATAAGAATAAAGAATAATAAAGTTAAAATATCTAACCCAAGAAAGTTTTTCTATATATGTGACTTTAGAAATATCAACATTTAACATGACAACATAGATCATCAAGACATTTATGGTGATAAAAGAAATACTAATAACTAATTTTATTAAATTAGTTGATGAAATTAATTGCACATATAATATTTCGTTGTTCTTGCATATACTTTAAGATTTCAACCAAACACATCAATACTGATAAATCTCTGATTTCTTGCAAAATATATATGATAAAAAAAATTAAATAACCATTGCAATCCTAAGCATAGTAATAACACACAGATAATAGTACCTGATATATCTTCACTCTGCTCATGAGAGAAACAATAATGGGTTAGCTTTGTATTAATATCACTTCAAGCTACATTAGTGAAAACCAAAATATTTCTTGCAAAAATTTAGAACCAATTATTCATGTTAATGAAGGGGATTTATAGTTTTTAGTGAAATACAAATATAGTAAGGCATAGTAAAAGTCTCAAGCAGTTTTAGCAAACCACACTTAAAATAAAGTAAGAAGACAATAAAATATTTTGTTGCAAAAAATTGGTTATGACTGTGACTAAGAATTCCCTCCCATATACTGTCGTATTTCACACATATCTATCATAGGCTTTAATTCCTGTGGAGAATGAGGATTTATGCACATATTTTCAGTGAATATCACATGACTGGGTGGTGGTAGCATATGAGAGGTCATGTTGGATAGACACCTCAGCATTAACCATTGACTATAAGGTTTAAATGATAAATTCCAATGACATTCTAAGTCAACCTTTGACAACTTTGTGATGTTCTCAGCCTTATTATTTGATAACTTCTGCCATGTTTTAGCCAATAACATCGAGAAAATTCTCCTCAACGAAATATGGAAACAGGTTGGCCTGCAGTAAATTATCGCTGATAGATTTTGTGAGATTGTTTGAGATGTTTTTGACACTGAATATTGTTGTTTCTGCATGTTTGAGCTTGTTTTCCCACTCTCAGAAGACTATCTCCTTTTGTGACTCTTCAATTTTAGAGAGATCGACCAATCTCGCTTCAGTAATATCGTGAAATATTATATAATCTAATATTTTCTCCTCAAATTCCTCAAAGTGTGTCCTCATATCAGACAATTGATTCACCAATATATTTCTTGTTTGACATAAATCATGAATAGTGGCTAATTTCTGACAAAAAATAACATGTTTTTTAGTAAGGAGATTATTTAATTCTCCCGATTCCTTTTTAAATTAAGCTATTTTAGGATTTATCTTCAACTATTCAATCCTTTGTTGTATTTATTGGATTTTAGTGTCCCAACTTTTCAAATCAGATTCATGTTGAAGCTTTAGGGCATTAAAATTATTTTGAAGTTCTACAAGTTGTGCTTTCCACAATTGAGAAATATTTATTTATCATTTTCCAAACCTTGTTCTAACTGCATAATCCTTTCATATTTTTCCTTTAGAAATTGTTATACTTTGATGGATTTATCTATAATGGCAGAAGCATATGCTCCTGCAAATTGTGAGAACCTGTCGAGATCCTATGTAGGAGTATATTGAGAATCTTTCCATACTACCTCAGAATAAGTATTTCCAGGGACTAATAATTGTGTTTGATCAATCTTCCCTCTTTTTCAATATCTCTTAACAACAAATTTATGTTTTGGACTATAAATACATTAAGAGGAGGAATCTCTTCAAGTTTTAAAATGACCTCAGAGTTTGGGAATACTGAGATGATTTCTATGTGATCAATTTACAAAGGCTTTTCGGAAGCCCCAATAGTAAGAGGGATCTTCTCTATTTCTTTAGGAGTATGTGAATCCTTCCTCTATAATGGAGTCCTTAGATATTGAAGCTCTATTGTTTGAATAGATTGATTAAATTCCTCCCATATTTCCTGAAATTATTTTCCTGATGAAGTTTCTTTAGCTTGTGAAAAGGATGAAGTACCTGTCTCTTTTTCATGGGATGTATTAGTAGTCTGTGTTGAAGTAGTTAAGATTTTATCATGTTCTATGTTTTTTTAGGAAATTTCAACAAATCCATTGGCAAGTGAGCTATCCTTTTGTCTCTGTATTGATAAAATTGTGTCTACTCTTTAGGAATTAACTACGATGCTGCTTGTTTCTAAACCTTTGAATAGGTAGAGGTTGATTCCAATAAGTCATCAAAATTATCTGGCTCATGAATGAATTTCTTAATTTTTTCTTGTGCAGTGACATTCTTGGAAGCCTCCTTAGGATCATATTTCCTATTCGGTATAGTTTGGAAGTTTAAACTTTTAATCTCTTCAATCTCATGACCATCATGCTTAAAATTTTCTAGAGCATATATACCACATTGAATAGGAAAGGTATGCCAAATTGTATTTTTAGCATCCTTTAAGACCTTTGAAATACCATTTCCTATGGTTTGGTATGTTATTTCTCAGGCTAGGAGTTTAGCGGGAACATAAATGGGAAAAAAATTAGGTTTTGCAAGAATTCCGAAGATCCAGACATAAGTGAATGATTTTTCTCCAAACCATTTCCCAATTGATAACAAGTCATTGTTAGCTTCAGGTGAAAGCCTAGGGGAATTCTCATCAAAGACACTTTGGTGGATGGGCAACATTACTCCATGGAAATTTTTATAGAAATGAGGGTGAAATTTGATTCCCAGAGTATGTCATGATAAATATGGATAGGAGGGTCTTATATAGTCCATTTCCATCCCATAGAGGTAAAATTAGAGGTGAAACATATGGTATCCATTATATAGGTGCTCATATAAAAAGGGGGAACTATGTCTTGTGAAAAACTATGTTTTTTCCTATAATTCAGGATTTGAGTGCCTATACTGTCAAAAAATATGGCTCCCAAATCCATAATATATCCATCAGAGGCAACATTAATAATTGGTACCCGTTGGTCAGATAATTTCCGTGTATTAGGGTAACCATAGATTCTTCGCATCATAGCGGCTATATAACAGAATGGATGGGTAATGGAAGCAATAGCATAGATACCCTTATCCTCTTACTTATGCTTGTTAGGATCTCTTCTTCATTCTGTGATGGGATCTAATTGATCCTAATGATTTCTCATGAACTTTTGTACAAATTTCTTGTCATATTTTTTCTGGGGTTTCGAAAACTGACACATTTTGCTCAAATCATTAATAGTGAATGGCCCAATTAATGTTTGATTTTGAGTAAGGAAAATCCTTTTTGAAATGTTCACATTATCAAAAGCCCATTTAACCATATATGCATAGGGAAGGGTATTTGGCCAGGCTGCAATTTTATGTAAGAAATAATTGGTGACATCACTGAAGGTAGATTCAGAGACCGAGGTAGAATCATCGGTTGTAGATTTTCTATATTTTACCCTAGGTCTTTCATCTTCAAAAATATTATACATCAATTCCCAACAGGAGCTTCCAACATTTGGAGTGGAGGATGTATCATAAAATAATGCATGAATTTCGGTAGTTTCAAGCGGAGGAGGAACATATTGTTGTTGAACTATGGGTTTCTTCTCTGCGTTAGTGGACTTAGACATCTATGCTGAGATTTTATTATCGGGACTAGCCTGCGAATGGTAAACACGAGAATAAGCATAAATTTCCCTATCAAAAATTTCCTTAAAGCGAATAACCAATTCCATAATGATTTATGTCTTTATGAGGAAATCCCATTGACATCGAGCTGAAATAATTAAAATCGTTTAAAACTTTCAAAACATAAATTTAATACATTTGGTAATTAAATGATAAAGCGTGGATTCACATGGGCCTTTTACATGTGAGCATATTGGAAGATTTTATCGGATAAATATTATGGTTGCACCTTTAAAACATGTGATATCCTCACCTTCCGATAGGATTTATTTAAAGATATAACAGCAATGAGTATAAGTGGGGAGGGACATTAGAGGTTTCATATCAGAGATGAAATATCAAAGTTTGAAAAGAGTGTCACCCGATATGGAGGTTCTAATATGGACAAGAGGGGTAAATCAAAAGATCGGAGGATTCAGGAAATCAGAGGATAGCATATGAGGGTTATTCGAATATCAGAGGATTTAGAATATCAAAGGATCAGAGATGAGGGATATAAGAATATTAGAGGATTTAGAATATAAGAGGATTTAAAGTGGTGCTTTCTCTTAAAGTTTTGATATATGGAAGCTCTGATATGGTACCATAATTATTCTGGCGTCGAAATTTTCTTTATTATATTCACAAATTTGCACTTATAACTTTAGTGTTAAAGTATCGGAAATTCTAATCAGGGGAAATTTTATCACGACTTTTTCATAGGACATGTTACGACATTTAAATATTATGATAAATTTCTTCTGATGATACATTAAAAAAAAATCCTATGGGATCACTTATTTCTGAATGTTGTGTTTATGAGTATGATATGCGATATGAAAGCTCCAATAAGGGGAATTTTCTCATTAAGTTATGTTTTGGTGAAAAAAACAAAAAAAAATTTATTTTATTAAAACTGAGGGACTTTTATCAAAATTTAAAAGGGTCCCCATTATTTATTATTTAAACATTTAAAAAACTACTCGAGGGGTTGTTGAGTACTACAACACATCCTAGGGTGTCGCTATCACTAGTCTTGCATGATGTCCTCTTGCATTGTGCCCTACTTCCTACGATGTATTCAACCCTTACACACCCCTTATCCCTACTGTTCGACCCTATGTTGATAGAAAAAACAAAAAATATTTTGGGTTGCGAAAACCCCTCAATGAAAAAATGTGGCTCGTCTCAAGCGACTCAGACCTCCTTCTATCCCCATGGATCTAAGACCTCGACCGTTATTGAATTTTTGTTCTATCTTCTGGTACAAGGAGTGCAAGAGTAAATAGAGAACTCAGTTTCCTTAGATAAACTCTAATAGACGAGGAGGGGTTAGCCATGCCCCCTTCTCCACAACGTTCCTCTTATAAAGAGAAACTTGACCACCATGGTTGCTTCAGGTCTGAGTCCCATGCCTATGCTTGGAATTTATCTCTTTCATGCAATGGTACATGTGCCTTATTTTGGTGGGTAATGAATGAATCTTAGTCTTCCTACCTTCTCCAAGATTCTCTAAGGGTTAGTGGGGTGGGGTGGTTCATCCTTTTTCATACAACCATCCATTTTCCTCAAAGTGATTCCAGCTCATTTTACCTGCCAAAAAAATTATTCTACCTAATTTCAAGTAACAGTTTGGGGTGAGGTTCCCCTATCCTACCATCATGCACGGGGGGAAATCCCCACCTACTTCTACAACTCCTATAGTGGGAATTTTCCTGACACCGCTCCATCGTAAGTACTCGCAAAACCAACCTTTAAGGGAGGTTGGGCTAAACCTATTAATGAGACTGTATTGAAACATAAGAACCATATCTATGAGCGGTGGGCACCCTCTATCATCTGGGCCACCCAATACAACTTAACCACCCTTTTGGCCTATACCTCTCATTCCCATTCCTCTCATCTAGGCTTCTTCATCGTAGTCTCCGTTTCCACAGTCGTTTCCTCTTATTCGTGATAAAGCATAGGATTTTTCCTCCCACCATTTACTTGACCTTTCTCCTTATTCCTTTCGTGCACTCTGCACATCCCCACAAGTATCATTTCTTCATCATGCCACTCTTGAGCAATCTTCTCTTCCTCACTTCCGAACAATCCTTATTCCTTATATTCCATTTTCAACATTTGCCTTCTCTTCGGTGTCTCTTTGTTC
Organism: Pinus albicaulis; assembly: GCA_034641835.2. Classification (NCBI taxonomy): domain Eukaryota; kingdom Viridiplantae; phylum Streptophyta; class Pinopsida; order Pinales; family Pinaceae; genus Pinus; species Pinus albicaulis. The sequence goes on along the minus strand of CM076581.1, from coordinate 426,345,756 downwards.
TCCATAGGCCCCTTGAGTGGTATTTGATCATATTGCTCACTTCCCTCTCCTTCATCATACCTGTTTATGATTTTTACCTTGTTATCAAGGGTTTCTGATTTGAATCGCTATGAATTTACATTAACCTAGTTCACAATCTTCCTCTGTTCAACTTGATATGATGGTTACCATGTATTGCTTGCCTCACCCCATTAAGTCTTAGCTGATTTTAATTTTTTCACCTCAATATTAACCCCTTTCAGCCCCTTGTCCCAATAATCAATGTTTTAATTAACACTCGTGGATTTCCTTCTGTCACAGAATGGGATTTCGTAATCTTCTCAGCTGCTTTCAGCTTTCATTTAAATAAATATTTCCTTGAAGGGAATGGTCATTTTGGTGTAGTTTTTATCACATGGTCGTATCCTTCGCTTAAATATATGGATCTTTATTTTTTAATATACACTGTCATTGATGTGTTTTGTTTGCAGAATCGAGAACCCGATATCTCACCGTGAACTCTTCACAAGATTATTCCTTACTAGCGCGGCTTCCAACACAACATGATTTGTAATTTTGACCATACCATTGTATTGACCTGACTCCAACTTGGCCTCTTTATTTTTAGCATGATGGATTGGTTTGTGTTTCTTCTTCATAATAACTCCAACCATCATTCTAACTATTACTACCCAAATTCAACCTAAACTTATTTACATCAAACTTTATATATATATAGATAGGGGATGTCACCCCCTCCCATTATTTCTTGGTTAACTAGCCTACTTCTTGGAAGGTGGTGTAGCCATGGGTTATGCCCACCCTCTCGTGACGCATAGTCATTCCTATGGCCCCTACTTCTTCGACCTTAGCTTTGATAGTGCCTCTCACTTCCTTAGAAGCATTAAGAGTCTAGTCCTAGTACTCGTGCAATAAGTCCAAAACCTTTTTGACACTGTCATCATCCCAATAATACCTAATGGTTGCAACCTTGGGACTCTCCTTTGTCTCAATGTTCACCTTATGGGTCTTGATCGACTGCGTATACCACCCAAATAATAATGGTAGTCCTTCCACTACGCATTGACCTTCTACTTCAGAAATTTGAATTTTCGGGGGATCATCGTCATCCTTTCGTTACTTTTCTACATTGTAACACTCTAAGAATTCCTACACCTGCTACAGATGTTGATTTATGGAACATAGTAGCCCACTCCTGATCCATTTTGGTTCATTAAAAGTGAATATATTCCATTGCAACACCTCCAATGCTTCATCCAAAAAATCTCTTTTTCTTCAAAGCTAAATGTGGCCCCGAGGTTTGGTGAAATTTTGTTCTAGTCCCATGTTTGTCTGTGCACTTCCAAATTGATATACCACCCACTCCTATAGTGGCACTCACCCTATAGTCCATGCTACCACCCACTACTTTAGGTGTGTCCTGCGACACTTCGGGACTGAATATTTATCTCCGAAGACTCTATAAAAGGTTATCAATCTAGTTCTCATTATTTTCTTGCACCGCTGCCATCTTGAAACTTGTTCTTTATGTGAATCCCACCATGTAACTTGGGTAACATGCAATGCAACTTCCAACGCAAGAATCCTTTGGAAATCAGGTATTTGACGTTCATATTTCTATACAAAAATATTAGCTTCAGATAACCCATCAAAATGATGAATATTATGCACCTCGGTTCCTATCCAATGCACCAACCATATGATATGCATGCATCTCCAATTACTGACTTTCTGAAGGTGATTCTGGAAATTCTCTATGACTTATTTTGAATCTGAGGCATAATATCCAATGTTGCGCTATATAAACACTTCATAAGCTATAGGTTTTACATAGTTGTCCCACTGAGCTGTGATATTATAGATGGTGTCTAGCTCCTCTCGACTGAGATTTCCCTTCACTAGCTTGACGTATCAATCCCCCTCCTATGGAGCTAATGGCGATATCACTCAGATATCCTTGCTTTATAAAAACATCTTCCTTTTCTTTAAAATACTAATTCCTTGGTTATCAGTGGCCCAAGCGATCCATAAAAGAAAAGGAGAAGATGAAGAAGGACGACGATGGAGGCTGATAGTGGACAAATATACAATGAGTGCGGAAATATTTTAAGTCTTTTCGTAAGTGTGTTGATTTTGTTTTATTCAATAAAGTAATACTTAAATTAGCCTAATTTTCCACCGTTGCTTCTCTTTGATTATCTTCTTAATTTTTTGTAATTTGACTCCAAAAATTTTGAAGATAGTAAGTTGGCATTCAAGTGACTTTGATCCAAGAATAGATAGTAAATTTTATTGCATTGGTTTTCACTTTTCTTAGTCCAATTTGTATTATTTAAATTTTGTTGTTACCATCCTTTAGTGACTTGTGTCTTAAGGTTGACAATGAATCTAGACATTCATCGTATTTGGGTTTCTATGAATTGTTTCCAAGAATTTAGATTACTAAGAGATGCCATTTTATTTATCTAAATTGAACTAATACCTTTGTTGTAGCAGTTTCTAATCTATTATTCTATTTCATTGTTTGTTTATTGATCTATTTCATAAACAAATAATTGGAATAAAAATTAACTCATAAAAAATGTTACAATCATATTTCCAATATTCATCATTAAAGAAATAGTACTTAGGTATCATTAGTTAGTTTTCTGCATATATCATTTATTATCGATGTGAATTATTAAAAAAAACATTATTTGATCATTTTTGGTTTAAAATATAAGAAGCTTACATTTTCTTATTTATCTATATTTTATTTATTCACATGAAGGATTATTGTAAATTTTAATTTATAATTGAATATATAAATTAAAATTAGTTTTCATTTCGTAATATTCTTGTGAAGATAAATATAATTTATTCTTTGAACCAGTTAAATTAAGTTCTTGTATTTTTATTTGTTTTATTATAATTCTTGTATCATTTGTGTAAAATATATTGTATTCTCACTCATGATGCTAATCTAATTTCTGTATCATATTTTATTATTTTTTAATTCATAGTTTTAGGTACATTAACAATAACTTGTGTTTAGTGTGTATATAAAATTAGCTAACATTTAGGTTTTCCCCTTGTTCTCTTCTTCGTAAGAGGAAGGATCCAAAGGCCAACGAAAACTCAAAACCTGTTGGTAGTGACCATCTGAAAAAACTTGAGCTATTTAAAAAGCCTCATTCTAGGTCACATCCCCTTTGTTGACTAATGTTCCAAAACCTGCATCAACATTTTGCTATTCAATATCATCTTTTAGAACACATATCCCATATGTGATGCCCTCTTCCTCACCTCCTGCCCCTCTTATCCATATTCTTTTTCCATTACTATCCTCATAGCTTTGCAAATATCCTCGTTTCTAGCTCCACCATTGCCTCATCTAGGTACCTCTACACCCACCTTAAATTTAATGACAAAAAATATATCGTTTGACACCTAATCCTAGATAGTGATGAGAGGAAATCCCAAAATCATTCCTCCATGACAGAGCTCCACCCACGATGCGTAAGAAAATATGTAATGGAAGGATGTGATAAAATATCTATTTGTGGCACCCAGTTGGTCACTGCCAATCCTTTGTCTCAAATATATCCCTATAAACCATGGGGCAAAGAAGTTGATCCATCATCATGGACAAAAAAATGAAACACTTAAACAAATTTTTACCCACATGCTTCTAATCCTAGATCCACATCCTGTATCTCTACATTCGACAAAAAATATTTTCTGTCGAAAAATGCATACAAATAGAAAAATGTTGTCTTCTTTCCAATCCATTCAAGCAATCAAAGTATACAGAATTGATGTTTGATTGCAAAAGTGGACCAATGGGAATGACAACTTTCTAGTGATTCAAATATGTCTAGGGATGCTTTAAACGATAAAATAGGCTTTAAAATAGTGAATAATTGAAGTCATGTTGAATCACCTTATAAGAATTCAATGGAACATTTTAAGATCAGTCAAGTGACAATGATGATTCCACATGTCATATTTTAATAAGAGGGAGGAAAAGAAATTATGCTCTATAATTGGCTGGGATGAACAATTTTTGCCCAACTTAACCCCACAGATAGACACCTTCAGTGTAATTAAATTAAACTTCCATTATTTTCTTGGTTGAATTTGAAAAATATTACAATCATGGGATACACTATGGATGACATGACACTTATTGTTGAAGGGATTCTGGGTTAAATTAGATCGCCACATATAAAATAGTGAATCCTTCCTCCATTTCATAAACACTCAAATAGTCACATAAAAATGCCATTAAATTCAATGTCAAATATACAAATCAAAAGAGAGCTTATACAAATAAAATGAAAATATATAATAACAGAAGAAATCCTCAGCCAAATATTACAATGGAGAGCTTCTCTCAGCTCTTAGCCCTTTACAAAAGCACTCAAACTATTTCACACTCTCTCTTAATTCCTCACTTCTCACCTTTCTTCCTTGTTTTCTTCTTTACACAACTCTCCTATTATACACAAATATGGATTTACTTCATTCCAAAAATATCTCCATGTAAATCTCAACTAAATCTGAATTAGATTCATTCTAGGCGTGGACTCAACAAAGTCCCATACATAGAATTCCTACTCCCTAAATTTGCTACCTAATTCTATTTCACTCATATCCTTTTAATTATAAAAGAATATATACAAAAATCCTCACCTTTTATCTCAATTTATTAAAATAAACAATTTAATTAATAAAATAATTAAAGTGTCTCACCCCCCTTATTACATAATTAAATAATGAGAATTGAGCTTGATGCTCCTGCATCAGACTCCCAAGGTTGAAATTAACCATGATCACCTGATCATGTGTTTCAGATATTTGTCTTCCTGGATCCCATATCTTGTGTTGCAATTCTCCATTTGTTGTTGCTTTTGTTTGTTGTTCTTCTCCAAGTCTCCACACTTTATGTTGTATTTCCCCCTTGGCTATGCTTTCATAGTCTTCTGTTGTCTTCCTCTTGCTGCTTCTTCTTTATTTTACTGCTGCAGTCTGCTTTTCGGATACTTTCATCATTATCCTCCTTATCAATCTAATTTCTCTGTCCAATAGAACTTCTCCAGCATCTGCAATAAAACCTGTACTCACAAAACAATTATTAAAATAAAAAAAACATAAGGCCTCAGTGCCTCTTTCTCCTTTGGCAACATTTCAGTATGCTTCTTGGAAATTTCTTCTTCCACCAACATATCAGTGTGCTGATTTAAATCCTCCATGAGACTATCAGCTAGTCCCTCCTCCATATCATCTATTTCAAGAATGTCTCCTTGTTCTTTGTCTTTCAGCAACTCACCCTCAGTATAGATCCTCTGCTTTTCAAACTTTCGTCTTTGAAGATCTAAGTTTCTATATAACTGAACAATCTCAATTGGAGTAGAACTTGGAAATTTTACACAACTCTCCATACCTTCATTTTTTGTTGACCAATAATCAGATGGCTCTTCTTCCTCTACTTCAATATTCTGCTGAATATTTCCATGTGATCCCTATGTCTTCATTTCTTTCTAAGATCTTTCTATCTCAACATCATTCAGAACAAATTCCATATTCAACTTCTCCTCCTTAAAAAACTTCATAGTTTGTTCAACACCCTATGATGTACCTGCAATCACACACAAATCATTAGTCTTAAAAACATAAGACCTTGTGGTCTCACTTGATGCTTCAATCAACATCTCTCTTTACTACTCTGAATCCTTCATTTGATTCAGTTCTTCCGTATATTTCTCTTCTGTCACATCATTACTTTCAGAAAGTAATGGACCAATTTTTTGCTCGCATATCAAATCTTCCTTTAAACTGAGTAACTCTTCCTTCAACTAAACATTCACTCTATGTCCCCACTTCACTTGCAATCTCTGCCATGTGAATTTCCTCTTCATACTCCATCCACATCTGTGGTCTACTTTACTCCTCCGTAACATTTCCATCAACAACTCAAGACGGAAATTTATCTCAGATCTCTCTCTGTCAATCTGCTCTTGACTCATTCTCATGCCATTTGACTTGGCATATTATTTCTTATTTCTTCTACTGTGATCTTCTTCAGAACCTATGCATTGACCTTCAGTAGTCATCTTTGTCTCTATCTTCATGATTTCATCACTCAATCATCATGAGTTGTACTAAAGCCTATGCAACAATAAGTCTTCCCTGCTACCACTTACCTTACCAATCCTCTCTCTGGACTTGGTATTTTGGCAAGCATCGGTTCTCTATTCTCTGGAACCTGTTTGATCATATCTCTGCTCTCTTTAGGCTTCAACTCACCTGCACAAAAATTTCCTTCTTATCCAATCTCCGTTGGAATTCTTCAAGGTTTTGCCCACACTTTGCTTTCATTCAGAAGCTATTTCTAGTCTCTTTCAACAATACTTTTAAAACTGTGATCTTTTTTTGCTGAGATTTCCTTCGACTATCTGCAATCCGTATTCTGCAAATATCATCTTCAAACCAGAGTTAAAATAAAACATATCAACTCACCTTCAAGATCTTTGTGTGATCTTGTTCCATCTCTCACCTGCACTGTATCTCTGTGTGCTATCATCTTTCAGACTCAAAGTCTAATCTTCTTTTAATTTCTTTATCAAACATACATTCTTTGCAATTCTAAAAAAAATGCAAGAAATAATGTAGGACAATCCAAAACAACACAGTTCCTACCTTCGAAGTACTGTAGTAAAATTTGCAATTTTACCAAGGCCCATAATTTTCTTCCTGATGAAATTAGTTTGCCTCTTATCGGTCTAAATATGCCGGATTGCTACTATGTCAATCAACATAGAACACCACTTATTTTCCAACACAAATTATATAAGTGTCATAAAACAACATACCATTTATTCAACCCAAATGGTCTTTTAATGTTCCGCTCTAAATTTATCATGAATAAATGAATACCCATTAATTTTATTGAATGACACAAAATTAAATCGAATGCCATATGTGTTGCACCCATACCTCATACCTTGTCATCGTTACAAACCATTGTATAAACTGTGTTGTAGTTATTTCAATACTTCAACGTTAACATTTGCAACTTCAATACTGTGAACCACAATACCATAATCGGTCCTTCAACGATTGACGTTTGATGCCATATGCGGCATTTCCCAACTTTAACAATTGGTGTTTGATGCTATATATGCATCACGACTTTAATAATGGTTCTTTGATGCTGTATGTGATATGTCCAGCCTCCTAACCCTCGAACTCAATGTGGAAATGGAAATCTTGGCTCTGGTGTATGATATCACAGGTGCTTTAACGCTCTACACGGTATCATATCTAGTTTCAACGTGACCTCTATCAATGCATTCAACACGATCGTTAAATTTCTTTCCTCTACTGACAAATTGATTGTGCCTCTGTTGGCTGCAAACGAGGCTCAATGAAATGTGCCACCATTCAACTTAACACTGACTCCAATGTATTTCTCAGAATACGCAGAGTCGAACTCTGTTACCAGTCTACTGCTGTGCATTAGTATTAATTTCACAATCAGATTATCAGATCACCCGAACTTCTGTTAGACTACCTCCCAAGATCCTTCACAAATCCAATTGCTGGCTTGCACATTCATAGCCTTCACTACTTGCGTTGATTCCACTCATATGCTCACAATCTCTGCAAACATGAATTGCTAGCTCATACCACAGTGCCATCGAATTTAACAGGTTTCTCTTGCTACGGAGTCACATCCTTTCAAAAAAGTGCAGAATCCAGTTGTTTGTTGAATGCACTCTCCATAATTGTAACTACACAACCTTTACCATCGTGAAAGAATGCCATTTGTCTCCTTCACTACTAACGCAGAGAGGAATCTCTAGCATTGGCTATGGTGCCTCCTCTGATGTGAATTCTTCCTGCATTCACAGTTGCACACACAATATATGTATATACAAACTTGCAGATTCAAAACAAACATATTACAAGTTCTGATACCAAATGATGCAGGGATTCTGGGTTAAATCAGATCCCTGCATATAAAACAGTGAATCCTTCCTCCATTTCATAAACACTCAAACAGTCACATAAAAATTCCATTAACTTCAGCGTCAAATATACAAATAAAAAGAGAGCTTATACAAATAAAATGCAAATATATAATAATAGAAGAAATCCTCGACCAAATATTACAATGGAGAGCTTCTCTCAGCTCTTGACCCTTTACAAAAGCGCTCAAACTATTTCACGCTCTCTCTTAATTCCTCACTTCTCACCTCTCTTCCTTGTTTTCTTCTTTACACAAATCTCGTATTTATACAAAAATATGGATTTACTCCATTCCAAAAATCTCTCCACATAAATCTCAACTAAATCTAAATTAGATTCATTCTAGGTGTGGACTCAACAAAGTCCCGTACATAGAATTCCTACTCCCTAAATTTGCTACCTAATTATATTTCAATCATATCCTTTTAATTATTAAAAGAATATATACAAAAACCCTCACCTTTTCTCTTAATTTATTAATTTAAACAATTTAATTAACAAAATAATTAAAGTGTCTCAACCCCCTTATTACATAATTAAATAATGAAAATTGAGCTTGATGCTCCTGCGCCACTTATGCTCTTTAGATTGGCAATTTAGATGGCTCGCTCGCAGCTCAGGGTGGAAGGATAACTTCCGAAAAAAAAATTCTTATAAATCACGAAAGAAGTAAACTTCAACAAGAATCATCTCTTCTATTTTATATGTATGCTTTGAAGATATAAAATCCTACTCAAAACACTACAAAGAAGGAATATTTCTCACCTCAGTAGTATGTGAAAACTCTAGTTTATGATGGCTACTCTATCATTGAAATGTTTAGCATTTTAATTTTATTTTTATTTTGTCTTTGTTATTTTTATTTTTTCTTTGATACTAGTTTGGTGAATAGAGGAGGAAGTCATGTAATGCTACAATATTTAACACATAAATAACTCATACCACATAATAGAGTTACTATTCAAGAAATAAAATATTTTTAATTGTTAGAGAATGAAAGAAAAAATTCACACAAAATCTCATAAAAAAATATTTAGTATATTAATACTAACTATAATAAAAATCAAGTTTTAAATGTATTTTTTGGAGGATGGAGTTCTGTGGTTCAAATATCTACGATGATGGTTTATGTCTATGGCCATAAGAATCTAGAGTGATACAATAATAGACAACAAGAGTGTGCTCTAGGGTTTATTATCCTTTAATCAGTAGACCCACTCCGTCAAGATATTAGGGAACTCCCTGAAGAAATCTTCATGAAATTCAGTGAACACATACTTTTGTAGACATTTATTTGTTCTTTGGTTCTTTTTTCCTATTTCATTCACAATAAATTTGCAAAAATTCCTTTTGAACCACTATGTAATTTCTTCCCTAGTAAGATTCCATGGTTTCCATATTGGTTTGAGGCAATCCCGTCATACATTCATCCCATGTGCCAACAATGAAACCATTTGTTGGCACACAACATTTTGATATACACGCGATTTTCTACGCAGTGGTCAACAAAACTCACTCAACATTGACCCCTTAAGAAACACCCACAAAGTGGGAGAAGTCACACCTAAGATGCTAATGGGTGATTTTTGGAATCAGGCTTCTGCAGTCTGTCAAGACTATTTGTTACCTATGACTCTAGAATCCCACCAATAGGAACTTTACCATTACCCTAGTATTATGTACCGGACAGAGCATTGATCTCTTCAAATCCTAAACAATGTTGTAATCAAGATCGACAGTGCGTGGGAAATCCCAAGGGTTGTTATGATGAACTTATCTACATAGTTTGCATTCAATTCAATGGTGGGTCACGACTTTTATTGATCCAATTTTGATGAAACTTGTCCAAATTTTCTTCAACATTTTGGGCTGATTTGGATGAAGCATACCTTTCTCACCAATTATTTAATGATGTAGACCATGATTCTACACAATAAATACTCAAATGCATACTACAATATGTGTTAGACAGTTTTGAAATCTATAATATATTAAAAATAATAATAAAATAGATAAAATATAATAATAATGAATTAGCTTTTTTTTTGTAAGTTAGGCTATTTCTATTAATTCGAAAAAATGGAAAATACATATGCTACAAGTTGGGTTGGCAAGTTGCACTTAGCCAATCCCAGCCTTAGTTACTTGGCTTCAGAGCTGTCTCAGAGGAGGAAACCAACCCGAACAAAACTTAAAACAAAAAATTACATTATGCGCAGTAGCGTTGATGTATCTGAGTAGCACAAAACATGCAGAATCAAAAAAGCATTGATGGCAAGCTTGACAAAAAACATGGAAGAGTTGTGCTACTGCACAAGCCTCACTTTTTGTCTTCATCATCACTGTTGGGGACCTTCTCCTCAATGGGGCAAGCAGGTGCCTGCACAGTGGCTTCCTCCGAGTTTGCCACTGTACGCCTGGGTTTATGGACTGGTGTGCAGAGGACAGGGGAGTCCATATCTACGTCGTTAGGGACATGCATCCAATTTCCATCGGATCCCATCACCTAGATGTTCAAATTATCATCTTCCTTCTCCTCAACTGGAAGTGGGTCAGTGTTGCGGTACTGGGGGTGTGTCTGGGGAGTGATGGTGGACTTTCGCAAGTCGTGCCTACCTCTATGCACAACTTGCCCAGGGGCCACTTCCTCCTGCTCGGGTTCGGGGCTCTGACACTCATAAGTGCCAGAAGAAGAGCCTTCCATCAACTCTAGTCGATTGTCCTTGCCATAGTGATAGCGGCTGGGGAGAGCCCCTCTCTGTCCTCCTCGAATAGTTCTCTATCGAAGTCTGTGGGCCATTGCACAATGAGGCAGGGGGGAGGTGTCCAAGAATGGATACACAGCAGGGAAAACAACACTAGGGCTCAGGGGTTTGGACTAGCCAGGGAAGAGGTGCGTAGAAAAGGAAGTGGCAACCCAGAAGGGACTGCGTGGAACAACACTAAGAATAGGGCTTCACAACCTTTTGAAGTTAGGGAAATGTCAGAGGGGAGGTAAAGAAGTGAAAGGTAGAGATAAAATATTGTGGGTTGATCGAGGTTGAGAGCTAATCTTTTTAAATGGGCTAGGATGTGTACGAGGAGGATAGGAATGAGTAGGCCTTGCACGCAGCTGCGTGCCATGATCGATCACCTCAACAGATTCGAGGGAAGAAGAATGGCTACTATATGGGTTAATCATGATGATCATTTATGGTGGTAGATGTGAAGGGATGCCCTGGACAGGGTGACGCAGTTCTCATAGTCTCATCATCATTCCTGATTCTGTGAGTCTTGTGCGGATGGCTAACGGTTTGAGGATCCGCACCAGGTGAGGCTCTGCGCAGAAGATATCCATCCTCTGAGGTGTGTGAGATGTGATTGTCATGCATGTCAGTTCTATCACCCTCATCTAGAGAATAATGAATAAACTTTAATAATAACTAAAATAAAGAATAAAAAAATAAAAAATAATATATTATATTATATTAAAATATAAATCTTGTTGAAAAATACTGAGAGGAGAGGGGTGAATCAGTATTTTGGGCTGATCAATTTTCTTTTCTTTCTCTTACAACCATATGTTACAGTACAACATCCAACATGTAAGTCCAGATATCTTATTACTTAAAGCATTGCATTAGTTAAGCATTAAGCATGAACAAATATAATAGAACAAACCATCAAACACAAACAACACATATGAACACCAGGATTTAAGGTGGAAACCCAATTTGGGAGAAAACCACCGCTGCTGTAATCTCAGTCTTCAATATTTATTATAGAGAAAAATTCTTACAATATATGCTGGTGCAGACTTATACCAGCACGCAGGCACCCACCTGCAGAAGGCAACAACCTTCTCTCGTTTACTAGCCTCTCCTAGAAGGCAGCTACTATCCCCTATTCTCGTTTACCAGCTACCATTGGAAGGGAGCTACAACCTCCCTCTCTGAAGGCTTCGACCCTCAACACGACTGCTGATCATGCTTCATCAATTTCATATTGGAACCACCAGTTTCCATACAACATGCCTTGCCGGTCACCAGATTTATGTATTTCCTATATACTCACACCAGTTCTTCATAAATTTTGTCCGTCATTCAAACCAGAGATCCATATTCATGGGTGCATCGTAGTGTCGGATTTATCAGTTAAGAACAGAGCTCGCCCATACATATATTCTTTTTAAAATTCTATTCACCACCTTTTTTTTTTAATGCACACCCTCGTTCTCTATCATTCAACTCCTTATATAGTTTTTCCTTTATTAAAACCATGAGTCAAAACCATTCTATTACTAATGGTATTCCTGGACGGGGTCAAAATAGATAATCCAGCGGGGTCTCCATAACTTTCACAGATCCGTTGATCTTGGTAAGTAAATAATTAATTTAATACTTTAGGACTTAAATTTAGGATTAAGATTATCCCTTCGCATTATAATGCTTTCAAACAATATAATAAGCCTTTGACCTCGGGCCCACAAATATAGTCAAAACCCAATCAAATATGTGCACGGTACCATAAGTAAATTTCGCACAAGTCCATCGTTCGATCACCATTAGATTTGCCAACCTCCAGATCAACGACATATATGCATATCGCTCGACCTCCGATGCTGAACGTTAACGTGCGATGGCCCACCGTACCGGTGTTAAACTTCACGCATCTTCAACAAATGACAACCGTCTGATGACTCCTTCCCAGATCAACGACGCTCAACGATATCGCTGGGCGTCCTGGGTCGAACTATAACGTGCGATGGCGCATGTTGAAAAACGGTTTTGTAAAAACGTACAGGGACGTGTGTCGCCTATTCTATGGAGTCACTCCTCACCTCTTGAATACCGCTTGGCCGACGAGAGCGGTGCGATAAAAATCAGAAACCGCCGTTACTATTTCTCTCGCAAATTTCTGCTCAAGGATCCACTCCCCCTGCTCGATTATTGTAAATTGACTTATTTGTATCACAATTCTTCATGACGACTTCCATTAGTTAATGCGGTGAACTGATCGATTAACACTGCAGGGGCTTCATTCCGTGTCGCTTGCGCTCTTCATCAACATATTAACCCATCATTTGTTTATTGAGGCTTGACACCAGTTCCATAGCACAAGAAATTTACACCAAATTCCCTTTTGCAACCTTAAACTTGTTCTTGATTCATGGTTCTGCCTCTTCATGCTCTATTCTGGTTCCACAGTCACCAATGTACAGCTTCCATACCATGTTTCATTATTCCAAATCATGCACTAACCCTAAGAATCCGAATCGACTTCCCTTCTTCCTACTCTGTCTCTGCTTTGACCGATACTTCCTCTGTTCTTCTGATCAGATGCTCCTTTGTAGCCAATGCCTTTGCTACTTCCATTTCCATCAATGACAATATTTCCAACAATCTCCCCCTTTGGCATTGATGGCAATACTCTTCCTCTGATTGTTTTATAGAAGCCCATTGTTGCTTTTCCTCCCCCTTTGACATCAATGGCAAAGAGTTTGACAATACCATGCTCCCCCTGAGATGATGTTGTATCTTCATAATATAATAGGACAACTTATAAATGCCAACAATGCATCCTTTTCATATGAACAATACTCTCCTCTTTGCCTAAGAATTCAGAGTTGCCCAACAGCACCTCACAACCAATTTAATCTTCTGTGATTAAGTAGACATGATCCTCTGCATGGCAAAGACTACTCCTAGTTTCTGTCTGAGATATTCGAACGCTTCCCTGGGTAGAGGTTTGGTGAATATATCAACAACTTGTTCTTTGGAGGAAACATACTCCAATTTCACCTTTTTTTCAAGTACTTGTTCACATAAGAAGTGATATTTGATGGGAATGTGCTTGGTATTGGAATGCATAACAGGATTCTTGGAGATACTGATGGCACTTGTATTGTCACACAGAATGGAGATAGGAGGTGAACATTTGATTTGAAAGTCTTGTAGGGTTTGCATCATCCATAGGAGTTGAGTGCAACATGATGATGCAGCCACATATTCTACTTCTGCTGTAGATAAGGCAATAGAGCTTTACTTTTTGTTGAACCAAGATACTAACCGGGGCCCCATATAGAATGCACCACCACTAGTGCTTTTCCGATCGTCAACACTTCCAGCCCAATCTGCATCAGTGTATGCATGAAGAGTAAGATCAGCATTTTTTGGATACCATAGTCCAAAGTCTTGAGTTCCTTGTAGATATTTGAATATTCTTTTCACAGCCTGAAGATGAGACTCTTTTGGATTAGCTTGGAATCGTCCAACAATCCCAACTGCATGCATGATGTCTGGTCTTGTCCGAGTGAGATAGAGTAGACTTCCTATCATAGATATGTATTCAGGTTGATTCACTGTGGGGGAATCATCATTAGAACTGAGATTACATTTGGTTATCATTGGTGTACTTACAGGTTTGCAGTCTTCCATGCCATACTTCTTCAGGATTTGCTTGAGGTATTTTTCTTGTGATAAGAATATGCCATCTGTTGCTTGTTGCACTTGCAAGCCAAGAAAGAATGTTAGTTCCCCAAGCAGAGACATTTCAAATTCTTACTGCATATCAGAAGAAAATTTCTGACTCATAGACTCTTTATTACTTCCAAAAATGATATCATCAACATATACAACCACAATCAATAGTTTTTCATTTTCAGTTTTTGTGTATAAGTTGCTATCAGCAGACCCTTTTGAAAATCCTTGTTGACGAAGATATTTGTCAAGATGATAGTACCATGCCCTTGGAGCTTGTTTGAGACCATATAGAGCCTTTTTAAGTCTACAAACAAGTTTTTCATTATTTCCCAAAATGAATCCTTCTGGTTGTTCTATATAAACTTCTTCTTCTAGATCACCATTGAGAAAAGCAGATTTAACATCCATTTGATAAAATTTGAATTTTTGGAAGCTTGAAAAAGCAAGAAACATTCTTATGGCTTCAAGTCTGGCTACAGGAGCAAAAGTTTCTTCAAATTCTATACCTTCTTGTTGAGCATATCATTTGCACACAAGTCTAGCTTTATTTCTTATAACATCCCCATTCTCATTTAGCTTGTTTTTGAATATCCATTTAGTTCCAATGACATTTTTGTCATGAGGCCTTGGTACTAATTCCCAAGTGTGATTCTTTTCAATTTGATCAAGCTCTTCATTCATGGCTTGAATCCAACATTCATCTTTGCTAGCTTGACTCACACTGTGAGGTTCAATAGTGGATAGAAATGCCAGATTGCTAGAAGATTCCACAAGAGTCCTCCTTGTTTGTACACCTGATCCCTTTTCTCCCAAAATTTGAGATTCTGGATGATTCTTTTGAACATATCTAGATGGAGCCTTTTCAAACAAATCCTCTTCGGGTTCTTCATTGGGTTCACTATTGGTATCATTACTGTTTGATGTAGAAGGATATATGTCATCTTCATCTTCATCTGTTGTTTGTTTTTCTTCTTTTGGGGCTGCAGGAGACTCATCAATAACAACATCAATACATTCAACAATCTTCCGAAGTCTTTTATTGTAACATTTATATGCCCTACTCCTAGAGGAGTAGCCAAGAAATATTCCTTCATCTGCTCTAGGTTCAAACTTGCCAAGTTTTTCATCATTATTCTTGATAAAGCATTTGCTCCCAAAAATTCTAAAGTGCTTTATGGTGGGAGGATTACCATACCAGAGTTCATATGGAGTTTTATCACTATTTACACGAACATGTGCTTTGTTGAGAATGTTTACTGCTGTATGTGTTGCTTCTCCCCAAAATGTGTCAGGTGTTCCGGAATCATCAAGCATAGCTCTAGCCATTTGTTGAACTATTCTGTTCATTCTTTCTGCAACGCCATTCTGTTGTGGAGTGCCAGCTACAAAGCACTGTCTTTTTATGCCATGTTGTTCACAAAATTCAAGGAATTCATTGGATGTATATTCTCCTCCTTGATCAGATCTGAGACACTTGATTTTTAGATCTAATTCATTCTCAACTAGTGCTTTGAAGATTTGAAATTTCTCAAATGCTTCATCTTTGTGTTTAAGCAGCCCAATCCAACACATTCTAGAGAAATCATCAATGAATAAGATATAGTATTCCTCACCTCGTGGTGAATTTTTCCTCATAGGTCCACATATGTCAGTATGAATGAGTTCAAGAGGCTTACTTGATGATCCTTCCTTGGCATTAAATTGTACCCGGGTTTGCTTGCCGAATTGGAAAGATTTGCATATGATGTTCTCAGGTAGAGTAATATTGGGAAGATCATGAACAGCCTTAAGTCTGTTTGATTTGTTGATTTGAGAGAAGCTCAGATGTCCCAACCTTCTATGCCATAGCCAATTTTCTGATGATTTACTCAAATAACATTGTTCTTTGGGGTTCTTCAATATATACAGGTTGTTTGGAGTTCTTTTTCCTTTTATAATAGCTTTACATGTATCAAGATCACGTACCACACATTCTTTTGAACTAAAGAAAACTTCAGTTCCTTGATCACACATTTGACTTACACTTAACAAGTTATGTTTTAATCCATCCACATACATGACTTCATTAGCTTTCACATTTTCTTTTAGAAAAACAGACCCTTTACCTTTAATGACCGCAGGAGTATCATTTCCAAATGTAACATTTTTTTCTTTTTCTAGAGCACTATATGCAAGCAGTTTGTCTTTATCACCTGTCATGTGTATTGAGCATCCACTATCAATGTACCATTGGTTTTCTTCATCTTCTGCAAATAACACTATGCCACAATTTTCGACCTGTAATTCCTTCTTTTTCCATACTTTGGAGCTTGAAGGAACATGTTCTTTTGGATGAACTTTGCTCCTGCATTCAGATTCTTCATCACCAAAGTTATTGCAATAGGCACATTCAACTTCATTTTGAAGAGGAGAAAAGTTGTTATAAGTATTCTTCTTTGTTTCAATATCAATCCTTTTCTTTCTTGCTTCTCTTGTCAGATGGTCTTATATGCAACACATTGAACAACTTTATGACCAAAATTGTGACATGAGAAACATTGTCCGTTGAAGAAGAAGTTTCTGCGATCATAGAATATTTTATATGAATTCACTTGTTGATTGGTGTTTATTTGAAATACATTCCTGTTAGTGTTCCTTGAATTGAGATGATCACGCTTTATTTGTAAAGACTCTTTATTCCCCTACTGAGTGGCATCGTGTTGTACACCAGCTGTAACTGCTTTTAGATAATTTGGTGCTGAAGCCTGAGAAGATTCTTCAATATATCCAAGACCTGTCTTTATAAGAGGAGAACGTTGTACCTTGATAATTTCATCTAATGTTTCAGATCCTTTGGCAAATCTAAGATTCAGAGTTTTTACGTTCTCAAGTTCTTTTCTTATACTTACTATTTCACATTCTAATTTCTCATTGTGTTTCTCCTTTTCTTCAAGCTGATTTTTCAGGGTTTCTATGATTATTTTACTTTCTTCTAAGAAAATTTTGAGTTTATTGTTTTCATCAAGAAAATCACTATCTTCTAGAGCATCCACAAAAGTATCTTTTTCTTCTCTAGATTCTTTTTCAAATGCCATGAGAAGTCTAAGATCTTATTCACATTCCTCCTCACTATCGGATAACCCATCACTATCTTCATGAGTATAGTAACTCTTTCTAGTGCTAAAATGATTCTTATTTCTTTTTGCTACTTGCTTCCCCTTTTTATGTGTTTCTTTATAAGGACACTTAGCAACATAATGACCAAATCTTCCACAATCAAAGCATTTGAAAGGAAGCTTACCTCTGAACCGTCCTGTGCCAAGTTGAAGTTTCTTTAGAAAGTTTATCTCGTCTTCTTCTGAGATATATCTTGATCCTTCTATTTTTTGTACTTCCTTCCCTTTTGTAGAAGATCTAAAGACTGCTTCTTTGACTTCAGAGGGTCCTCCTCTTCTCATTTCATATGCAGTTAGTATGCCATAAAGTTGCACCACAGTGAGGTTTTGAAGATCCTGCTTTTCTTCAAGGGCAGAAACTTTTGACTCAAATTTTGTCGTTAGAGATCTTAAGAATTTCTCAACCAAGGTAGATTCGGTTATTGTTTCTCCTAGATTTATCATACGATTTACAATATCATCAAGAAGTAAAAAGAAATTTGCAATGCTCTCCTCATTCTCCATTTTTAGATTCTCATATTGAATTCTAAGAGTTTTGAGTTTAACACTTTTTACCTTTACATCACCTTCATAACTTAGAATGATTTTGTCCCATATTTCCTTTGCAGTATTCAGCTGCATGACTTTGACAAATTCTGATTCAGTTAGACTTCCCAATAGAGCATTGCCTACCTTTGCATTTGTCTCATAGTTCTTTCTTTCCATCGAATCCATTGGCACTACAGCTGGATATTGATATCCTTGTTCAAAAATTGCCCATACATCTGCTCCCAGAGACTGAAGATAGGATCTCATCCTTGTTTTCCAGAAGATTAAATTGTTTCTGTTAAAGAGCAAAGGCCTGATAGATGCTGTTCCATCTTGGTTACTCATCTTGCTTGATCTTCCTTCTAGCGGCTAAGCTTTTTCAGAAGGACCTGCTCTGAAACCAATTGTTGAAAAATTTGAGAGGGGAGGGGTGAATCAGTATTTTAGGCTGATCAATTTTCTTTTCTTTCTCTTACAACCATATGTTACAGTACAACATCCAACATGTAAGTCCAGATATATTATTACTTAGAGCATTGCATTAGTTAAGCATTAAGCATGAACAGATATAACAGAACAAACCATCAAACACAAACAACACATATGAACACCGAGATTTAAGGTGGAAACCCAATTTGGGAGAAAACCACCGATGCTGTAATCTCAGTCTTAAATATTTATTATAGAGAAAACTTCTTACAATATGTGCTGGTGTAGACTTATAACAGCACGCAGGCACCCACTTGCAGAAGGCAACAACCTTCTCTTGTTTACCAGCCTCTCCTGGAAGGGAGCTACTATCCCCTGTTCTCGTTTACCAACTACCATTGGAAGGGAGCTACAACCTCCCTCTATGAAGGCTTTGACCCTCAGCACCACTGCTGATCATGCTTCATCAATTTCATACTGGAACCACCAGTTTCCATACAACATGCCTTGCCGGTCACTAGATTTATGTATTTCCTGTATACTCACACCAGTTCTTCATAAATTTTGTCCGTCATTCAAACCAGAGATCCATATTCATGGGTGCATCATAGTGTCAGATTTATCAGTTAAGAACAGAGCTCGCCCATACAAATATTCTTTTTAAAATTCTATTCACCACCTTTTTCTTTTAATGCACACCCTCGTTCTCTATCATTCAGCTCCTTATATAGTTTTTCCTTTATTAAAACCATGAGTCAAAACCATTCTATTACTAATGGTATTCCTGGACGGGGTCAAAATAGATAATCCAGCGGGGTCTCCATAACTTTCGCATATCCGTTGATCTTGGTAAGTAAATAATTAATTTAATACTTTAGGACTTAACTTTAGGATTAAGATTATCCCTTCGCATTATAATTCTTTCAAACAATATAATAAGCCTTTGACCTCGGGCCCACAAATATAGTCAAAACCCAATCAAATATGTGCACGATACCATAATTAAATTTCGCGCAAGTCCATCGTCCGATCACCGTTAGATTTGCCAACCTCCAGATCAACATCGTATATGCATATCGCTCGACCTCTGATGCCGAACGTTAACGTCCGATGGCCCGCCGTACCGGTGTTAAACTTCGCGCATCTTCAACAAATGACAACCATCCGATGACTCCTTCCCAGATCAACGACGCTCAACGATATCGCTAGGCATCCTGGGTCGAACTATAACGTGCGATGGCGCATGTTGAAAAACGGTTTTGTAAAAACGTACAGGGACGCATGTCGCCTGTTCTATGGAGCCACTCCTCACCTCTTGAATACTGCTTGGCCGACGAGAGCGGTGTGATAAAAACCAGAAACCGCCGTTACTGTTTCTCTCGCAAAGTTCCGCTCAAGGATCCACTCCCCCTGATCGATTCTTGTAAATTAACTTATTTGTATCACAATTCTTCATGACGACTTCCGTTAGTTAATGTGGTAAACTGATCGATTAAAACTGCAGGGGCTTCATTCCATGTCGCTTGCACTCTTCATCAACAGATTAATCCATCATTTTTTTATTGAGGCTTGACACCAGTTCCATAACACAAGAAATTTACACCAGATTCCCTTTTGCGACCTTAAACTTGTTCTTGATTCATGGTTCCGCCTCTTCATGCTCTATTCTAGTTCCATAGTCACCAATGTATAGTTTCCATACCATGTTTCATTATTCCAGATGATGCGCTAACCCTAAGAATCCGAATCGACTTCCCTTATTCCTACTTCGTCTCTGCTTTGACCGATACTTCCTCTGTTCTTCTGATCAGATGCTCCTTTGTAGCCAATGCCTTTGCTACTTCCATTGCCATCAATGACAATATTTCCAACAAAGCTTACAACACATAAAACCTAAATAAGGAATCCACAATAATAACTAGTATAATGAGTAAGGTAAAATAAATAATAGAATATCACAGTATATTAAAAAAATATAAGAAGAATCAATTTATATGAAAATAGAAGAAATACGTTAGTTATTTTTCATAGAGAATTATATTAAGAGGTTATGAGTTTTATGTGACATCTTTTTAAATTTAGAGAAAGTATAGTTGATTGATATATATATATATATATATCAAAACTTGTAATCAAAACTAATAATTTATCTCGATTATATAAATAATTTTAAAGTACTAATAATTTACTTAAAGATTTATTTAAGCAGAGAGTCTTACAGGTCCCATATATCATAAGGAAACTTTATCATCACCCTCACCTAATTTCACCTTTAACGCTAATTGATTAATAAGAGTGACATATTGCTAACAAAGAGGTTTTTTATAATTTTATTATTACTTCATGTAACTTAGGTATAAGTGAAGGGAGATCCCCACTTATAGATTGTAATTATATCGAAGGTGTTCCTATAATGGGTTTAGTTGGGAAGTTTTGACCAATAAGATTTGTGTATTTTCGTCCTCCTTCCTCCAAATAAAAATTGACACGTGACACTGCAACATTCATGGAACTAGTTAGGAAGTGTGTTGTCCTCTAAAGTTTTATAAATCCCATCCTATATGAAAAATAAAGATTATGATCTCCAAATTTTGAGATATTTTGATTTTTCATTGGTTTTAAAATTAATTTATCATAAAATTAAGTTTTATTGGGTTTTGAAAAATAAATCTATAAAATTATTAGAATAATAATTTATATTTTTTTATATTTAAATGTTTTAAAATCAATTCATAGTAAAAATTTTAATACTTATTATATAAATTTTTAATATATATTATTAAAATATAAGTATTTTTGACATGTGACACTCCACATGGAATTCTGTGGGAAGTGTGATGTCATTTAAGGTTTTCTAAATCCCATCCTAAATAAAAAAAAGAAATATTCTAATCTCTAAATTTTGAGATATTTTTATTTTTCATTAGTTTCTTAGTTATTAAAATTAAGTTTTAATGGGTTTTAAAAAATCTCTCTCTCTCTCTCTCTCTCTCTCTCTCTCTCTCTCTCTCTATATATATATATATATATATATATATATATATATATATAGATACACGTGAATTTATAATAATGTTTTTACTATTTATTATACAAAATTTTAATATATATTATTAATATATAAGCATTTTTTATTATTTTATTATGATCATACTATATTATGATATCGTAAAAGAGGGAACAAAAGGATTTAGAAAAAGTGAAAAACAACGGAAAGTTGTGATGGACCTTCAACTAGAGTGTAAGGAAACTTTTAATTCTCGTAGATTAATCATGGAGTAGTGTCTCTTTTGTGCCACATTCTTTTAATCAATCTCATGGATTGGATGTGCCTGTAATCTATCAAAGCTTTGGCCAAAATGAATGCCATTGGTGTTGATTTTATGCCAAAATGGAAAAGTATGCGGATTTGGATGATTATTTGAGGCATTCAAGGATTAATCTTTTTATTCGCAATCCCAAGCCTGAGATCACTACATGTGTGCTTGGGATTACTCAACATGACCTAGAAATTGGTTGGTGATTTCAAGTTTTTCTACTTTAGAAGATAACACTTATTCCAAAAAACATTATGTAATTGCAGTCACCACAGTTGAGATGTGCTACCCATTTTGCTTTATCTTTTTTTCTTCTAAAAGGACTTTTATAATATCATGGTTCTAATGTTTACAGAACTTGGAACTTATAATTTCAAAACTAGCACAGAAATGAACTTAACGAGAAAAAGATTAACGAAATTAGGTTGTTTTTCCTCGAAGAGTGTCTCCCTTAACACCTATGGAAGAAAATCACTCTACTTCAGTTCCACCTCCTCCGTGGTCATTCACATTCCTCTTGCTCTGACACTAGACTGTACTAAAGGAACTGACAATGACGTCTTTCTAAATACCAAAAATTCCTTCTTTAGTCCTAATAGAAGCCTAATTCTGTTCATCAGTCATTAAAATATAACAGGTTGAGTCCTCTTCAGAGATTTCTATGCCTCTTTCTAACCTCTATGAGTGGATTTAGATCTCTTTCATCTACATATTCTTATCGAGAAGCAATTTTGTTGCACTCATAGAAACAATTACCAATGCTTGTATTGGAGTGAGTGGCAAAATAATCTTCTCAAATATTCTATTCCTTCGATGTACCTTTGCACCTTTAAGGGAAATTGGTGATTCTAAGTACTAGTTAAAATTACAACATTATTAAATAGCTTTCGTACACTTATTGTAAAACTTATATCTTGTTTTTTTGTATTTTAATGATTATTCACTTTCCTTTCTAATTATTTCTCACAATGTTTCTCTTATTGGGAAATTATTTATAAAATTTTAGTATTATATAATGAGATTGGAAACTATCCACGTAGTTACAAGGTAAATCTCTTAGGTTGCATGAATTGTAAAGTTTTATATGTTAGAGTTTTTTTTTTTTTAAATAAAAGAATTTTTTTACTCGTCTTTATTTGTCACAACAAGTCGTATTATATGGAAACCATCAATTTTATAGTTTTAAAAACTAATATAAATATGAACTTTGATGATGAGTAGCAGTATATGAAGCAAGGAAATAATTTTTTCATTGTGAAAACATTATTTTCTATTAGGGTTAAATATTTTTAATTGATTAATAAGTTTATTTTGATGTGCACATGAACAAATTCATTAATAAAGAATGAGTATAAGTATATGTTGTTATTCATTAAAGTACTAGATTTCCTAAAGGAAGTTTGTAATTTAGAGGTGTGATCTTCAAAAAAATCCATGAACAGAAAAAAAAATATTAGGAACATTTTAAATGGTGAAAATCATTGCATGTAACAATTGTAACTAGTTTGTTGGTATAATCAAAAGAGAAATTTTATTTCGACTATCTCTTCAATCTATGAAGCGATTTCACAAGAAATTTTGATATTTCAGGTCCAATAGTTAAAACGTTCATTAATTTTTATTTTTTTTATCTCAACCTTCCATTATATCTTATATAGCAAATAATAGCATTGAAATCTTCAAATAATTTCATGTCACATGAAATTAGAGAATCAATGTTAAATGCACATCTTTGCATGCATCATCAAATACCAATCCACTAGAAAAATAGGTATGTGGTACTTTTGCAGGGTTGGATTTGGTAGTTACACTTCTATATATTCTAATTTACATCCTCCATGTGGTGTTGATGTTGAATTGGAAAGTCAAATTGGGATATAGTTTAACAAACAATAAGTGGATGTAGATGCCCTTGGGATGTTGAACATTGAACGAATGGGCGCATTATTATGGAACTTCTTGCCTAATGGTCGCCGCTTTGAAGCCCAATGGGTTTCCCACTTGCCTAACCTTCAATTATAAGTTATAAAGGTAGTAGTTGGAATTGACCCCATGTTGTGCAAGTACAAAACTTGCCTAATCACCCATTCCTCTAGTCACAAAAAAGGCAAATGAATATAGATAGTTTCCACTAAGCATGGAATAAATGGCACAATATTCATTTAGATATTGGTATTGTGGCATAATTTTATGTATGACATAGAAAGTGACCATTGAGAGGAGTTGTTGGGGAGAAGTGATAACCAATTACTAATGGTTTAAAGAATTATACCTTTTAAAATATTGTAATAAAAACCCCAAGGATACTTCTTGTGGTATACTTCATTATATGTAGTCTCTATAGTCATCTTTCTTTGTCTGGAAGCACAATGGATTATATTCTTTGCAATAATCTCAAAAAAATTTGGTCGTAGGTATTCTACTATTCTATATAATTTTAGGGGATGTATATGCCCACTTGGACTTCACCTTCTCTATGAGAAATTCGTTGGATATATATACACAAAGAAGAAATAATATAGCATGCCTATATTTTCATCCAAGGATTAGATACAAATTATCAACATCTCAACCATCTAGTCACATGTTGTTGAGAAATTAAGCAATAATTTCTCAATTTGATTTTCCCTTGATTAAATTGAGAAAATTTGAAATTACTCATCAACATACAACTTGGATTAACCGAGGTGATATGGTTGTCATCACTTATTTAGCTTAGTTAATTTGAGATAGGGGCATCAACTTGAGTTGTGTGATGTGATTCCTAGTTTTTAGGGGCCTAGGTTGAGTTAATTTCAGTTGTAACAATTTAATTCAGTTAAATTGAGTTACGTTGAGTTAAATTAGTTTTAATTGTTGGAGAAACTCGTGAAAGGTATAGTAGTGGGGTGTAACATTAGTGATCAACTAGTTAACTCATCAATTAGCCTAAATTAACTCATGCATGCAGAGGATTCAAGTTACCCAGCTGAGATTTAAGTTCAAGGGAAATGTAATATCACTTGCAAAGTATTCCAAGTTGTATAGGTGGTGCATGCAATAAGAGATTGTCTTGAACGAATTGCACAATCTAGATTGAGGAATTTCCTAATTAACAGGGGCTAATTTCTAAAGGAAAAACACAAGGAAATAGGAGCTTGGCAGGCTAAGAAATTGGCTATGTATTGGTTAGGGTTAGTAAGTGAAGTAAAAGGATAGAAGATACAAGTGAAAGTTGTGCTTAGATTGAGCAAGCATACTGTATTCATCCAAATTATTTGATTAGTAAAATAAAGATAGGAAGGGGTTTTGATTAGTTTCTTTCCCCTAGATAAATCTCTGCATATGTGTGTTGAATCTTGATGCATGTTTTTGATATGTGTCCTCAATCATGAATTTTCTTTCTCATTTGAGTAGAGTAGATTTGAGTCTTATGTTTTAGTAAATTACATGAGATGTTTTGAATATACATTAAAAATCTATATGGTATCAGATCTATATTCATAGTAGATAAGAGATTTCGAAGTTTTCTTCTCAAGAGATTCTAATTTTAATATCAGTGTTACATGTTTTCTCCAAGACTAAGAATATAGATTTCAATGGACTCGGGATTGATTATGCTTTGGAAGGAACCAAAATTTTTTTTGAATGGAAGGACCACATGGAGGCAGTATTGGATGACAATGGGTTTCTAGAATACATCAAGTAATATGTAGAAAAACCCCAAGGATCTGATGCCCAGGTCTTTCTCAATGAAAGAAGGATGTGGCCAAAGTGAGGAAAATATTATTAGAGGGATTACATGATCATATTGTCTCGAATCTCCATGGGAAAGAGACTCCATTCACAAGGTGGAAAACATTGACAAATTTGTTCGAGAATAATAGTGGCCACATCAAGCTAGAACTTAAGGAAAATCTTTGAAGTGTCATGGTGCAAAATAATGACACAATTCTCCAATACTTGAGTTTTTTTACATAGTGTCATGATGAACTTACTGGGGTCATTGTTAATTTCCATGAAGAATACATGGTAGCTCTATTTTTTTTGGGCCTTCCCAAGAGCCAGCATAACTATCAAGATTCGGTAAATGGTAGAGAGAAACTACCATGTTGGGAGAGATTATTGTATGATTTAGTGTAGGAAGAAGTAAGACCGAGTACCAGAGATGGGACTTCATCCAAGGGTGAGGATAAGGAGAACTATGACTTGGATGGAAAGGCAAAGAAAGGGAAAGGGAAGAAATACCAATAAAAACTAGAATCTGGTCAAGGGGGAAAGAAGAAAGACTTGTCAGAAATCAATTGCTTTCATCATCATGAATTGGGACACTATGCCATGAAGTGTTGATAGAAGAAGGCGAGCAAGAATCCCTTAGGAGGAGTGATAGGTGAAGATTTGGATTCACAATTTGAGTTGGAATTCACCCTCATTGCATGCATGGAAAGCATAGTGATGGGTAGTGTGTGGTATCTGGATAGTGGTGCCTCGTTTCACATGATGGGGAACAAAGAATTTTTCATTGACTTGGAGGAGAAAGATCTACATATGCATATCGAGATGGGAAATGATGGAAGGTATAGCACGACCAGTATTGGTATAGTTACATTTCAGAGGGATTCAGATTCCCCTCTTAGGCTCAAGGATGTGATGTTTATAACAGGTGTAAAGAAGAATCTGATTTCCTTCGCAGTGTTAGAAGACCATGGCTACAATGTGATGTTCAATAGAGGAAAGTAATTCTCGAGACACATCGCCATAGGACAAGTGAAGAAGATTTTGTTTTCGGTGAATAAAATCTACAAAATAAATGTGGAAGACTGTGCTTCATTGAACACAGAGGCGGAGAAGGTGCAGAGTCAAGATGTCATCGAATTATGGCAAAGAAGAATTGGGAATTTTCATCATGGAGCCTTGAATATCATGTAACAGATCACCACATGCCTCCTCAAAGGATCACTAGAGTAGCAAAATACATGCAAAGGGTGTACGTTTTGGAAGTACACAAAATCCACCTTCAATGATCGGGAGAACAGGATTCATGCAATCCTTGAAAGGATCCACTATGATGTCTGAGGACCTTTCTCGATAGCCTCCACTTCCAAGAACATGTATTACGTTATATTTTTAGATTATTTCCCACTAAAGTGATGGATTTTATTCATGTAGAAGAAAGACTAGAAATTCTCCAATTTTGTTGAATTTAAAGCACTTTTTGAGAAATAAATTGACAGGAAAGTGAAGGCTCTAAGGAGCGATAACGATGGTGAATAAGCATCGAATGATTTTAAAAAATTATGTAAAAAGGAAGGAATTCAACGAGATTTGAATACACCCCACAACCCACAACATAATTGGGTGGATAAGAGGAAGAATAAAAGTATTGTAGGATAAGCAAGGGTGATGTTGCATGAGCAAGGCCTACCATTGCAATTGTGGGCTGAAGCTTGCAACACATCAGTATATTTTCAGAATAGAAGTCCTCATCGGATTATTGGGATGAGTACATGAGATGAATATTTTTCAGGGAAGAAACCAAATGTGTCACTCTTCAGAATATTTGGATCATCAGTTTGTTTTCATGTTTCCAAGGAATCAAGTAAAAAGCTAGAACCAACAATAGAGTTGGGCATATTTGTGGGGTACACAAAAACACCTCACAACTGTATGTGTAATTTCCATATCTCAGGATGACAATTGTTCATAGATATGTGAAGTTTGATGAATAGAAGGAAATGAGGTGTTCTCTTGAGAGGGAGTTTCAGTTGCATTCAGATCAAAATATTTTGGTGCCAAAGGAAGAACCTGAGGATGTTGTGGAGTAGCCATAAGCACAAGATAAGAGAGTGGATACACCCACTCAAGAAGCAACATCCATGGAAGGAAGGAAGTGATTCGGGAAAGTTGAAAAATTATTGCATGCTGCTAGAGAGAATGTGGAGAACCCATATCATAATGTAGGAAAAGGAGGTCACCGGATCAGTACATTGGCTACATGGCTCTAATCACTGAGCTTGTATAGACTAAGCCATTCTCATTCGAGGAAGCAGTGCATCAACCAGTATGGGTTGGCTCCTATGGTAGAGGAATATGATTCCATTATCAGAAACAATGTTTTGGAAGTGTTCCCAATACGAGAGGACATATCAGTGGCAGGTTCGAGATGGATCTACAAGCTGAAGCATGTAGCGGATGGAAGCATCGAAAAAAACAAGGCCATATTTGTCTTCAAGGGGTTCTCTCAGGTGGAGGGAATTGACTATGAGGAGACCTTTTCTCTAGTAGCAAGGTACTCTTCTATTAGATCAATTTTAGCACTTTCAACGCATATGGGATGGTATATTCATCAGATGGATGTGAAGAAGACATTCCTTAATGGATTTATCAAGGAGGAGGTGTACATTGAACAACTGGAAGGATTTAAGACCTTCAAAAGAGAGTCACATATGTGCAGACTCAAGAGAGTGTTGTATGGATTGAAATAAGCACCTCGTGCTTAGTACACCACGATTGACAACGATATCTCTAGGTTGGCTTCACCAAGAGTGAATTAGATGAAAACCTTTACGATATTGTTGTTGAAGGTAAATTGTTGATTATAGTATTATATGTTGATGATTTAAATTAAATTGGTGATGAGAATTTGATCATTTTTGTAAAGAGGATATTGCAAGAGAACTCAATATGAAGGACATGGGACTCATGCATTATTTCCTTTGTTTGGAAGTATGGAAAGGAGATGGGGAAATGTTTGTATCTTAAGGAAAGTATGCCAATGAGTGATATGAATGAGAATATTATTGTTTTTTGTACTAAGATCCAGTTTAGAATATAAAAAAAGTGCTTGATAATTATGAGGAAAATTGCAAGTTAATTATGAGTTTTTATGTGAATTTCTTGAGCAAACTAACATATACAAAACACTGAACAACAGCATCTAATAGACATGAACATCACCATAAATAGTAACAAAATAACACATGATGAAGGAGTTCATCCTGATTGGGATACGTCTCCTTGGTCCAACTTCTAATGGCTTGGCCCTCTTTTAGTATGCTCAAAAGTGTGATTACATATGTTTACAATGCTCAAAGAGCTCTGAAACATGTTTCATCAGCTCCAGAATGCCCAAAAGTTTTTTTTTAGCCTCTTTTCACATCAAATTTTGTCAAAAAATTAAGAAGTTATGACTTCCCCAAGTTTCAGCATTGACCACTCGAAAAATTCCCCAAAATCTGGATCGGTCCTACAATTTCGCCCCATTTTCGGCTAACGAAGTAACAATTTTTCTGAAATCCAAGCGAAATTTTTGGACCGTTAATTTTCTGAATAACGCCATGATTCTAAAATTTAAACTATATTATATAGCACTAAAAATAATTTTTTTAAATATAAAATTTGAGCGGTTAATATAACCGTCGGCATTTTAAATCAACGTGGTCACATGGACCATTTTGGTGGGTGGTTACGAGTGGCGAACTGGGTAGCTTGCTCCACACCCTCAATTCTCGACGTCAGTTTTATGCAATGTCATATGGGGGGGGTGGGGTGGGGCTACCTTACTCCCTACCCCCCAAACTCCACTATTGTAATATATATCAATAGGTTTGCGACCATATTATAATAAGGAATATATGTGGCACATTGGTAATGTATGGCATTGTTATGTGGGAGGTCTTGACATTGAATTCCATGGAGGTGCAGTTCAGACCTAACCAATTTTAGGTGGCCCCCGTGTTGCCACGTGGTGGCCTCCGGTGGGTCCACGTGGCAACATGTGGTTTGCCACCATCCTATCCAATGAAATTCAACCAACCAGCACCCAATGAAAAATGAACAAGTGGCGAAGCCTAATAGGCTAAAGAAAAATTACATTTCGACCAACCAGAAGAGGCCACATAGCAGCCTCCCATTGGCCTAAATTTTTTCCCTGTCAGCTTCCATTTTTGAAAAAATTTCCTGTTTAAGAAAACGAAAAGGTTGTGTTTTTAGGCACATACGGTGTCAGTTTTTCTCAAAACGAGTTGCACTGGATTCAAAACGACGAGATCTTCGCGGTTATTTAGGTTCCACACCATTTCAGCAACTTTCATTTTTAGCATAATTTTGAGCAGCTGGTCACGCCTCCCCACTAGAAGATTTTGGACCCCAAAATATATTTCATTACTGAATATGTGGATGATGGTACATCCCCCTCACCCTTCTAGTCTCATTCTGCTAGAATTTTCCTAAATTCAACAATTTGAGCTTTTCATAAAATCGATCTTTTTCCTTGATTCTTGAGACCCTGTTTTGCTGTTATAGATACCATCCTGCTGCAATTTCCTATAAATTCTAGAACAAAAAACTATCCTTGAAGAAACAAAGTTTTTCCCACCTCCGTCATGAATCAAATGAAACTTGAATAACTTGAAAAATTTCTCACCTCAAACATTGTCGACATGGTGAATTTTAGCTTGTCTTGCCTTGTACTTGCGTCGACTTTTGACCAAGTGTTTTTGCTATTGCAATTTAATATTTTGAAACAAAAAATAAGTACTTGTGGAACCTATGCCTTCTTTTTCATCTCACTTGGCACTTGTTATTTGATTTTTTCACCATTTAGCACCAACATCTTGTTCCCATCATTGTTCAAAAATGATGTGGATTGTTGCAAATCTTTCACATCTTGAATACCTTTTTTCAAAGGAAACATGTTAGAGCCCTGAAACACCTTGTTACAAACATTATCAACTTCAATGAAATTATCTTGTTCATTTGATGCATATTATTGAAAGGTCCCATTCAAAACATCACTATGCTTGAACATTAACAAAGCCAAATTTTGACTTGCATTCACTATTCTCTTCATTTCTCCTGCATATATAAGAGACAAAATCATATTCTTCTTATGCGCTCTAACTATGTACTCAATTCCATTCTTTAACAATTGATACTTATTCTCATGATGATGAAATACTTACCTTCTATCATAAAGATAAGGACTTCCCAAAACAATACCTAAAATCTCAAGCAGAACTACATCAAGTCCAACTTCGTCAAGAAATTTTGAATCGATTGCAAACCTTAGGATGCACTTCTTTGTTACATGCAAGTTTGCATTCTTTCATATCTAGCCTAAAGGATAAGGTCTTTGATGTGTAATAGTTTCTAGTTTTAACCTATTAAATAAGTCTTCAGAAATCAAATGGGCTTGAGAACCACTATTAAATAGTGTGTCTATTTTGGTATGCCTTGAAACAACTCTAATACGAAAGATTGCAATTCTTGTATCATCTTCTTGAGTTTTATTAAAACAACTTGAAGAACTAGTGCTAGATATGTTCTTACCTTTCAAACCCAATGATGTAATATTTGTTTCATCTCTTGAATTTGAACCTAAGTCATGTTAAATGATTGCAGATGTTTCCTTCTTCTCTTTGGTTTTAAGTTTGTTGGGCTTCAACTTTGGATGTAGTTGCCAACAATGGTGTTCATCATGGCCATTTTTTTAAAAATGTTTACATGTGAGTTTCTCTTTATCTATTTTAATAGAACCATTTTTCTTTCCTTTACCATTAAAATTACCCTTTCCTTTACCTTCATACTCAAGGAAACCTTCACTTTTCCCATCTACACTATATTTCCCTCTTGCTTCTAGATGTGTGGATTGAGCACAAACCTGATCTAATTTTATGGGATTTAACATGATAATAGTATATCTAATATAGTTGTGCGAACCCCTAATATATTTTAACAAAGTGTCTTGAGAAGATAAATTGACACCCAAAACTAGCGCTCTTCTCCTAAACTCTTTGAGTATAATTTTGAACACTTTATCCCTTTAGTTGTCTGAAATTGTGCCACTCCATTATGGATTTTTGTATATATTCTAGATAGTAAAATTTCCTCCTAATTGTAGGAAGGAAATCAAACCAAGAGATTGAAATCTTACCATGTTTTTTAATCTCTTCTTGTGTCTTGGCTTCCAACCATACTAGTGTTGCACCCTACAATCTCAAGGAAGCTAACTGAATCTTTGTGTCATCATCTTGAAGGTTTTGAATCCTGCAGTAGACCTCCAACTGATGAACCGAATTTTCAAGCTTCTCTACATTCACTTCACCATTATACATATGCAACTAAAATTTAATATCAAGTTTTAACAAGGGTTGTTTACCAATTCCTTTTGAGGTAGGTTGATGAGTATGAGTGAGGGTTGTAGTAGTGGAAGAGGGTGAAGATGAAGGTGAATATGGTGGTGATGATGATGGTGGAGTAGATGGTGTCTTATCACCATTTCCATTACCTCCTCCTCCTAGAGAACCCTCTCCACTTAGAGGCCTGGAGCTTTCACCCTGCAACCTTTTTCTCCTCTCTTCATAGAGGACCTTCACCATCTCTGTCATGTCAAAGAAATCCTTCCTAAAAGCCTTCTCATCCTCTGACATGTTATCATTTCCTCCTTCATGAGACATGATTACTGAAACTTCTACTACAATTAGAGGTGAATTTTTTGGTGGATATTGTGGAAATTTTTCCCTCCTTCTCCTTGCTCCATCTAGACAACTTGCACCCACAAGCTTTCCTTCTCCTCTCTTGAGCTTCAACCTTGTAAGCATTTAAACTCCTGCAAAATAATTAAATCCTCCTTGCACAAGTAAACCAGGTAGTGCTTTGATACTAACTTGATCTGAATTAGAATATTATTGTTTGTTGTGGTAAGATCTAATTCAAAATATAGACAAAGTGCTTGAGGATTATGAGGAAAATTGCAAGCTAATTATGATTTTTTATGTGAATTTATTGAGAAAAATAACATAAAAAAACATTGAATAGTAGCCTCTAATAGACATGAACATCATCATAAACAATAACACAACAACACATGATGAAGGAGTTCACCTCGCCTATGCTATGTCTCCATGGTCCAGCTTCCAATGGCTTGGAACTCTTCTATTATGCTCAAAAGTATGATTACATATGTTTACAATGCACAAAAAAATACGAAACCTATTCCATCAGCTCCAAAATGCCAAAAAATGCCTGTGTAGCCTCTTCTTGCATCGAATTTGGTTAACAGTTGAAAAATTTATAACTTCCCCATGTTTTGGCATTAACTGGTCCATAAATTCCCTAAAATCTGGACCGGTCATACAAATTCACCCCATTTTCGGCTAACGGAGCGAAAATTTTATAAAATTCTAGGAAAATTTTTTGGACTGTTAATTTGCCCAATAACACCATGATTCTGAAATTTAAACTATATTATATAATGCCAAAAACATTTTTTTTTTTTAAATATAAAATCCGAGCAGTTAATATAACCGTCAACATTTTAAATCAAGGTGGTTACATGGATCGGTTCAGTGGGTGGTTATGGGTGGCAGATTAGATGGCTAGCTCTGTGCCCTAGGTTCTTTCTGTTGGTTATATGTAATGTTATATGCGAGGGGGGGGGGGGAGTAGAGAGGCTAAGCCCAAGCCCCCTAGCCCCCAAACTTCGCCATTGTAACGTATATCAATAGGTTTGTGTGACATATTATAACAAGGAATATATGTGGCACATTAGTAATGTATGGTGTTTTTATGTGGGTGGTCTCAACATCGAATCCCATGGAGGTGCAGTTCAGACTTAACCAATTTTTGGTGGCCCCTCTGCTACCATGTGGTGGCCTCTGGTTGGGCCATGTGGCAACATGTGGTTTGCCACCATCCCATCCAATGAAATTCAACCAACCAACACCCAATAAAAAATTAACAAGTGGCGAAGCCTGATAGGCTAAAAAAAATTACATTTCAACCAACCAAAAGAGGCCACGTGGCAGCTTGCCAGTGGCCCAATTTTTTTATCTCTCAGCTTCCACTTTTGAAAAATTTTCCTATTTGGAAAAACAAACATATCACATTTCCGGGAGCATACGGTTTAGGTTTTTCTGTGAAACAAGTTGCACCGGATTTAGAACGATGAGATCTACACGGTCATTCAGGTTCCACACTATTCTAACAACTTTAATTTTTTAGCATAATTTTGAGCACTTGATCAATGAGATAGTGAAGAAGTAGGAAATCCATGGACACTCCTCTAGCAGGAAGATGGAGGAAGGAAGATGCCACTTCAGGTGAGGAAATGGAGGTCACCATTTACAGGAAGCCTATCGGTTCACTTATGTATTTGGTCAACACATGAACAAACATGCATTCTGTAGTTATCCAAATTAGTCAAGTAATGGTTAAGCCAACCAAAATGTATTGGAAGGAGACATATCATGTGTTGAGATACCTCAAAGGCACTACTCAATTTGGACTTTGGTACAAATATATATAGGGAGTGAAGTTTCAAGGATTCATAGATGTAGATTGGGTGGGGAGTCTATCAGATGGGAAGAGCACATCAGAAGAAATTTTCAGTGTTGGGTCCGCAAAAATTTATTTTTACAACATAAAGCATAGATATGTGGCACTCAACTTAGTAGAAGCAAAGTACATGGCTGCTAGTCAAGCAACAAGTGAGGCAATCTGGATGAGGAAGATTCTTGTTGGGATATTTGGTCAGATGATGGATCCTAATGTGATTTACTGTGACAATTAGAGTTGTATCAAACTCTCTAAGAATCCATTATTTCATGATCGATCCAAACATATAGACATTTTTTATCACCATGTACGAGATTGTGTGCAGAGGCAGATCATGTTGTTGGAATAAATTCCTACAGAGGAGCAAGATGTAAGTATTTAGAAAAATTATTTTTCAAGAGAAAAAATCGAGTTCCATAAAGGAAGGATTGGGGTATTTGATAATCCATTTCTTGTTGAGAGGGAGTGTTGAAAAATACAGCAAGAAAATCTCAATTTGATTTTCCATTGATTAAATTGAGAAAATTTGAAATTCCACATTAATAAAAAACATGGATGAGTTAACTAAGGTGATATGCATTTTATCACTCAGTTATCTTAGTTAATTCAAGTTAGGGGAATGAAATTGAGTTGTGCTCAGTGGTTCCTAAATTTTAGGAGCCTAGGTTAGGTTACTTTCAGTTGAGGCAATTTACAATTTAATTCAGTTAAATTTAATTATTTATGGTTAGTTAAACTAGTTCTAACTATTGGAGGAACTAGTGGAAGGTCTAGTAGTGGGGTGTTACCTCAATTTTCAACCGGTTAAATGATCAATCAACCTAAATTAACTCATGCATTTAAAGAATTCGAGTTACCCAGTTGAGATTAGAGTTCAAGGGAATTTTACTATCAGTTGTAAACTATTCCAATTTGTACATGTGGTGCATGAAATTAGATATTATCCTAAAGGAATTGCACAATCCATATTGAGGAATTTCCTAATTAATAGGGGCTAGTTCCTCAAGGAAAAACACAAGGAAGTACAAGTCCGGTAGGTTCAGAAATTCGCTAAGTATTGGTGAGGGTTCAGAATATAAACAAATTATTGGCTTGATGCATATTGTATCCATCCAGATTCTTTAATTAATGCAATACATATAGGAATGGGTTTTGAGCAGTTAATTTCCACTTGGCAAATATTTGTGTATCTGTGTTGAATCTTGATGCATTTTTTTTATATGTGTTCTCGATCATGACTTTTCTTCTGCATTTTAGAAGAGTAGATTTGAGTCTTATGTTTTAGTAAATTACATTAGCAGTTTTGAATCTACATTAAAATTCTACACATGCGACAAATCCATACTATGCAAACTTCCTTTCGTTCCCTATAAATGAACTAGGCATAGGATTGATTCCTTTATTCCTTTATGTATACACATTGTTCATCAATAAATAAACTAGTCATACGATCAACTCCCTCAAGTATAAACATCATTTTCTTGGTCATAGAAATATGATAACATTTTTTTGGATGGTATAGAATAGTCAAATATGATGACACTGAAAACTAAGATTAGATCCAAGTATCAGATCTTCTTGGAGGTAGTACATAAATCTTAAATCATTAAATTGGAAAAAAACATTGTAATAACAAGTGGAAGGGCATATGGAAATTTTAAGTGAAAAATCATATGATGGTTCATCCTAAATAGTTGTGTACCTGAAGCATATGAGCTTCAATTTCTGCCACAAAAAAATGAATGGTTATAATATGTAATTATGGTTTTCCAACCAACACAACTTAAGCAACCGTCCATAAGAAACATTTCAATGGTTTCATTTTGTATTTGAAAATCAATTGTCATTATTTGGTTACCATAGCAAGCAACAACGACCATTAAGATAATCTTCCATAGATATAGTTATAGAAAATAATGAAGAATTTTACACAGGAAAATTAACCAATTAAAAAGAATGCATTTTGAATTAGGAACATATTCACTCATCACAAAATAGTCATATGTCTGAATATTTAGAAAATAGGTAAAAATTAGAGTATAACGATGAATTATGATAACCCCAACATGTATTTATGCTAATTTAGTAGTACAATGTTTTTGTTCTACTTGTTTCATTGACAGAGACCTTCGATATCCATTTTCATGCAGATACTAGTAAGAAGATGAAACTAGTAAAAATAAATTTGAGAGTGATCAAGTAAGGAAATTGAAAACTTGTTTTATTTTGATGTGTGTTAGAAAATAGAGAGAGATCAAAGAGAGATTACACACAAAATAAAACCACACTATGATATATTTATTCATAACATCAATTAAAAAAATATAGAACACAAAACACAGACTTTGACACATTTATTTCATGACTACAACTCATACATAGGAAACAACAACTCTAGATTGACACTTGGGAACTCAAAATGAAAACTAACAACAACACATGGAAGCATTACTCCTAATACCCTACCTTAATGCTTGCATGGAAAACCTTGAAAACACATTTTACAATAGCAAGGATAATCTTTGCCTGAGTGATCTTCATCAACACCCACATTTTCACTTTCGGCTATCCATTAGTTGCCAGGATGGAGGTCTGGATACTGAATGTGTTCAAAATTTGATGAAGAACTTGACCTTACTAACACATAAGAATT
Source organism: Pinus albicaulis (assembly GCA_034641835.2). NCBI lineage: Eukaryota > Viridiplantae > Streptophyta > Pinopsida > Pinales > Pinaceae > Pinus > Pinus albicaulis. The sequence goes on along the minus strand of CM076581.1, from coordinate 426,308,885 downwards.
GATGTTTCAGACATCGGGGCTTCTAGTTTAAGAACCACCAACCCTTCTTATAACCAATAAAAACACATGGGAATTGATGTTTTGGACACTAGGGTTTCCAATTTAATAACCACCAGCCCTTTTTATAACCAATAAAAACATAAACACCAACCATCAAAATGTGCAGAGACAAAATCAATGACTTCTCTTTATTTATTTGTGCATATTAGATCAAATATAATGATAATAAGTTTTCATATTGGTATTTACATAAGATCTACAACGTTTGGATCTCGATCTCTAGATAAACAATATGACAATATTTTATTATTTTTGATATAGAATGAGAAACACCAACATTCCACCTGCATATCACAACTGTACATCTTTCACCATCTAATAATCTCAATAACCACCATTTAAAACATGTAGACATTGCTCTCAATTGTAGATCCGCACTAGATCAAACCAAATCTGTGCTTATCCAAATTCTTCACAAACAAACATCCTCTTCTTTTATAAATACTTATCCACAATGGAAATTCACACAATAGCCACAACACTAGATCTTCACAATTCTCTTTTGCATGCAACTATCCACAATCCACACACAAATCAATTATTAACACAAATGACTCACACAAACAATAGATCAAACACTCTATTAAACTAATCTATATACAAAGGAGTATCATAGCTAAAATTTCATGATCTCAGCCCCTCTCGTGAGAGAGTTAGGGCCGAACCAGCTCCGATACCATTTTATAAAATAGAGAGAGATCAAAGAGGGATTACGCAGAAAAAAAGAACCACACTATGATGTCTTTATTGTGATTACATCAGTTACAAATTTATAGAACATAAAACATTGACTTCAACACATCTAGATCTTGACTACAACTCATACATAAGAAACAACAATTTCTAGATTAACGCTTGGGAACTCACAATGAAAACTCACAAGAACACAAGGAAGCATTGCTTCCAATAATGTGGTGAAATAATATCGCAATCTATACTTTGTCTTATCCCAATCTATAATTGTCTTTAATTTGGAAATGGCGTGTTACCATAAAATTAGGTAATGGAAATTTTATCATCTGCTCATACCCTCTCCATGTCATATTCCATCTTTTTGCAAGTCAACATGCAAGCAAGGTACTTTTTCCCATTTTTGTTGGGTCAATGAATACATAATTGCTAAGGAATTGAGGAAACAACGAAATTTCAATATAGAATGGTTGAATTGAACTTCAGTGATATTGGAAAATCTATTGCTTCAACCTCACGACACGACTATGTATTAGTATTACTAAGTTTTACTTGTCTTTTAGTCTAAGGTTTGATTCTTCATCATAATATATTGTAATTTATTGATATATTGATTATTATGAGATAGATCACTGGTTAAATTATTTATACTAGTCAAGACATGAGATATTTTCTTAAACTAATAGCTCTATTAAGTTCTTTCTCAATAGGTCATTTATTGGTATTGTTAATGATGTGATTCTTTATCGTAAAAGTTTATGATTTGTTGATATATTGATTAATATGAGGTAGATATATTTTTTCTTGAGTGGTTCACTTATAAAATTTAGGAAATTATTTATGCTACTTAGATATGAAAGATTTTTTTGAATTAATTAGCTATTTCTCAAAAATATATAGGGCTGTTAAGATGAGTTTCTATCTTTAAACAAATTTTGATGTATTTGAATTATACTATTTCACAATTATTCATATTCAAAATGGTTTTTTATGCCATAAAAACGTAAAATACACTCATTTTCTTTCATACTATCAGAGCTCGTTTAGAATTAACTTCCTGATAAAAGAGCCCAAAAGGATATAGAAAACCTTGAAAACTAATCATGAATACATATATAGGATTAGTGTAAGAGATTCAATTGCTTTTACTTTTTGAATAAGAGTAGATTGGTTGCTGTGAGAGATTTCTACATTAATTTTGTAATTGAAAATTTCGAGGGAGTTTCTGTGTGCATAGATGTAATATCCCCTTTCTTGATCCCGTCAAAGTGGATAGAATTCACTGTAATATCCCAAATATAAAAATTCTAAATAAATCAACACATCACACAACACAACAAACATAAGAAATTGAAGCTCAATTGTGAATCCTAAATGGATTCACCACATAAATATTACCGCGGGGTTTTCGTCCTGGGATCAATAATAGAACTGGCCAGGCCAGGTTCTCAACCCAAACATAATGAAATAGATAATCCAAAATGCCCTCAATGCCTAGCTTCTCTCCCCTTTTATAGGCTTGATGGGTCAATACCAACAAGAAATACCATGGGTCAATACCATGGGAAAATACCATCAAGAAATGCCATGGGTCAATACCATGGGTTAATACCATGGGTCAATTCTATCCACTTTGATGGGATCAAGAAAGGGGATATTAAAAATCCTCCCGCCCAAAGATTGCTTGTCCTCAAGCGATCCACTTCTATCCATAACAGAAGCATTTGTACATGGATACCAGGATCCCATACAATATGATGTGCCCTCCATTTTGAATGGTCTTGAATGGATCCTTCAATACCTGGATCCCAAACAATCCTTTGACCAATCCTTCCCGGAATAGATTTACCTAGATCCCAAACAATCCTTTGGCCAATCATTTCCCCAGTGGATTCTCCTGGATCCCAATGCCACCTAAATCTTGGGACCTGTGGGTTATGGTACCATTTCAACCCTCCATCGTTGTCCGCACCAAAGGGCCCAAGCTGCAATATGCCCTCGGCTGTGAGTATCCTCCAAAGAATCAACCTATCGATAGAATACCAACTCATAATCTCTCGCCAATCCAGACTTGGGGAGGGATGAATATCTGCAAATCTACTATGTTGATGTTGTTCGATGCTCAATTCATGCTTCTCTACTTGGTTACCCAACTTGATGCAGTTGGAGAACTCTTCCCTTCTCTTCCCAATGTATAAGGTGGGTTGTTGGTGTTGCAAGCCTTATCTATGTATTCCTGTAGAGTGCTGATATGGGACTCCCGATTGTACTCCTCATATGGCCTTGTGAGAGACTTGAGTTTTTCCTCAATACTAGACAGCTTGGTCGATGATTTGGCACATTTCCCTATGAGTTCCTCAATTTTTCTGTCCTCCTGTAAGATAGTGTCTTGGACTGTCCAGACTCTTTGCTTCAACAACATAAGATCTATCTTGAAATGCATGATCCTCTCCTCAAAATGCACGATCCTCTCCTCATTTGATTCTCCTTGAGTGTATTCATCCTGGACCTCTTCACATGTGAGGATGAGTTGTCCATCCTTTCTGGCTGTCAAACATGGATGTATTGGTGGACTGTTGTCTATACCAGATTGCCCATATTCTTTATGGATGTCCTCCATTGTATTTATAGACTCAACTACCACATCATCCGGAGGAATTGCATCTTTCCTTTCGTCATGTACTTTTTCAGGTTGACTGATCAGCTTGTCCTGCAAGTTTCTCTGAAGAGCATGGTGTTGTCATTCACCATTTGTATTTGACTGCTCAGATCCTTCATAGGCCCTCTCCTGAAAACCAACGAACCCATCTATGGATGAATCCCCATGATCTGAAGATGTCTCTAATTTTGCTATCCTTGTTGCTTCCTTATTGTCTGGACAGGAATGGTCAAGTGCCCAAACTCCCTTGCATACAAAGCATAAGCCTTTCCTCCTTAGTTCATTCTTTCTATCTCCACAAATCTTTGTTAGTTCCTCCTTGGTTAACTTCTTTCTAAATAGTTTGATGCTTTTCTTGATCAACCCCTCAACTAGTTCATAAGCAGCAGGTGATGCAATTAGCTCCTTCCTCCAAATGGCCAACAATTTGGATCTCAATTGTTTGCAGATGGCCCTATCTTCTCCTAAGATCGGAGACATGATATTTTTCATCTCTGTTTTGATGTAGTTTGGATGAGACGTTTTAATTCCATTGCAGAAGTATTGGAGCATTTGAAGGATTAAATCATCACACTCTAGATCCAGCATAAGCATACCAAATCTGAATTTTGCCATGTGTTCCAAAATTGTGCGCTTCTGGAAAAAAGTAAGGATGGTGGTGTTGTGTTGTCCAACCCTTGGAGTGCTTCTACCATTACCCGAAAAGTCCTCCTCATGATGTCATCATTGTAGGGCAATAGTGGTGTTGTTAAGGCTATGATTTCACTGAGACAAGAAGCGACGGTGAGTCTAACATTTTCACAAGAATGCTCCAAGAACCTAGGTTGTATTAAGGCAAGCATGGATGGCTTCAAGGCCCAACTTGACCCTTCCCATTTTGATTTCTCTATCAAGCTCAAAGTCGCATCTAATGTGTCTAGCTATAGGAGAACATCTTTTGACTTTGTACCCTGCAATTTGGATCCAAGTTCGAAGAGATACTTGCTTGTTACATCTTCCTTCCAGATATCTTTTGACTGCTGAAGGATAACATGGACCTTTCGAGAGAAAGGCCTGTTGTTGTGCTCTTGGTTCTGATTTGTATGTTTTTGTCATCTTTGATCCACAGAAGTATTGTAGCCCAGAGAATCGACTGATATATCATTATGTTGACTCTTGTGGCGTTTCCAAAAATAAAATGACGACATTGGCATCAATGGATCTCAATACTTAGCTAATGAGAAACCTGAGAATGATCCCTGTCTAGCAATAGCTTCCCAACCTTTCAACAATGACCATATTTGCAAGAAAGACATTAATTAATATCATGGGTACATTCATAACATTCCATACAAATGAATAAATATCATGGGTACATTTATTCATAAGAGGCCATATACAAGCTATAAATGATTTTTTTTTTTTTTATTCATGCCTTCAAATATTTTCACAAATTTAACCCACAGACATATAAATGATTTTCCCTTCACTTATATCTCCCAATAAAATAATTTACTGCAAAATAAAAATCAAACTAGGGTGATAAATATCACCGAAGTGAGAAATACTGGCTAGGGTGAAAAATAAATTTCACCGAAGTTCCTTGCGTAAAATTCTCAGGCTGGCAGGATGCACAGCTCTGATACCACTGTAATATCCCAAATATCAAAATTCTAAATAAATCAACACACCACACAACACAACAAACATAAGAAATTGAAGCTCAATTGCGAATCCTGAATGGATTCACCACATAAATATTACCGCGGGGTTTTCGTCCTGGGATCAATAATAGAACTGGCCAGGCCAGGTTCTCAACCCAAACATAATGAAATAGATAATCCAGAATGCCCTCAATGCCTAGCTTCTCTCCCCTTTTATAGGCTTGATGGGTCAATACCAACAAGAAATACCATGGGTCAATACCATGGGAAAATACCATCAAGAAATGCCATGGGTCAATACCATGGGTTAATACCATGGGTGAATTCTATCCACTTTGACGGGATCAAGAAAGGGGATATTACAATAGATAATTATAAATATTAATAGATTAATAGTGTTGGGCAATAAAATCATTGCTAAGATATTTCCAGGGCATTGTGAACGAAATTGTCTCTTGGTGATCGAAGTGAAAATTTTTTGTAGAGATTTCCTTCCATTGAATCACCTGGTGAATAAAGAGCTTCCTAAAGGTCTGAACGAAGAGTCGAAGACTTCATAGGATTGATACGTTCCTGGAGTCACACATTATAATGTGATGTTGTTGGACGAGACACCTATATCTAATATTCAAATACTTACCGAAGTCTCTATTTCGCTTTGATTTAACCCACCATAAATAAATCATTTGGCTACAGTTTCTGAAAAGGAAGAGCTACCATTGCTAGGGAATTAAGTTCGTTCTCTTGGAGGAAGGAATAATGCCTTATTCAGGATCTGAGAGTTTGGGGGAGTCTGCCTGGCTTCCATTGACAGTGTTGTCATATTTTCATGGGCTTACTCTGGTAAAACATGAACCGAAAGAAAAAAAAATTGAGTGACGTAATAAATTTTTTGATTATGTGTTTAGAGGGGAGGTCCTTCAAGATATAGCCAATAAAAGCATGGTTGATGGTGGTATGGCAGTGGAAATTTTGGATTAGGAGACTTCAAGTAAGGAGCCAACCACAATATTAATTGGTGATAGATATTTTTTGAATTATTATGAGAATGAATATTTGTTTGTGATTTTCATTCTCCAAAATCAAAGGTTAGGGAGAGTTTTCAAGTTTAACTTAATATAGATGGTTTTCGTGACAGGGTAAGATTTTAAAATATTAGATAAACTATACCTAATTACGATACTTGACATAAATGCAAGGATCTTTATCTAATAGTTGGGGGGAGATTACCAAATTGGAAGTTTAGTATCATACTTTTATTAAGTGATGAGAAATTGCAAATGGCAATTGTGTTCAATAGTGTTGGAAAATATGGGTCACAACGGGGAAATTATAGAAATATATAAGAATATGTGACAATATGAGAGATTTATGTTTGAATATTTAATAATGGTTAAAGATGTTCATGAAGACCTTATCTAATGACTTTACTAAATAGAGATCAAGAAATACACCTAATAACTTTACATAATAAAGATTTAGAAGAACTTAGTTAGAAGGAGTAATAGAGATCAAGAAGCGCACTTAATGACTTTACCTAATAAAGATTAAGAAATACTTAGTTAAAGGGAGTGTTGTAATTATTAACTCTTACTTTTTGTATTACTTGCTTGAGGTATGACTTTTCATCATATTATAAAGTTGTGTTTGTTAATGTATTGATTTTTATTACCTAAAAATAATTCCTATTTGAATGGTTTTCTTATGAAAATTAGAAAGTTATTAAATATAATTAGATATAAGATATTTTCCTTAACTAGTTAACTCATAAAAAAAATGTGTGGTTGAGATATTTTCTCAAGAAATAATTAATTTCTTGATTAATCAAACTCAATTTTTATACCATGTTTGTTATTGTATTTATACTAGCACAACCACATTATATTTACTAATGTGGTTGATATACGCCGATAGGCCTATATCCACTACCCATCACATTAATTTATATATCAATAAGTAAATATTATATATAATAATTTTATTATATTAACTTGAAATATATATATTATATATTAGTAAGAATATTTATTAATATATTAATTATGATTAAAATCACAAAAATATTATATATATATTAATAATATTGATTGATATATTAATAATAAATAATATTATAATATTTATTAATATATTAGTATCATAGATGGTTATATTATTAATAAACCAAAAGAACTAATAATATGTTAATAATATATATTAATATATATTATATCATAGTTGGTTATATTATTAATAATATTATAATAATATTAATATATATTATTAATAAATATTATAATATTTATTAATAATATATATTAACATATTAATAATATTAAACTCAAAAACATAAGAAAGTAATAAAATTTAAGAATTAATATATTAAACTGAAGAGAGTAATAAAGCATATGAAACAATATTTAAAAACAAAAAGCCTAAGAGATTAATAAATCCTAACAATTAATATTTTAAACTGAAGATATTAATAAACCCAAGGGATAATTAATAATACAAACCCAATGTCATCATAAACCAAAGGTTTAAATATTATAAACCAAAGGAATTGGTGAACCCAAGGGATAAATATTAAAAACATAAGGGATCAATATTAAAAACACAAGAGATTAATAAACCGTAAGAATTGATATTTTAAACTAAAAAACATAATAAATTAATAATCCATAAGAATCAGTATTTTAAACATAAGATATTAATAAACCAATGGGATTATTAACATTATAAACCAAAAGAACTAATACATCCAAGGGTTTAATATTATAAACCAAAGGAATCAACGAACCCAAGGGATAAATATTATAAACCTAATGGATGAATATTAAAAACAATAGAGATTAATAAACACTAAGAATTAATATTTTAAACTGAAAAATCTAAGAAATTAACAAACCCTAAGAATTAATATTTTAAACTCAAGAGAGTAGTAAACCGAATGTGTGATTAACATTACAAACCAAAAGAACTAATAAACCCAAGGGTTTAATATTATAAACCAAAGGAATTGGTGAACCCAAGGGATAAATATTAAAAACCTAAGGGATCAATAAGGCTAAGGGAAATATTAAAAACAATAAAGATTAATAAAACCCAAAGGAATTGGTGAACCCAAGGTAATTGATTTAAACATTGAGACAATTGTTGTCATAATGCGACGTTGGACCAACTATGACTAGGGTTGGCCATGGGTGATTTTCATATTGAGACAATATTTGTCAGAATGTGACATTTGATCATGGATGATGTTGATCGATTATTCATATTATAAACCAAAAGAACTAATAAACCCAAGGGTTTAATATTATAAACCAAAGGAATTGGTGAACCCAAGGGAAAACCATTACCCAAAAAATTATAAAACAAAGGAATTGGTGAACCCAAGGGAATTGATTTAAACATTGAGACAGTTGTTGTCACAATGCGACGTTGGACCAACTATGACCATGGTTGGTTGTGGGTCATTTTCATATTGAGACAATATTTGTCAGAATCTGACATTTGATCATGGATGCCATTGATCGATTATTCATATTATAAACCAAAAGAACTAATAAACCCAAGGGTTTAATATTAAACCAAAGAAATTGTTGAACCCAAGGGAATTGATTTAAACATTCATACAATTGTTGTCACAATGCGACGTTGGACCAACTATGACCATGCTTGGCCATGGGTGATTTTCATATTGAGACAATATTTGTCAGAATGTGACATTTGATAATGGATGACATTGATCAATTATTCATATTATAAACAAAAAGAACTAATAAACCCAAGGGTTTAATATTATAGACCCAAAGGAATTGGTGAACCCAAGGGAATTGATTTAAACATTGAGGCAATTGTTGTCACAATGCGACGTTGGACCAACTACGACCATGGTTGGCCATGGGTGATTTTCATATTGAGACAATGTTTGTCAGAATGTGGCATTTGATCATGGACGACATTAATATATTATTCATATTATAAACCAAAAAAACTAATAAACCCAAGGGTTTAATATTATAAACCAAAGGAGTTGGTGAACCCAAGGGAATTGATTTAAACATTGACATAATTATTGTCACAATGCAACGTTGGACCAACTATGACCATGGTTGGCCATGGGTGATTTTCATATTGAGACAATGTTTGTCAGAATGTGACATTTGATCATGAATGACATTGATCGATTATTCATATTATAAACCAAAGGAATTGGTGAATCCAAGGGAAAACCATTACCCAACAAATTATAAACCAAAGGAATTAGTGAACCCAAGGGAATTGATTTAAACATTGAGACAATTGTTGTCAGAGTGCAACGTTGGACCAACTATGACCATGGTTGGCCATGGGTGATTTTCATATTGAGACAATATCTGTCAGAATGTGACATTTGATCATGGATGACATTGATCGATTATTAATATTATAAACCAAAAGAACTAATAAACCCAGGGGTTTAATATTATAAACCAAAGGAATTGGTGAACCCAAGGGAATTGATTTAAACATTGAGACAATTGTAGTCACAATGCGACGTTGGACCAACTATGATCGTGCATGGCCATGGGTAATTTTCATATTGAGACAATATTTGTCAAAATGTGACATTTCATCATGGATGACATTGATCGATTATTCATATTATAAACCAAAACAAATAATAAACCTAAAGGTTTATTATTATAAACCAAAGGAATTGGTGAACCCAAGGGAATTGATTTAAACATTGAGACAATTGTTGTCAAAATGTGACATTGGACCAACTACGACCATGGCTAGCCATGGGCGATTTTCATATTGAGACAATTTTTTTTAGAATGTGACATTTGATCATGGATGACATTGATCATATTGTAAACCAAAAAAACTAATAAAACCAAGGGTTTAATATTATAAACCAAAGGAATTGGTGAACCCAAGGGAATTGATTTAAACATTGAGACAATTGTTATCACAATGCAATGTTGGACCAACTATGACCATGGTTGGCCATGGCCGATTTTCATATTGAGATAATATTTGCCAGAATCTGACATTTGATCATGGATGAGATTGATCGATTATTCATATTATAAACCAAAAGAACTAATAAACCCAAGGGTTTAATATTATAAACCAAAGGAATTTGTGAACCCAAGGGAAAACCATTACCCAACAAATTATAAACCAAAGGAATTGGTGAACCCAAGGGAATTGATTTAAACATTGAGACAGTTGTTGTCACAATGCGATGTTGGACCGACTATGACCATGGTTGGCCATGGGTGACTTTCATATTGAGACAATGTTTTTCAGAATGTGACATTTGATCATCGATGACATTGATCGATTATTCATATTATAAACCAAAGGAATTGGTGAACCCAAGAGAAAACCATTACCCAACAAAGTATAAACCAAAGGAATTGGTGAACCCAAGGGAATTGATTTAAACATTTAGACAATTGTTGTCACAATGTGACATTGGACCAATTACGACCATGGCTGGCCATCGGTGATTTTCATATTGAGACAATGTTTGTCAGAATGTGACATTTTATCATGGATGACATTGATCAATTATTCATATTGTAAACCAAAAAAACTGATAAAACCAAGGGTTTAATATTATAAACCAAAGGAATTGGTGAACGCAAGGGAATTGATTTAAACATTGAGACAATTGTTGTCACAATGCAACGTTGGACCAACTATGACCATGGTTGGCCATGGTCGATTTTCATATTGAGACAATATTTGCCAAAATCTGACATTTGATCATGGATGACATTGATTGATTATTCATATTATAAACCAAAAGAACTAATAAACCCAAGGGTTTAATACTATAAACCAAAGGAATTGGTGAACCCAAGGGAAAACCATTACCCAAAAAATTATAAACCAAAGGAATTGGTGAACCCAAGGGAATTGATTTAAACATTGAGATAATTGTTGTCACAATGCAACGTTGAACCGACTATGACCATGGTTGGCCATGGGTGATTTTCATATTGAGACAATGTTTGTTAGAATGTGACATTTGATCATCGATGACATTGATCGATTATTCATATTATAAACCAAAGCAATTGGTGAACCCAAGAGAAAACCATTACCAAACAAATTATAAACCAAAGGAATTGGTGTACCCAAGGGAATTGATTTAAACATTGAGACAATTGTTGTCACAGTGCGACATTGGACCAACTATGACCATAGTTGGCCATGGGTGATTTTCATATTGAGACAATATTTGTCAGAATGTGACATTTGATCATGGATGACATTGATCGATTATTCATATTATAAACCAAAAGAACTAATAAACCCAAGGCTTTAATATTATAAACTAAAGGAATTGGTGAACCCAAGGGAATTGATTTAAACATTGAGATAATTGTTGTCACAATGCGACGTTGTACCAACTATGACCATGGTTGGCCATCAGTCATTCTCATATTGAGACAATAATTTTCAGAATGTGACATTTGATCATGGATGACATTGATCGATTATTCATATTATAAACCAAAAGAACTAATAAACCCAAGGGTTTAATATTATAAACCAAAGGAATTGGTGAACCCAATGGAATTGATTTAAACATTGAGACAATTGTTGTCACAATGCGACGTTGGACCAATTATGACCATGGTTGGCCATGGGTGATTTTCATATTGAGACAATGTTTGTAAGAATGTGAAATTTGATCATGGATGTCATTGATTGATTATTCATATTATAAACCAAAAAAACTAATAAACCCAAGGGTTTAATATTATAAACCAAAGGAATTGGTGAACCCAAGGGAAAACCATTACCCAACAAATTATAAACCAAAGGAATTGGTAAACCCAAGGGAATTGATTTAAAAATTGAGACAATTGTTGTCACAGTACGATGTTGGATCAACTATGACCATGGTTGGCCATGGGTGATTTTCATATTGAGACAATATTTGTCAAAATGTGACATTTGATCATGGATGACATTGATCGATTATTCATATTATAAACCAAAAGAACAAATAAACCCAAAGGTTTGATATTATAAACCAAAGGAATTGGTGAACCCAAGGGAATTGATTTAAACATTGAGACAATTGTTGTCACAATGTGATGTTTGACCAACTATGACCATGGTTGGCCATGGGTGATTTTCATATTTAGAAAATATTTGTCAGAATGGGACATTTGATCATGGATGACATTGATCGATTATTCATATTATAAACCAAAAGAACTAATAAACCCAAGGGTTTAATATTATAAACCAAAGGAATTGGTGAACCCAAGGGAAAACCATTACCCAAGAAATTATAAACCAAAGGAATTGGTGAACCTAAGGGAATGCGACGTTGGACCAACTATGACCATGGTTGGCCATGGGTGATTTTCATATTGAGACAATATTTGTCAGAATGTGACATTTGACCATGGATTACATTGATTGATTATTCATATTATAAACCAAAGAACTAATAAACCCAAGGGGGTTTAATATTATAAACCAAAGGAATTGATTCTAACATTGAGACAAATGTTGTCACAATGCAATGTTGGACCAACTATGACCATGGTTGGCCATGGGTGATTTTCATATTGAGACAATATTTGTCAGAATGTGACATTTGATCATGGATGACATTGATCGATTATTCATATCATAAACCAAAAGAACTAATAAACGCAAAGGTTTAATATTATAAATGAAAGGAATTGGTGAACCCACGGGAATTGATTTAAACATTGAGACAATTGTTGTCACAATGCGATGTTGGACCAATTATCACCATGGTTGGCCATGGGTGATTTTCATATTTAGACAATATTTGTCAGAATGTGACATTTGATCATGGATGAGGTTGATTGATTATTCATATTATAAACCAAAAGAACTAATAAACCCAAGGGTTTAATATTATAAACCAAAGGAATTGGTGAACCCAAGGGAATTGATTTAAACATTGAGAGCATTGTTGTCACAATGCAACGTTGGACCAACTACGACCATGGTTGGCCATGGTTGATTTTCATATTGAGACAATATTTGTCAGAATGTGACATTTGATCATGGATGACATTGATCGATTATTGATATCATAAACCAAAAGAACTAATAAACCCAAGCATTTAATATTAGAAACCAAAGGAATTGGTGAACCCAAGGGAAAAATATTAATAACCTAAGGGACCAATAAGGCAATGGGAAAAATATTAAAAACACAATAGCTTAATAATCCCGAGGGAATATTAATAATATAAACCAAAAGAAATAATAAACTGAAGGGTTTAATATTCTAAATCAAAGGAATTGGTGAACCTAAGGGAAAATTATTAAAAACCTAAAATGAAGTAAATGATTTACAACAATTTACATAATATGATGTTAGCATGTTACTAATAGTAATAGTAATAGCAATAGAAATAGAAATAAAAATAAAACATAAGGGGATGATCATCCCACAATTATTGTGGATATATATATTTCTTTTAATAGAAAGGAGTTATTATTAGTGTTACAATTTTTCTTAAATTATAAACTTCTTGTTAGAATCACTAGAGGAAATTTTCAAAAAAAATGTGATTGATGGAGTGTTGAAATAAATCATAGTTGGTCCAACGTCGCATTATTTCGACCAAGTGAAAGTTGATGTCTTTGCAACGTAGTCTTACTTTAATGTTATGATAGGATAAGATAATTTTGATAACTTTTATTTTCTTTAATCACAAGACACTTTCTACTTATTACTTATAAATAAATAAAATATTTTAATATTACATATTATATATATATATATATATATATATATATATATATATATATGAATAATTTTGTTAATATTTCATATGAAATTGAGATATAATTATTTAAAAAATATTAATAAATAGTTATATATATATATATATATATATATATATATATATATATATATATATATATATATATATATATTCACAATCTTATAAGGTAAATATCTTTCTCTATAAAGATATTCTATATTTTTTAGTTAAGAAAATTACTAATAACAAAAAAAAATTAATATTAAATATAAATAAAATATTTCAATATCTATTTTAATTAAAATATTTTAAGATGGATTATATATATATATATATATATATATATATATATATAATTGTGTAATTACTTTCTTTCATATTTATTAAATATAGAGTTGAGACATGATATTTAATAAAATATTAAAAAAAACATTTTATATCAATTATAAAATATAATATTTTATTGTCTTTTTGAAATAAAATATATATATATATATATGTGTGTGTGTGTGTGTTTTTAATTATTATTAAAATGTTTCTATGATGTGTATAAGAAAGTTGTTTAATTCATTTCAAATATTTAACTTTCAATTATTTAACTTTCAATTTGTTTTGAAAAAATGTAAATACAATTTAATTTCAATTTTCTTTTTGAATTGGGAAGAATAAAATATTTAGAAGGACAATTCTTTTAAAAATGCTAAAATTGAGAAAATAATTATATGTTTAAAAATTTAATACTTTTTAGTATTATAAATTTAAAATTAACATTAATATTGATTAAAACATTTTAATAATGTAAATATAAAAGAAATATATAATTAATTTAATATTTAGAAAAAGGTTGAAAAATATATGTATATTTATTTTAACTTAACATTAATATTAATTAAAACATTTTAATAGTGTGAATATAACATTCATATATAATTAGGTTGAAAAATAATATATATGTATGCATTTTAACTCTAAATTTATTCTATAAACAAAAAGGTATATGTATGCATTTTAATTGTAAATTTATTCTATAAACAAAAAGGTACTCAGATGCGATTTTTTTAATTTCGCATATGAGTCAAAAATCCAAATCCAACTTATATAGTGATGGTTTAGGGATGGTTTAAACTATTGACTAACAACAAATCCCACTTCTATTGTGATGGATTAGGAATGGTTTAAACTATTGACGTGTATATGCATTACAGAATATGGAAATTTTCTCCTCTGTATTTCAAACGCTTTCAATATTCGATTTTAACTCCATGGATTACAAATGTTTTAGATTATTGACCTAATTATATGCTCTATTGATGTATTTTTCAAAACAGCCCCTAGCAGCCACTGAGACGCGAGGTGAAGATGGAATGAAGTGGTTTCAGGGCACTGCAGATGCAGTGAGACAATTCAGTTGGATTTTTGAGGTAAGGAAGAATTATTTGAGAATTATACAAGGTAGACTACTTGTGGGGTGCCCATTAAATTTTCTATGGGTTGGTACCTTACTTATGTTTGCTAACTTCTCTTCTAGGATGCCAAGAACAAACATATAGAGCACTTCTTGATCTTGTCTAGTGACCATCTATATCGTATGGATTACATGGACTTTATACAGGTTTGTATATAACTGCATTGCATATTGAAAGTTTCCTAAGTTGGTTTCAGGAATTAACCAGTTTCCTATGCGTGTCCTCTTCATGCAGAGGCACATTGATACTGAGGCTGATATAACAATCTCCTGCGTCCCAATGGATGACAGGTATGAGTCTTTGCCATCATGAGCATGTCGATATTGTCTGCATATTGAAGCTGTAGTTGACAAATTACCCTATATCTGAAAATTTCAAAGGGAGTATTGCAATGAATGAAAATATTTGTTGCCGGTGCATTTAACATGTAGTAAGTGTCATGCTATCAACCTATCTTTAGATCATTTAATGGATACATCCAGAACTAAAAAGTCTACTAGCGATGCCTCTATAAATATGCCCAAAAATCTACGGAAGCAGTGGAATTAGAAAAGAAAGATATGCTAGAATGGCTGACATCCATTTTCCATACTCATATATAATGCCCATCAATAATTGTTGTTTGTTAATTCTGTAGTTGAATTTTGTCAAATATATAGAGCTACGTTGTCATATAATAATTGGATGGAGTGCAGTAGACAGGGAAGTTTTTCTTCTTGAAGAATATAGTGTAATGGATTAACATGCGATATATTGTTCTTCTTGAAGATTATAAGTATAATGGATTAACATGCAATATTTAACTATAGTTGTGAATCACAGTGAATTGAAGAGCATTTGTTGTCAACTATTCTCACTTCAAACCAGTGAAGTAACTCAATCTTACATATTCAAACAGATATTAGGAGCCATGTCTACTTTTTAAGCTAGGGCAAGATGTTGGATGTTAATTATTAGATAAAATCGATGGCCCCGATAGAGAAATCGTGAAATTTGAATTGAATGTTCAGCGAGTTACAATTCGAGTCAAATTTAGAAGCGGGTCCTTGGTCAATAAGGAACCTTGAAGGCGAGAACCAGAACCGTGGAGTATAAGAGTGAACGTGGTTTCGAGTTAATTCGGCAGTATATCGCAAGTTAGAAAAGTGGTAAGTTGTAATTCAGAATTTGGAGCGATCCCATAGGTTGGGTGACACATGTTCTTGAATGATTTTGGAAAACCTCTCTCATCGCGGGTTAAAGTTCGTGTATAATAGCCGCGCGAGATTTGACCAGAGACGTCGGATCATTAGAAGCAAGGCAACGTACTTCCCACCGTAGGATGGAGACGACCGTTAAGCATTGGGACCATGAATATATACATTGATCGTTGTTAAGGTTGTGGTTCAACAAAGGGATGACGTGTTTATATTGACAAATATTAATTACATGTGAACCAGCACTGATTTTCATTAATTCGAGGCCATGGCTGTAATATATAGCATCACATTAAACCTTAGATCGTGGATCTAAAACACCGTTGAATGCGCATAGTGCCCAAGTGTGGGACCGGCCATGGTACCTCAAATTCCGGGGGCATAAGGTTATAGCCTTATGGTTCAGTGTTATGAGCACCGTGAGGATGGTTGAGTCGAAATTCATGGTTATAAGAATTAGGTGATATTTCACTCATGATACAAGTGTGTATTCAGCCCGAGCACCTTTCATGATTCCGCCATTATACTCATGCCCATATTGAAGTGCACTTTCATACACTAAACCAAAAAAACAATACTTTACAAGAATGTTGACAAGGAGCAAAAAGTGATAAAGATCCAAAGAAAAAAAGTGAGATTAATGTTGACAGAAAGCGTAGGCACAAAAAAAAATAGAAACCTGTTGCCAAGAATGGATTGTAATTTTATGATGAGGCGCTCTTCCTGCCATGAAATTGGATGACGTTTAAGGCCAAGGCCTAAGTAGTTAATCCATCTCAGCCTACAACTCTTTCCACATCTCTGCAGACCTGTATAAATGTATATGCATTGCAGAAACCTTATGAATAAGTTACAGATTTATTTGTTGTATAGTTTAGGAGATGTACATATTTTACTTTTCTGTCTTTTTTGTAAAGTATTATCATTTTCCTAAAGTGGAATGCGTGATTTATGAAGAGGATCACGGTTATTATTGCATTGGGTTTGAGTTAAAGAATAATACCAGCATTACATTAAATTGAATTGGGTTTTTAAAAGGAATTATATCCAATTGAATTGAGCAGAAAGTAGAGAAAAACTGAATGAAATTAGAGAGGAACAAGATGTTTACCAGCCTGCTTGGCCACATAGTTCTAGCAGCTGACGAGGCCTTTTCTCATGATATAATTGGTGAGTTGGTTATCTTTATCGGGTGACCAGAGTCCTTTTTTTAGCTTTGGTTTGGAAGTAGCAGGGTTACTGCCTTCCACTTCCCATATGCCTTGTGCCTGCCCTATTCTGCACTTCATTTTCCCCAAGCTAATTGTTATGACAAGTGAGTATGTTTGCTTAGCTTTGAACCTATAAAAATGCAAAGGAATCGAACTGAAAAAATCCCTCAGCACTGGAAACGATCAGCTTAAAAAAGATCAACTCGTCTTAGTTCGGGATGGGATGATCTAATGAAAGATCGTGCAGTACTGAGCCCTCCAGTATTTCAACCATCACAGCCATTAAAAAGTCGTGTCATCCGCGATTGTTCAGTAGCGTGATGCGATTGTGAGAATTTGAACCATCAATTAGGTGGCAAATCACAGCCGTTACAGAGTCATTTCATCCGCGATCGTTCAGTAGCGTGATGCGATTGTGAGAATTTGAACCATCAATTAGGTGGCAATTAAGTTTGAACTATCACTTGTTAATCTAGATAGGTGGCAATTAATAAATGGTACAGTAAATTTTTAATCAAGATTTGTAAGAAATTAATTTAAGTACGGTTTAAACATGTGATTTAGATATGCAAGGAAGTTAGTGGGGTAGATTTGATCCATTTATTGAGTGGCGACGACAAGAATATACCGGCATCTTTCAATCTAGACCATCGGATGAAAAAATTTAATTAGAATAATCACTAATGAAGCGATTTCCGATAGGGGCTATGCCTATCGGCATAATTATACTATTTCATAATTAAATAATATACGTAAAACGATTTTATGTGCGATAAAAAAAATGCATGTCCTCCTACTTTCTAACGCTAGTGGATTAACGCTTTAATATGTTCATGTTAACTATAACTCAAAATTATTGTTATATAAACAATCAAAGCTATTTGTCTCTTGATATTGACTAAATATTAAAACACTGGGCCTTGAACTCTCAAGTCAACTTAGACAAAGCAATGTGTTTCATCTCTATTGTTGTTCGGAGTTGAAGTCGATGGCTTCTATTAAATGAAATCATTGGCTGCAATGGTCTTTCATTGCATATGAAAACGTGATCATGGTAATTTCATTTTGAAGGCATTTTTTTGTCTTCTATTTTATTTAATGAATTTCTCTCATAGGGATGTAATACAAGCCGTAGGAGTAGAGGATATAGGGGTTCTTAACATATGTCTCATATTGGATGCAAATTGGTATGAAATAGTGGCTTCTTCTTTTTTTTTCAGAAGAAAAAAAACACTGTATATTAAGTGAGATATATGACAGTACATATTCATCATTACATTCTCAACTGTAAAAATATCAAGAATACCAGATTCCCAAATACAATCAAACACCCTGATGAGAGGATATTCGATGTATATGGCAAGCAAAATTACGGGTAGAATATACCAGACCCAAAAAAAAATTCTGAGCATCCCTGTATCATTAATATACATGCATAAATAATACAGAAGTATCATAGACATGTCACAGAGAAGAAAAGGAGGATGCCAATAAAAGAGAATAAGAAAAATTGTAGTTCATAAAACAGCAACGATGATACATATGGATCAGTCCCACATGTACATACACCCTCCCAGGCACGCTTGATAAACCCGGAAGATTATCGGCACACTAGTTGTTATGATAATATTCATGTGCCAACTGGGTGGAGTGAAACAAGTTAAGTAGTCTCGCTTGAAAAATATGATCAGCTAATGTGCGCCCCTGGACCCGCTCGCTTGATGCGCAGTCAATATAGATATCAAAAATGTCATCAGGTCCCGCACGCATGTAGATCCCGCTCGCTTGATGTAGCTCAATCGATTTAGAATTCAAAACAAGCCATCGAAACAAAACATACAGCAAGGGTCATACAAAGGATAAATGCAAAAATATTGACCTTGCATAATGTTGGCCTCCTCGCCTGATGAAGAGAATTATAAAAACATGAATCGATAATATACCATACTATACCCGAATGTCCCATGAGTCACTCGGTAATAATAGAGTATAGAAAATCAATTCAGCAGGCTCGCTTGTAGAAAGATATATGGTTGTGCAGCTGATAGTATAAATCGGAGCGGCATCCATTGTACCATAGCCATACCTAATAAAATAACTGTGTAGACAAAGTATGTGCAGTATGAAGAAGATATAGCCGAAAACGATATATAAGCATATAACATAAGAAAAGAAATTAAAAGCCTTAAGAGAGATAAGAGATCATCTGCAATCGGCAATCAGTGTTATGGTAATGGTATTGTCGAAGTGCTAATCATTTCCCCGTCTTTGAACTAAAGAAAAACCATCTGTCCAAAATCTGCAGAGATATCTTTTTTTGAAAGACCATCCGCCCTAGTATTTTTCTCTCTATAGATATGATTTATAGGAGGATATTTTAAGATCTGCCATAAACGAAGAATCCTCTGCATCCAGCCTTTCAAGTTTGGTATAGTGAGATCGCATTTGCTGTATATCGAATCAATAACCACCTTAGAGTCACCATAGAAGTTGGGATTCTGTAATTGTAGATTTGATGCCACCAGGAGGCTACCCCACAGTGCCATGATTTCAGCCTTATTATTGGTTCCGGGACCCCCATTTCAATAGACATGAACTCTCTCTCGTTGGGATATTTTAACCCATACACCACATCCCATGATGCCCGCTGTAGAAGCCCCATCAAAATAAATAGCAGGTAGATGAATCTCATGGGGTCTGTTCCTAATAGATTTATCAACCACCAATTGGGAAGAATCACTCCAATATACAATCCAGCTCATGATATTGGATATGATAAAGTGTGGTAGAAAAGGCCTATTTTCAAAAATGAGATTGTTCCTACCAATCCAAACTTCCCAAATGAAATAGAAAGGAAGTGACTTATATTTACCTTTAAGCCTATCCCAATCCTTAACAGCTGAAATAAAGTCAAATGCTGACCAATTTGGATCCATAATGTGAGGTGCAAGGGATCTCCACATATTTTTAATAACAGAACATGTGAAAAAAAGGTGCGTAATGCTTTCAACCTCCATACAGCATATAGCACATCGGTTCAGCCCTTGTAAACCCCTTTTACAAAGATTATCCCACGTAAGAATTTTTCCCCTCCAGACCATCCATCCAAATAGGGTAATCTTGGTGGGAATCCTACGCTTCCAATAAGGATAGAAGATCTTGGAAGTGGTGCCCCCAGATGCAGAGAAAATGATATACCTGTATGCGTCTTTAACAATAATAGCATCATGCTTCAGCGGTCCATTCCAAATGATTTTTCCCCCTCCACCGAATGACAGAAACATGCAGATTTGAATGATATCAATATAGCCTCCCATTCCAAAGCATCTTCCCTGGTTAACCCCAGTTGTATTGCACTTTTGAAAGACGGTGCTTCGTAAGACCACTCAGAAATGGTCTGAGATAATATAATGTACCCCTATTGCGAGAGGCGCTGTAATAGTCGAGGGGAAATAGAACAGTCATTGGAAAGACCAGAGATGTCTTTAAATGCCAGTGGGATTTTACCGCCATCACCAAAGCTCCATGTCACCCGATCAAATATAAAAGTAAGGATATTTTTGAAGCCACGCCAAATAACAGAAATATTGGATGGACATATCAACTCCCTGCATAACAACTGATGAAAAATATCACCGTTAATGTACTTACACCTTATGAAATAGTGGCTAAGATTGGCTCTAAATTCACTGCAAAAGAACATAAATAAGAAGCTTCTCAATTGTATTCGCTTAGCGATCCATTTCCATGTGTAAGGACGTGATGGAGGAAATGCAGTCATCTCTAGTAATTACCATCTCAAATTAGATTGAATTTAATTGCTTGTACAATCAATTAAGGATTCAATTGTATTAAATAGTAAGGTGTGCACCATTTGAAATTAAAATTGATTTTAATTGTTTATACCTTCTATGGAAGATTGAAGATTTAACTATATTAAGTAAATATATAGATAAGAATGGTCGGTTTGGAGAATTTTAAAAATTTCATTTTGTCATTGTGTGTTTTCTTTTCTCCCTTCAAATAAAATTAAATCCATCATCGTGATCTTCATCTGGTCTTGGGCTAAGGGGAGGAAAAAATTTCATTTGGCTTGATTGGATGACATTACAAAGATAAGGATTATGGTGGATGGGGTCTTAAAGATACCAAATATATATTTGGGTTGGCTCTTTTGATAAAGATTTTGGAGATCCAACTTCGATGTTAGTATTTAGCATACAATTATTAAGGAGATATATATGAACAACATGTATTTACAATAAAAGAATGGCTTTTTCATTGAAATTTTTTATGAAATTAAAATATTAGCTAATTGGAAATCTTCAATGAGAGATTGGGTCTAGCTCTAAGATTTTAGTTGGAGTTTATCTTATTCTTGGCATGAGAGGAGCATACACTTTGCTTGATGCGATCATTCAAAATTTTATATAAGAGGGACATTTTTTTTTCATATTTCAAATTAAAAGAAATTATTACTTATTGTAGTTATATTTGGAAATAATGCTTACATTAGTAAATATGTAAGATTGAATTGTTAGTTGTTGGAATTTTGTTAAGAAATTTTCTCAACAATATCTTCCTTATTTGAAATTTATTGGATCTCATGAAATAATGACTCATATACAAATTATTGTGCGTGTCCTATGCTTGCTTTTCTTAAAAAAAAATTGATAGTATTAGAGCCTCTTCTGGCCTAATTCCCTTATGGGAAAACCAGGAAGGTGGGAAACCCATGGGAGTTGAACCTCTGTACATAAATTAGTTGTAGAGTGTGTGATATTTCATTTTTTTTTTGCACTGTAAATCTATGCACTTGTGTGGCTGATGCGTGTGAGCAAGGCCACCTTGAGAAGGAGAAAGTCCTTGTACGTTGACTCGGTTGCATCCGAAGTGGAGTTTCCTGCCACTCGAATATTCTGGAGCTTACTACGTGCATTGAAATTTGTTTGATCGCTGTGCATTGCGGGTTATGTAGTGGATCGATGTTGCTATGTGTTGGTGCGTTCGATACTCTGCACATCGTGCTTTGTGATGTCATTTTCTTCTATCAACGAGTCTACTGCGACTTTAAAAGAGTCTATTGGGACTTTAAGTCACTTTTAAATTTGTGTCATCCAGGCCTGAGTAGTCCGGATAAAACCAATTTTGCTTTGCGACACCTGTAGATTCAACATGCATGCCTTCTTTTTCTACTTTCGACCTCAAGAATTGCGCAACAACGAAGGCATGCACGTTACGGAGTGCCTAATGAGATCTGATTGTGCATTTTGCAGCATTTGACGCAGGGATTCGAGAAGTTTATACCTTCGTTGAGAGTGACTTCGTTCAAAAATAGCGGTCTCGACATTTTATTTTCGGAAAGAAGAATACTTTTTACCTTTCGACCTGATGTGGGTTGCCTAGACGACCTCTTCAAATGAATGTTGGTCAAAACCGGTTTCAAGTATCTTGGCCCCACTGCCACTACACGCCTGCCAGTCTAGTTTGCAAACCAATTTCCATGATGTTGTTCCCTGGTTATGAACTCCTGTCATATTGGAGATTGTAGGCTCAAATTCGTTGCAAAATAATGCAGTCGTGTAGCCTGCATAAGGCGAAATTTGTTGGAGTCCACCTCGAAGGGAAGGGAAGGGAAGTGAGAATCAATTGTTGTTAAATTTCCAAATCATCTCACTTGGCTTAGAGTAATAATTGTTTTTTAATTAGTGGCGAGGAGATGTTATTTGAGTCTGTTATTTTAGCACATGCAGAGTTTGATTCCTTACGAGTTACAATTCTATCAGGAATCTCCATTTCATCCTCAAATGTCATTCATAATTCCAGTCTACCAAGGCCGAGTTCATGTG
This sequence comes from Pinus albicaulis, assembly GCA_034641835.2. Taxonomy (NCBI): domain Eukaryota; kingdom Viridiplantae; phylum Streptophyta; class Pinopsida; order Pinales; family Pinaceae; genus Pinus; species Pinus albicaulis. Next base: position 426,285,361 of record CM076581.1, on the reverse strand, counting down.
CAAAGGAAAGTTCATGCGATAATGCTAATGAAAATTCCACATGCACAATCCACATGGATGACTCCGTGAAGAAATGAGCCAATGGAGCTTTGTAGATCCTTAATAACTTGATTTGACTTCGTCTTGGAATGAACAAGGCCATAATGTCATATTGCAACGTGCATGGTCAAGTCAATCTTGTAATAAATTTGGAATTTAGCTTTTGTCGTAAAGTACGTTGTATTTATATATTTTTTTGTTTGTAAGTTACAAGTGCATAACCAATTATTGAGCAATGAAATATAATTAAATTAGTGGTTCTCGAAGCTTTTCGGTGTCATTGAGAGAATGCAACACTAAGTTAATTGTATGAATTTGTTATATGTTGATAATCTTGTAGTGCTTCGGGCTTCAAGGGTATGAGTTACATGTTATGTTATGAGATCTTTGGATGTAGAAAGGTCAGTTGCATAATTGACTACTGAATATGCCTAGTAATATAACAACTCACCTATACAACTATCAAAAGTGTAGTTTACTTCATTTTGATAGATGGGAGTTTGTCAATAGGGCGGTTCAGTATCAATATTTTATTTCAGAAGATCGATAAACATCAATTATACAAATTTCATCAAAGATGGTCAAAGGCGATTATGTATTAAATGAGTTGAATGGGAAGTTTGATTATTGTGGAGGTGAAAAGGTTGTTGTCTGGGAGACTTCACAGTGGAGATAAGTGCCGAGAAAGACTAGTCAAACATATGTGACATGTGAATTGTAATTTTTTATTTTTTATACTAATCTTTGTAATGATGCAATGTAAGAATTAAAGGGGGAACTTGGAAATCATGCTTACATTAGTAAATAGGTAATATTGGGTTGTTCGTTGTTGCAGTTTTGTTGAGAGGTTTTGTCAACAATATCCTCCTTGTTTGGAATCTGTTGGATCTCATGAGCACTGTAGTGCTCTAACTGTGTAAATTGTGTAATTTTAACATAATAATATAAAGACTAATTTTACAAAGCTAACTAGACAGTAAATGGAATTTGATAGAATTTTAATTAGCATGAGAATACTTGGACTTTGGTTGAAGAAACTGGAATTAAGTGAAGATTCCTTCAACTGGTCAAATCCCTTTTTTGTAGATGCAAAACAAAACTTTACCTCCTAGCCTCTCTAGGGTCTACCTATACGGTCCCCAGATACCAAAGGCAGATCTTCTGGCCCCCTTGCCCATAATTCCAAAAACAATCAAGGCTTCGACCAAGAACAACAAGGTTTCCTCTGGTCTGTAGCTCTCTCTATCTCCAAAAATTCCTCATCATGTGAGTTATGGATGCAAGTATATATAAGTCAGGTTAGGCGGTCACTGACTTCTTTTACCGCCTTCTTCTCATTATGTTATTAGTTAGTCATCCTTTTTAGTACGTGAAACCTCAATGTTAGATTGCATATAACATAAGTTTGCTATATAGAATATTTTATTTGTTTAATTTTACTAATGTATTATTTAAACATAATTGAAATTATATAATTATATATATATATATAAGTATGTTTAATAACTAATTATAACTCAAAATATCTTAATTATAATATTCATGTTAAAAAATGAGTACTTTTATATTAACCATATATAGAAGTGTTAATTTTATTTAATAATTGGATAATTACAGACACCTTTAATATATTATTTTAAGAATGTTGATTGTTTTTAGGTGATACTTCATTTCCTAATAATTTAGGTATTTTAACATATTTCATCATTTATTTAACAAGTATATTAGTGCAAATCATGTGATGTACGCATATGTACATGCTAATACCATTTCTCATATAAGTCGGAATGGGGCATTACATACTTCCTACCTTCAGAAAAATTCTTCACGAAGTTAGAATTTATATAATATATTAGTAATTGTTTTAAGGATTAGTGTGATTGTGTAAGGATTGCACTTGAAGATGGAATTTTTGTTTGAATATTCGTAGGTTTATAAATTTAATCGTTATGTTCCACCTGAGCCGAGTTCCCAAGCTATTCTAGAATCGCCCCCATAGTTCCTAATATCTTCTTCTCCATCCTATCCATCCTCTACTCAAGTTTGACATGGCATCAATTATACTGAAATAACCATTCATAGATCCTAAGGATGACAACGTCGACTATATCGAACTGATTCCCCAATAGGCATCCGAAAATCATCATCACACACCTTCGGGAGCATGATTCATACAACCCTTCCATGACTCCAAGACTTGGAGGAAAAACGATGGGTAATACCTCCACCCCTCCTAGTGGGACTAGATTCAACACCCTATCATGGAATCTCATTGAACCTTAATTTTTCTTGGAATTATGTCATCACGCGATCGGTTTCGTAACGATGTTATCTACAATGTAAACACTTGTCTGTATATTATAACATATGTATCAATATATTCAAAAAAAGTTGTATTTAAATAACAATCCCTATATAATTCATACATGTTGTTATCTAGTATATAACATACTTGGCCATATCCAACCCATATATTAATAAGTTAGCTTTCATATTAAAATGTAGTCATTTTTTTATTTCTATCTCATCAATTAAATATATCTTCATCCATAACCTAATTCATGATTTATATTTCATGGGAAGATTAATAAAATACTAAACTTCATATTGGTACTCATATTCCAACAATGTTAATTAAATAACATATTTCATATGGGTATCCATGTACTAGCGGAGTTAAGCAAATAACATATATCATGTATCAATAGAGTTAAGAAAAAATCATATCCTTATGGGTATCCATGTACCAGCAAAGTAAAATTCATTTTTACATGTGATAGTTAAAAATGATAGTCTTAGGAATCTTACCAAAATAGAGTAGTTATATACAAAATAAGGTTTCGAGTTCCTCAAAATCAACACAAGTTGGGGTACCTTTGACATATGGCCTATGTGTCTCTGTCCTGCTTACATGGAACTCTGCATGCCTTTGAAGCTTATCTACTTTATATATATTTGATTGAGTAGATTTAATTTGTTCTAAGCGGATAGGCTATGTAGGTTTAATTTGTTTAGTTTACTCAGGATTAACTTTTTTATTTTTATTTTTAATTGATTAAATTTACTTTATAATTATAATTAAATTATATTCTTATCTTATTTGTTTCATCAAATATATTTTGTAGCTTAAATTATATTTTTATTTGATTAAGGATTTATCATAAATATGTATATAAGAGTGGTATACATGTCAAGTACCTAACTTGATATTTTCATTATATTTCAGTGGGATAGGAATATATTTTGATATTTTCTAATACTATCTAATATGTATACTAGTGTAATACATGTGGTTCATGCGTATGTAGCTATCATATGGATGATAATATTCACATTCTATTGTAATTGTAGGTGGGTCATTACAAGCACTATTTATTTGGATTGTACTTTGGCTTTTCAAGTAATATATAAATTATTGTGTGTGAAATATGTGTCATATGTATGATTCTCTAATATCTTTGTGTTATATCCCATTTGAAAAGATGTCGACACTATGGGTTTGTGTGGTGAAAATTTTGTGATTTGGTCACGATATGTTGTGGACCTCCAAATGGCAGGGATATCGCATGTTGTTGGGACTGATAAAATTAGATGGAATGGTAACGTGCGATAGGATCAACTGGTGGTTTTAGAAGTATGAAAACATATATCTCTTTCTCTTCTAATTTATAAGGACCTTTTCTACTTCAGGAATGTCTAGTCTTGGTATTTCCCTGAAAAGAGTGAAATTTTCACATGGCTTATTTCAAGAAACAATATTCTTACTTGGGAAAAGTTGTGTAAGCATGGTTTTGAAGGTCCCATGAGATGCTATCTTCGCAAGGGAGATTTTGAAAATGTTTTACAACTTCTATTTCAATGTCCTTTCACCATTGTTTATAGGACTTTGTTTTACTATGATTTAATTTAAAGGCGCATTGGTCTTTTATCTCTTCGGAGGCATGATGAAGGTGGTGGATGGAAAAGTGAAGAGAACACCACTCCCTCTTTTCATCTTGTGGGGAATATGGAATGGTAAGAATAATATGATTTTTAAGGACCAAAATTTTGACATTGGTTGTATTTGTGACAAGATTTATTCACTATATAATGAATAGGGTTGGAAAACGCAAAAGGTTAAATATCATAGAACCCTAACTGAATTTCTAAATGACATCTTTCTGGTTGGATATTTTGATGGGGTGGCATAAGATGGTTGTCATGATTATGGTTCTCTTATGAAACTCTCTCAGTGTCCCTAGTACCTTTTCTTTTGGAATGGTTATGTTGCATCAAACACAAGAGTACAGGTTATTTCTCTATGGGGAATTTTATATTGTGTAAAGATGTTTTTAATTGATCCTATACACAACTTTTGGGATTCTCAAGTTTTTATTGAAATAATAAATGGTATGGATTCTTTGGCATCTCCCTGCCTGTCCAACTAGATGCAGAGAATTCGAGTTTTACAATATTCATTTCATTGTTTAATTGTTTAACATGTTTACATGGAAAATAATATGGATAACGGACGTCCTATCGGAAAAAGAAATCTCATCAATTTCTAGTATAATTCATTTTGAATTTCTTCATCATAGTGTTTTGCGGCATGAGGGATTGTTTCCTACAATATAAATTTACCATATCGTTTCCTAGCTCATAAGCTACTAGACTATTTTTTGTTTCACATTGTTTATATGGAAAACATGTTTTTCTTTTTGCATATTGTTGTATATGTTTATGTCAAAATGGTACATAGGAAATATGGAATACATGTATTGTAGAAGAGTGTTTTGAATCTCTTTATTGGGCATGTAATTATGGATCGTCATCCAATGGAAGGATAGGTTCTTTCTGAACTAATTTTTGAACATGTTGGGTTGATATTCGAACATATGTCTTATGTAATTAGTTTTCTTAATATGAGACCTATTTTTTTCTTCCCTGAAATTAAAATAAAAGAAACAAATCAATTTTATTATTTCTTGATAATTAAAACTTGCACCATTTCAAAATAAAATTGCATTTAATTAATGAATAAATAGATAAGAATTGTAGTCTCAAGAATTTTAAAAATTTAATTATATATATGTCTATACCATATTAAATATTAAAGAAATTACAAATTATTTCTATATTTCAAATAAGTAAAAGCATATTAATGGAATAAGAACATACAATTTTTTTTGTTTTCCTCTTCTTCTCCAAGAAAATATAAGGGCATATACACCTAAAGGGATCACATTCTGTCAGTTTATTAGTAGAGCCTAACCCCAAAGGCGTCGAGGAGAATTGTCCCCATGACCTCCCTATAGTGACGATAACTCTATTAATTGAACTAACCCTCAAGGCTTATACACACTCTTTCTATATATTTCATGTTAAAATCATTTACTCAACATATAAGAAAATTTTGAATTTAAATTACTTTATTTTTTTGATATAAAAAAATGACATAAAATTATGTTATTTAAGTCGTAAGGTGTTACTCTTTGAAAAAAAACTCCCCTAGCTACCACTGTGTACCAGTCTGCACCATCGGATGAAATGTTAGACTATTGAATATTTTTAGACCATAGGATTAAGAATGAATAGAAACTTATAGTTAGAGAGTGTAATGCACTAATACACAATATTATATGAATATATAAGATGCTTATTTTAGAAAAAGTACCATTTTTCCTTCTACACTACCGATGGTTTTGCTACACCTGACCAAGGTTTTTCTGCCAAGCTAGGGAATTACTAATGTTCTTTCTTGGATGTTAATGGTTGCACTATAGCAGGGGAATTTATTTTTGCACCAAACTATGGTTTTTCTCCATTCTTTCTTGCAGCGGTGCCCCAATATTCAAAGGTAAGTGATGCCAACATTTATTCAAATTATTATCTGTTTAAAAAGATGCATGGAGCATTTTTCTAGTGTATTCTTAAATATTTGCCAATAATTTTCTGTTAACTACTACTTCCTAAAATATTCTTACAGGTTGGTTGAGAGCGTTGAATTAACCCCATGAATCTGAAGTGCTTCCATGTCAGCTTACATTTAACTGGTTTACCTCATTTGATGGGTATTTTCCGTGAGTTTTTATTTATTAATAATAATCCCTAAATGCTTGCCTTCTTTAGGTTGGGGTTTTTCTACACCAAACTACGATTTTACCATTGTTCCTTCTTGGCTGCCAAGGGTTTTTCGCACTAGGCCAGGTTTTTTTGTACCATACCATGGTTTCACTTCTATAGAAAGGTGATTATAGTTTTCTCAAAGTGAATGAAATCCATTATTTCCTACAGTAGAGCCCCAAATTAACTGTTAAATAGATTCACCAGAAACTGCATGGTTGTGTTGTATTCAAAAAATTTTGGACTGATGTTCGTGGGATTAGATATATTGATGAACTTCAAGTTTGGAATTTTTGAATTTTTTTATGCCTCTAGGAATTATATTTTTAAATAAAAAATAGTTCATTATGATTTCTTAGTGTTTTCTTATTGAAAAACAAATAATTGTGTTGTGCTTGAAGTTAAGTCCATGATAAAGAAGGAAATATAGTATAGAACAAGCGTTCGATTGCATTACATCGCAGTGCTTGGGTACAAGATCTGGAATTTCAGCATTTTCTGAAGCTTCATAGAGTAGATGGCCAGATGATAAAACACCCAAATCTCAAGAATCCCCTTCTCCGGGTTTGTTCCAGGCTTCACCCCATAGGAGTAGATTTCAATTTGGAGAGCACGGTGAAGATGAAAAATTTTATGATATTATGGATATCTAAGAGAACTTGGCTAAAATAGATCAACATATTGATGGTGAAATGGTGCAGATTTTGGACTTAATACCTCATAAGGACAGTCCAAGAACAATTGGCCTAAGATCTTGTGGCATCACTGAAAATATTGTGCCACATGATTGCTCCATTAAACTCAAAGAGAGTTGTTATAATTTAAAGTTTGATGCCTCTAAATCTCATGTTGATGCAAAACTAATAGGAAGGTGTCACAATGCTATTGATGGAATGGAGTCATTCTTAGAAAAGAAAGGATTTTATCAAGTTTACAATATGGGATCTGAATCTCAAAGAGAAAGAAGACCGATATTTGAGTATGTTTTATTGGGCCTCAAAAATTCTCCACCTTCTAACAACATGGCAGAAGGGTGTTCTGAGACTGAGTGTCTAAGTGGTGTCCCTGAAAATGATGAGATATTTGCTAGAAAAATTGTGTATCCAGCTTATGATATTGTTGACTACAAGGATGTACTAATAATTTTTATGTTTACTGATGCATTCCTTCCATTTGATCTGAAAAAGGTGATTAAATATGACCTAGTTTATTAATATTATTAAATTCTAAGATGTCTTCCTAGGTTATATTTCAATCCTATCCAATATATTTTCATATGCACTATATGTGGATGCGTCCACTAGAAAGAACTCTTTACATCTTAATTTCTATCACTACTGTTCTGATTGTATTCTATAACTTTATAAAAACGTACCTGTTCTGAAGGCTACAACAACACGGATTTTTGGTCCTTTGTTTGATTGGATAAAAGCCTGTGAGATGATCTCATGCCTTAAATATTTAGGCACAATTATTTCCCCACAAAATTTTGAAAAGGCATTCGAGTGATCATTGACTGTCATTCGTGCTACTACACAATTGGTATCTTTACTGGCAAGACCCATGGTTGAGCCACTTGTGGAACTTGGAGAATATATTTTACCACTTTGGGAAATTTTTCTTGACAAAGCTGAGGATTGTGTGAATATGATTTGGATTTTCACGTCTTCAAGTTTTAGTTCTGTTGTATATTTAATTAAGATACTAATATGGCCATTATTGATTATATTCTCCCTTTTATGGAGTATGGGTATGTTTCTACTCTCTAAAATGGGATATTAGAGTCTATTTTAGTTGTAGTATTCTTTTGAATTTTCTATAAGTGAATATTCGTAATATCTATGTCTATAAATTTTCATTGGTATTTCTGTCATTTACATTTTAGGAACAACTTTTGGATGAATTATTGATGATTTTTTGTATGGATCATTATGTAGTAACAACTATTGTATACCCTATACATTTTTCCTTTTGGGAGATGCTTATCACTCCCATATGATTAGTCCTGAAGTTTTTGAATTCTATAGCTCTAATATCATCTGAGAATTTTTATTTTGTGAAAAGGACATACTAGTCTATGAGTGGGACTATCCAATTGATATCTCTTATTTCAACCACAACCAATAAAAATATAGTTCTAGTATGGCTTGCCTTTGGAATGATATTTTCTCCCAGGTTCAATCTCCTTTTTACTCCTTAGTGGTTCATTACTCTTCTAGCTTTAGATATATAAATCAATGAACCTTATTGCAAGATTTTTATTTGTATGTATATTGAAACTGACATGAGGGTTGTATTGGATTTGGAACAAAATTGTAGGTGTTCTGTGTTGTGTGAAGCATTGTGAATGGTTCTATTTCCTTTTTTACAACATGCAATAGACACCATCTAAGGTATATGATCATTGGCTTTTCAAAACTAATCGTTATCTACTCTGCATGATGATATTACATGGGTTTAGTTGTACTCATAGTATATTTTGTGTTAAAGGAATTAGGGATGCGTTACTAACAATAACAGAGAAATGAATAAAAAATGGTGAGGTTTAAATATTTTTATGATAAGGAGGTTATTGTCCAGAAACATGATCCTAGCATAATAGTAATCCATGTCTCACTGCACCCATAATCAACTGTCAAATCTATCGATCAGGATTACATGAATGGAAGCTCTAATACCATCTTGGAAATCATATTCTCTAGTGTTTAAGCACTTAAGGTTGTGATGATACAAAAAAACCTCAAAAATTTCATGGCCCATAATTGAACAATAGAAGTATTGCAACTTGTGATCACAACCAAACTCAACTATGATACCACTGGAATATATAGTCTACGAAGTAATCACATGTTCATCACCGTGCAATCAATTTTTCCAAATTTACTACTTAATAACTTATGTGATTATGATATACTTAAACCTAGGATGCCTGAAATTCTTATTACCTCTTCAATGTCACAATCTATTAAAATAGGCTCACCATCATGTTAGATGTCCCTTTCCACATGTTGGACTGGCATTGGAAATGCCTCCTATGCAGGACATATCCAATGTGATTCTAACTCACAGAAGGAAGGGTCCTAATGGGTTGGGTTCATGGGATGGGAAAAACATGTTCATTTGAGAAATAAAGAGGTATTTTACCTCATTTTGTAGACAAATTTTCACAAAAACCCTATCAGGAAGGAGAATTGAGGATGGTGAGCAATATTGCTTGCATTTAGTGCAACTACATATTGCCATTGTTTCGTTGTATTATATTATTTCTTGAACAACAATCTTCTTTTACAATCATCTTACCAAAATTACCAGTCAATCACTTATGGTGTATGCTTGAGAGTTGTATGTTTAATAATTGATTAATGTCTATTTGAAAGTTTAAAATTGTACATATTTATGTCTACACAAGTATATTTCATTTTTGTAATTTACACACACAAAGACACACACATATTTTTCCTATTTTGGGGTTTTGTGTTCCATATTGGATACTTGAATCAATGTATCATTGTGTCAAGTAACTTAGCTAAAAAATAGTCACAACATAACATATGTTCTTTGGGTTTGCTTTGAGACACAAAAATCTAAAAATAATCCACCATTTTCCAAACAACACAAATGTTCCAACTATCAATCATTGTCAAACCCAAATCCAAGATTACACTTATAATCCACGAATGAATGAGTTATTCAAAAGTGGGAAACCATATCTTGCAGAATTACTTTTTAACATCTTATATAACTACAGTCCTTTTAAAATGTAGTCACAATAAAACATATGCCTATGCTTATACATACATCCTCCTAGAGAAGGATCTCAAACAAAACTCAGAAATCATGACAGATGATCTAAGATCTTTGGCTTTTATATGCATTAAAGAATTACATATAATAGAGCATTTATAACCATGAAACATAAACACATAAAATGAAGAACAAAGAGATGATTACACGCATGAGACCAAGACACCATAAATTTATTATGGAGTTTGTCAAATATGGAATATGTCTTTAGGTCCTGCTCAATAGTGGGGAGGCCTTCATTCATTAAGTGGCGAGAAGAAGAAGAAGTACAAGAAAAATTGCATAAAGCACGCTTATACCTCTGATCTGGAAAATTCCCAAAAAATGGAGAGCTTTGATGCTGAAACAGACATCATAGTTGTGTTCATATTGTCGAGAGGTGTAGAATCGACATAAAATTTGTCTCAAATGGACGTTGGCAAGCTCTGTGCCCCAGGGAATCTTTTTTATGACCCTCAATATTCCCTAGGCATGGTTCTACCCCCTGGCCTACTCGTGGTTTCGCCCCGCTCCTCCTGCTATGCCTGGGTGCACTGGAAAAATGAATGCTTTTATATGATTTTTGGGTGGATTTTCCCACATGGGTTCGTTTGGCCTAGTGGTAATTATAGTGATTAGTAGAGGAGAGGTCAGGGTGTTACACAGTAATTTGTCACTGTCCCTGCAATTCCTATTTCGCCCATTGGAGGGTATTTTCTGTGACCAATAAGTAGTGTCATTCCTTGAAAATACCATCATTGCATCCCTTTCCATGAGGACAACAATCCTTCTGTTGACCATTTCCTAAGCAGACCACTAAAAACATATGTTTTTTCCTTGGCGCTGGTAGCCCGTTATGCCCTCGCGCCAATGAGGAAAATTAACACAGAGCCCGTTCCAGTTGGCGCTCTGTCCCAGTTAAGCACCCACGCCAATCTTCTTATGGATTTTAAAAAAAAAAAAGAGGTGAAGTTTCGATTACAACAACTTCGTAGATGAGCCATAGGGAGTGGTTTCGACTGAATAACCACGGCCTTCCTCCATTGGCCTCCTTTTTCCACCTTATGGGGAAACCTCCCAAGGGATAAGGCATCCCTTCCACTATTGTAGGGATCCCAACCTCCTCCTCTCCTCTATAAATATAGCCATCTTCCATTGATGTGTTGGTTGAACATGTTGGGGTTGAACATGCTAGACCCGAATGGTTGAAGGTTTTAACATGTTCTAGCTGAACTTGTTGGAAGGAAACTATATCCAAACAACCTTTGAGAGCCAAGCCGAAGAGAGAGAGCTTTTTCCAGATTCTCGACAGGCTTTGTTGAGACGTGCTCCGTTGTCAACCCCGCCGAAGGAAGATCAAGCGTTAGAGATTTGGGTTGTAATATTTCCTTTGTTATTTTAATGATAAGCGACTTTGATTATGGTTCCATTCATGTGTTTATTTCTTTATGCAATGAATTATATCCTCTCTGACTGATGTATGGTTACATGCTTTAGATTTTACATTTTATGTCATTGCTTCCTTACATGTGTGCAAGTGTTCGGACGTGTCGAGCGGAAGGATCATGATCTGCCAAGCGAGTGATGGGAAGTGTCATCCTTTCTTCAACGACCACTGCGTAGGATTTGAGGTAGGCAATTCGTTATGATTTTTGTCGTTTTGTAACTAGGAACCTACGTCACTGTGTGACTTGATTTTTGCTAGACCCGATCTGGGCTTGTTGAGGAGGTAAATCCCCTCTGCGGACAGAGGCGATCCCTACTAGCCCAGCACGGGTCTAGCAACAATCATCAAATGCTACAGCACAAGTTCCTAATTGCGAATAAACAGACCAACGATGGAGGCCTACCTGGAGTCCAATGCTATGATTCGTAGAAGAGACAACGTTCCCGTTCCTCAGCCTCGGCAGATCACAATCCCCACGATCTCCGTGAATGGACACCTGCACATGCAAGAAACAACACGAATACAAGCATAAAATCCAGAATACGCAACTATATATCAGTCAGAAAGGATATAACTCATCATCATCATAAGCGAAAAATAGAGTGGAACCATAACTAGTAGTCATTCATTAATAAGCAATCGAAAGAGAGTACAACCAATGTTCTGACGCTGAGGTCTCCTTCGGAGGGGTCTCTAGTTGTGTACGTCTCGCGAAGCCTGCCAGGGTTGGCACAAGCCTCTCTTAGAGTCTCTCGACGATAGTCTCCTTGCTTGAGTCGGCCTTAAGGGAAAAATGAGGGCTCTTGCAACATGAAGGCTCTTGGGAATTTGGAGATTCAAAGATTAGGCACTTCAAGACTAGCTTGCAATGGCAATGGGCAAGCTTTTATAGAAGGAGGAAGGGGAGTAGGGATCCCTATAATCGTGGGATTGGCCCTATCTTCAAGGAAGCTTCCATGAGAGGTGGCAAACCACTTCCCTTCCATGGAACTCCCGGAGCCAAACCTCCCAACTCAAGATAGATAGCAGTTTCTGAGTTTGTGGAAACAAAACTTCCGCCTTTCTTATTTAAAAAACACTCCTTAAATTGGCTGGCGCGACTGCGACTCTGGGACAGAGCACCAGTTGGCGCGGCCTCTTTGTAGGATTTTCCTCATTGGCACGAGTGATGAACTGGATGCCCGCGCCAATGCAAAAATGGATGTTTTTATGGTTTCTTGCAAGGAGATGTATTTAGGGCAATTGAAGCTCAAGTTTAGAGGAATGCAATGATAATGGTTTCAAGGCATGACATTGCTCACAGGTCACATAATGGGCCCTCCAATGTGCGTGATGGGGAATGGTAGGGATGGTGACAAATTACTATGTAGCAGATGCCCCCTAAAGCATGAGGCCCGAGAAAGAGAGAGGGGTGAAATGCTTTACGAGAACGTGTCCAACTGAAGCTCCACCGTCAGAAAAGCTACGTGGAGAAATAAAAATGATATCTCAAGTACATGATGTATATGTGGTATGGACGCAGCCATCCAAAATAGAGTATAAAATAATCCAGATCCAAGGTATGGTCGTAGCCATCCAGTGAGGATCGATAAATATACTCAGGTATGGTCGCAGCCATCCAGTGAATAAGTCATGTAAATAATCATAATAATCCACAATATCGCAACCTGGATTACAACAGACACAATCCAGGGTCTTGCACTCCATCTCAACCCAAACAAAGTACAAGTTCAAGCATGTGAATATGTAAGCTGAATTCGAACATGCAAGAACATCCTCTGATTACCAGCCAATAATGAGAGTTGTTAACAGACGCGAGAGGAACCACCAATAATGACGATGGCCCTCAAGGTACTACAGGTACAATCTACGGCATGTGAATCAATGAGCTGGCATCGAACACCCATAGAATCACTCGTTCGGAGGCCAATGATGAGAACCTCACGTCAAATGCGACGAACCTGCCATTGAGGCATGCAGGCTCCAAGGTACCATAAGGGAGTCTCTAGATCAGCTTCCTGGATAATGAGCTGAAGTCGACAGGAAGTGACCTTGATCGAAGGTGGGCCATAATGTTTCCCACATCATTGACATGAGACAGAGGAACATGATGTTTTGTTGTGAATCAGGATCATATGAGAATCAAAGGAAGGTTGATATTTGCAGAGGTCAACTTCTCTTGAACATATAACGGCACAAATAGTGGTTTTGGCAGTATTTGACATCAACGGATCAGTGGTCATGGTGACGAGGCAATGAGCAGAGGAGAGGTCAAAAAGGATCACCCAAACCGACGGAAGCAAGTGAAAAAATGAGATGAGATGTCCCCAACCCGACACGGATGCAAACAAGTGCCATGTTCAAGAGCAACATACTGCCGACACGACAATGATGATGGTCCCATTTTCCCCCACCATTTCTGGCGAGTACCCCAATTATTTTTGATAACAAGCTTGAAGGGGATAGCATATGCTTGTAATATAAATCCGCCCTTCGGGCGAATCCATCCTAGTACATTTAATGAGCCCTAGGAAGGAGGAACTCGATGAACGTCATTTCGACTGAGCCCAATGTCATCAGGGTTTAACGAGTCTGACAAAGGAAGAACTCGGCGTCTTTTCATGTTTAGAGAGTTTGAAAAGACAGCAGAAAAGTAAACTCCAAAGGTCCCTTTTCGTAAATAGTTCCTCAGATCCGAAAAGGTAGAAAAAAATATCCGAGAAAACCTCCTAGTCGCGATAGGCTAGGGTATTCCTTTTCGTAATCAATCTATCCCAGCCCGAAAAAGGGGTAAACGTATACTGGGTAGATGTCGATTCATGTTCATTTTAACGAGATCGAAACGACAAGGGCCTCAAAAATCTTTTCATGTTTAGAGAGTCAGAAAAGAGCTGAAAGATGACTCCAAAGTGACTTTTTTGTGTATTTACCGAGTCCGAAAAAGTATAAAATACAGTTTTCACTGTTAAAGTCGCGGAAAAACCTGTTGCTGCACATACCAAGCAAGCGTAAAACCCATTTTCGACATAATATATTAAAATATTTGGGAAAAATAACTTTTTAAAACCTATTCTGTGTCGAAAAAGTTATAAATATGCCAAAATGGTAAAAACAAAATTACATTTACTATTTACCTTGGTGAAAAGCAGTAGTGGTCCATTTGGTGTGCAAACTTCTGACAGTGATTGCGACAGATCTGGTTTACCATTCAGATTTTTGTCTGTTACAGGTGAGAGGCGCTTCCCTGTACTTCATTTCAATCCACTTTTTAATAGTTTTCCCTCATATATCAGACTTTTGTGGCCACTCTTTAAATGTTTAGGGCTGCGCTCATTGGCGCGGGTATTGGGCACGGACCCGTGCCAATGGGCTTTTATATGTAAAGGCCTCGCGCCACCTGGCGCAACTGTTCACAAAACAGTCGCGCCAGCGGCTGAACCCAAATTTTCGCCTAAAAATTCGAGATTTTAACCAATTTGAATGAATTTTGAAGCCTAACAGAGATCTAATTAAGGGTTTGTGACCATGTGGATGGACGAAATCAAGCAAAATGGTGATTGAGTGGAAAGAAAGAGAGCATGGAGAAGAGGATGAACAGGCCATGGAAAATGAGGCTTGCATGAATGCCCTCAGAAACTGTGGGCTAAAGAAGTTCTTCCTAACACCCTGCTTACGAGCTCAACCTGAGCTCCTCCAGTATCTGATCAATATTTGGGATGAACAGGAACAAGTGTTCAAGTTACGAGACCAGGTGTTGGAGCTGGAGGTTTCTGATGTGTACTTTATAACCGGACTGTCTCGCAGAGGTCCGGCGCCCATCTTGACTGGGAGCAGACCATCCGGCGAGAAGATGGAAGAAGTGATGGCACGAGTGTGCCCAAGGGCACAAATGGGATCAGGGAGTAAAAAGGTGGATATCCATACCATCCCCGATCTGGCCCTGAGGATAGTTCTACATACCATCATGCGGGCTGCAGGGTCACAGGCACCGCACGAGGCCACAAAGGCCCAACTCCTGCTAGCCTCAGAGTGCATGACTCCACTTTTGTTTGACTGGGCTACAATAGTAACAATAAACATGAAGAGACAGCTCACGAAATGCAAGCAAGAAAAACTGAAATAGTTCGGCTACGGTTCCATCCTGGTATCGTTTATTCTGGAACGATTACCAATCTTCCAAGGCCAAGGGACCATCGTAGCTGAGTCGATTCCACGAGAGCCAAGAATGGCTCGCTGGGCAGCACTAATGCCCAGAGCTGGAGGAGGCCAACAGATGTCGTGGAGGCCGGAGTTTTTTGGGTGGTTGCGGCACCAGTTGATCGTAGTCGAGTACTGGCCATATGCTGGAACCGATTTCACTGGAGACCCAGATATCCCACTGCCCGAAGGAGATGACTGGGACGAGGAGTTGGGTATGACCTCATCTCTTTTGATTTTTATGTTTTATGATTTCTTTTGTTAATACACATTCGTCTTAACACATTTTATATGTATGCAGACGTGGGCCCCGAGAGACCAGCCGGTATGTCTCCAATCACATGGAGGACTCTTCTTGTCCTTGATACTTAGGCAGAGGGTACAGGATGGGAGGAGTTGATCTAGAATCTTGAAGGTATTTCCCAAGGGATCCCGGACTATGCTCGGCTGGCGGATGTACCGATGGCGTACCAACAACATACGGTGGGAGTACCTAGTCGAATCCACCGACTGCTGAGACGCTTAGTGCGTGCAGTTACATGTTATCATGAGCACCATGTGGATTAGACTCTTAGGGCTTTTACCACACATATTTTTTGAGAGACATATCGTCTCCGGATGTATTTAAGACGATTATGTATATTTTTTACTTTATGTGACACATGCTATGTAAACACTTCGATATCTATATATATATGCATATCTATTTCTGGATGGATCTTTCTTTACATGTGATGATGATTCACAAATTGCGCAAATGTATGTCTAACACCAAATTAGCTACTGCATCATATGTTGATATGTAATGTAGTCAAAATTCCTTTCCAGTAATCGAATATGTAGATATAGACATAAAATGGACGGGTTTCTTACCGAATAGTGTCTGTTCAGCTGTAACACTAGAAGTTGCAAATCTAGATACACAAGCAATTCACGGATACCAAGGTTTACTGCCTCGGTTAATAATTCTAACACAACACTATATTCCGCGATGTTGTTCGTAGTACATCCTAGACACACACCTTGCAGGTTGACCAACTCACCAGTAGGATCATAGATTACCCAGGCTGCTGAAGATAGATTCCTGGTACTGCGGGAGGCACCATCCGCGAAACCAACAAATGGATGAATGGACATCTGCACAACCAGGAAGACCCGATCAGCAGAAAGATGTTTAAAAGACACACCACACCATACATGCACACAAATGAAAAACGCACACCTATGTACACACACCACACCAAGAAATCACTTCAGGCATAGTACTTTTTGAGGTACAGCGCATTTCTAGGCTGCGCCAGCGGAACTCCTTCATAATCTATAAGCTCATAAGCCCCGTTTTTCAAAACGCATTTTACTATATAGGGCCCATGCCACATAGGCTGGAACTTACCGGCTCCAAGCTTGTCATGTGCTTGATCATACAGGAGGATGAGGTCTCCTTCGATAAAGGAACGGGGGGAAACAGATTGATCAAAATGAGTTTTGACCCTCTTCTTTTGTGCTTCAATAACCAAAGCAGCCAGACGACGGGTTTCATCTAATTGTTCCAGATACAGAAGACGTTCTTCCTCAGCAGAAGTATCAGGTAGAAGTTCCACAGCTAATTTCAAAGAAGGAATCTCGCATTCAACCGGAAGAGTTGCTTCTAATTCATACACCAATTACAAACACAAACTCATTGCACTCTTTTGCAGATGTCTTGCGTATGCCCAGTATATTTAGAACAGCTAGACATTTCGCTAAATGATTTATATCATTAACTGTCATTAGAAGCATAGTGACCGTAACCTTGTTCACCGCTTCAACCTGACCATTCGCTTGAGGGTAGTATGGTGTTGAGCTGTCGTGACGCAAGCCCAACGTTGAAGTCAGCTCCATCATCATGTAATCACGGAAATGAGTACCATGATCAGTGACGATGGCTTGAGGAACCCCGAACCGTGCAATAACGTGGTTGAAAATAAATGAAGCAGTCGTTTTTCCGTCAGCAGCTAGTGTAGGCATCGCCTCGGCCCACTTAGTGAAGTAGTCGACGGCAACAATGATATACGCATGCCCCCCGGCTGAGTGAGGGTTACACGTCATAAAATCCACGCCCCATTTTGTGCAGCCAACAAGAATAACATGATGCAAGGGGAGAGGCGACGCATGCATCTGCGCCGAAACATCTGGCACGATGACATTTACGACCGTAATAATACAAGCCTTTGAATATGGAAGGCCGTAAATAACTCCGCCTACGTAATTTTCCGGCGTAGCATATCCGGACATATGTCCACCACACGCGCGACCGTGGTGGTCATTTAGACCTTTTCGACTCTCCTCCAAGGTTGTGGGCACCGCCGAGCACCGAATCTACTCCAATGCGGTATAAGGTATCTCCTACTATATGTAGGGATGGGATCGATGCCACCCGATTTGCAAGGGGCTTTTATCTAACTCACCGAAATGTCGAGGTCCGAAGATAACATTGCACTATGCTGACAATTGCACGAAGGGTCACGAGTACTGATGAGGAAAAGTGTTTCGTCCGCTATATGATCTTCAGAGTGTGAGGGAGCGGAGTCTGTAGGGAGAGAGCATATAAGATCCGTGAAAACTAGTGATTTAGTTGACTTAGCGGTAGTGAACTCTAAGTCAAACTCCTACAGGATAACAATCCATTTGGATTACTTGCCCCCCAGTAATTGTCTAGAGAGAATATATGTCATGGGGTTACAGTCTGAAACCATGGTAATCGTGTGTAAAAGGATGTAATGGCGAAAGTGCTACACAGCGTGTACTGCGGCTAACGCCAACTTCTCGACATGAGCATAACGTGTTTCTGGATCGAGAAGGTTCCGTGACAGATAATAAACAACATGTTCATTACCGTCATCGTCATCCTGCACCAAAACCATGGCTATGGTGCTAAATGCGGCGGCGAGATATAAAGTGAAGTCGCAGTGGTAGTCCGGAGGACGAAGCAACGGAGCATTGACAAGAAACGTCTTCAGCTTCTCAAAGGATTGCTAAGCAATTTCGTCCCAATGGAAGGGAACGTTCTGCTTTAATAGACGAGTGAATCCTTTGGCCACCTCGGCATAATTCAGGATAAAGCGTCGAAGAAAGTTCGCTTTTCCCTGCAGACTCTGCAGCTGATATAATGAAGAGGGTGATGGGAGATTGATGATGGACTCAACCTTTAAAGGGTCAAGGCGAATCCTGTCTTTCAAGACTATGAATCCCAAAAGACGGCCAGAATCCACGCCGAAGATGCACTTATGAGGATTGAGCCTAATGTTGTAGCGCCTGCAACGAAGAAAGATCTGTCGGAGATGTTCAGGATGGTCCTCTCGCTTAGCTAAATGAGCTGGCAAGTCATCTAGATAAGGCTAAATGATATGGCGAATGTCGTGAAAATCATAAGACATCGCACGCTGAAAAGTGGCTCCAACGTTCTTTAAGCCGAACGAGAGTTTTTTATACGCGAAAGTGCCCCACAGACAGATGAATGTGGTCTTGTGTTGATCCTCAGGTGCAATATTGATCTGATTATATCCTGAGAAACCGTCCATCAAGGAATAGATCTCACTTCCAGCACATTCGTGGATGATCTGGTCTATGAACGGAGTGGGATAATTATCCTTTGGACAGGCGCGATTGATGTCACGATAATCAACACAGACTCTAATCGTACCCTGCTTTTTATCGACATGGACAATGTTAGACACCCATTCTGTGAGGGGGATAGGATAAATAAAACCCGCGTTCAGGAGTTTTTCAACTTCTGCCTTAATTGCAGCGGCTTTCCAAGGATGCATGGGGCGTAAGCGTTGGCACACGGGCTTCGCACCAGGAGAGGTTGGAATCTCATGCACTACGATACTGGGATCAATCCCCGGCATTGCCTCGTAGGACCAGGTGAACACATCTCTGAATTATTTAAAAAGATCAGTATAGACTTGAATCTCATCGGGAGAACAAGTCACTCCCACGTGAATATTCTCAATGATCCCCGGTCTAACGGAGATGTTGATCGGGATGGTTTGAGTGATGTTTCCCAGGTTACCTTCCGAAAAAACCTCATGCGTCAAAATACGCGTTTGAAGAGGAGGGGTAGGAACCTGAGAAGCATAACACTCCAGACAGTTAGTCATTGCCCCCAATCTAGGCATAAAGGAGGAGAGATGATGTCCATCGCCCCAAAGCAGCTCCTCAAGAGACATAGTTTCAATGATGGCTTCATCGGAAGGAAAAGTCTCTTTGAGAGGATCCGAGAATCCCGCCCGACCGCTCGGGGATTGAGAGTAGACGATGAGAGCCATGCTGCAAGGAGCGTCGAGGAGGCGGAGGATCGATAAGTACAACACTTCGACACAGTAGCTGATCTCTACCGGAGTTAAGGGCATTGATTCTCCAAACTCAAACACCTGCTCAGGCGTAGGAATAAGCCAGGAGTCATTAGACATGGACATCATGTTGACTTGAGCGGTGTGCGATGGTGGTACGAGAAAAATACCCATGAGGACCGGGTCTTTGAAGAGACCAGGTCCCACACTGTTGAGGGGATTCGGAATCTGATCCACGTATGGCACGTTGTTCTTAGAGGTAGAGGTGAAAAATGACAACTGATCCACCCGTGACAATTTTTCCCTCGTGAGGGAACTTAAGGAATCTAAAGACGGTGGATAGCACGCAGAGCATGGCATGGGTCCAGCTGTGGCCAAGAAGTATATTTTAGTTGAGTTTGGCGTCAACCACTTCTACTTCCACGTTGACAGTCTTCCCCTGTATTGTGATCGCTAGACTCTCGAGAACACCTAGGGGTTTGGATTCCCGACCATGAAATTTCTCAAGGGCATTGGGAGATGACGAAAGGGCTGGAGAGCCGATGGCCTTCCAGCAAGCGGAGGACATAACGAAGGTAGAGGCACCTTCATCCACGATGGCCCTATGAATGTTAAGACCGTTAATCCCGACTTGAATAACAAGATCGATTTGATGTGGAAGTCAGGGAGTGAAATTCTCTGAATCGAAGGTGAGAAGACTCGAGTTGGTGGGATCAATGTCACCGATCGCAGACAGTAAAGCCTTCCGTTGCGAAGGAAAATTTTGAAGAACTTCTAGTGCAGACATAGCAGAGGGTGCCTGTGCCAAATCCTCAACAATTTTGTAATGTTGAGCGGCACGAGCATTTGGATTATAAGAAGATCTTCAAAGGACACCTTTATAAGGTGGCTTCACAATGGGTTCGGGAGTAGGCTTCTCGATTTCCAACAAACCCAGACAGTAGGAGGCGCGCTCCATCCGCAACGAATCTTCTCGTGCCTACCGCACATTCGTTGTAATCCTTCGAACGCGTAGCGACGGAGATAGGTGCAACACTTTTCATCATAAAAACTTGGGACCCAAATGGTGCAGATGGTGACGGTTGTTCAACCATCTGGGTCTGTTGAGATGGGAATGGCTCTTTTAGAACTGTCGGAGTCCCTTTTGAGCCCTTGAGAAGTTGACTAACCTTGAATCGTCGTGGAAAATCATTAGTATAATGGTCTCCTTCACAAATGAGGTAGGGGTACTTCGGTTTATGTTGAGAACCATCCTCAGTACCAGATTTGGATTCTGGCCTCGGGGCGTCGGATTTGGATTTACCTTTGCCCTTCTTTTTCCCTTTGGAGGCTTTCTCCGTAGGATTGGCCTGAACGGCGTTCACCTTCGCAGTTTTTATAGAATCGGACGGGGCGGGATTAGCAGGAGCATTGTTGGAAGAATTAGACTTCTACTTCCCATTCGAATATTTCTTCAAATTCTGAGACACAGAACCAATGACACCATCAACTGCAGGGGTAGGTGGAGCCTTAGAGGTTCCAAACCGTGGAGCATCAGGCAAGATATCATAAAGCGTGCCGGACTGAGAATATACAAGATCCAGATATTGGGCATGCGCAATGGCTTGTTCCTCTGTCACACATGCTCCCATCGCAATATCTTGAGTGATTTTATTCACGAAGGAGGTGGTGAACCAGTGAGTTAGTATCTGATCAGGTATATGAAACTCGACGGTCACGATGGCAATCAATTGGCGGAATGTACCGAGATGTGAGCGGCTTTATCCGCTTTCCGAGAAGTCGAGGTGTGTCCCGCCTACATCTAACCGGTAACCGAAAGTGCGTGAGGAAAGCCATGGCTAAAGAATTGAAATCTTGGAAAATGCCATGGGATAACTCTATGTACCACTTAGAAGCAGCTCCGGTTAAAGTACGCTGGAAGAGGCGCAGACGAATCGAATCGTCGACCCAAGAGTTAGACGAACACCAAAGATGATATGTCATCACATGCGCTTGGGGGTCCTCTCCAGCTTTTCCCTCAAACTTGGGGCAATCACCTGGTATCTTGGTGGGAACCGGAGGCCAATACAGATTATGTAAAATTGGATCATTGGTCAATTTTGAAACATCCGGCAGCTCCAAGGTAGCCAGGAACGGCAATGCATACTAACGACGTCGGTGTCCGGATGAGGTCCCGTACCCATACTCCAACAATGGTTGTGAATATAAACCTTGCCCCCATGGTTCCCGTCCCGCAGGATTCCAACCTAGGGGGCATAGGCCGTATAACCGATCGATTTGGATGTCAGTAACGCAGTGTGGGGGCTCGGGAGCAACCGCAGTATGACCTCGATTACAGTCGGCCCTGTAAGAAACATTTGGATTTGGATGCCGAGGCAGAGGGGTAAAACTCGTGGAGGAGTGACGAGCATCGAGAGCCTCTCGGGCGCACCCTTTTTTCATTGAGATTGACCACGAGGATAATAACCGCCCTAAGGATGAGTCGGCTGCTGAAAAGTGGAACCCTGCGGAGCCTGATAATTAGGGCGCAGCTGTTGATTCGGCTGCGGCATCGAATGAATCGGTTGCTGGGTAGGGTTAATGGAATGAGCAGGCTGCCCTGAGTGAACAGGTTGACCCAACTGAGAGGGTTGCCCTGAATGAACAGGCTGACCCGGATAGATAGGCTGCGCCGGTTGCATAGGCTGACCTGGCTGTGAAGGAGCCCCAGGTTGTACTGGATGGGCCGGTTGGCCTGGAGGCGGAACACCAGGTTGTGCCGGATGGGCCGGTTGGCCTGGTGGAGGAACAGGGCCAGGTGGTTGCTGGAAACCGGTTTGACCTGGAGCAGAACCATAGGATGGTCCCGGTTGATATGCAACGTTAGAAACAACAGGATACTGCGGTTGCATTGGTGGAGAAGGCTGGATTTTCCCCCCAGGACCATAGACCGGTCCTGGCCGGGTACCCCGGCCCGGAAATGAGCAAAGCGACCCTGGGTGGCTTCATGGCCGTCCCCGTTGCACCGGGAGCGATGGCCCCCGTCGGCCCACAGATACTGGGATGGGCTGCCCCCGTGGGTCATAAGGATGGCCAAAGCGTCCAAGGTTGGCCTTGAAAGGTTGTCTGCGGTTATAAGCCTATTTATAAGGTAACCCTGAGCATGGAGATAAGCCTCAGAGCGGCAGACGAAATGTTCCGTGCTCGGCCATAATCGACCGGGTACAAGGTACCATCCGTGCATAGTGCGAAAAACAAGAACAATGGGATTCGGGGAGGATGGTCCCAAAACTCGTGGTTCATTGCCGTACGTAATAACCAATACTCCTCCTCGTGAGAGGTTCTCCGATATAGTTAGCTTGCTGGAGTGATATCTTCAAGAGTTGGTATAGCCCCGGTAAACACGATGCTTCTGAGACAACAGGAGAAGAGGCGGCCACACAGACAGTGGGTCGGACGGGAACAGAAGTGACGGGCGTCTGAGGAGACACCCCGGGTGTAGTAGCAGCTGGCCTCGAAGCAGGAGATGATATTCCCATAGAGGCTGCAGCGGAAATTATCTGACCCAGAGATCTGTATCCCTGTGGTAAAGAAGGACTGGCTGTTGACATGTTAGCCAGCTCAAAGTTGTCTCCCTGAAACAATCTTCACAGGAAGAGCTGATAGTCTTCACCAGATGTTGGGATTTCCTCACCAGAATCACTCATGGTTGATCATGCCATTAAATCTCGCAAGAGACGGCGAGGACTAGGAGGAAATACAACAGCAACAAAAGGCAAACCCGATGTAAGAGAAAGGAAATCAGCTCCTAATCTCACCTTGCATACGTGGTCCGAAAGCCAATCGAACTCTAATCAACCAAAGGCTTTGTAAAGAACGGCCCCCGTCGTGGAAACTCGGAAACAATAGGCTGCTGCGGTTCAGCAGAGGATTGGGAAACCTTTGATGAATCGTCCGTGTAAGGACTACCAGTAGACGAAACCGAAGGTTCCGCCACTGTGGCAAACGACAAGAAAGAAAAAAAAACAAACACACACACGGGTTGAAAAAGAGTCAAGACACACAATCAAACGGTCAACAAGCAAAATCTAAGAGGGCGTGTAATCGTGGGTGATTAATTTTTACCAAATTGAAAAATAATAAACTTTACCATTTCATGTTTTAAGAGTCGAGAAACGATAAAAAATATGACTCTATCTCTTTCAGATTTGACACAAGCGTGAAAGGACAAGCGATTGGCGATCTTTTCAAATTTAGGGAGTCATAAATGACCAAATGACTGCTCGGGAATACTAGGCAAAAAGGGTGTACCAAATAATCGTGAACTGCAATATACACCTTGGTTTTAATAATGAAAGAGAAATCAACCAAGGAATTTCCGTACGTGAAGGAAATCTCCCCGAATGCTGTGTCCGATGTATCACAGGTATAGGGTGGCAGACTCGGCTTCCTATGGATAAAGGATTGAAACCTAGAGGGGTCTCCCTTTATATACGTGACGGTACGGGTAGCACAAGTCCATACTAGCGCTGTCTAAAGCCAGAAGGCGAACGACAGCTACTAGGTTTAAAGACGCTGGAACACGTCTCTAGCCTAGACCTCTAAATGTGTTTTGTTAGATTTCAATGCTGCCTTAGTGTAAATTGAGTATATTTTAAGGTTGATCTTCAATTACGTTTCAGTTTTCAGGCCCTAACGAATGTGTGGTCTCAAAAATTCCTAAATGCAAAGCTACATGCCACAATACATCATTTCGTTCGATGAAAACTAGCTACAGAGGAGTTGAGAGCTTTGACACAAAAAAAATGATCGGAAGAAAATCAATGATATCTCTAATGCAACTAATGAAATCAAAACTTTTCATTCAAATTCACTAATTACTAGTAAAATCGAAAAGATTTCAATTTGCACTAATCAACCAAAGGAAAAGATATTTTTTTTTTTTAATTTTCAATGTTTGATAGCTAGATGCACTAAACAAACCGAAAACAAATGGAACAACTTGAGAAACGATATTAAGAGAGCAAAACAAACAAATTTCACTCAATGACACCAAAAATCAGATCTCAAATCGACCAGAGTCTCTCAAAACCGAGACAAAGTCCCAAAGGTTCCAATGGACCGTGTGATCTAGGTCCAAAGCAAGACCAAACGAAATTTGAGTGCAGAGAAGAACAATCACCCAAAAATCGCAATAAAACAGTGAACTACTACTAAGAGAATGTGGAGGAACAATCAGAGGATTGAATGGACTAACAAAACACCAAAACTCCTATGGAGGGCTCGATGCACAAAGCCACTAGATGCCCTAGGGCTTAAAACGTGAAATCGATGGAGAAAAGCAAACAACCAAAGGATGAAGGCAAACTCCCAGTCAAACAGGACTCCAACACACTCAGGTAGCTGAAAAACCAAAAATAAAAACACTGACCAGGCCCAGAGAGCTCAAAAATGAGAAAACCCTAATGCCTCACAGGAGTGGCGCGATTGTGAGGTTGAAACTGGCACCAGAAAGCAATTGGCGCGGGCAATACAAAAGCAACATGCGCTAATTGGCGTGACTTACGAGCTAAAAAGTGCGCCAGTCGAGTTCCTCAGTCAAAAATAAAAAAGAACTACTCCAGAAGTAGATCAATGATATCCAAGCAAACCAAGAAGCAAAGAACATCAAGAGAACCCAGCCCAGAAGGCTAATCAAGCAAGGAAAACCGCGAAACAATCAAAAAGAGACAATCAAAAATGTGACAACGAAAACGAGACAATTAAAACTAGACGATCCCCGCTGGAGTTGCCAAATTGTTGAGGAGGTAAACTTTCCAGGAGCCGCAGGCAATCCCTACTAGCCCAGCACGGGTCTAGCAACAATCATCAAATGCTACAGTGCAAGTTCCTAATTGCGAATAAACAGACCAACGATGGAGGCCTACCTGGAGTCCAATGCTATGATTCGTAGAAGAGATAGTGTTCCCATTCCTCAGCTTCGGCAGATCACGATCCCCACGATCTCCTTGAATGGACACCTGCACATGCAAGAAACAATACGAATACAAGCATAAAATCCAAAATACGCAACTATATATCAATCAGAAAGGATATAACTCATCATTATCATAAGTGAAAAATAGAGTGGAACCATAACCAGTAGTCATTCATTAATAAGCAATCGAAAGAGAGTACAACCAATGTTTTGACGTTGAGGTCTCCTTCGGAGGGGTCTCCAGTCGTAGACGTCTCGCAAAGCCTGCCAGGGATGGGACAAGCCTCTCTTAGAGTCTCTCGATGATAGTCTCCTTGCTCGAGTTTGGCCTTAAGGGAAGAATGAGGGCTCTTGCAGCATGAAGGCTCTTGGGAATTTGAGAACTTGGAGATTCAAGGCTTAGGGCACTTTCAAGACTAGCTTGTACATGAAATGGCAAGCTTTTATAGAAGGAGGAAGGGGAGTTGGGATCCCTATAATCATGGGATTGGCCCTATCTTCAAGGAAGCTTCCATGAGAGGTGGCAAACCACTTCCCTTCCATGGAACTCCCGGAGCCAAACCTCCCAACTCAAGATAGATAGCAGTTTCTAAGTTTGTTGAAACAAAACTTCCACCTTTCTTATTTAAAAAACACTCCTTAAATTGGCTGGCGCGACTGCGACTCTGGGACAGAGCACCAGTGGGCGCGGCCTCTTTGTAGGATTTTCCTCATTGGCACTAGTGATGAACTGGATGCCCACGCCAATGCAAAAATGGATGTTCTTATGGTTTTTTGCAAGGAGATGTCTTTAGGGCAATTGAAGCTCATGTTTAGAGGAATACAATGATAATGGTTTCAAGGCATGACATTGCTCACAGGTCACATAATGGGCCCTCCAATGTGTGGGACGGGGAAAGGTATGGACGGTGACAAATTACTGTGTAACAGGGCTAGTAGGGATCACCTCTATCTGTAGAGGGGATTTACCTCCTCAACACAGGGGATCAAATCTCGTCTCGCCAAAATTGGGCACATCAATTTATTTTGGCATTAATATTAGGTGGGTCGATGGGCGGGTTTTCTCCACGCATCCCGACCCAAACCGTACCCCTTACATCCGCCCCTAACATAATTGTTTCATTAATGCGCATTTTTGGTGTTATGGTTTGGAATGGGGGCACCCCTGTGGGTGGCTAGCCCACGTGGTCTGGGTAGATTCGAGCCTTTCCAGCCCCAGTCAAAATTCTCTCGAAATGGAGTTTGGTAGTTTATGAATGTGGTGGGTGGGGTCTACTCCATGAACCTTGAGCTAACCCTTTGGAACCATAATAGATATATGGGCATTGGTTTATATGTAGGTGGTGGTTACACTGTATTCAGATGTTTCGAGGGTGGCGGGGTTGACAGCTTGCCCCCCAACAAATATCAATAATGAAATGTGACATGGGTCCGACGGGGGTGGCAGACATCATGGCTCATTACTCCTTTTTTAATATATATATATTTTTTTTACAAAAATAATAGTCATTTTTCATTTTAATGAAAATAAGGGTCATTGGGAAAATTAACGAGGCCACAATTTCACCCATTTTCGGGAGCTGGGTTCCTTACCGGTTTATGGTGAATTTGTGGGACACTTAAGCCTAGCCCACTGCCCAACTTTGACCAAACCTTTGACTCGCTCTAGCTTCTCTATACCAGCTCGGATTGGAGATCTGTTCGCACCATTGGAATCAGGGAGACGCGAAATTCAGCTTGAACCTGGTTCTAGATCAATCTGACCACCTTGAATTTTGAGTAATTTTAAACCACTTTTCCTCTGAGATCCTCCTGGATCAATCCTCCCCACCGAGGAGCTTTTGGACCACCAAAAAAATTAACACGTCCAACATAATGCTTGTGTCTTCACCAAACCATACTTTCAATCACCTGCACACAAATCTAGTACATCTTTTGCAAACCACCCATGAATAAAAAAACCTCTCAGTTGCCAAGAGTTTATAGCACACATTCATTGGTCAAGGATTACATAATAAAAAACCAATACTTTATGTACTCAAAAGGAAAAAAATATCATCATTTCATTTTGAAGCAATGGAAGACACATCATTACTTTTACATTTATTCACAACGTATGATTTACAAACGATGGTAATAACTAGATACTACCTCTAAAAAAAACATGTTTTACTTAATAAAGAAAATGTTTCACCTCCTTGTCGTGGATTTTCTTATGGAATGTTTTCGATGGATGGATTATTCATGGGTGATTTTTTGGCCTGAAGCATTTGACATGCATATTTCTGGTGTTCATCATTGTGGCAATGAACTTTCCTCTTCTAGGATTTCCGGATTTTGTTGGAATGCTTCCTCCTAATGTGCCTCTCATAAGTGCTCATGGATCCCTCACTGTCGCTAGGATGTGATAAGGTGCTATCATCATCTGTCTTTGGTGGGTCACTGGCTATCTTGGAGCATTCCCCAACTTCCTTCCTGACATGCCCAAGTCATGCATGATGGGGTAATTATTCTACTTTGATAAGGTTTATGATTCCTTGGTCATTAATGTGGAGGCCCTTTCCCTGACACCCCATATTCTTCAACGGTTTGGATTTGATATCTGTATTATGTTTTTTAAAAGCAGTGAAATTTTCATTATGAAAAGTATGTGAAATCGAAGAAACACTTTTTACCTCAAGGGGGTTATGCTGCAACTTCTCCAAGGCCTCGTCTTTAGCTCGCAACTGGTGTAGCAACCTTTGTTTCTCCTTTTCTGCTTCATGTAGGAGTCTCCTTAGCTTAATATTCTCTGCTTAAATGCTTTGATTGATCTCCTCATGTTCCTGGAGCCATGCTGCATTGGGCGACATTTTCATCTTTGGTACATTATGTGTTGAAATTTTTGTTTCATTTCTCGAATTTGAACCCAGATTGATGGGTCCATCTACTGCAATTCCAAGAGCTGCAATCCTCCTTTCATCACCCGAATCTGATCCCAAGTCAATTGGTCTACCTCATGCAACTCTTGAAGCTATGACCTTCTCAACATACTCTGTTCAAACTTTTGATCTTGTTGCATGGTGGTAGATCTCTTCTGCCTCTCCTTCTTGTCATCCCTCTTAGGTCTACGATCAGGGCGTAGTTTCCATCAATTTTCTTTGTCGTGTTCTTCTTTCTCACAATGGGTGCAAGAGGTCTTTCCTTCTCTTCTCTTTGTTGTTGCGGCTCTTTTTGGGTGGTCATTTTGTTCATATGTCTCCTTGTTTTCAAGATGCATGGCCTTCACAACGTCCTCATCGATAGTAGTAGGCTCAAACATTAATAATTAATGTGTTATGTAACCATGTAAAGAACTGATATACTTAGTGACAATATATGGTGAGTCTAACAGAATGTCTAAGTTCAATGCTTGTTTTCTAAATTCTTCAGTGAAGTTTTGCACATTTTGGCCTTTTCCTTACTTTAGGTGTTGTCATTCCATTAATTCTTTTTGCTTATATCCCAATGGGTAAAACTGATTTTTCAGTGCAGAAATAAAATTTGACCATTAGGAGAGAAGGTTACCCAGATTTTTGTTGCCTTGCAATTTTCTCTCCCACCAAACGAGAGTGGTGCCACTCAGTCGAAGGGATGCCAATTGGATATTTTCCTCGTCTTTCTGTATATGTTGGATCCAGCAGTAGAACTCAATCTGTCTAATCCAATTCTTGATATTTTCTGCATTACATTCTCCTGTATACATAGGCAAGTCAAAATTTACATATAGTTTAAGGAAATGTTTCCTAGATGTATGCCTATGATATCTGCGAGAATGATGAGAAGAAGAACAGGAACTATCACTACAAGATGGAGAGGGAGGGGGCTCTTCTCCACCATATCCATAGTTTACTAATCTGTGGTCATCTGCATTTTTCTTCTTGGGCTTGACGATCTTATCATACTCTGCAAACAGTTTGTCTACTTTCTTTACCATGTTGTAGAATGCCTTGTGGTAATTATTCTCTTCTTCCCAATAAGCTTCCTCATCTACCATGTTTCTTCTTTTTCGTGCATGTCTTGCTTTGGGATCAAAAGACTTAAGATTTCCTTTGCCTCTTTTCAACTTGCTTCTGGTTATCATATACTCTTTCAATTCACATCGAAAAATACTTGCTCTAACACCACTTGATCCAATATATTTTTCTTATATATGCATTAAAGAATTACATATAACAGAGCATTTAAAACCATGAAACATAAACACATAAAATGAAGAAAAAAGAGACCATGACACGCATGAGACCAAGACACCAAAAATTTATTACAAAGTTCATACAATTCAGACAATGGGGAGGCCCTTCATTCATTAAGTGGAAAGAAGAAGAAGAATTACAAGAGAAAATACATAAAGCACCCTTATACCTCTGATCTGGAAAATTCTTGAAAATGGAGAGCTCTAATGCTGAAACGAACGTCACCGTCATGTTCCTATCACCGAGAGGTGTAGAATCGACATAAAATTTGTCTCAAATGGACACCGGCAAGTTATGCACCCCAAAGAATATTTTGATGCCCCTCAATATTCCCTGGGCATGGTTTTGCCCCCTACCTTGCTCGTGGTTCTGCTCTTGCTTCTCCTACTCTGCCTAGGCGAACTGGAAAATGAAGCATTTTATATGATTTCTGGGTGGAGTTTCCCACATGGGTTCGTTTGGCTTAGTGGTAATTATAGTAATTAGTAGAGGAGAGGTCAAGGGATCAAATCCCACCTTTCCCAAATTGGGCGCATCGTTTTATTTTGGAATTAATGATAGGTGTGTGGGTGCGCCGGTTCGCTCCATGTGGCCTGACCCAAACAATACCCCTTCCATCCGCCCCCAACATAATTATTTCATGAATGTGTGTTTTTGGTGTTACGGTTTGGAATGGGGGTGCACCAGTGGGGGGCCGGCCCACGTGGTCCGGGCGGATTCAAGCCTTGTCGACCCTGGTCAACAGTCACATGAAATGGATTTTGACGGTATATGAATGTGGTGGGTGGGTTCCGCTCCATGCGGCCCCAGCCCAACCCTTTAGAACCATAATATATATACGGGCTCTGATTTATATGTAGGCGATGGTTACACTATATGCAAAGGTTCCGAGGGTGGCAGAGTTGAAAACACGCCCCCAACAAATATCAATAATGAAATGTGACATGGGTTCGACGGGGGTGGCAGGGGTCAGGGCCCGCCACTCCTTTTTTAATATTTTTTTTGTTTTTACAACAATAATAGTCGTTTTTCATTTTAATGAAAATAGGGGTCATTGGTAAAATTAACAAGGCCACAATTTTTCCCATTTTCGGGAGCTGGGATCCCTACCGGTTGAAGGTGAATTTGTGGGACAGTTAAACCTGGCCCACTACCCAACTTTGACCAAAACTTTGACTCGCTCTAAATTCTCCATACAGGTTCGGATTGGAGATCCGTTCACACCGTTAGAATCAGGGGGACGAGAAATTCATCCTAAACCTGGTTTGAGAGCAATTTGACCACCTTGAATATTGAGAAATTTTAAGCCACTTGTCCTCTAAGATCCTCCTAGACCAACAGTTTCACACAAAATTTCCCTCAGTAGTATTTGTGAAAGTAGTAAAATATATTTAATGAGGCATTATGAAGAAAAGTACAATATAAATAATAAAGGTGATCATCTATTGGTGGCTTGAATTAGCCAAATTCAAAATTTTATAACTCTTTCCAAGTCAAATCAAAAGGTTTACAGTTATTTGGATCACAACAATGTGTAATTCTCATGCCAGCAATGTACAACTCATTAGCCCAAAATTCTCTTGACCTATCATCCCCGCATAACATATTACTTACATTACAGAACACTAGGGTTTACTTTCACTTTTTCTTTAGGTCTCTTTAGATCTATGCTCCTCGATCCATGTTATGCTACTTGATCACCAAGATATTCTAGCTGTAACGAGTGTTAAGGTTGCCTCCATGTATCTGGTTCCTCGAATTTTTATGGTTGCACTTTCTTGGGGATCAAAGTTGACTTGTTTTTTATCAAGGTTAAGTTGGTCCAATTCACGTTTCCAATTTGTGCACTATTGTCAACTAATCATTGCTATTTTAAGTCAATTATTTTCACCATTATCCACTATATTTTTTGTTACTTTCCTGCACAAGACTAGAGTTGTGAGTTCTTCACACTAATTCAAGATATGCACTTGAAAGTTTGCACAAATTTGCACTCAACAGTACTCGATTATTCATTGTTTCATTAGATTAAATTGAAGGAGATGCTACAAAGAAGCTATTGGTTTAAGAAATTCAAGATCTATAAATCCTTGTCAGTCTAGGTAGTGTATTTTTGTGTTTTGATTCAAGGCCAATAAATGGTATCTTGTATTAAATAGCTTGCAAAAGTTTACAAAATGTGGTTATAGAATTTTAATATCGTTCTTGTGATTGAATATTAAGATTGTATGTACATACTACCTTTTTTCCATTTGTCATTGTAGTGAGAGAAGCAAGGTTCTCTATGGCCTAGGATTACCTCAGATATGTCTATGTCTCTATATATGTGACGCTAAAAAAATAGAAAATAAAAAGATCCAAAAAAAGAAAGGAAACATCTTATTTTTTCTTCTTTACTGTAAAAGAAAAGAAATTATGTATTATTTATCTTGGTATATTTAAACAAGATCCATGTAGACCCCAAAATTTTTTAGTATCAAGAGTTTGCATCTTAGATATTTTTGATCTCTCTTTCTTAGTGCTTAATGGATTCAGGGTTAACATTTCTCTATGCCATTTTAGAATAATATATAAACCTTTAGTAACATGGTTGGTTCATTACAATTAGCATTGTAGTTAGAAGATACTAAAGGTATGAAAAACACATACCACAAGTATTACCATTAAGATGCTGGAGAGTACGAAAAAATACATCATCAATGCATAGTGCCTAATAAAATCACTAGAAGTATGATAATGTAAACAAGAAGAACCCATACAAAAATGAGATGCTAATATTCAATCATCCATTACAATGTTGGGAAAAAATTGAAAGACAAAAACGAGAGAATCCTCTCATAATATAGGAATCATAGTTACATCATATGTTAAAGAAAAATGCAGAAAATAATATAACATGTGCAATGGATGAAGAACATTGAATGATAATTAATTTGACAAGATTGTTTTAGTAAAGTTAGGGGGCATTTCTAATTTTAAGACAGTTAGAGTTCAACGTTTTTCATATCTGAAATTTTGACCAAGTAGTAATAAATACATAAAAAATTGAAATACTAATGTGGCTCAGTATTGTTTTTATATATTTTTTAGAAATATCCATAATTTTGTTTTGGTAAAAATGGTACTAACAATTTTTTAACTTGTGGATGTAAAGGAGGGGAGTCTAGTATTTTGCGTGTTCCGTGGAAAACAAAATCGTGAGGAACAACAAGTTGAAACTTTTGATTTCCCCATAGGTGTGTTCAACAAGTAATGGAAGTCCGCATTGCTCGTGCATGTTCACAAAACCAAGAAACAAAGTCTCAAAAACACAACACTCACATAGCACAGATGGTAGTGAACTCCAACTCAGGGAACTTAATTATATATGGTAAAACATTATGAATATTGCATTGTATTATTTGTAGGGAAAATATTACGAACATCAAGCCACATTAGTTGTAGGGAAAAATTAGGAATAATGGCTTCAATAGATTGCAAATACAATGGAGCAACATGAAAGGAAATCCAGTAATTGATCTCGACACAATCTGTTGTTTGATCAGTGCCTCCATTAATAATAGAGTTGTTAGCACTAATTCTAGAAGACACTAAATAAATGAGTGGTAATCTCATAATAGGAAGCTGATATTGAAGCTTAGATAATGTATTGCACCTACCTTTACGTTTTATTATCGTTTCTCTTTGTTTTGACAACTAATAATTTTTTAGGCTCATCCTTCACTAATGAACATCCTTCCTTTATTTATAGGCTCATTTCTCTATTCAAGCTAGCTCATTTTAGGCATCCCTTCAGTAATTTACACTACAAGTATAACAGGGATAATTTTAAGAACCCCCCTAAATTTATATATATAAAAAATAGGCGAATCCCCATGATACATAGGAAAAATGGAAGGCGATTTTATTAATAATATAATATGTATATATAATTTTTGGCGAATCTCTCACGAGATTATATTATCCTGTAAAATCATGGCGAATCACCAGTACAAATGGCGAATCACTACTACAAAATGGTGAATCATTGTCTAGTGGAGTTCGAAGTGTTGGTTCCAATGAAGATATGGTAATTGAACCAAGAGTAGAAGGAAGAGAACCACCGAGACCAAGCATGGCACATGGTGACTCGTGAGGGAAGTAGTTCTCGTGTAGTTTGGAAAACACGTTCTTCTAGTTCTGCTAAGCGTAGTGTTGTTTGTCATGCTACTACTAGCACTGATATTGAGGTTGGAGAGGAGTTTGAGGAAAAGTAGCAGTGGTGGAGAATTACAAAGAGTACCCCATGATGGGCTCCATTTTTCCCTTTGGTATTTGTGCCTGCAAGACCTTCTGTCCATTGAACCAACAATTAGCCGTTCAACCAACAATCAACTTGACTGAGTTGATTAGGTACAAGTCAACTTAGACTAATATTCAAAACTATGCTTTGCACTATCCCATATTTATCACACTAATGCTACACAACATTGTGCATTTGCACCTAACTCTCAATAATTATTTTCCAAGAAAAATCTATAATAAGAAAAATATTTTACTATATTCTAAAAGGTGAAGATGTCGAAATCATGCCACAAAGTGAAAGGAAATAAAATATCTTTCCTCAAGTATCCATTGACTTGTTATGACACAGGTGAAGAAGGTCCAGAATCCAATCAAGTAGCAAGATAACCCAAATCATGCATGCAACCATATCCTCTAATATCCTTCCAGCTCTTCCTGAAGAACTGCTGATCCATTGACATGAATTGTTGCTCTTCATGATTATTAACACCCAACTGCAAAATCTAAGGACTTTATAGCTCAACAATGTAGCTATACTAGACTCAAAATTAACATTTTTTGAGTTCAATGATAGATCCATCTCCTGCTTCTGAAAAACCTATGGACCAATTTCATCTTTGGGCCGAATGTATACAGCCAAATGCTGAAAACCACCAATCATCATACTAAGTATGTTCCTCTGTTTTTTCTGTCAAATATGGGAACCCAACTCAAGATCTGTGACAATTTTGCCTGGGGGATCCATTAAAACTTATGTGGTTACTCTTGATTTCCCAAGCAGAGAAAAACAACAATCTTTCTCAGTATTCGGATCTCAATTCTCTTGTCAGATTTCAATCCAAAAGGTTTAATGGTTTTCATATGGGATCAAGTAATTTAGAACCTTGCAACATATATTGTCAAAAATAATTTCACCATGAAGCACAAGTTAGAAAATAAGCCCCAAAACCTTTACTCTTATATAATTTCTGAAAAAAAAACATGTAGCAATAGAGTCTATGGTAGTTTCAAGTAGCATAAATATCCTTGTATATGCACAATTCAGTCCTTTTATTAACTCATGGTCCTCTGTTAAAACAAGCTCACTGCTTGACATACTCAATATAGATTGTTAACAAAAACATCCAAACACATTTTACTATGATACCCCTATACTCATCTGTGTATCGACATATATAATGCATTAAAAAACCCTTCTCTTCCCAATACCAATCCTGATGAGAGAAATTCCAACCATATACATATGAACTCGAACATTGAAACCCATCTATAAGTAAATGTCATAAGTCATAGTTTTTTAAAGGAGTATCCGATCAAATCAGTAGATCAAAAACAAAATTTAGATTTTATGGTGCAGATGGTTCTGCATACAACAAATTAGTGAAAATATTATGACCATAGTTCAAATTGTTTCATCCCACTCAGCCAAAGCATCCCTTACTCAATAGTAGCAATATGTCCTTTATATCTTAGGGAAATCTTTTTAGTAGTTACTCTTGCAATATTTAGTGACTGATCATAGAATAGTATTGTCGAACATGAGTCATTGAAAAAGGGTCTTGGGGATCCAAATCACAACCAATCAAATCATACAATGATATGTTATCTATAGTATCATTAAGGGTAGATCAATAAAAGGCACTCGGCGTCACTGTAGCAGAGAAAATAAGCAGAAGCCTCATACTCCAAGGCATCACACTAGAAAACTGCCAAAACCAAGATGTAAATATCTAGCAACTAAAATCATGAAGCCTCCCAATGAAAGCAACACACATTATAGATGGAAATATTTTTTTAGTAAAGAGAATGGGCAATGCCAACTACATAGAATAAGAATAATCTTTTTCATTTGTATTCTTGCAACATTTCTGTTTGTGATTCAGGAAAACAAAATGATGGTTTCAACCATCATTGGATTTGGGGCTACTATTTTATCAAAATTGCATGAATATCAACTAAAAACACAAGTCCCAAGCCCATTGATGTCCACTCATTATGAAAACTTAAGACTTGGGTCATATGGAAAAATGGATAAGATTGATCACAAACATAAAATGAAGGAATACACCAGAGAAACAGCTGAGGTGACTGCAATCCCCTGTAGAAGAATTAACCCCTGAAAACTTAAAAAACAATCTCTTAAAAGTACATGCAATACATAGACATTAACAGTGCAATTTCCACAAGGATGAATCTACAGATATTTTTGTTGTAAGGAATATAGGAAAAATATTGTTTTGATTTCATGTCAAGGCCACATTTAAAAACGATGTATCTCCAGTCTGAAAACAAAAGAATGAAATAAATGACTTTAAGTACAGATTTGAGTTGGTTCAACTTGGACAGTATGCCTTTCACATAAAACTCTTGTGCTTCCACTGTATTAGTCCTTAAACACATTTACAACAAGAACTAACCTAACAAAACTTAAAAATGATCTCTTGGACTACTAGGAATGCATAGATATTGACAATAGAATTTCTGAAAGGTACAATCCATAGACCCATACCTGATAAGGAATATAAGAAATATCATTTGATTGCAAATCAAGGTTAAGTTTAAAGTGTGATGCATCTCCTATCTGAAAAAAGAGTAAAATGAAGCAGACTTCCCTCTTGCAACTACAACATGTTCATCACCCTCCTTCAAAATGCATTGGGGTTAAATGAGTTCAATTTTAAGCAAAGACAAATTTACTCTACCGCAGAATCCTGGACCCTATATGCATGCCATTATCTTTCCCCTTCTGAATAAAATGGTACCAATATCTATGTGCCACACCACAATATGGTACCACCATATGTCCATGTTATCAAAAACATATCCAACATATGTGCCACATTTTAAATCTAAAATGCAAAACACAAGATATTGGGCAAAGAAGCATTTTCATAAGCACTGTGCCACATAACACCATGGTACCACCATAAGCTGGAACATGAACCACATCAAGTCAAATTTGAATGAAAGTCAAATTTCCAAGATACATCATATACCTAGGAAAACCTACATCTAAGAAGCCTCGACAATTGCATTCTGATCTGCAGTAAATAAAACTTCTTAAACATATAACAAAATATAGAAGTGTCAAACTCATTCTTATGAAACAACATACATTTCAAATTTGTAATGGAAACTGGACAGATGTTTACAAGATGGTACAAAAACATGCCTTCTATTTTGATAAAAATAAGGGGTGACTCTTTACTTCTCAACAACAGTAAAAGTTCCGTCAAATGCAAAATGTAGAAATGTGAGCATTTCCCCTTTAGGGTAACTACCATAGAGACACATTTTGTTGAGTGCAATGTTGCTGCTTATATGTGGTTCATGTTCCAGCTTCTCGAATCAAGGCCTGCTCCTCTTTCACATTCCATCATACACTTATGCTTCAAATTCATTATGCAGTGGTATAACAGTGCATACTACCTACACACTTCATCTCATATGTGCTAGCATATATTACTCCATGTTGATTTCTTCCCAATTATTATGATTCCATGTGTTGTTTCCTAGATTAATGTAACACCCAAAAGAGGACCCCCATGTATATTGGGCATATTATGTTTAAACTTTAGGCTACTGAGCCAAGATGTGTTGGGTCTTTGTGCCAATGTGTTTTTAGGTATTTTAGGGGCCAATGGACCTATGCTTATATGTTTTGAGGCTAGAGTGCCTTGTGATTTTACGACAGTGAGCTATCTGCTATCTACTAACATTAGTAATAATACACTATTGCTACAAAGCAAGTCAAACAAGAGAAATGGGGGGCTAGGACACCACAAGTTGGAAAGGGGAGCTAAGGGCTAAGTGATGAGAGGCTTAAGCCTAGGGCGCTAAGCCATTATTAAAATGAGATTAAAGTCAAAAGTGCATGTGTTTATCTTAAACTGGAAAAAGGGGTTTCTTGTAGTGCCACTTGTCAAAAGCAACACGTGCATGTTAAAGTTGGGAGTTTAGTGTAATTCCCAATCCTTCCTTCCATCATTCTCATTCAATTTTACCATTGTGACTAGGCGACATGCTCGGGAGAAAAACTAGAGACGGAGATTACTACGCTACCCTGCTAATCCTAGTTAGATCTGGGTGTGCACTTCTCCTTGGGTTGCCTTGCATTAGGCTTGAGCTTTGGAGGGAGAAGTGTTAGCATGGTTGTCATTGATGGCAATGGAGCAGCAAAGGGTGATGGAAAAGGGTCAGTTAATGTATGCACAGTTGAAGTTGGTAGCATGCTTGTAAGAGGTTGCTGATGTATGTTGCAAAGTCAAGGGATGTTCAAAACTTCAAGGTATGTTGTTGAAGTGCTTGGTTGGTGCTGAGTAGGTGTTGTTGATCAGGAGATGAAGGAGCTGAGTATGAGGCATGTTGGAGGTAGCTTGCATTTGTTCTGCTCGCATTTATTGCTATGCTGTTGGTTGATGGTAGTATGTTGCAGAGGTATATTATGTGCACATGATAGTGGAGCTGATTTGCTTGAAGAGTTGTTGTTAAAGATTCATGAAAAAGATGTGTTGCTTGAAGAGTTGTTTTTAAAGATTCATAAAAAAGTTGTGTTGCAAGGCAATGGCAATGGCAAATGTTGTGTTGCAGATACTGCAAAGGTCGGTATTGAAGGTACGTGAATGCTTGTTGGCAGATGTGATGTTGTGATGTATTGCAGAGCAGCAAGATATATTAGGTAGAGATTGAGCTCTGTCTTCTACAGCTGTAGAGAGCAGCTGAGGTGACTGCTAAGGGCCAACAAAAGGAAATCATTCTAGTCGAAGTACCCTGCAGGTTGACTTTCTAAACAGCTTGCCTTGTGCAGTCACAGTTTTCACTAACTGGCATGCTACAAAATATACAGGGCTCATACAACAATGTGATCTTATTGTAGCTTCCAGAAGCACAATTTGCTCATGGATTTCCATGATGCAACTGTAGAGAGCAGCTGAGGGACTGCTAAGGACCTACAAAAGGAAAGGATTCTAGTGAAAGCACCCTGCAGGTTGACTTTCTAAACAGCTTGCCTTGTGCAGTAATAGTTTTCACTAACTGGCATGCTGCAAAATATACAGGGCTCATACAACAATGTGATATTATTGTAGCTTCCTGAAGCACAATTTGCACATGGATTGCCATGATGCAACTGTAGAGAGTAGCTGAGGGACTGCTAAGGACCTACAAAAGGAAATTATTCTAGTCAAAGTATCCTGTAGGTTAACTTTATAAACAACTTGCCTTGTGCAGTAACAGTTTCCACTAACTGGCTTGCTACAAAATATATAGGGTTCATACAACAACAAGTGCCCTCTCATGCAAGCTCCAAGAGATGGGGAGTTAAGTCTCCACCAACACCCATTACTCCAGAGTCCATACTACTCTCTCATCGACATGTGAGCTTATGTTCAATACAATGGTTGAATTGGAAAATGTATGTGGGTTTATTTTTATGTCAATTCTGGAAGGACTCAATGCCATTGATTTCACCCCTATTCTCGAGCTGCACAGCATTCTAACACTAGTAGCAAGCAAGGTTATTCTGCTCTAAGAATAATGTGGTGAAATTTTGTTAAATCCCAAGGCAACTCTTTGCAGTGCTAAGGTGAGGGGTAACCCAGTCTGGAACTTGTCTTTCTCTTCAGTAAAAATGGGCCACTATCATTGTAGGCATAAATGATGCAACTTGTATGAATTTTGAGAGGTTCAACAAGGGGTTGAGTGTTGTGAGCTTGAGGTTGTTCAAACCCAATGATGTGTGATGAATTTCACCATTTACTGCAATCAATAGCAAGAGGATTGTGACAGTACATTAGAAGCCAAAAATAGGGCAAAGGTCCATGTGCAATGGAAAATACACCTTGACTACAGAACCTTAAGGAAATGAAGGAGATCACCAACTTCATGCAGATTGAAGCTAGAATTTCAGATTGGTTCTCTAAAATCCCTAGTTAGTAGAATCTCGAGTCACCTCTATCTCCCATAGGAGATGGTTTCATCTCCTACCCCGTCAACTTCTAAATTGTTGAGGACTCCTCATTTTGCAACTTTCCCATGGCCAGGGATGAGGATTTGTGCATCTAACACTCCAAAAACAAAGTGGAGGATCCTACAAGTGAAATCAACCCTGTGGAACAATTTGAAATGTAAATGCACTGAACAAAAGCAACAATGGGGACTCAAGTGGGACTAAAACCTTAGAGCATTTCTAATCTGTTTTGTATATCTATAGTATTTTGTCATTGTTTCAGTTTGCAAGGAAATATTCCTTTAAAGCCGATAGAGAATAGAATAGGGTGGGAAAGAATAGGGAATTTTGGATACGAGACTGTCTCAGGCTGCAGAAAAACACTAATATATATGTGTGTGTATTATACCATTGTCCAGTTTGGCTGCAACTTTTTCTAGTTCAAAAGGACTGGATGAAGACAACGAGTATGAAAACTCTTCTTCCAATTTTTTAAAAGGCAGTTCATCTCTAAAATTAAATGCTTTACCCATCGTTTATGAACCTTTGCATATACTATAATGAAACATAAGGTTTAACTTTCCTCTATATCAGGCTGAATATATCAAGCTATCAGCATGTCTTTGGACAAATGTATTACAAATCAAGAATCTCCTACACTTAAATGTATGACTGGGGCATTTTTGTATTTTCATGTATGGTTAATGTAAATATCCTTGTTCATGTTAATGTAAAATATCCTTGTTCATGTATTGTTAATGTAAATATCCTTGTTCCCTCCTTGTGATTTTTATGGTTTGACATTTATTTTGATGAAAAATAATATAAACGAGTAAAGGAAAAACTAATAAGCATACATAAATATTCACTCACTAGTAAATGTCAAGATATTAGAGAAATATAATGCCCTAGATTTCTCAACAGAAGCACTACACAATCATTCAACTAAAAACACAATGCATAAAATGTAGAGGAACTTGGTCATCAAAAAAGCACATTCTTTCTTCGTTTCCACAGCAATAACATTACAATCTCCCACGAAATTTACTTCAACAAATGATGCACGAAATTCCAGATCTATGACTGGGTAATAAATGAAGAAGATTTCATCCTCAATGGCAATACCCCGACTCTCTTCAGGATAAATACAGCCCTAAGAGATGGCTCTCTTCCAGCAGCAAACCCAAACTCCCCGACTCTCTTTCGGATAAATACAGCCCAAGAGATGGCTCTCTTCCTGCAGCAAACCCAAACTTAGCTCAACATGTGACTTTGTTAGGTTGATACTCAAAGCAAGCTGCAAAATTGGATTCCTTCTACACACATTGAAGAGCACTGACAGTAGGAAGAATCCCAAGGGGCTACTAAACGAAATAGATCAACATGTGACTTTACTAGGTTGATACTTAAAGCCAGCTGCAATATTGGATTGCTTCTCCACACATTGAAGAGCGCTGAAAGTAAGAAGAATTCCAAAGGGCTACTAAACGAAATTTCGTCCGGGCAGTGAAGGGAGTGACAAGGGAGTGACATGGTTAAGTTGACTAGAAGGTTTTAAGGTTATGTACTGACAGGTAATGTATGACTTGGGAAGTATTCAGGTCTGATGCAGACTCAACAAAGCAAACCCTAGAGCACATAAAATTTGCCAAATCTCAAAAAAATGCAAACATTTGGAAATTTGAGTCTTGAAAAATTAATTGGCTACCCGAGGGTTTCTTCAATCCATTAGGCATCGCTTTGCCCTGTTGATACAAGCAACAAAAGAATTTAGTACCCTTAAATCATCAATAGTATAAACCCTTGAAAAAAGGAAATCCCTGATAACGAACAAGCTTAGTATAGTTAAAAACAAGATATTTGAATTCATGGAAAAAGATATTAACAGAATACCAGCAATAAATCCACTGAAACTAATGACTGTCTCACAGCATAAGACACCATAGGTCAAATTGAGATGTGGAAAATTATGATGTAGACCTCGTGATTGGAAAATCCTCCATTGTACAGTAGGGAGAACTTTCAAGCAGAGAGGCACCAGACTTTGCTTTTTGCACAAATAAAAGCTATTGACAAATTGCACAGAGGCAGGATTCACAGCAGAACTATGTGCATATGATGCATCCATTATATACTTAATATCTTAGTAACATCGAAACAAAATGAAAAGGGCAAAGCCAAAAATCAATG
Organism: Pinus albicaulis; assembly: GCA_034641835.2. Classification (NCBI taxonomy): domain Eukaryota; kingdom Viridiplantae; phylum Streptophyta; class Pinopsida; order Pinales; family Pinaceae; genus Pinus; species Pinus albicaulis. Next base: position 426,242,868 of record CM076581.1, on the reverse strand, counting down.
AAGAACATGAAGACCAAGGCAATGACAATCTGGTCTTTTATATATATCAACCTAAACTCAATTTATTCCTATTGGTCCGGATTTACCTTTGAATTTGTCCAAACATCATATTCCAATACAACCATCTAAATTTTATAATCAATACATACCATCAACAACCCTAATTTGCTTGATTTGTTCCATATATTTGCCCGGCTCTAGCTCCATGACAGCGGAAATGCATTCGTCTCTCTCTCCATGAAGTTTCTCCGACAACTTGCTCACTTCTGATTGATTGCTATCTTTCTAAATATGTTGTACGGAGATTAAGCAAGGCCTTGTTTTTGTTGTACGGAGATTACCCTATAAACGAAGAAGAGCAGCACCCTTAAACTAGGGGTTCATACAACAACAAGTGCCCTCTCATGCAAGCTCCAAGAGATGGGGAGTTAAGTCTCCACCAACACCCATTACTCCAGAGTCCATACTACTCTCTCATCGACATGTGAGCTTATGTTCAATACAATGGTTGAATTGGAAAATGTATGTGGGTTTATTTTTATGTCAATTTTGGAAGGACTCAATGCCATTGATTTCACCCCTATTCTCGACCTGCACAGCATTCTAACACTAGTAGCAAGCAAGGGTATTCTGCTCTAAGAATAATGTGGTGGCATTTTATTAAATCCCAAGGCAACTCTTTGTAGTGCTAAGGTGAGGGGTAACCCAGTCTGGAACTTGTCTTTCTCTTCAGTAAAAATGGGCCACTATCATTGTAGGCATAAATGATGCAACTTGTATGAATTTTGAGAGATTCAACAAGGGGTTAAGTGTTGTGAGCTTGAGGTTGTTCAAACCCAATGATGTGTGATGAATTTCACCATTTACTGCAATCAATAGCAAGAGGATTGTGACAGTACATTAGAAGCCAAAAATAGGGCAAAGGTCCATGTGCAATGGAAATTACACCCTGACTACAGAACCTTAAGGAAATGAAGGAGATCACCAACTTCATGCAGATTGAAGCTAGAGTTTCAGATTGGTTCTCTAAAATCCCTAGTTAGTAGAATCTCGAGTCACCTCTACCTCCCATAGGAGATGGTTTCATCTCCTACCCTGTCAACTTCTAAATTGTTGAGGACTCCTCATTTTGCAACTTTCCCATGGCCAGGGATGAGGATTTGTGCATCTAACACTCCAAAACCAAAAGTGGAGGATCCTACAAGTGAAATCAACCCTGTGGAACAATTTGACATGTAAATTCACTCAACAAAAGCAACAATGGGGACTCAAGTGGGACTAAAACCTTAGAGCATTTCTAATCTGTTTTGTATATCTATAGTATTTTGTCATTGTTTCAGTTTGCAAGGAAATATTCCTTCGAAGCCGACAGAGAATAGAATAGGGTGGGCAAGAATAGGGAATTTTGGATACAAGACTGTCTCAGGCTACAGAAAAACACTAATATATATGTGTGTGTATTATACCATTGTCCAGTTTGGCTGCAGCTTTTTCTAGTTCAAAAGGACTGGATGAAGACAACGAGTATGCAAACTCTTCTTCCAATTTTTTAAAAGGCAGTTCATCTCTAAACTTAAATGCTTTACCCATCGTTTAGTACATTGTTGAACCTTTGCATATACTACAATGAAACAGAAGGTTTAACTTTCCTCTATATCAGGCTGAATATATCAAGCTATCAGCATGTCTTTGGACAAATGTATTACAAATCAAGAATCTCCTGCACTTAAATGTATGACTGGGCCATTTTTGTATTTTCATGTATTGTTAATGTAAATATCCTTGTTCATGTTAATGTAAAATATCCTTGTTCATGTATTGTTAATGTAAATATCCTTGTTCCCTCCTTGTGATTTTTATGGTTTGACATTTATTTTGATGAAAAATAATATAAACGAGTAAAGGAAAAACTAATAAGCATACATAAATATTCACTCACTAGTAAATGTCGAGATATTAGAGAAATATAATGCCCTAGATTTCTCAACATAAGCACTACACAATCATTCAACTAAAAACACAATGCATAAAATGTAGAGGAACTTGGTCATCAAAAAAGCACATTCTTTCTTCGTTTCCACAGCAATAACATTACAATCTCCCGCGAAATTTACTTCAACAAATGATGCACGAAATTCCAGATCTATGACTAGGTAATAAATGAAGAAGATTTCATCCTCAATGGCAATACCCCGACTCTCTTCCGGATAAATACAGCCCTAAGAGATGGCTCTCTTCCAGCAGCAAACCCAAACTCCCCGACTCTCTTCCGGATAAATACAGCCCAAGAGATGGCTCTCTTCCTGCAGCAAACCCAAACTTAGCTCAACATGTGACTTTGCTAGGTTGATACTTAAAGCAAGCTGCAAAATTGGATTCCTTCTACACACATTGAAGAGCACTGACAGTAGGAAGAATCCCAAGGGGCTACTAAACGAAATAGATCAACATGTGACTTTACTAGGTTGATACTTAAAGCCCGCTGCAATATTGGATTGCTTCTCCACACATTGAAGAGCGCTGAAAGTAAGAAGAATTCCAAAGGGCTACTAAACGAAATTTCTTCCGGGCAGTGAAGGGAGTGACAAGGGAGTGACATGGTTAAGTTGACTAGAAGGTTTTCTGGAGATTTATGTGGAAATAGTGTGCTTGAGCTTGAGAGCAATTGGGTGCAATGCAAGACTCAACAAAAGCAAACCCTAGAGCCTGCAAATTTGCCAAATCTCAAAATGCAAACATTTGGAAATTTGGAGTGCTGAAAAATTAGTCAAACTGCAAGAGGTTTTGCTGCTAAATCCATTAGGCATCAACCTTTGCCCTGTTGATACAAGCAACAAAGAGTTTAGTACCCTTAAATCATCAATAGTATAAACCCTTGAAAAAGGAAATCCCTGATAACGAACAAGCTTAGTATAGTTAAAAACAAGATATTTGAATTCATGGAAAAAGATATTAACAGAATACCAGCAATAAATCAACTGAAACTAATGACTGTCTCACAGCATAAGACACCATAGGTCAAATTGAGATGTGGAAAATTATGATGTAGACCTCGTGATTGGAAAATCCTCCATTGTACAGTAGGGAGAACTTTCAAGCAGAGAGGCACCAGACTTTGCCTTTTGCACAAATAAAAGCTATTGACCCATTGCACAGAGGCAGGATTCACAGCAGAACTATGTGCATATGATGCATCCATTATATAATTAATATCTTAGTAACATCGAAACAAAATGAAAAGGGCAAAGCCAAAAATCAATGAAGAACATGAAGACCAAGGCAATGAAAATCTGGTCTTTTATATATATCAACCTAAACTCAATTTATTCCTATTGGTCCGGATTTACCTTTGAATTTGTCCAGACATCATATTCCAAAACAACCATCTAAATTTTATAATCAATACATACCATCAACAACCCTAATTTTCTTGATTTGTTCCATATATTTGCCCGGCTCTAGCTCCATGACAGCGGAAATGCATTCGTCTCTCTCTCCATGAAGTTTCTCCGACAACTTGCTCACTTCTGATTGATTGCTATCTTTCTAAATATGTTGTACGGAGATTAAGCAAGGCCTTGTTTTTGTTGTACGGAGATTACCCTATAAACGAAGAAGAGAAGCACCCTTAAACTATTAACAGAGTAAACCCAAAAAAATTGAAGACCCAAATAACGAACATATTCAGTACATTTGCAAAAAAAGAATTCTAAATACATGTAAAAAGAAGTGGCAAAATACCGGCAATAAATAAACTGAAAGCAATGAGTACATTTCAGGAAAGAAAACATCATAGGTCAAATAGTGGTTTACAAAAACCCTAATGTCGGCCTCATGATTGGAAAATCCTCCATTGTTCAGAGGAAGAACTTTTAAGCAGAGAGACGCTGATTTTACCTTCTGCACAAATAAAAGCTATGAAAGAGCAACACCCTTAAACTATTAACGGAAGTAAACCCAAGAAAATTGAAGACCCAAATAACGAACATATTCAGTACATTTGCAAAAACAGAATTATAAATACATGTAAAAATAAGTGGCAAAATACCGGCAATAAATAAACTGAAAGCAATGAGTACATTTCAGGAAAGAAAACATCATAGGTCAAATAGTGGTTTACAAAAACCCTGATGTCGGCCTCATGATTGGAAAATCCTCCATTGTGAACAATGAAGAACTTTCAAGCAGAGAGACGTTGATTTTACTTTCTGCACAAATAAAAGCTATGAACCCATCGCACAAAGGCAGGATTCATGGCAGAACCATGGGAAGATTATGTATACATCGCATGCTAGAGATTAATATTCCAAATAAAACATTGAAAAATGAAACAAACAAGCCCAAGAGCAACGTGTGTGTCCAGCGCCTTCGCAGAAAGCGCAATACCTACCGAGAAAATGATACAAACACAGTTTTGATGAAATCAATGCACTGTAAATGTCATAGTAATTATATCGAAAACTCGTTGTCTCACAGACTTTCTGCTCCACCATTATGTCGACATATGCAGCCCACCCAACACAGAAGAAACCGTGACCGTGCCATACTACCTGCAGCCATGGATATTGGGGGGCGAAAGTCGTTGCAAAACCCTGGAATATAGTAAATCGGGGGCGAATACAAACCAAACCCCTGCAGACTAGTAAATGCGGAGGACTTTCTGCTCCACCATTATGTCGACATATGCAGCCCACCCAACACAGAAGAAACCGTGACCGTGCCATACTACCTGCAGCCATGGATATTGGGGGGCGAAAGTCGTTGCAAAACCCTGGAATATAGTAAATCGGGGGCGAATACAAACCAAACCCCTGCAGACTAGTAAATGCGGAGGCGAATCCAGTTTTCAGTTTTTATCCGCCTTTATTTTTTTTTGGCTAAAGTATAATAATTAATTATTTTTAAAATAATTTTGGGGCTAATTATGTAAAACTATACAAAATAGGTTTTATATAAAAAATTCGCCCCTTTAAAATCTAAAATCCCTTAAATTTCGCCTTTGGGCTAAAATTAGCCCCTAAAATTATCCCTGAAGTATAACCCCAAAAAATTTGATATACATTTGATGTAGGTGGAAGGATGTTAGGTGATATGTTTTTCTTTTCTCTTGATTATGTAAAAGTATTATCCTTCATGGCAATTTTGGCAAGAAATCGAATGATGGGTGGATGGATGCAAGAAAGTCTTAGAGATAAGAACAAACCAAATGAACCTCACTATGAAAAACTTATGAGATGGAGTACAAATTAATTAACTAATGAAATAGTAGTGGTGTGTTTACAATGGATGCAAAACAAAAAATAGAATGATAATTAGCATATATATTGGTTGTGAATAGATATGTCATAAAAATGAATAGTGAAAAGTCTATAAATAATTGTGTAACAAAATGTTTAGACAAAAATACAATAATCATCCAAGAGATAAGAAGAACAACCAAAAAACATCTCTCTATGAAACCGCTATGACATGGAGCAAATATTAACTAACACATGGAATTGAAGTGACACACTTACATTAGATGCAAACAAACACATAAAATGACAAATGATGCACATATATATAGATTGTAGATGGACAATGAAATATTTTTCACGATTCTTTGAGTATGGTTTGGGTTACTTAAAAACCATATTAAAACAACGTGAGTGCATTTGACTAAGAAATTCCTCCAACCAAGGAGAACAAGTTATTGTGTTAAACGAAAATATCCTTGATATCCCTAAAAATCCTAGCTTCATCATGAATGGAAACGAATGAATGTGGAAAATGCTTCATATTCATGACCATGTTTCATTGTTTTCAAACCAATAAATTAATATCCTATATACTATAGAATGGATAGCAAAACCTTTTTGATGCAAAAAAAAATCGGCACCTAACATAAATTGGTGTCATTATGAAACCAATTCAAGAGAGTTGATCGACACCCATAAACAATAAATTCATATGGTATTCTAATTCTAATTCAAACTTAATGCATATGGTATTCTAATTTAAATACAAACTTAACATAAGTTAATATCACATGCATAAATCCAACCAAAAAGCGTAACCCTTGCGAAATGAGAATGGTTTCCGTTGTCTACATTAAGGATCTATCTAAGGTGTCCTAGTCACATTAGTATGAAGATATTAACAAAAATGACCGACATTGGACACAAAATATCTTAACATGTCAAAATATGTGGGGTTCCCACTAATAATTGTACGGTTTTGTTTAAATATGTATGCCATGCTTTTGTAGGCTTTCAATAACATTTCAGTAGCCCTCCACAATAGTCCACTTAAGACTCCTCCCGACATTAAAAATTTAGAAGGTTTGGTATATTTGTAATTGGAGACATTTTAAATATTTTAGTGCGATGATAAAAGACTTTAAGCACTCCAAAATATCCACGCCATCGTTAGTTGCTCTGCTGAAATCTCTTCCACCTTTCATCCAAAAGAAGGTAGTTGGATTTTTCCGATTTATTTTCACTATTGTCACATTCTACCATTAGGAAATTCTTAATGCAACTTATCGAGGAGATAGAGACAAAGGGATTAAATTACTTATCAAATCCATGTGCCATTTTTTTATCAACTTTTAGTCATCTCACAAAACCTTGATATTATGATATGTTTTTTAGTTTTGCTAGTATGGTAATAAGAAAGTCACATGCTATTACGACATAGTGGGATTTAATTTATTGGTTAATAACATACGTATAATGCACACCAGTAGTCTACACCAGTGTTTTAGGGGTCTAGGCCTGTAATATTTCTAGGAGTTTGAGCTTTTGCCATGGTTTCAATTTTAGAGTTGTTTTTATTAAACTAAATAAGATTTTATATAGTCTGTAAAATCTAGATTTTTGTGTGATATTCCAACAAAGTATCTTGATTTTAATGAGTGTTTTATTTTGCAGAAGGTTGAGACTTACGAAACTAATATATTGGACCATGGATACCATTTTTTGGTTAATAATCTAGAAATTTTTTACCATTTAATTTTGATTGCAACCATGCACTTGTAAGTGTGGTTTACTATTGTAATTAGAAATACCATTTAGATGTGTTTATAGTGACTTAATAAAGTTGGAAGCTAATCAAGAGTTTTAGAGTAATGTGTACCTTGAACAACTTGATGCTCATTTCTTATAGACTCTAGGTCAATTAAAATTTTATGTTCTCATGCATTCACTGAATGGTTTGATCTAGGTGGATATTCGTGGCCACCCGCCTATTCTACTTGGGGCCCCACCATTGTCTCTTTCAGGTTTTTAGTTTCGGCACAACTTACTATTTTTAGCATTTTTTCGGGTCCTGAACTTCCAGAGTCGTTCTGAGGACCTAAACGATGTTTTTTGGGCATCGCGCCTCCAACTAATATGATTTCGTTCCATAATCGCCGTGGCGACAGTTGTAGTCCTTGGATAGATCTTTCTAATGATGTATCATGTGCATCAAATAGAGATAGTATGCCAAAGTTATGTCCCCGGGAAGTTGAAACACCAATTTACCCAAACGGGGCCCATAGTTTTGGCGCTTCATCTCCTAGGGTTAGGTTTTTGGATGTTTAGAAGTTCTCTATTGTTTCTAAATAATAAATAGGCCCTCGAGCCTCATTGTAACACAGTTCAGAGGCCTATAGCCGCCACATATCTTCTCAGAGACCAACGCCCTAGCTAGTTTATTTTCATTCTATTTGTAAGCAAATTTCAGTTCTTTGATATTAATGAAATGAAGCGTTATTTCCACTGCATCTTTATATTTCTGGTTATATGTGTATTCTATTATATTCCTGCATAAATCTGGATCAGTGGTATCAGAGCGGTCTGCTTTTTCTCAATCCTTCTTTGCATGTCCCCAACGAGGTCGGGGTATAAGGAGTTAGGGCTCGATCTGGTGGAACCTTTGCAAGATCAGCCACGCAAACCTTGGCGGCCGCCCAAGGGGGACGAAAAGAAAGACGAGGGAGCAGGAGATCCTATCAAAATATTGCTCGAGGAGGCCCTAAAAAAAAAAGGACCGCGATGATGGATAACTTTTCCCAGATCCTTCAACGACTGCCCACTGGCAGCGCATCTGCATCCAACAGCCACTCTGGAAGCACGACTCCGTTTAAGGCACAAGTAAACTTTGGCATTCCCATATTTGAGGGTAAAATAGATGCAGATGCTATAGATAGATGGTTGAATTGATTGGAAGGATATTTCTCGGTTCATGAATTTTCCAACCGAGAGAAAATTATTTGTTCACTCCTCAAAGCTACCCCCAATGTCAAGGACTAGTGGGAAACCTACTGTGAGAAAAAGGACGAGACAAAACCCTCTCTGTTCTCAGTCGTACCCACTTGGAATTCTTTCCGAGATGCCATCAAGGAACAATACTATCCCATAGGGAGCTATGAGGACAAGTACATACAATGGACGACGTTGCGACAACAAGGGGATCAAGATGTGCATGAGCTGACGAATCTGTTCCATACCCTACGCACAAAGTTGGGTATCAAAGATTCAGAGAAACATTTTGTGTTAAAGTATCGCAGTTTTCTGCATAGATACATTCAAGAGGAAATGGAGTTCCTTGACATCTCCTCACTTGGTACGGCATACCGGTATGCTGCCAAGATTGAGCAGAAATTCAAACAGAAGAAGCGAGACTTTGGATTTGTGAATAAAAATCAAGGGAAAGGTGCCCCAAAACCACAGAACAAAGGACAAAGCCAAGGCATGGCAGCCCAAGACAACCTATCAAAGCCACAATCAAAGAACCACACCGCGAAGCCAAAGAAGGACACGAGAAAGTGGTGTGAGTTCCATAAGAGCTCCACTCACAACACAAGTGAGTGTCGGGCCAAGCAGTCGTTGGTGGCCGAGATGAGGGCTTCTGAGTCAGATGCATGCTCCGACTCTGAATCATAACCTAACAAGGGGAATGAAAAAGGGAAACAGATTATTCATGCAGAGTCCAACGCCATTGTTGCCACTGCGAAGATATAGAAGGAGGAACTGGAAGATCCAAAGGAGGAGGAGCATCTCTTCCACTCCCAAATGTGGGTAAAGGGTTCCCCACTACAGTTCATTATCGACAATGGGAGCCAAAAGAACCTCATTTCAGCGGACACCATGAAGCAATTGGGCTTGCCGACCACAACCCACCCACATCCATACACCATCGGGTGGCTTCACCAAGGACGGGATCTACACGTCAGCCGGCAGTGTCGCCTTCCCTACAACATCAAACCCTTCACGGATGAGGTATTATGTGATGTTGCTCCTATTGATGTTTCTAATGTACTATTAGGCCAACCATACTTGTGGAGGAGACATGTTGTGTATGAGTCTCGGCCCCGTGCTGTTATTGTCACTTTGGGAAATAATTTGTACAGGATACCAGAGGTACCACCGCCTGCCGCTATCTCTTTGGATACTGCAAAACAATGCAAGAAGCTTATTTCCCAAACCAGGAAATTTGTTTTCATGATGATCCACCCTTAGGGCAAGAAGAAGACTGTGGCCACAACCTCCAAACAGGGCTCCTCTGCACACCAACAACAAATGGAAAATGTTGTGGAGGATTACAGGGACATCTTCACCTCACCCACAAGGGTTCCTCTACACTGTTAGGTCAAGCGTCCCATTGATCTGACCCTAGGTGCGCCACTACCCAATGGACCGATATGTTGACGCTTTCTCCTGGAGAATGATGAAATCAAGAGGCAAATTCAGGAGCTATTGCAGAAAGGTCACATCCCCCCAAGTTCATCACCCTGTGGGAGCCCGATCGTGTTGGTACAGAAGAAGGACAGGACATGGAGACTCTGTATTGACTATTGGGTGTTGAAAAATATCACTGTCCGAAATAGGTACCCAATCCCATGGATAGATGACCTTCTGGACCAACTGAGAGGGGCGAAATATTTCAGCAAGATCAACTTGAAGTCTGGGTATCACCAGGTACCAATCGAACCCTCCGATGTATGGAATACTACCTTCAAAGCCAAGGAGGGCCTTTTTGAATGGTTCGCCATGCCTTTTGGGTTGACGAATGCTCCTGCAACCTTCATGAGGATGATGGATGACATATTGAAGCCATTCACCAACTCATTTGTAGTGGTGTACTTGGATGACATTCTGATCTTCAGCCGGACTTGGGAAGAGCACCTCCACCACATATGAAAAGTCCTCCAAACACTGCAGCAACACAAGTTGTGTGCCAATTTGGAGAAGTGCACTTTTTGCATGACCCAGGTTCAATATCTGGGATACATTATTGATGAAAGGGGGGTGCATGTGGATCCAACCAAGATCCAAGTCATTCGAGATTGGCCAGCCCCAACCACTCTAACAGAGCTTCGCATCTTTCTGGGTCTGGCTAATTTCTACCGCAGGTTCGTGTTGGGATTCTCTCATTTTACTTGGCCCTTAAGTCAAGTCACCAAGGGAGGAGCAAAAGAAAAATTCTTTTGGTCAGAATCTCAACATAAGGTGTTCATAGAGTTGAAAAATCGCCTCTATTATGCTCCAGTGCTCACGTTACCAGACTTGCAACAACCATTTGAGATCGAGATAGATGCCTCTGACTATGCTATTGGGGCAGTTCTTACTCAACATGGACATCCAGCGGAATATCATAGTGAGACATTGTTCGACACAGTTCGCAAGTATCCAAATTATGATAAAGAAATGTATTTCATTGTGTAGGCTTGTTGACAATGAAAGCATTACATTTTGGGGAAGGAAACAATCATCCACATAGACCACCACCCCCTACAATTCATATAGATGCAAGGGAAGTTGCAGAACGATCACCATCATAAGTGTTCCACATATCTAAAATAGTTTCATTTGAACATCAAGTACAAGAAGGGTAGCACCAATAATGTTGCAGATTGCCTTAGCCAACCACTGATCATGGCGCTATCTACCGTTCTCAACTCTTATGGGCATGAGACTTCTAATTGGCTGCTTCTCTACGAGAGCGATCTAGAATTCGGCCATACATACAAATCACTCCTGGGAGGTACGCAAGTTCCAAATTTTCACCTCCAAGATGCATTGTTATGTCACCTGGGACGCCTTTGTGTTCCTTCAAGCGAGCGTGCCAAGATGATATGGGAAGCACACTACAACCAAGTTGCTGGTCATTTCGGGGTCGAGAAAATAGTGGTAGTACTATAAAATTATTTCTATTGGCCGAACCTTTGACAGGATGTCGAGAAGTACATAAGATCCTGCACTGCTTGCACCATTGCCAAACCCACCATCAAGAAGCAAGGCCTCTATACTCCGCTACCTACCCCTAGTCGACCTTGGGAATCCATCTCCATGGATTACATGTTGGGCCTTCCTTCTACTAAGCATGGAAATGACTGTGTTTTTGTGGTCGTCGACAAATTCTCGAAGATGGCAATTATGGCGGCTTGCAAGAAGAATATCACAGCAGAAGCCACTGCTAAACTCTTCTTTGAACGAGTGTGGGTGCACTATTGGATCCCACAGTCTATCATATCAGATCGGGACAACAGGTTCCTTAGCACATTTTGGTCCAGCCTCTGGTCAATGCTGGACACCAAGCTCACCAAGTCCACAGCTTTCCATCCCCAAATCGATGGCCAGACAAAGGTCGTCAACAGGATGATTGTACACATACTGCACATGTTCAATTCAAAGCATCCATGCACATGGGATGAGAGCCTCCCCTATGTACAACACCGTTATAATTGGGCTCTTCACAGCTCAACTAGCCACAGCCCCTTTCAGGTGGGCTTGGGATTCCAGCCACTATGTCCCATTGATGTAGCCATGCCATTTGCGGTTACTCAAGCCAAGTCAGCTCATGTTCAGTTTGAAGCTAAAAAAGCGAACAACTTCATTGAGCGTATTCAACACATCCACCAACAGTTTCATGACATATTGGACAAAGCCAATGCTAAGTACAAGCAACGACATGATCAACATCGGGTGCCACACAACTTCCAGGTGGGCAACAAAGTGTGGCTACATTTGCAGAAGGAGTGCCTCACTGAACTCCATCGCAAGCTTCGATTGCTGCGATATGGGCCGTACACCATCACCAAGGTTGTAGGGAATAATGCCTTTGAGCTCAGTATTCCACTATTCCTTGGTTTGCAGCTAGTATTCAACGTGGACCACCTTCATCCCTACTTCCCACCTCTACTGGACACCTCAGACATTGCAGAACAACTCACACCAATAGAGTTAAACCCAGACTACATGGAACATGCCACCACAGATTGTATCATGGATATGAAAATAAAGAGCACTCGCCAACAGAATATCCAACTATATTGGGTTGTCAAAACTAACCAACTCCCGCACCAAGGCAAGTGGTTCACCAGGGACCAAGTTCAGCAGAAGTTTCATCATCTCATGGAGGAACTCAACGCAATGGGGACCATTGCTTCCTAAGGGGGGAGGAATGATCCAGGTCGATATTGGTGGCCACCCACCTATTCCACTTGGGGCCCTGCCATTGTCTCTTTCAGTTATTTAGTTTCGGCATAACTTACTATTTTTAGCAGTTTTTCAGGTCCTGAACTTTCGGAGCTGCTTTGAGGCCCTAAACGAAGTTTTTTGGGAATCATGCCTGCAGCGAATATGATTCCATTCTGGAATTGATATTGAATCTATATTTGTGGCAAAATTTGTAGTCCACAGATACATCTTTCTAATGATGTATCATGTGCGTCAAACGGAGATAGTATGCCAAAGTTACATCCCCGGGAAGTTGAAACACCAATTTACCCAAATGGGGCCCATAGTTTTGGCACTTCATCTCCTAGGGTTAGGTTTTTGGATGTTTAGAAGTTCTCCATTGTTTCTCAATAATAAATAGGCCCCCAAGCCTCATTTTAACACAGTTCAGAGGCTTGTAGTTGCCACATCTCTTCTCATAGATAAGCTACTAATGCCCTAGCTAGTTTATTTTCATTCTATTTGTAAGAAAATTTCAGTTCTTTGATATTAATGAAATGAAGTGTTATTTCCACTTCATCTTTATATTTCTGGTTATATGTGTATTCTATTGCGTTCCTGCAAAAATCTGGATCATGGTTACATGGCTACCGTTGAAACCCCTATTCTACCAGTTTCCAAGTGGAGGTGTGGGGTAGTTCCATTCACTACATGTCAACACTATATTTCATATTAGACACAATAATCCTTCCTTTTATATAGATTTTTCTTTGTTAGCATAATCCCTAACTAGGCTTATCTCCTTTAAAATTTTCCATCAAGATATTTTTTTTTTTTGCGTTGTTCAATTGCATTAGTCTATGCTTGTTTTTGCGCATATAAGCCATGATGACTTATGATATGATACCTAAATATTCTAACATGGTACATTGTTGGTTTGTGAATATGATAAGTTATTTAAGACATAGATAAAAAAAAATGTATTGAGTTAAAAAATAGGGGTCACATCACTATAGATTTTACAAAGATTATTCCACTATGTGTTGAGCAATTTTTTTTTTGTAAACTTGGTGGGACTACATCTTCATCCTGTCCAATATATCACCCTGATCAGGGCGAGGAATTGAACCAGTGACTTCACATCAAGGAGTGCCTTAACATAACACCTGATCACCGTCTATCCAAGACCTCGTGGATGTGTCGATCATCTTTTAAAAATAAAGTCTTATATATGAGATTTCAAGGACTTCCATAACTTCTCACATAATATTTAAGGGTGCTAGCTCAATGGAAAAGCACCTGCATTAAGCAAGAGGTTAGTGGTTCAATTACATTATGCCCTAACATGAGTTAATCAATGATATTGCAGTTTAATTTTAATTAAATAATTTTTATACTGATTAATTTCAATGGAGAGATATTTTTTGGATTTGTTGTTTTATATGCTCTGTAACGAGACAAAAGTGATATTTTTTTTTAAGTATATATTTTTTTATTGTGTCACTATCTCTATAACGATAATATGTATTTAATCAAAATATTGTCTCTAGAGAGGTGCAAATGTAATTGTCTCCTAAGAGACAATAATGCTTGTGTTATTAACAACCAATCAAACAATTTACAGAGTCCGAAACTGTTTATTGATTTTTCATGAGTAAAATTATAAAATTTTAACTCTTCATTTTATTATAATTGAAGTTAAGAGACTTTTGATGCAATTTCACTCAAACTTATAGCTTTTCATTGTATTGCAATTGAAGTTGGTTATGTTATTCATATTGGTAATCCATGTTTGACATCCTTAAAAATAATAAAGGTCCTTTATATGTATTTTCACAAGTCAATATATATTTATTTGTTTGACAAATGTTTGTTCCATGTAGATATACCCACCCTAGTGTGGGCATTTCCAAGCATTAGAACCTACATATAATAATTTTGCAAGGCAACTTCGTGGGGTTGACTCCCTTGTCTTCAGTAAGATGGATCCCCATGCAGCATGGTGGAAACTCATAAATTTTCTAAAAAATGTGGATTGAACAATGTGAAGAAGAAATTTAAAATTGCTTGCCTGAAGCATAAAAGGTACAAAAATGCACATGTAGATTTTTGTTTTTGTTTTTGTTTTTTTTCATGTATCAGACATTTTGTTCGAGTAAATTAATGGTAATTATGACATTTATGTTTGATACCAATCCTTCTCCTCCATTGGACCTTGACACACAACAATGCATAAATAAACACACTCAAAACCAAATTATGTGTAGGTAGAATGTAAAAGGCTGCAAGCTTTTTATCAAGTGAGAAAATTCAATATTGAAAATTGGTCAGAAATGACTAGGAGAGGAGAAAGAAATATGCACCAAACCTATGTGGAAGGAATCAATCTTAGCATAAAATATACACTTCGCAACCTTTTCCCACTTTTTGGGAACAAGGTCTCCTTTTTTAGGCATAAAAGTTCTTTTGAATTTATTTATAGGCCCATGCCTTGTCAAATACATAACCAAGTCTTGCAGAATATCATGCTAGATAAATAAAATATCATGGCTACTACCATTAAAGTTCACCATGGTACCTTTGAATAGTCAATTAAAGTTGTTATGTCAGCTAAAAGAATTATTTAATTAATGCTCAACAAAAGATTCACCTCTCTCTAATCAAACAATCTAAAGTTGTTATGTTAGTGACTACCTTTATTGCTATATTTATTTTGTAGCTCTCCTTTAAATTAGTTCATCCAATGGTAAATTTTGAATTTGTCATTTTGGAAAAAATATTTGAATAAATCTCCTATTGCACAAACAAGTCCAAATTCCCAACAAAATTTAAGCAAGGACAAGCAAAGGCAAATCCAATCACCTTAAGAGCAAGTGGTAAATTACTATAAGCTTTTGATCAAGTGAGACAATTCAATATAAAGAAAAACATCTTCTTTTATCAAATATTTTCTATTGGAACTTCATAGAGCACCTTTGAAGATTGAGAGGCAATCTATGTTGGAAATGTTATAGAATCTGTAAATTTTGCATAATGTAAGTGATTTCTCTTTATCTTCTAGTTTTGAATGACATTTTATTTACTAATTTTTATATTTAGTGATCTTCTATATGTCACGATTATTCTCAAATTTATGCCTTACAACATTTTCTTTGCAACATTTGGTGCAATTGCAAATTAATATAGACATTAAAAAAAAATTTATTCACAACTAATATTAAAATATTTATTTTGTATTTAATATATTTTTATTTTAAATATTACATGTTAATTGAATATAAAATAAATTACAAATCTTAAAATATAAATAATTATTTTTACAAGTCATTTGTCACCTTCATATTAAGTATTGAAGGAACTACATATTTCACTTGTACTATTTTTTTTTTTAAACTTTTATTTATTTTATATCTATATAAATATAATTTAAAATTAATATGGAAAATGAAGATTTTATATATGGTTGACACTTTTTTTTTGTTATTGCTATTTTTTAATTTGTTAAGTAATATTTACAACTCCCTCATATTAGGTTGTACAATGCAAGTAATAAGCTTTTATGTATTCAAATATTAATAAAATATTTTATTTATTAATACAAATATTTAAATTTAAATTTTAGAAAATTTTAAAATAAAAACAATTTGTTTAATTTTATAGTTGTGCATTTATAGAAGAATAAAGTCATTAGGATTCTAGGATCATTAAAGAAAAGTGTTGTACTATTAATTTAGACAATGTGGCAAATTATATCATTTACATTAAAATGAAAATGAATAAAAAAATATTAAAAGAATGTTAAAGACCATAAAAATTCCAAAAAACCTTTTTAAGTAATGAATTTAAAAATCACGAAATAATGTATTTATGTTACTTAATGTTATATTTAAAAATAATAAAATAACACTTAGATTAATAACCTTTTTTTCTTGGTAGTGTGGGTCCTTACATGACCTCACACCAAACCTATGGTCTGAGAAACCACATCCGAGGGGCATGTAAGACGTCAAAATCACCCAAGGATCACACCTAGCCTCGGCCACACCAACCCTTAACATGACTGGATTTTTTTACCTTCAGGGGATTGGAACCTATGACATTTTCATCACAGGTGTCTTAAAAACACACTCTTCACCGTCGAACCAAACCCCCATTGGCCTTACATTAATATAAAAAAAAATCAATGTTCGTTATTAAAAAAAATATTCAATTTGTACTTTTATTTTACATCAATTTTATATAAAAATAAAGTAATTGAAAGTAATAAATTTTAATTTCCCTTTTATTAATGGAGAGTTATGATATGTAATGCCTTCACTACTTAATTAGGAGTTGAAACATGACAAGTAAATATAATATTATTAATATTACATATGTTAATTCATTTGGCATGCAATATTTAAAACAAAAATATATTAAGAACCAAAAAAAAAAAAAAAAATTACTATTAGCTATAAATAAAGTATTTCAATGCCCATTTTAAGTAAGTGTTGAAGGGGATCTTAGCCCTTTCCATTCAAGTTATAACTTATACTTTTAGAAAATAAAAAAATTACAAATTACGCTCTTGGGAAATTTGCATAAAAATTTATAGCCTATATTAGTCAATGCTAAATTAATAGTGGTCATTACAAATTAAAAATTAAGGCCTTGGGAAAATTTCATAAAAATTTATCACCTATATTGGTCAATGATAAATTAAAAGTGGTCAATAGGCTTGCTGAAGAACAAGGACTTGCATACATTTTAGTAGGTAGTAACCAAAAGTAAGTCTACACATTTACAATTTTTTTCCTACTTAAGGAAAACATAAATAATGTTGGAAATAAACTCCTAATAAGTATATTTTTTTACATGTTATTCCTATCCAATGGTGAATATGTTATTTAACTGAGTATGAATTATTTGCAAAGATTTTATTTTTGGATGGTTTCCATACAAAGTTCGAGAATAAAAAATCACTACAAAATTATCTCAAAATCATGTGTTAATGTTGCGACCATCGACCATATATATTAATTGAGTCCATATCCATAAATTATTGCATAAAATATGTGAGGAAGTTATCCACATGAAATTATATTGGGAAAAGGATACAATAATACCTTACATTTATGGTCCAATCAAATGTTTGAAAATTAGTTTCTTTAATCATATTGACAATTAAATAATTATTTTTCAATGTTAAACATTACAAATTGCATTGGATTGCATTGATGCTCTGTAAAATAAAGACAAGATATTTGAATGGATAACTTATTCTAGAGCAAGCTTTTATCAGCCGAAGAAGTTTTTGACCAATGCACCAATATTAAAGATAAAAGTTCCTAGAAAGGATTTCATTGTGTGCATAGATGCATGCATGGAAGGGCTCATTGGAGTATTGATGCAGGAAGTTCAAGCGGTGTGCTATGAGTCCTGAATTCTAAATGGGCGTGAAAAAAATTATGTAACTCATGATTTGGAATTGGTTGCCATCCTCCATGAACTAAAGATGTGGAGACACTATCTTCTTGGTAGAAAATTTACCCTAACGATTGATCATGGAGGGTTGAAGTATTTATTTGAATAACCGAAGTTGAATGCATGGAAATCTCGATGGATAACCATGCTCAATGAATTTGATTTTCAAATCAATTATATAAAAGACAAGGAGAATAGAGTATCATACACACTTAGCAGGAAGGTGCAGTTAAATAATTTAGTAATCGTAAGTTCTTATCAATTGGATCTAGCATAGCAGGACAAACATCCAAGGAAGTGTGATGAGAAGTATTAGAAGATAAAAGAAAGGATAAAACAAGATCGAGAGGGTGGAAAAGATGAATAATATCGTCTCACAGGTGATGGCTTGGATAAATTAAAGAATATAATCTACGTTCCGAAAAAATGATTAATTAAACAGACTCATATTAGTATATTTCTAGAATAAGTCGTATTCTGACCACTTGGGATGCCAAAAGGTTCTCATGGCCATGAAAAAATTATATTATTGGCATAATATTAAAAATGATGTAGCATATTTTATTTCTAAATGCATAGAATTCCAACAAGTGAATGCAAACATCCAGGAGGTTTATTTCAGTCTATTCCTAATCTGGAATCAAAGTGGGAAGTGATCTCCATGGATTTTAATACGATGTTGCCAAGAAAATATGAGAAACATAGTGAAATCATGGTAGTGGTCGACAAGTTGAGCAAGGTGGCCCACTTCGTTCCTGATAAATCATAAAGTTAGCCAATGAAGTGGCACAAGTTTTCTTCATGAAGGAAATCGTAAGACTGCATGTTGTTCCAGAGAAGAATATCTTGGATAGATATTCCAAGTTCACTTCAAAGTTATGGAAGGAAATATTTTAATGCTTGTGGAGAGAATTGAATTTCATTACTACTTATCATCCAAATCTAGAAGGATAATCAAAGAGGACAAATAGAATCCTTGAAGGTGTGTTAAGGATATATGTAATGCACTATCGAAGGAAGTGGGAAGAATATCTTCCACTTGTAGAGTTTTCCTAAAACAATGGATACCAAGAATCTCTAAATATGAGCCTGTTCGAAGCACTATGTGGAAGAAGTTGCAATACTACTATCAACAGGAGTGATTTACTGAGGAGGGTCCTTATAGGGAATGATATATTAAAAGAGATGGAGAAGAAAATGCATGTTATTAGGGATAATTTGAAGGTGGAATAGGACAAGAAAAAAAAGTATGTAGGTAAACATAGGATGCATAAGGATCTCGAAGTTTGGGAACATGTTTATTTGAGAGTTAGACCCAGGAAAATTTGCTTGAATATTGGCTCATGTGCCAAGTTGGCACCATGGTTTTTTTGGCCTTTTAAGATACTTGATATAATAGGGCTAGTGGCCTATAGATTAGCCTTACCACCTTCAGTAAAATTCCATGATGTTTTCCATGTTTCATTTATTAAAGGATATGTGAAGGATGCTAACAATGTAATTTATTGGTTAGTGTTATAAGTGGAGCTAGAAGAAGACTTTGAACTAGAACTTCTATGCATCTTGGATCAGAAGAAGTTCACACTATGGAAATGAGTAATAGAGAAATTTAAATTTTAGTGGAGAAACTTTGGGCCGAAGCCACATGGGAGATGGATGACCTAATGTGGGAAACATATCCTTTCTTATTTGTTAAATAAAGAAAATTGTAAATACATTGTAGATGTTGTAAAACATTGCGTGTACATCATTTGTGGTTTTTTTTATGGTTATTGAACACTGATTGTTGATATTTTGTGGTAGCACCGGGTATGCTCTAGCCCTGAGATTTTGTGGAAGGGCTAAGACACAGAAGACCTCCAAAACCCAAAAAGCATTTGGAGAAATTTCATCTAGTGTGTGAGATATTAAAATAATTAATTTTTTTAATGAGGATTCTAAGTCTAACTTAGGGAATTAGAAACATTAATGTGAATTAATTAAACACATGTGATGAAATGTGTAATATTCCCAATTTTCCATAAGATAATTGGAATCTTAGAGTTCTAAATTTTCTTAATTAATTAAGTAAATAAGAGGGTGGAGGAACCCACAAACCCCATAGATGAATAAAATCCACTTTTGATATATGAATGTGGATAATTTAGATATAGATCTACATTATTGAGTAGTGGACTAGCCTCTTAAATGAAGGTCAACTGAGGTCATGGATCATTAATGTAAAATCACGGAGATCTTGGAGGAGGTCAACTGAGATCATGGTGCATTCAAAGTAAGATAATAGAGCACTAATGATGACATCGTGGAGGAAGTAGCGAATATAATGCACACATTATGGAAAGAGTGGGAATTAAATGTAGAGATGGTGGAGAACATGGAGAGACAATGCAGTCTTCATGGAGGCTAGTGGCCACATGTGTAACGCAGTCATGAGGTGGGCCAAGGCTATGGAAGACTCACAAAGCATATAAGGGAGATGAAGGCAGCAATAGAAGGCATGCTTTGTATTATTATTTTTGATCTGTTTAGATCTAGATTTTTCACATGAAATTTCTATGCACTCTTACGTTGTTTAGCTAAGTCTACAATGTTGTTTATAACATGGGTGTTTCCAAGCGAAAATCACACCCTTAACCATGGGGGACTTCGAGTGCCTACTTTCGGGTTAGGCACTATTTATGCATGTGGGGTTCCGAAAATTAATATAACCAATGGGAAATCAAGAAAATAACTTGTATTATACCCATAAACTTGGCCTCTTGTTGAGTATGACTTTTCTACGTGGGTGTTAGTAGAAGAAAAAGAAGAGGAATATTTTCTCTCATCATCTTAACCTATGTGTAAAGTAGAAACCATGTTATGAATAAATATTCATAACAAAATATTAATTAAATAAAATCTTAATATCCCAAAATAGAAATAATTAATAATTTAATTAATTAAATATCCATTAATTATGAAAGGGAATTATTTTTCAAAATATATGAATTTTAAAAGAAACCTTGTGGTATGTCAACGCCTATTAATGTGAACCACCCAAGGCATTGAAAACAATCATTCAGTATTAATAAAATATATTACAAATTTACATTGTGTAAATGTGAAGAAAATACAATGTACATGTCTGGTTTTCAACAATGGTATCAGAGAAAGAATGATTCTTTAGGTTTCTCTATTGCATACATCATTTCCCAACACCTTTACCACCATTGGTTCATTTATCCTTTGTCGCACCACCTCATTCTCTGATTCATTTCCACTCTATTCTACCACTGTTCAACTCATAAATTTCCATCGCCGCTTGTGCTTCCCACTATCTGCCCTGACATTCCTACTCATGTCTGTGACTCTAGTCGACCCCAATTTACATTGGCTACTCCCTGTCCCCTACTCCACACTGCTCTTTGTTTGCGCTCCATCGTCACTTCTCAGGTCGACGGCCAACACCATTCCCTGTCTAGCTACATTCCCAATCCCTACCAATGTATCTGCCATAAATTCCCTATCTTTTCGTTTCCCGGACCAATCTATGCCATTGTGCCAACACCATCCGACGACCTGGTCAAAAAAATATTTTCCAATAACCATGGAGTTCGACCAGTCGATTCATGGTGACGTTTGATTCGGGAGACCTTTGATTACATTTTGATTATAAAGATAAAGATATATTGTATAGTTGTATAATCCAGACAAGCATTATATATATATATATATATATATATATATATATATATATATATATATATATATATATATATATATATATATATATATATATATATATATATATATATATATATATATATATAATAACCTATATAATTAATTAATATCATTGAAAAATAAATAAATAAATAAAAATGGCTCAACTAAGAAAAAAAGGAAAAATGGGGAGTAATAATGACGATAACAATTCCAATAAATCTCAAGAGGAACTTGACAAGATGCATCAACACCTTGATAATGTCGAAAAAATGAAAGAATAAATTAGAAAAGGCCAAGAGAGGATAATTATTACTCAATACAAAATAAAAAATGATATCAAAAGAATAGATAACATTGAAAATATGTTGAGTCAGTTAACCAGAGGAGTTAGCTAAGATTTTAACCCCTTAATCACGCAAGAATCAACACAAAGTTCCAAGACTCCAAGAGGTAATTTTTTTCCAAGTCATGAATCTACATCGATGCATGGAGTCCCACAAATAATGTTGATACAGTTCCGAGGAAGTTAGTACTATACAAATTTTCTCAAAAAATACTACCAAAAAATTAAAAGGGAAATACCTATGTACGATGGTGAGTACCATAAGGGCACCATTGTGTGGGTAAATAACATAGATGCCAGTTTGGATAAAACCCGTCAATAGGTGAGCACGAGAATATCATGACCGCATCCAAAAACCTGGAAGCTGAAGCATATGATTGGTTCCTATGGTGGTCCAAAAAATGTGAGGCTCATTCGTTTGTTTGGAATAATTTCATGGATGTCCAACTAAAAAGGTTCCATCACGAAGAAGAAGATGATCTCTACGAAAAATTCGTTCACCTCAAAAAAAGGGTCCATAAGAAAATACACCCACGAGTGGGAAGTATTAGCTGTAAGACTAATGGTATTCTGACGAAGAGCTTCTAAAAATGTATAGATGTAGGCTTAAAGAGTATATTGGAGAAAAAAAAAAACTACATAACCCAAAACCATTAAATAAGACAAACATGCATGAACAATTATTGAGAAAAAGTATAAGTTCCATAAAAAACCATATTCCAGTAATGAAAAATCAAGAAAATACTCAAAAGGAAAGTCAAATAATTCTTCTACATAAAACACTTGTAAGTGCATTCCACCCCCATTGCATGAATGAGGAAAAAAAAAGTCAAATTTAGAAAAGAAAAGAGATGGAAAATGTTGGACATGTGGAGATAAATATTCTCCAGGACACATATGCAATACATAAAAACTTTACAACTACGAAGAAAAACAAGAAGATGAATCTTTAGATAGTAACTCTGAAGAAGTAACCAACGAATAAAATGAGACTCCAAATCCAATTCCAGAAGAATAAAATATGTCAGGAATTTCTCTCGCAATTATCACAGGAATAAATCAAACACAAAAATTAAAGCTTAAAGGACATATTAATAAGAAAAACATTGCTATGTTAATAGATTTAGGAAGTACATTGAATTTATAATTGTCAATGTCGTAAAAATTTTAAACATTTATCCCTACCCCGTAGAAAATTTAAAATTTATTATGGAAAATGGGAAAAGAATAGATGGAGTAGGGAAGTGCCCTAAAGTCAAAATGCAACAAAATGAATACGATGTGGAATCTCTTTTTTATACACTTCCCTTAGGAGATGTATATTCCATCTTAGGATTACAATCATTGCAAACAATAGGTACATATTCTGCAAATCACCAAAAAAAATTCATTAAGTTGTCCATATTCCAAGCCCCTCCCTCCTACCAAAATCATTTCTGCTCAGCAACTGAAGAAACTTATTCAGAAAAGAGCTGCACTAGTATTCTTCTTACAATGCCAACAATTAGAGTTATTATTGATGGAAGGGACTCACCAATATTCCGGAGTTACATCCTTAATCCAAAAATATGACACGGTATTTCAAGAATTGTTGATGAAGTTACCCCCTAAAAGGAAAATTGAACATATCATTGAAGTCAAACTAGATTTGACACCGGTAAATGTAAAACCATATCATTACCCCCATCATCATAAAACAAGAATATAAAGGCTGATACAAGATCTGTTAAAGTATGGAGTCATTATGAAAATCAGAAGTCCATATGTGGCTCTAGTAGTGTTACTTCGAAAGAAATATGGGTATTTTCGATCATGTATAGACTATCTAGGACTAAACAAGATTACTATTAAACAAAAATTTCCCATTCCATTTATTGATGAAATTCTAGATGAACTCCATGGTGTAGAATAATTTTCAAAGTTAGATCTAAGATCAGGCTATTGTCAAATCTGAGTATGACCGGAATACATCGAAAATACTACATTTAGAACTCATGAAGGACATTCCAAAATCAAATTAATTCCATTTGGGCTAACAAATGCACCATCAACCTTCCAAGCAACCATCAATGAGATATTTGGCCCATACCTATGGAAGTTTGTATTGATTTTCTTTGACGATATCCTCATCTACAACAAAATGTGGAAGGAGCATATCAAGCATCTAGAAGAAGTACTTTCCGCATTTGAGAAGAATAAATTTTATGAAAAATTATCAAAATGTACCTTTGGGCAAAAGGAAGTTGAAAACTTGGGACACATCATATCCAAAGAAGGAGTCAAGGTGGACCCCCGCAAGATTAAGGAGATTAAAGAGTGTACAAAACCCAAGAATATATCAAAATTGAGAGGATTCCTAGGGTTAACTGGATATTGCAAAATATTCATAAATTATTATGCACATTTTACCAAGCCACTCACAAACTTGTTAAAAAAGAATGTTTTCCAATGGAGTAACCAGGAAAGAAAATTATTCGAGAATCTAAAAAAAATAATGTCAACTACACCAGTACTGGTATCTCCATATTTCTCGAAACCATTTGTAGTCGAGTGCGATGCTTCAGAGTTTTGAGTTGGAGCAGTATTAATGCGAGAAAACCATCCTATAGCCTTCAAAACCAGGAACCTTAACAAACGAGAGATTTTGAAATCAATGTACCAAAAGGAGATTATTTCCATCATACATACATTAACTAAATGGAAAAAATATCTTCTCGGAAGCAAGTTTTCAATTTGAAATGATCACAATAGTCTTCAATTCCTACTTCAACAAAAAACATTATCAACAGAACAACAAAACTAGATAGAAAATATTTATGTATTCGATCTAGAAATACTACACAAAAAAGGGAAGGAAATGTCATCGTTGATGCAATCTCATGAAAAGATGATGAAAACGAAACATGCATCACCATGGTGGTTGTTCTTGATTGGTTAGAAAAAATATGAGCTGAGTATGCCAAGGATTTGGATTTCTATTCTATGATTGAAAATATTAATCAATATGCCAACTTTGAATGAAAAAATGACATATTGCGGTACAAAGGTAGAATTTATCTAACCCCGTCATCAAAATTTAGAATGAAAATTATAAAATAATCTCAGATTTTTCCTCCAACCAGACATGTTAGATTATTCAAGACTTAATACAACATTTGAAAATCATTCTACTGGAAAGGTATGGGTGAGGAAATCCAAAAAGACATCGTTGAATGTGATTTTTTTTAGAGAAATAAAATTGAAAATGTTTCAACTCTTGGGTTACTTCATCCGTTACATATTCTGGATAAAAAATGGGAAGAAATTTCGATGGATTTCATTGAAGGAATACCTATGTCTAATGGTAAGGACACAATATTTTTCGTAGTAGATAGACTCACCAAATATTCCCACTTCATGGAAATCTAAATAACCGACACAACCAATCAAGTTGTGGAAGTCTTTTGTAAAAAAATTTACAAACTACATTGTTTTCCAAAGGTTATTGTCAGTGATAGAGACGCAAAATTTAAAGGAATTTTTTTGATGGAATCCTTTCACTGAGTGGGAATATCCCTCGAGATGAGCTCGGATTATCATCCCGAGATATATGGTCAAATTGAATTTGTAAGTAATGTTTGGAAACATATCTTCTTTGTTTTGTCACGGGCAAACAAATCAAATGGTCTAAGTGGCTACACCTAGCAGAGTGGTGATACAATACCACCTACCATACTTCAACCAAAATGACTCCCTTCCAAGCCCTATATGACTATGAACCACCCAAGTGGAAGGATTTTGCATTACACAATTCCAAGGCTCAAGAAGTAAATAACCACTTAGAGGAAAAACAAATAGTTTTTAACTTGTTAACAATTATTTAACAATGGTAATATAATGAAGCAGCAAGTCGACCAACACCACACAAAAATAGAATTTGAAGAGGGAGATTGGGTTTTCATCATACTTCAACCCTATAAGAAGTTATCATAAAAAAACAAGGGGAAAATAAGTTAGCTCCTAAGTATTATGGACCCTACCAAATAATAATAAAACAAGTAGTGTGGCTTATGGATTAAGGCTACCAAAAAATTGTCAAATTCACAAAACATTTCATGTATCAAGTCTCAAAACATTATTGGGTCAAAACCAAACAACTCAAACATAGATCCCTGAGACTAATGAATAAGGAAGTATCATATTATAACCTGAAGGCATACTCAATGCGAGAGAAAAAGTACTACAATCCCTGCTTATTAAGGAATACCTTATAAAATGGAAGAGACTGCTAGAAGAAGATTCATCATGGGAGACATAATGTTTTCATCAATAACACCCAACCTTACCTATTCTTTGAGGAAAAATAATTTTAAGGGAGAGGAAATGTTATGAATAAATATTCATAACCAAATATTAATTAAATAAAATCATAAAATCATAAAATCATAAAATAACAATAATTAATAATTAATTAATTAAATGCCCATTAATTATTAAAGGGATTCATTGTTCAAAAGACATGAATTTTAAAATAAACCTTGTGGATTTTCAAATCCTTTTAAGGTTAACCTCCCAAGGAATTGTAAACCATCATTTAGTATTCAATCTCATTAAAAAAATATTACAAATTTACAATGTGTAAATGTGAAGAAATCCAATGTACGTGTCTGTCTTCAACAAACCACCATTAGAAGGAAAAATGATGAAGATAATTTGATTGATAATTTTTTGAGAAACCAATAACATGTTACCATACATATTGATGACTTAAAAGAACATTCATTTATAGGGAAACCTAGTTATTCTCAAGAAAATTCACGGGTATATTTGATAGGTACTATTATTGAAAAATAATGATGTGAAAACAATAGATATCAACCCCTTTAAAACCTTAAAAATAATCCCCTATCTCTTAGATGATCAAGAGGACCAACTGCTCATTGTCTTGAAATAACATGTCGGTGCATTCACATGGGACTATAAATATATGAATGGATTACTTTCTTCTATATGAACTCACCATATATATATTGAGGAGTATCTCAAACCTATTTGGTAGCTGCAAAGGAAAATGAACCCTGTATTAAAAGAAATTGTGGAAAATGACTTACAAAAGTTGTTGGATGTCGAATTCATCTATCAAATCTAGGATAGTGAACAAATTTCTCCCTTAGTCTTTGTCCCTAAGAATAATGGAAAATGGATAATTTGTGTTGATTACTGAGAACTCAACAAATTGACTAGAAAGAATCATTTTCCATTTCCTTTTATTTGCCACGTTCTTGATGTCCTTGTAGGGAAAATGTTATTTTCCTTTTTATATGGTTTTAGTGCGTACAACCAAATAGATACTAGCCATAAAAAATACTATAAATCCACCTTCACATGTCGACATGGAAAGTTTTATTACATGTTTATTCCGCTTGGTTTGTGCAATGCCCCTGCCACCTTCCAGAGGTTTGTATTAGGTATATTCTCTGGCCTTATGGATGATTCAATGAGAATCTACATGGATGATTTTATAACCTACAAGGATTATTTACAAGAGGCTCTCTACAACCTAAGAAAAACCTTGCAAAAGTGTAAAGAAATGAACGACTCCCTAAGCCAAAATAAATTACTATTTATGATGAATAAGGGGATTTTAATAGAGAATTTCCTCACTTCAAAAGGAATCCAAGTGGACCATAGCATAATATACATCATCCAAAGGCTTATTGCTCATAAAAAAACATAAAGATGTTATAGGTTTTTGAGCCTTTCTAGACATTATCACAGATTCATCAAAGATTCATCAAATATTTTAGCAAAATTTCTTCTCTTGTATTTTCATTATTCACAGGAGATGTTGAGTTTTGTTGGAAATATTTATGTCAAGAAAAAATTGAAGGAATCAAAGAAAAACTGATGACAACAACTATCCTTAAAGTTCCAAATTGGACCTTTCCCTTTATATATCCATATAGATGCATCGGATAGGGAAATTGGGGAATCTCTAAGAAAAATCAAAGGTAAAATCCCCTATTCAATCTATTTTATCAGCAAAAATATGTCCAAAGCGAAGCTCAACTACAGACTCACTGAAATGGAATTTCATTTCATTGTACATTCTTTAAAAAAATTCAACATTACATCATTGGTTATAATCAAGTCTTCATGCAAATTGACCATGCATTAATCAAATACTTAATAAATAAAATACATGTGAATGCATGGATAATCAAGCAGTTATTATTGTTGCAATAATTTTATTTGAAATTTGTTGACAAACCTCAGAAGGAGAATGTTGTTGCATATATTTTTTCAAGATTAACCCTAACTGCAAATGAAGAAGTGGTATATGACTAGCTCACTGATGGGAAACTCTTTCCCATATCATTCTTATCTCCATGGTTCACTAACATAACCAACTTCCTAGCTATTGAACAGTTCCCTCCTCATCTATCTTCGAAAGAGATAAGAAATATTGTCAGAAAGAGTTCCTCTTACACTTGGATTGGATGAACCTCTCCAAATTAGGGCCTGATCAAATTATGAGAAGATGTGTGAGGGAGGATGAATTTTAAGGCATTCTCTCACCTTTCCATGATGGACCATGTTTTTGGTGAGGTAAATCCCCTCTGTGGATAGAGGCAACCCCACTAGCCCTAGAGTGGGTCTAGCCACAAACAAGACACGCTATAATATTGATTCCTAGTTAACGAATGGACGAAGATTCAATAATTGACTTACCGGAGGTCCTATGTTGTTGTTGTCATCGAAAAGAGTGGCTCACTCCTTGCTCCTGGTTTCACAGATCATGATCCGCCCGCTTTCATGCTCAGACACCTACACACACAAAAGAAACAATGAAGATATACAACATAGTAATTCACATTCCTAACTATCAGTTAGTCGAAGAGGACTAAATCAATTTCATTACATAATCAACATAACACAACGATGGAACCAACAACATAGTCGAGTATATTAATAAATGGAAGGAAGAGTACAACCAAGCTTCGATGTTGTAGTCTCCTCTAGCAAGGTTCAAGAGGAGCGCATATCGCAAAGGCTCATCAGGAATTTGGACAGGCCTCTCTTTATGGAGTTCTCCTTGGTTCTACCTTCTCAATAGCAATTACTTAGCTATAGTATTCTTCTCCAATTTCAGCTCCTTGGCTATATGTTCAACTAGCTTTCATAAAGGGAGAAGGCTTGTTTATATAGAGGGAGAGGGAGAGGTTAGGATCCCTATAATAATGGAAGGGAGGTCTATCTTTAAGGAGTGTTCCATGGGAGTTAAAAACCATTACCTAAAGAGAGAGATCCATGTCTCATCAAATTAACCACTTCTAGTGACTCATCCCTAAGGTGGTTAGAAGGAAACTTCTGCCTCTAATAAAAAAAATAAAAAAAAATCTAAAACAGAGCGCCAGGTGGCGCAAGCTCTAGTGCAAAACTTCAACATCGGCGTGAGGGATGAACTGGATACCTACACCAAGGCCAAAACATAGGTTTTGTGTGCTCTTTTAAGGAAATGTCCAACAGGAGAAATGATGTCCTTATGTAGAAGGATGCAAAGAATGTTTTTGCAGAGCATGTCACTCTTCACAAGTCACGGGAACGATCCTCTAATATGCGGGATGAGGGATCGGTGACAAAATGTTGTGTAAAAGACGCCCCCTAAAGCATGAGGTCCGAGAGAGAGGGAGGAGTGAAATGCTTTATGAGAATGCGTTCGGCCCAAACACTACTGTTGGAAAACTTGCAAGTACAAATACAACTAATATCTCTAATACATGATATGTGGTATGGGCACAAACATCCATAATAGAGTACATAAAAAGTGAGATCTGAGGTATGGATGCAGCCATCCAGAAATAAGGATCAAAAAATAGACTCAGGTGAGATCTGACGTATGGTCACAACCATCCAATCAGAAATGTCATGTAATAAGTCATAGTAATCCATAAAGAACCCGCAGCCTAGATTGCATCAGACGAAACCCATGGTCTTGCACTCCATCCCGACCCGAACATAGTACAAGTTCGAGCATGCGAATAGACGAGTTGAAGTCAAACATGCAGGAACACCTGATTACTAGCCAATAATGAGAGATGATAAAAAATGCGAGAGAAACCACCAATAATGACAATGGATCTCAAGGTACAAAAGGTACAATCCACAAAATGTGAACAGTGATCTGGCATCGAAAACCCGCAGAATCATCCGATTGAAGGCCATTGATGTGAACCTTTCGACGGATGCAAATAACCTACCATTAAGGCATGCAGGCTCTAGGGCACCTAAAGGGAGTGTCTAGATCAGCTTCCTCGAGAATGAGTTGAAGTCGATAGGAAGCGATTTGGTCAAAGTAGGGCCATGATGTTTCCCACATCATCGACACGAGACAGGGGAACATGATGATTTGTGAATCATGACCAACAGAGAATCAGAGGAGGGTTGAAGATTGGAGAGGCGAAACTTCTCTTGAACATATTGGTGGCACGACACTTGATTTGGCTTATTTGACATCAAGGGATCTAAGGTCATGGTGACGTGGAAAAGAGTAGATGAGCGGTCAAAATAGATTACCCAAACCCATGGAGGCAAAAAAATGACAAAGTGAGATGTCCCCAACTCGACATGAATGCAGACAACTGCCATGTTCAAGAGTGACACACTGCCCACTAAATTCTGGTTCCATTTTCCCCCACCATTTCTAGAAAGTACCCCAATTATTTTTGTAAACAAGCTTGAAGGGGATAGCATATGCTTGTGATGTAAGTTTGTCCTTCGGACAAATCCAACCTAATACATTTTATGATCCCTAGGAAGGAGGAACTCGAGTAACGTCATAACGACGGAGTCTGATGTCATCAGTTTTTAACGAGTCCGACAAAGGGAGAACTCGACATATTTTCATGTTTAGAGATTTTGAAAAGAAAATGGAAAAGAAAACTCCAGCAAGGCCGTTTTATTAAATAGTCTCTCAGATCTAAAAATGTAAAAAACAATATTCGAGAGAAATTCTTAGTCGTGATAGGCTAAGGTATTCCTTTTTTGTAAATAATCTATCCCAGCCCGAAAAGGGGGTAAATGTATACTAGGTAGATATCGTTTTGCAGCCAGTTAACAAGTTCAAAATGACAAGCGTCTTGGCAATATTTTCAGTTTTAGAGAGTCAGAAAAGAGCTGAAAGGTGACTCCAGTAGTGACTTTTTTTTGTTCTTACCGAGTTTGAAAAAGTATAAAATACAACTCATTTCTTCATCATAACCATGCAAAAACCTGTTGCTGCACAAGAGTCATGCGTAAAATCCATTTCTTGAAAATGATATGATAAAATAATCGACAAATATGTTTTAAAACCTATTTTAAGATTTTGAAAAGTTATAAAATGCCATAAGTGGTAAAAATTATTTACTTTTCACTTTTACCTCTTTGTGGAGCAACAGTGACCCATTATGCTTTGCGATCTTGTGGTGACGATTGCGAGTGATCTAGTGAACTAATCTTGATTTCGTCAGTTTCAGGTAAGAGCCGACACCATTTGCAATCTTTCAAGCTAAACTTCATTTCCTGTATTTTTCATTTTGATTCCCTTAGGAGAGGATTTTCAAATCTAGGGCATCGCGGTTGGTGTGGGTTCCGGGCACAGACCCATGCCAATCGCCCCTTTTTTACACAGAGGGCACGCCAACCGCGCAACCCAAAAATCCACATAAATTTAAGGAAAATGCAATTTTTTGCAATTTCAATGCCTAACTAGACTAACAATGCTCATATGAACAATGTGCAGGTACCCAACAGAAAGAATGGTGATTGAGTGGAAATAGAGAGAACATAGTGAGGAAGATGAACTTGCCATGGAGAATTAGCGATGCATGGACGCCCTTAGAGATTGTGGGCTAAAGAAATTCTTCCTAACACCGTGCCTTCGAGCTTAGCCAGAATTGCTTCAATATCTGATAAGCATCTGGGATGAAGAACAGGAAAAGTTCATGCTTTGAGATCAGGAACTCAAACTCGAAGTCTCTGATGTGTATTTTATCACAGGATTTTCATGGAGGGGTGCAGTCCCTATGCTAACCAGTACCCGTCCCTCTAGGGAGAGTATGGGGATGGTGATTGACAGATTGTGCTGAGGGGCATGCAAAAGAACAGGGAGCGGGAAGGTTGAAATCCAAACCATCCTGTATCTAGTACTAAAAGTAGTGTTGTACACTATCACGCAGGCTACAAGATCGCAAGCACCGCATGAGGCCACAAAGACACAACTTCTTCTTGTCGTAGACTGCCTAACCATAACTCTCTACAACTAGGCAGAGGCCATGAATATTAACATTAAACGACAAATAACCAAGTGAAAGAAGACCAAACTGAAACAGTTTGGGTATGGATCCATTTTGGTATCATTCTTCTTGGAACGACTACCGATATTCCAGCGTCAGGAGGTCATTGTCCCGATGCCACCACCTAGAGAACAAGGAATGGCCCAATGGGCTGCACTGACACTGAGAGTAGGGGGTGGCTAATAGATGTCTTGGAGGCCATAATTTTTTGATTGGCTTCGACAAAAACTCATTGTCGTGGAGGACTGGCCCTATTCTGGTACAGACTTCATCAGTGATCCAGACCTCCTCCTCCCGGAGGGAGAGGATTGCGATGAAGAGCTAGGTGAGACTCATTTTTTATTTTCATGAGTTTATGATTTTTTGGTATATATGCATTTTCTGACAGTTAATCTTATATGTATGCAGATGTCGGCCCAGAGAGACCTGCCAGTATGTCATCGGTAGCGAGGCGAGTTCCTCGCGATTTCGATACCCATGGTGAGGGTGGCGAGGAGGAGAGAGTACAAAACCTGGAGGGGATCGCCCATGGGATCCCAGACTATGCTATCCTTGATGATGCTCCTCAGGCCTATTAGAGGCATACTATAGGGGTGCCAAGTTGTATCCACTGCTTGCTGAGGTAGTTGGTACGGGCGGTGACGTGCTATCATGAGCACCACGCTGATTAGGCACCTAGGCTTTTTATTTCCACATATTTTTTGAGAGAAATGTTGTCTCGAGATATAACTAAAACATACATATATATTTTTTGGGTTTTTACGATGCACACGCTGCAAAAAATCGATATATATATATATATATATATATATATATATATATATACATCTATTTTCTACATGGGTCTATTTACATATGATGATGTTTTATAAATTGCGTAAATGTCTATCCTATACAATGTTAGCCACTGCATCAGTTAATGTATTCATTCGTCTTGGTATATGTTGATATGTGATGAAATCAAAATGTCTTTCAAGCAAACGAATGCGTAAATACAATCTCAAAATGCATGGGTTTCGAACCAAATAATTACCGTTAAGTTGAAGAACAACAAGTTGTGAGTCTATATTTACAAGAAATGTGCGTATGTCGAGGTTAACTGCCTCAGTTAATAGTTCCAAAATGGCACTATATTTAGCGACATTGTTTGTTGTTCGTCCTAGACAAATACCTTGCAGGTTAATTAACTCACCAGTAGGATTATAAATTACCCAGGCTACCGAAGACAAGTTCCTGGTACTGCGGGAAGCACCATCTGCGAAACCGACATAAGGGGTAATAGACATCTGCATAACAAACAAGACCTAATAAGCAGAAAAAATTTACAAAGCACATCAAACCTAAGCATGCGCAAAAATGAAAAAAATCACTTATGTACACATATCATGTATGAATGACTCAAGCATAATATTTTTTCAGATACAACCCATTTCTAGGCTATGCTAAGGGATAACCTTCATAATCAATAAGATCATAATACCCACTCTGTAACACACGTTTGACGATGTAGGGCCCATGTCACATGGGTTGGAATTTACCTGCCCCCAACTTGTCATGAGCTTGGTCGTATAGGAGAATGAGGTCGCCTTCGATAAAAGAACGAGGGGAAACTGTTTGGTCAAAGTGAGCTTTGACTCGATTTTTTGTGCCTCGATGACCAAAGCATCTAAGCGACGAGTTTCATCCAATCTCTCTAAATAGAGGAGACACTGTTCCTCAGGTGAAGTATTAGGTAGTAATTCCACAGCTAATTTGAGTGAAGGGATTTCACACTCAATCGGAAGAGTAGCTTCCAGACCGTACACCAATTGAAACGGCGTAAATCCAGTTGCACTCTTAATCAACGTTTGGTAAGCCCATAAAGCTGAAAACAACATGATATGCCAATTTGATTTATGGATCCCAATTGTTCATTGAAGCATCGTAACAAGAAATTTATTTACGGCTCCAACCTGGCCGTTAGCTTGAGGGTAATAAGGCGTTGAGCTGTTGTGACACAAACCAAACTTAGATGTTAGCTCTGCCATCATATAGTCCCAAAAATGTGAACCATGATCAGTAATGATGGCTTGAGGGACACCAAACTGAGTAATAACATGATTGAATATGAATTGCGCTACAGTCCTACCATCCGTAGCCAGTGTAGGCATTACTTCGACCCATTTTGTAAAATAATTTTTGGCAACGATAATATAGGCATGCTTCCCGGCTGAGCGATGGTTACACGTCATAAAATCGATGCCCCATTTTGTAAAAGGAACAACAGTAATGATAGGGTGTAAAGGAACAGGTGGCGCACACATCTTGCATTGATATATCTGACACGCATGACATTTGCGTACTGCGAAAATGCAGTATTTAAAAATGGATGGCCATAAATAGCCAACACAAAGGATCTTCTATGTGATGGCATAACCAGACATGTGAACTCCACAGGCGCCACTGTGGAAGTCATTTAAAAATTTCTCATCTTTCTCGAGGGTCAGACATCGGCGAAGCACGGAATCAACTCCGACACGATAGAGGGTGTCTTCGAGAATATGATAAGGTTGCGACTGATGCCGAATGCAGCGTCAGGAATCTTTGGTCAAATCAGACCTACAAGTAGAAGTCTATAGATACACGATGATATCACTGTACCATGGATCGAGGGTGCTAATCAAGAAAAGAGTTTTGTCCGGAATATGATCCTTGGAATAAGAAGGAGGAGAGTCGGTGGGGAGAGAGAAAATCAGATCAGTGAAAATGAGTGATTTCTTTGATTTGGCAGTAGTGAATTCCAAATCAAACTCTTGGAGGATAACTATCCACTTCGAGTATTTTTCCCCTAGCAACTGTCGAGAAAAAATATAGGTCACAAGGTTACAATCAGAAATCACGGTGACCGTTCCTAAAAGGATCTAATGACGAAAACGTTGGATGGCCTAGATCGCAACTAGCGCTAACTTCTCGACATGTGGATAATGCATTTCAAGGTCGAGAAGGTTTCAAGACAAGTAGTAAATAACATGATCGTTACCGTCATCATCATCTTGAACCAAAACCATGGAAATTGTACTGAACGTGGCAGCTAGATAGAGGGTGAAATCATGATGATAATCTGGAGGACGTAATAGAGGAGCATTGACAAGAAACATCTTAAGCATATCAAAATATTGCTGAGCAATCTCATCCCAACAAAAATGGACGTCATGTTTTAAAAGTCGCATGAACCCTTTGGCTACCTCGGCATAGTTCAGGATAAAATGTCGTAAGAAATTTTCTTTCCCTTGGAGACTCTGGAGCTGGTGTAAAGAGGATGGAGAGGGGAGATTAACAATAGCCTCAACCTTAAGCGGATCGAGGTGAATTTTGTCTTTGGATACGATAAACCCTAAAAGTCTATCGGAATCAATGCAGAAGATGCATTTATGCGGATTGAGCCGAATGTTGTAGCGTCTACAATGAAGAAAAATCTGGAGGAGATGGTTCGGATGGTCTTTTTGCACAGCTGAATGAGTCGAAAGGTCATCCAAGTACGGTTGAACATTATGATGAATATCGTGAAAGGCATAAGACATCGTGCACTGGAACGTAGCCCTATCATTCTTCAAGCCAAAAGGGAGTTTCTTATATGTGAATGTTCCCCAAGGACAGATAAAAGTGGTCTTGTGTTGATCGAATGGGAGAATATTAATCTGATTATAGCCAGAGAATCCTTCCATAAGGGAAAAAATCTCACTCCCTGCACAATCTTCAATGATCTGGTCGATGAGAGGGGTTGGATAGTTATCCTTAGGGCAGGACCAATTAATATCATGATAGTCAACACAGACGTGAATTGTTCCCTACTTCTTATCCACAAGAACAATGTTAGAAACCCACTCTATTAGAGGAATCAGATAAATGAAACCCACTTTGAGAAGTTTTTCAACTTCATCTTTTATGGAGGCGGCTTTCTGAGGATGCACTGGACAAAGATGCTGGCAAATAGGTTTTGCACCAGCGTAGGTGGGAATTTCGTGCACCATGATACTGGGATAAATTCCAGGAATATCTTCGTAATACCAGGAAAAAACATCATGGAATTCGCGAAAGAGAGTGTGCACTTGGACTTCATCAGAAGAACAAGTGACTCTGACATGGATGTTCTCGACAATTCCAAATTTCACAGAAATGTCAATAGGCATCGTCTGGGTGATGTTACTCAAGTTACCCTCATAGAAGACTTCGTGAGTCAAGATAGGCGTTTGAAGTGGTGGAGAAGGAACTTGAGATGCAAAATGCTCAAGACAGTTATACATTTCCTCGAGGCTAGTCATAAATGAGGAACGATGATGCCCATTTATCCATGGTAGGTCTTCGAGAGACATGGTTTCCACGATAGCCTCATCGGATGGAAACACTTCTTTCAAAGGATCAGGAAAATCTGTATCACCGAGCCAGGGGGATTGTCAATAAACGTCGAGAGTTATGCTCAAAGGATCACCTTCAGAAGGGGAAGAATATGATGCAGCTACAAGCTCACAATGATTGATTTCAATTGAGCTGAGCAGCATTGAATCCCCAAATGAATCAACCTATTCAGGAAAAGGGAAAATCCATGGGTCATGTGACTGGGAGATCATATTAACTTGAACGGTATGTGGTGGCGAAAGGGGAAAGATACCCATGAGGGTAGGGTCTTTGAAAAGACCTGGCCCTACACTATCGGGGGGAGACGGAATCTAATCCACGCATGGAATGTTGTTCTCAGAAGACGAGGTAAAGAATGACAGCTGGTCGACAGTAATGATTTTTTCCCTTGTGTATAAAATTTAGAAGATGAAAGAGGGTAGACGGAATGAATAGCATAGCATGAGTCCAACTGTGACCAAGTAGAAGATTGTAATTGAGTTTAGCGTCAACTACTTCTGCTTCTACATTGATCGTCTTTCCTTGCAATGTAATCGTCAAGCTGGCAAGAACACCCAAGGGTTTCGATTCCCTTCCATCAACTGCCTCAAGGGAATTGGGTGACTAAGTTGGGGCTGGAGAGCCAATAGCCTTCCAGTAAGCAGATGACATGACACAGGTAGATGCACCTTTTTCCACAATGGCTCTATGGATGTTGAGACCGTTAATGCCGACTTGTATTACAAGCGCAATTTAGTGCGGAATTCAGGGGACAAAATTCTCTAAATCAAAATTGAGAAGGCTAGAATCGGCAGGATCGATCCCACCGATCACAAATAATAACGCTTTCCATTGAGACAGACAACTCTGAAGGAATTCTAATGCGGACATCGTGGATGGCGCCTGTGCTAAATTCTCAACAATACTGTAATGATGAGCAGCACGAGCGTTAGGATTATAAGAAGATTTCTAGAGAACACCTTTAGAAGGTGGCCATACAACAGGTTCAACACTGGGCCTTTCAATCTCAAGAGAACTAGAGGCAGGTGGGGGAGGAGGACCATCAATGATCTCTTTCCCTATTGCCTGGCATGATCTAGTATAGTCTTTCAACCGAGTAGCGATGGAAATGGGTGCAGAACCATTCATCATGAACACCTAAGAGCCAAATGGTGTAGATGGCACAGGTTGATTGACCATCTCTGTTTTCTGAGACGTAAAAGGTTCTTTGAGGACAACCGAAGTTCCCTTAGACCTTTGAGCAACTTACTAACTTTGGCTCGTCTAGGAAAATCCTTAGTGTAGTGTTCCTCATCACAAATTAGACAGGGATACTTTGGCTTATGCTGTGAACCATAATCAGCACGAGGTTTAGATGACTCTGGTTTTGGGGCATCGACTTTGGCCTTGCCTTTTCCCTTATTTTTCCCCTTGGATGTCTTCTCCACAGGATTGGCCTAGACGGCGTTGACCTCTGAGGTTTTGCCAGAATCTGGGGTAGGCTCAGAAGCAAAATCATTGGAAGAATTTTATTTTTGCTTCCCAGTGTTGGAAGACTTACGTGAATTCTGAGACATGGAACCAATAATGTCCTCAACGGATGGGGTGGCTGGTGCTTTAGAAGTACCAGGTCGTGGGGCATCAGTCAAGATATCATACAAAATTCCTGATTGAGAGTACACTAAATCAAGGTACTCGGCATGAACAATGGCCTGTTCCTCAGTAACACATACCCCCATGGCTATGTCCTTTGCAATTTGATTGACAAAAGAGGTGGTAAACCAATGGGTAATAAGCTGATCAGGAATTTTGAATTCGATCAGACGACAACGACATCTCCATTTGTGAATGTGGTTTAAGATGTGGGTAGCCCAGTCCTATTTCAAGGATGTTAGGAGATGTGTCCTGGCTTCATAACGAACCAGTAACTGGAAATGAGTAAGGAAGGCCATAGCGAGAGAGTTGAAATCTTGAAAGATACCGTGAGACAGCTCAATGTACCCTTTAGCAGCAGCTCCAGTGAGAGTTCACTGGAAAAGACAAAGTCGAATAGAGTCATCTACCCAAGAATGAGAAGAACACCATAAATGGTATGTCATGACATGTGCTTGGGGGTCTTCTCCAACCTTGCCCTCGAAATTGGGGAAATCACCACAAACCTTGGTTGGAGCCAGAGGCTAATACAGATTATGAAGAATTGGATCATTCGTTAAGTTGGACACATTCGGTAATTCCAACGTGGTGAGAAAGGGTAATTGAGGGTTGAAAGGCATAACAGGTCCTCGATAAGGACCCTTACTCACATTCCATCCTAGTTGAGTCTAACTCTACCCCCATTGGTTCTATCCTGAAGGATTCAGACCATAAGG
Source organism: Pinus albicaulis (assembly GCA_034641835.2). Lineage (NCBI taxonomy): Eukaryota > Viridiplantae > Streptophyta > Pinopsida > Pinales > Pinaceae > Pinus > Pinus albicaulis. The sequence continues at coordinate 426,203,873 of CM076581.1, read as the reverse complement.
GGTATAAGCCGGATAGTTTGGTTGATATGGTGGCTGAGGACTAGGATATGGAGGTTGAAGACCAGTATACATATTCTGATTATATAAGGATCCTGATTGAGCAACATAAATATTTTGCTGTTGAATGTAAGTATAGCATGGCGGTTGAGGGTAATAAGCAGAACCTTGAGGTGTATGGTATACCAGTCGATATTCACCTCAAGGGTAATTAGTGCCTTGGGGTCAAGCGGGCTGCTGACAAGTAGGGCCCTACTGAGCTGAATAAATCGGGCGCGCTGGTGGGCCCAACTGCGGTGTAGAGTAGAGTGGTTGCTAAGCAGGCTGAATTGTTTGTACAAGAGGTCCCTACTGAGCAGGTTGACCTAACTGAGGAAGGCCACCAGGTTGCCCCTGCGAAGGAGGTTGGCATGATGGTTGCAATGGTCTAGGTTGTACCTGATGAATAGGTTGACCTTGAGGAGGACCATAAGATGGCCCTAGCTATGCAACATTTGGACAAATTGGAAGGTATGGCTGTTGTGGTTGTAAAAAAGGTTGCCCTTGAGATGGATAAATCTGCCCCTCAGGACCGTATGAAGGTCCTAGTTGATATACCGGCTGCCTAGCAGGTCCTTGGCGTTGCCCAGGTTGGACCATAGGCTGAGCTTGTAAAGGTTGGCCTTGTGGATCATAAAATAAACCTTGCTGGACCAAAGGTTGTCCCTAAAATGGTTTTCCTTGTGGGCCGTAAGCATATCCTTGCGAAACCGAAGGTTTTCCCTGAAAAGGTTGTCCTTGTGGGTTGTAAGGTTGTCCTTGATGAACCGAAGGTTGTCCCTGAAAGGGTTTTCCTTGTTGGTTAGAAGGTTGCATAGGCAAGGTAGGTATGAAACCGGAAAGGAATTGATAAGCTTCCAGAGCAGGCAAATAGATAGGGTTACCGTACTCATCATAATGAAACAGAAGTGCATAAATGGGGTTGCCGACTGCGTCATAATGAGAAAGATAAGGCTCACCAGAATCCTGAGGGGACTGATAAGTCTAGGAGTTCTGCTGCTGAATAGACAACCGATACTCCTATAGAGAAAGGCCATCAGGGATTTCCTTGGCAATTAAAGTCTCTACAGAAGACGAAGCCCCTGATGGATGAGTAGTGACAACTGGTGCCAATGCAGCTATGCATACAGTAGGTCTAGTTGCAACAGACATAACAAAAGGCTTCGACGAGACAGGTGTCATGGGCGACATTCCTAATGATGGAAGGACCACCCCCCTTGACAAAGTTGATGTTGCCATGGAGGCAATACCGGCCATAATCTGACCCAAATACCTATATCCTACTGGAAGTCACACTGATGGTGAAGATTGAGTGAACTCTTGAGGGATGTTTTCTAGAAAAAGTTGATATTCTTCATCAGAAACAGGAATCCCCTCACTTCCAATAGGACCAGATGGGTCCATATCTGAATACGTCGTGAGATCTTGTAAAAGACTATAGGGACTAGGAGATATGAGAGCAGCCAAAAATGGCGATCCCGATGTAAGAGGGGGAAAGTGTTCCTAGACCCCAAACCCAAACCAAGTGTTTGAAAGAGGTCAATTAAACTCAACTGGTTCTCTAAAGGGGTACTCTAATAGGAGAGTAGGCTGCTGAAGCTCAACATACCTAGAGGTTTGAGAAGTTTTATATGAATCGTCTGAGAAAGGACTACCACTAGATGAAACTGATGGCTTCGCCGCGATGACTGTAGCACATTAGAAAAGAAAAAGAGATCGAAAATGAAGACTGTCAGATAAAAACCAAGGCAAACAAAGACATGCCAAGAAATTAAACTTTAATGGGTACGTGATCATAGGTATTTTATTTTACCACATTGAAACCAAAATTCGTTGTTTCATGTTTTAAGAGTCAGGAAACAAGCAAAAGATGACTCTAGTCACTTTTAGTTTTAAGCGAGTGTGAAAGGACAAGTGCTCGATTATATTTTCAAATTTATGGAGTCAATAAAGATTGAAAATTACTGCTCAGGTAGTCTAGGCAAAAGGGTGTACCAGGTTCCCGTGAACTGCCATATACACCTTGTAACCAAATGAAAGAAGAATTGACCAAGGACTTGACGTACGTGTAGGTAGACTCCTCGAATGTTGTGTTTGGTGTATCACGGTTAAAAGGTGGCAGACTCGGCTTCCTATAGATAAAAGGATTACAACCTACAGGGGTCTCCCTTTATATACTCGATGGTACGAGGAGCACAAGTCCATGCTAGTGTTGTCTGAAGCCAGATGGAAAACGACAGCTGCTAGGTTTAAAGACGTTAGAACATGTCTCTAACTTAGACCATTAGATGTTTCATTAGGTTTCAATGTTGCCTTAGGTTAATTGAGTAAATTTTAAGTTGATCTTGTATTTATGTTCCAATTTCAAGGTCCTACCGAATGTTGGATCTCAAAAATCCCTAAATGCAAGGTACATGCCAAAAGATATCATTCTGTTCAATGAAATACTATCTACAAGAAAGTTAAGAGTTTTCAAGCGATAGTAAATAACGAGAACATGTGAAAACATCCACTACAGTATTCGATGCAAGCTAATGAAAATTAACAATCTTTCCTAGAATTTCCAATGCTAGATATGTGAAAGACTTTCAATTTCACAATGCAAACAAGAATGAAAATGAAAATTTGTTTTATATCATTTTTCAATGTAATAGAGAAAATAGTTCACTAAATGACATGAAAAACAAACCAAAACACTAGCTTGAGAATGTTAATGAGAGAGTTGAAGTGAAGCAATTTCAATCAACTCAAGACAAACATGACAAGACTCAAACCAATGTTACAATCTCTCAAATCAAAGAAAGAATTCAAACATACCCATACAAGCGGTTGTGATCTATGCTTGGAGTGACAAGAAGCAAAATTGAATGAAAGAGTCAAGAATCATTCAACCAATGCAATCACTCAAACGGATCAAGGGATCTGAATGCAACCAAACAAGGAAGGAAGTTGACTACGAAACAAAAGGGTCAAACTCCTACAGGAGGCTCAGAATACCAAAGCACTTAAAAAACCTAAGACTTTGATACTGACAGGAAACAGACAAACAATTGAAGGAATGAAGGCCAATCACAATCAAAAACAATCCCAAAGCACTCAATGCAACCTAAAATAACCAAGAAGCACAAGCACTGGCCAAAAATCTCCAAAACACAAGAAACCCTAACACCTACAGGAATTGGCGTGAATATTTGGCTATAATCAGTGCCAAACAGGGGATGGCGCGGGTGAAAAGCTAGCAACAAGCGCCAGCTGGCGTGACTGTCTGACCAGAAAATGTGCCAAGCCAGTTACCTCAGGTAAAAGGAAAATTTTGAGAAACAGAGGTCAGATATGATCCTCTAGGGCTGAACCAGGTTCTTGGTCTTAGCAGAATAATCAGAAAAGGAAAAACAAGCAAGAAAAGAGCAAAAGAAGACCTAATGGGTGAAAGACAAACTTGCATTGATCCCCAGCAGAGTTGCCAATTTGTTGGTGAGATAAATCCTGTCTGCGGACAGAGGCGATCCCACTAGCCCTAGAGTGGGTCTAGCCGCAAACAAGACATGCTATAATATTGATTCCTAGTTAACGAATGGACAAAGATTCGATAGATGACTTATTGGAGGTCCTATGCTGTTTTTTTCATCGAAAAGAGTGGCTCGCTCCTCGCTCCTGGTTTCACAGATCACGATCTATCCACTTTCATGCTCAGACACCTGCACACACACAAGAAACAAAACAATATACAACATACTAATTCACATTTGTAACTATTAGTCAGTTGAAGAGGACTAAATCAATTGCATTACATAACCAACATAACACAACTATGGAAACAACACCATAGTCGAGTATATTAATAAATGGAAGGAAGAGTACAACCAAGCTTCGACGTTGCGGTCTCCTCCAGCAGGGTTCAAGAAGAGTGCATCTCAAAAAGGCTAATCGAGAATTTGGACAAGACTCTCTCTACGGAGTTATCCTTGGTTCTACCTTCTCAATAGCAATTACTCAGCTATAGTATTCTTCTCCAAGTTCAGCTCCTTGGCTATATGTTCAGCTAGCTTTCATAAATGGATAAGGCTTGTTTATATATAGGGAGAGGGAGAGGTTAGGATCCCTATAATCATGGAAGGGAGGCCTATCTTTAAGGAGTGTTCCATGGGAGGTAAAAAAACATTACCTAAAGAGAGAGATTCGTGGCTCATCAACTTAACCACTTCTAGTGACTCATCCTTGAGGTGGTTAGAAGGAAACTTCCATCTCTATTTTTTTAAAAACATTCTAAAACAACTTGGCGCGGGGGGTGCACTAAGACAGAGCGTCAGGTGGCGCGGGCTCTAGTGAAAATCTTTCACATCGGTGCGAGGGATGAACTGGCTACTCGCGCCAAGGCCAAAACATTGGTTTTGTGTGCTCTTTTTAGGAAATGTCCAATAGGAGAAATGATGTCCTTATGTAGAAAGATTCAAAGAAGGTGTTTGCAGAGCATGACACTATTCACAAGTCAGGGGAACGATCCTCCAATATGCGAGACGAGGGATTGCAGGGACGGTGACAAAATGCTGTGTAACACATGTAGGGGCCATTTTGTTGCACATATCACAACCTACAAAATCTTGTAAGTAGGATACATTTGGAAAAATATTCATAAGGATACCCATAGATATACTTACCCATGTGATGAATGACAGAGGATGGGGAAACCTACTTAGAAATATGAGATTCCCTCCAAACCCAAGTGTGTTTTAAGCCACATGATAGGTGGGTCTTAGACCTCATTGGTTCCATTGATTGCTCATATGGGCACAAGAAGTACATTATTGTTTGAAAACTACCTGACCAAGTGGTTTAAAGCGAAAGAAGTAAAATTAACGATAAAATAGAAGTAGTTGAGTTTCTATGATAAAACATCTTCTCCAAATTTGGTTTTGCAAGAGAACTAGTAATAGACCAACACTCCTAGCTCACCGCCAATATGATTAAGGGAATAATGAAGAAACACCACATCTAAAACCATATGTATACTCCATATAACCCTCAATAAAATGGATAAGTGGAGTTTGCAAATAAAGCATTCAAAAGCACCCTAACCAAGGTGATAAACAACACTAAAAAGGACTAGATAAGGAAACATGTTGAGGTCGCTTGGGCCTACAACACCACTTGGAATACCCTGCTAGATTTACCCCTAATGAGTTTTTAGATAGTAAGAAAGTTTTGTTTTCAATTGAAATTGAATATAACACGTTAAAAATGGCATCCCAAGTTGATATTTATCTAACTAAAGCATAAGATGAAAGATATCAATAATTGAATGTACTAGATGAATACATAATGCAAGCATTATTAAACTATGAAGTATTCCAACTACAAAGTAAATTCTAGCATGGAAAGCACATCAAAACCAAAAAATTCCAAGAGGGTGAATGGGCTCTCTTATATGAATCCATGTTTAAATATTTCAAGGGAAATCTCATGACCAAATGGTTATAACATTATCTAGTTGAAAAGTGCTATGAAAATGGCTCAATGAAAATTAGTACTATTGATGAGGAACAATTTCCACACTTGGTAAATGTATATCGATTACAAGCCTACAGAAGACCCTCTCCAAGGCTAACCTTACTGTTTGGCTGTATTAATCACTATTAAATGAATAAAATAGTACACATAAATTATCAATCTAGGGACGTCTTTTATTTGAATGATAGTTGCATTGTCTGTGCCGATACACCCAACCAGAAGTAATTCCAAAGAAAAGAAATCGTTGCTGGAGTAAATGCTAGAAGGAAATCACTCATGTGGAAATAAAAAGGTCTACAAGACTGTAATAACACCTCAATTAATCTATCCTAGCGTACCACACAATAATTAACCATCTGGTATCTCTGATCTCATATGTGTAACACCATATAAAACATTAGAATTGAAGCGGATATATTCACAGCTGAAAAAAAAGAAACAAAACTTCTACTAAAACATAAACAAAATAAGAAATAGATATATACACATCTACTTTAACTGCTGCAATATCTGCTAAAGAGGAGGGAACTTCCTCCCTAGCAGGGCACAGGAAGAGAAAGAACTTAACAGAAACTAAATTAGATAACGCATGTAACAGCAACACAATATTTATGTATTATGGTGATTGAAAGTTACAGAGTCAAAATGATGATCCTCTCTCCTCTGATTTGTGTCCTTTAAATATACAAGATACAAAAGGGAAATTTCCAACCAATTTATTAAAAAATCTAAGATATCTTTCCACCATGATTCAGCTGTAACAAATCGAATCTGATTATTACAATTGAGGAAATTAGGAAAACGGCCACAACAGAAAATCTGCGAATATGTCCTTCGAAGAACCTTTTGTTTCCCCCAATGAATACCGAATTTTGGAAAACTGCTCATAGAAAAAACTAATTTGGTTCGTTCTGCTCAAAACCCATGTCTCATATTTTCAATATTCTTCTTTGTTTGCCCAAAATGTCCAACGCAAAAATGTCACTTGTTATTCCAACGAATTTCTAAGTTGGAATATTTAATTATGAACTAAAGATCGAATTTGCAATCTGAAAGAGAACTTGGAGGATTAAATTGTGATTTATAAAAAAATCATTAAATAAACCATCATTTACAAAATAATTCATAATAATATTCAATTTATTATAAAGGAGAATAAATATTGCTTATCCATAAGAGCATAAATAATTATAAAATGGGATTAAATGATAAATTATGATAAATAATGCGATAAAAGAATGGTAGGAATGGATGAAATATATGTTAAGAAATGGTAATAAGAATGAAAATTCAGCAGCCCAACATCTCCCCCAAACTGAACATGTTGCATGTCCTCATGCAACTCGATGCCTTTGTATTAACCAAGTTGTAGTACAATAATCAAAATTTCACCCCAGCGCATGATCTTGATGGAAGAGAAGGCTTCTTCCCCAAATGCTTTCTTAAAACAAATTTTATATTTAATTTCAACGATATGTATTTGAAGTTGTAACAAAGTATGATACAAGTAAAAACAAACTTCATTACGAACCAGATTTTGTTGAAATTTTGTAAGCAAAGTTATACTATATCAATGCTTCTCCAATCCAAAAATAAAATCAATGCAATGAACGGATTTCAATATGTCAAGAAAATGGTGTAGGTAATAATGCATGATTTTTTTGGAATTTACAAATTGGTTTGGCTTAAAAAAAAATCAGGGTTTAATGATACCTCTTTGTTGTCCAAAAAAATCACAAGAATCCAATTGATAGTTTTAAGAATATACACAAATCAATTTTGGGATTTTATACATTAAATGAGGAAGAAATGAGAATTCATTCATCATGCATAGCAACCCTTCCTCTCCCCCAAAATGAACGTGTTGCATGTCCTCATGCAACCCTAAAAAACAAATTGAGGCAGTTGCTACAATCATGGCTGAAATCTTTGTTTGGTATACAACAACATGGAATAAAGGATATTTTGAGAATGAATAAGGAGATTGATGGATGGTAAAGAATATTAATGGCATGTTCATGATAATGAAAGTAACACTCCCCCAAACTGAAATATTTTGTGTTTTTGAAAAATGGGAAGTGGTAAAGAAGCGGAAATAATGGTTCAAAAATATGGGTGAATAATGCTCAATGGTTTTTCATGACATTCTCCTAAACTTTTAATAAATAAAAAACTTATGTTGTTTTACCTCAATTTCACCTCCATAAAAATTTGGAATGACATTTATGGATTGACATTTGTTGAAGCTGATGCAAGTTGAGTTGATGCTGAAAGTGATGCGGAAGTTGGAAGTCATGCAAGATGAAAAAAGTAATCAGAAAGTGTAGCAGTTTTTCCTTCCACCAAACTAGTTAGTTTCCTTGTCATCTATACAACATCTCATGAGTATCCTTAATCAGTAATTAATCACCTCAATTAGCTCATTATATATTAAAGTGACATAATCATATTTTGAATGGCATGGGATAATAATGGATAAGAAAAGAAAAGATGCATTCCCTATACCCATAAGCTTTGGTTGTTATCAACACTGAAATTATGCTTCTCAAGGCCTATCCAATTACCTCGGATTCAAAATCAAAATTAGGCCTCTTTTTTCCATGTCAAAACTGTAGTGGTGTTGTTAAGATATGAATAAATGGCGACTGATTGGGCAAACCAACTGTCTTCGCTTAAAGATATGATACTTGTAGAATAAAGGAATGATTGATTAGATGATACAAAATGTCAACTATCAAATATCCTAAAAGTTTCATCCCTCACATGTAAATTAAATATTTATAACTCAATAATAGATATAAACCATAACCACCATCATCTAAGAACCAATTAAATATTACCCCATGAACCATGAGTTCTGGAAAACCTTGTATATGCAACAATTAGCTTTATCGGAAATTGGCTTTGAGAAAACAATGTAACCAAGTAGATTATAGTATTAAATTAACTTCTATACCATAGGCATAGCCACTACTGCTAGCAGGCGTCCATAGCCTCGACAAGAATGCCTTTTTAACCCTTTTTAGATGCCAATGTCCCATCTATTATAAATAAGTACATAGTTACAAAAAGCCTTTCAATTTACTTAGATTTCAACTAAAGATCATTATTCTAGCATGGTAACCATTTAATAACAATGCCATTCACACGGGCTAACAAAAGTGAAAAAGCTGGCTTGTGATGAGACCTCTTTTCCTTCAGTTTTATGACCGAAGGCAATTACCGTGTCTTGGTGACCAGCAGTGGTAATGTCAATTTATTAGGACCTATGATCATGGTAGGTCGGCTCGTGATGAGACCTCATATCCTCTAGTTCACTATTTATGTTTAGAATTCAACATTGGTTATTTTTAATCACTAAAATATTACTTAATAGATGGGGTGGCAGGTCAGCTCCTTAAGAGCTAGGGATTGCATAAAAACTTGTATAGTAACGATTTTCAACTTTGGTTGTTTTGCTTCTCAACAGCTAACAAAATTCAAATGACTACTAATAAATATATTTTTCATTGCTGAGATTGGGGTTGAATAACAGTTCATTTGATAATGGTGGAAAGATTTAAATACAATTTTTTGGTCATCATCATAAATTTTATAAAATCGGGGACTTGACCCATTAGGAAAGTTGAAAGCTGGCATGATGAAATAATATTTGTATAATTGTTCCTTAGAAATAATATTATGTTAATAGATAAACAAAGATAAATTTACTACCCAATCATTATGTCAAAGAGGGCCTAGACCATTAAAAGTATTTCCCATTCACCAAAGAGAAAAACAAATTAGAAAGACCTTCATATGTTGAATTCAACATGAAAATTGGTCAACAACAATAGTTGTGTTGTGGTAAAAACAACCATGACTTAGGTAATAATAAGGGAAGGGAAAAAAATAACGATGTTAGGAAGGTGACATGAGGAGGATTAGTCACTTTACAAAATAATGTGGAATTAAGAGTGAATCATTCCTGCCAAGACTTACCATAATAATAATCCTTATTACTAAATACAAGACCTCCCCCAAACTAAAGTACGTCTATCATCAGTCATAGTTGGTCATGCCATAAGTGAAATACCAATGAAATCCACAGAGTCGGTCAAGGACGTACCTGGAAACTTACCTTAGTGGAGTAACAATACTAGAGGAGTAGCAGCACCAAGTACTTAGAAAATATCACCATGGAGTAACATCACCGGAGGAGTAACAACATCAGACACTCAAAAAATTTCCTGGAGTAACAACACCAAATACTAGAAAAAATTTCAGAGTAACAAAAGTGATGGAGTAATAATAGTGACAGTGTAACAACACTGACAGTGTAACAACAATGATGGTGTAACAATTGTGACGGTGTAACAACATTGACAGTGTAAAAGCAGTGATGGTATAACAGCAGTGACGGTGTAACAACAATGACAGTGTAACAGCTGTTATAGTGTAACAACAATGATAGTGTAACAACAGTGATGGTGTAACAGTAGTGATGAAGTCACAACAGTAATGGATTAACAACACTGACGGTGTAACAACAGTGACATAGTAACAAAAATGACGATGTAACAATAGTGACAAAGTAACAGCACTGACGGTGTAACAGCACTGACGAAGTCACAATAGTATTGGAGTAACAACACAGACGTTGTAACAACATCCAACAATTAGAAATTTTTTTAGGTGTAACAACATCATGAAACTTAAGAACTCGCTTCTTTTATTTTGAGAACTAAAAAAAAATGTGACCTTGAAGTGAACAATACCTGAAGCATAAAAAAATAAGATAAATCAAAAAATAAACGACTCTTTATTGAAAACCAATAAATAAATAAATAACATAAGTTACAATGGTTATGATGTTTGTTGCAGCAATGATGTTTGTGAATGGTGAATGAATGGAAAAATGTTTTTTCATAAATGACTTGGATCTTCAAATGGAAATCAATTCCTCATTTCTCATGTTATAAATCCATTAAGTGATGAATAGTATTCGTGTTCTTTTCTCTGTGTCAGGAAACTTATTTGAAAATGTTCTCATTTCATTATCATTGTCTTCAAAAATCACTTGTTCATAAATTGACCTCATTTATTCTCCTCGAACCTGCAAAAAAACGAGCATATACCTACAATAAAAATAAAATCATGGAAGAAGATAGATCCTTGGGCTCTCCCAATTCAATACATATGCAAAAAAATAACAAGTAGTTACTCCGTAAAACAAATCCACAGAAATATAAACAAAGAAAAATTAATTTATTACCCGAAGTAGAGTGGCAGCCAACCATACTAACCAGCAGTGTTTCAATCATAACTTATTTTTTTCGTCTGATTTGAGTGATTACAAAGCCAAATGAAATTTAATTAAGAGATGTGTCTCCAATAGAAACATGTTTTAAACATTCAATGTAATTATATGTTAAATTTGCTTAGAACAACCTGCATAACAGAGTCATTTTCGATTTTCCCGCTCAGACAAACAATTGATTTTTTAAGCATAACCTTTTCATTGGATGAAGGATTGAACTAATTATAATTGGATATTTAATTATATTCATGTAGATATCTCCAACAGTAATAGGTTTTTAAGGAAAGAATAATTGATGGGTCAAAAATGCATGCTAGTGAACAGCTGGGAAAACAAAGTTTCAAGAGTGTTGATTTACGATAAACAGTTAGTATTGTGGTCATAAATTTCTCATAAAATATCTAAAAAAAGTGATTCAAGTTGCATTTTAAACTAGATTCATAGGGTAATATCCCATAGAAACAATTTTTTAAAATCTAGTCATTTAGGCTTCCAAAAACGGACTGTCCCAACTATGTTACTGAGTTGCCTACTAGACATCCTGTTTTTGTTTTGGTCATAAATTTTTCGTTTAAAATCCAAATTGAGTGATTAAAATTGGGTTAGAAATTATACATAAAGGGATATGTATGATAGAAACAGGTCTTGAAAATATTCCCATTTGGTCCCTCAAAACATGATTTTCCCGATTGTTTTTCTAGAATTTTCATCAAGCCTACAAGCCATAAGATATGATAATCAAGGAATTTTTCTAAGAAAGTGATCAAAATGAATATGAGTGTTTTTAGAAATTTCATTCTCCAAAATAACACATCTACATATATAAATAAATTCGAATATTGATCACCTATGTCAAATTTCACAACATGTTGCATCAAAAACAACTATTTTTAGATATAAAGATATTTATCTATTTATGTCTTCATTTGTTCTATTCTCTACACTAGACTATTCTACCTTGAAAAATAACATATAGTTACGTGTAGGAGTACCTCCAATGAAGCCATTTTCGAAATAGGGCTTCAAGTATGCACATACCCATAATTGAAATATGTATGCTAATAAGTACTTGGGTATGAGAGACCAACTTCCCTATTAAGGATGGTGCGAAGAATTGTTGAAGTATGGAGTGATGTTGCGAGAAAACAACAGAGTGAAACCAGTCTTCAATATAGTCTTGATTTACCAAAGTTGTTATATCGTGAAGTTCTTTGACTGGATTCCATTGTGTTAATGATTTCTTCCTTAATCTCATCCCATGAATTTTGGGGCCTTTTTAGAGTGGGGGGTGTTTGTGGATTTTTCTATCATCCTGCTGGCACACATGGACCCTATGTGTATCAATTCATCCTATAATTTCTTTAGTTCTACAACAGTGAGCCCACCCAAGTTTGTTAGAGCGATGCGTAGGCTCTTACCTCTCATCTTACCACCCAAAAATTGTATAGCTGAAGACACCCTAAAGAAAACACAAAAAAATTCAAACTTCTAAGTGTCCCAATAAGACATTGGTGAGCCCACTCAATTTTGTTAGTGCGATGCATAGGTTCCTACCTCTTGTCCTACTTCTCGACAATTGTGTCACTGGAGACACTCTAAGAAAAAAACAAAATGCTCAGAAATTCACTCTCCTAAGTGTCCCAGCAAGACATTGGTGAGCCCACTCAATTTTGTTAGAGTGATGCACATGTTCTTACCTCTCATCTTACCGCTCGACAATTGTGTCATTGGATACACTCTAAGAAAAAACAAAATGCATAGAAATTTAACTCCTAAGTGTCCCAGCAAGACATTGGTGAGCCCGCTTAAGTTTGTTAGAGCACTGCACAGGTTCTTACCTCTCGTCTTACTGCCCAACAAGTGTGTCGCTAGAGACACTCTATGAAAACACACGGAAATTACACTTCTAAGAAACAACTTTGATTGATTGGATCGTCACTCCCATCCCCAGCAATGATGCCAAAATGTTGGGACGTATTAACCATTATTAAATGACTAAAATAGTACACATAAATTATCAATCCAGGGACATCTTTTATTTCAATGACCGTTGCACTGTCTATGCCGATACACCCAACTAGAAGCAATTCCAAAGAAAATAAATCGTTGCTGAAGTAAATTCTGGAAGGAAATCACTCATGCGGAAATAAAATGATCTACAAAACTATAATCACACCTCAATTAATCTTTCCTAGCACACCTCACAACAATTACCCAGTTGGTATCTCTGATCTCATATATGTAATAACATATAAAACATTATAATTGAAGCGGATATATTCACAGCTGAAACAACAGCAACAACACTTATACTGAAACATAAAAAAAATAAGAATAGATGTATACACATCTACCTTAACCGCTGCAATCCCTACTAAAGAGGAGGGTCCTTCCTCCCTATCAGGGCGTAGGAAGAGAAAGAACTTAACAGAAACTAAATCAGATAATTCATGTAACAGCAACACAATATTTTTGTATTATAATGATTGAAAGTTACAGAGTCAAGATGATGATCCTCTCTCCTCTGATTTGTGTCCATTAAATATACAAGATACAAAAGGGAAATTGACAACCAATTGATTACAAAATCTAAGAGATCTTTCCACCATGATTCAGTTGTAACAAATCGAATCTGATTATTACAATTGAGGAAATTTGGAAAATGGCCACAACAGAAAATATGCGAATATGTCCTTCGAAGAACCTTGTGTTTCTCCCAATGAAGACCAAAATTTGGAAAACTGCTCATTACCAAACTAATTTGGTTCGTGTTTCATAAAACCCATGTCTCAAATTTTCAATATTCTTATTCGTTTGCCCGAAATGTCCAACTCAAAACTATCACTTGTTATTCCAGTGAATTTATGAGTTGGAATATTTAATTATGAACTGAAGATTGGATTTGCAATCTGAAAGAGATCTTGGAGGCTAAAATCGTGAGTTATAAAAAATTCATTAAATAAACCATCTTTTACAAAATAATTCATAATAATAGTAAATTTATTGAAAATAAAGGAGAATAAATATTACTTATCCATAAGAGCATAAATAATTATAAAAAGGGATTAAATGATAAATTATGATAAATAATGTGATAAAAGAATGGTAGGAATGGATGAAATATATGTTAAGAAGTGGTAATAAGAATGAAAATTTAGCAGCCCAACACTTACTAATTCAATAAGTAAGGATCTAAATATGAATAAGAGAATCAAGGCTCCCAATCCATTCATTCCTTGAAGGTAAAAAAAAAACTCAAGAGGAAACCTCCTTTGGGGAACTTGAGGTAGTCTCATTGGATTGAAACCTTCATGAGGAAACCTATAAGTCTATAAACGAAAATAAAAATAAAAATGAAACTCATGTGAAGACCTCTTCCAAGACACCTAAGGTAGAGCCACTTTCTAAAACCCTCTATGAGGCATCTATTAGAAAAACAAGAAAAAAAAATTATTCAAAGAAGAAAAAAAATGCTTTTATCTCACCTTAGTTTGTGTAGGTACCACAAGAAATTCATTTTAAACAAAGTCAGCCTGCACATTCAGCCTAATACATCAACTCTAGTGATCCATGTGCGACCAGATCATGCCTCATGTACTATTTTCTATTTTCTTTCATCATCCACCATACAAAATCTCCAGCATCGGTTATTTACCATCCATTTTCTCTAGATTCCCTTAATTGCTAGAGGAATGTCATCCAATGCTATAGGATATCTTGGTTTCAAGAAAAAACTACTGATTGAATGATTTATTTATAATACAAGCACCAGAGACATCCTAACATCTAGGGCCTCCATCATCATGCAACATGTGCTAAATTCTTCTTCATTGTTTGTCATTTATATCCCTACAATAACTCAGGTTCTTGTCTTTTCCACCACAATAACGACCTTCTTTAAGAACACTAGTAGATCCTCCATAAACTATCAAGTCTCCATAAAAGTTAAAGAAGGTATCTTTGTGAGCATGATGTTCCTTTATGACTACTACAAGAGACTACACAATTATGTAGCATCCTACAAAGATCCTACAGGCTCAATCTATAAGGCACCAAAAAAACTCTCGATGAAGAACGAAACCTTCATAAAGAAGATCAATATCCCTATTAGTACCAAAAAAATCACTCGCTCCAATATTAAAACATGATCTCAAGTAGAAAAAGTATTTCTTGTAAGATCTTACCAAACTAGTTTTCTACCAACAACACCCTACAAACCCTTGCAAGTACAAAAAAAACAACCTCCAATGTCATGAAAAGGTAAAACATTAGGTATGAAAACCATGTGCGGATCACCCTACAAAATCATTTAAGGATAAGGAAATGTTATTTGTGCAAAATGAATTGTTGTTATAGCTAGATAAACTAGCAGAGAACTCAAACAAATTTGGCAGGAAAACTCCACTTTGTGTAAAATTTCTTCCCACATGTTGGAGGGTGAATGAGACAAAATGAATTATTGCTTGAAAAGGTGATCATTTTTGTATGTTGATGGAAAATAAAAGTGAAGTATGAGCGACAAAGGGTTATAGGGGTAGGTGTTATTGGTTCAAATAATGCACGTTAAGTTCCACTTCCACTTAAGTGAGATATAACTCAAAGTTCACCACTTGTTAATTTTTAAATTTAAATTTCAATAATAATAATATTTTAAAACTAATATTAATATAATACTAATATACTAAAAATATTATTATATAAATTTGTAACTATAATACTCTAACGATTAGTATGAATAAGTGTTAACATGAGATTTATTATTTTAAGTCTTAAAGAAAAATTTTCAAAAAAATGACTTTAATTTTTGGTTTTCATTGTGACAAGAAATAAAAATAAATTCTATTTTATCACAAAAACTATCATAAATATGACACATTAAAAAATTAACATCCTAATTTGATCATGCAAAAAAATGGTGTCAGAATACTATGAAACAAATACTCAGACAATGTGATGGAAAACACCAACATAATGTAGTGACAAATAAACCAACATCACATTGTAACAAATAAAAATAATAGACATTTCCTTTTGATGAACATTACACATCATCACAACATCAGATTACACAACTAACATCACAATGTGGTTGTGTAAATAAAATGACATGAACATGCAATGGAAAAATAAATTTCATGTCACAATTTCCTTAAAAAATATCTTTGTTGGTATGTGACACGTGGTTTTGTAAACAAAATGTGTGAAATTAAGATGAAAATAAATTCATGGACAATGCAAAGATAAAAATAACTAGTGTCACATTGTGACAAATGAACTAATGTGACAAACAAACCAATGTCACACATTGAAACAAACATGTTTTGACGTCAAAATGAAACATAAATTTATCCAACATCGCAATGTGGAAAATATTTTATGACATGGAAATGTAAAAAATGTTGTTGCAATATGAAAAATATTTTCTGACATGGAAATGTGATAAGAGTTATCACAATGTGAAATTATGTTGTAATGTATCCAATTACACAATGTGAAAAACAATACCGTAATGCGATACTGCAAAATTAACAAGAAATTTATCTGACAATTTCACATTATCACAACTTATTTAACATCAAAATGGTAGAGACATTGTCCCAATGTGTTATTACAAAAATAACAATGTGATGTGGTTGTCTAAAAACCATTTGTGTGAAGCTACTATGAAAATAAATGTTTGAAATTGTGATGAAAAAAACTAGCGTCACAGTGTGAAACATGTTATAACATCATAATGGTGCAAAAATTTATCCAAAAATTCAATGTCAAACATTTTCCAACATTGTAATGTCATAAAAATTATTGCACTATGAAATTATGTTGCAGTTTATATAACATTGCAATGTGACCAAAATTGTTACATTCTGACAAACATTGTTGCAATGTGACATAAATTCTCAAAAACATGGACATAAATTCTCAATGTCACTACAACCAATCATGGTCATAATGGTTAGTGATTATGAAATGTTTGAATATGGTTAAAATCATCACATCATCAACACATTCGACCGTAGCCTTCACATTCAACATAGGTAAGTTCCCTATATCTCCAATCATGGTCAACCATGGCAATCATTGTCAATCGTGGTCAATGGAGGTCAACCATGGTAATCACTGTCAATCATGTTCAATTGAGTTCAACGATTGTAATTATTGTTAATCATGTTAAACTAAGGTACACCATGGTCTCCCTTGACCAATAGTGGTAAACCCTCTTCAACCATGGTCAATGTCGTCAACCCTCTCCAATTGGTAATGAAACTATTTTTTGTAGCATTCATGTAACATTAATGTAAAATCAACCATGGTCAACATTAATGTAAAAATATAACAATTGAAAACATTAATTTTACATTATTAAATTAATGTATAATAATGAATTATTATTTTTATGGTTAACTATGGTCCGACTTAGTCCATCATGTTAATTAATAGTTAACAATGTCAATCCATAATCAACCTCCTCAACCATGGTAATCCAAGTTCATGTTGAAAAATAAGGTGAAATGGATACAATTACTATTTTTGAACAATGTTAATTAATTGTGAATACATATTATAGTTCTTTTATCTTCATCAAGTAATCATACTTCAGAAATTCAACCAATAACTATGAAAGGAAAGTAGAGATCACAATGTTGAAATCATAGGATATGTGATATCACGTATGTAAGATAGTGAGAGAGATGTGAGTGATAAGTAAATGTATAAAATTAAAATTTTCAAGTTTATTTTATACTCAATATACCCAAGAGACATGTCCCTTCATAAATTAGATCATGTGTCTTTGAAAATTAATTTCTAGTAAGTCTAGGCATTTACATTTTTACTCATATTCATTAAAGTGTTGAAGAACATGTAAATAATGGTGGGAAGTAACTCCCGGTAAGTATATTTATTTTCATCTTGTTCCTTATGCCATATTTTACATATGTGTTGACAGTGTTGGATGCCAAAAGAATTTTAAGGGGATCTCCCCGATGTGAAGTCCAAATTAGACATCATACTATTTGGTGTAGGATTCCCATCTCGTGATATTTCCTGGCCATCGTTGGAAAAGTTTCAAAGATATGCATTGTTTATGATTACATAAGAGAACAAAACTCCTCTTTGGAGAAACAAGAATTTGATCATTGTGAGACACCCAATGCAAGGTGTACAAGGGAGACTTCCACAACTAGGAGGGAAAACAAGCGACCGGTTAGAAAAGTAGTAGTACTATCATAAAGGGGGGTCCGAGAAGGAAGAGAAATACTTGTTGATTACATGCAGATTAGTCCATATAATAAACAACATAATTAAAGAATAACAACACTCCTTCAATAGTAACCATAGCTAAGAAACAAATTAGTTCATTAACTTAGTATGTGATTAAAGAAACATATATCAGAAATAACAATAATAGTCATACTATGTCTCGATACATGTAAGAAGAAGTGTCCACTAATAGAGCTTCTGATTAAGAATGTAAGATCCTAGGTACATTGTTACATATATTAAACACTATATCTAATAGTGGAACATGAAGCCACTATAGAAATTATACAACAAGCATGTATACCTTGGATTCACCCGATCTAACAATGTAATAAATTTAAATACCGAATCACTTCTACAACTCTTTTGCGGAATTAAAAATCACAATCGCTAATCACATGAATAGGAAGAAAGATAAATCACACACAACACAAATAATTTCTTGGGGAAATCTTACAGCTAAAATCCCCACTATGTTCTATTGTATATTAAGCATGGATGATGAAAAAATTACATGTAAAACTCTTCTCACAAGAGCCCTCAGTACCTCAGCTAATTGTATCACACTCTCATATGCAAGACTGACCAACACATAGCCAATTCTTAGTCTCCAGAAAACCTCCCTTGCTTTCTCAGTCCTTGATGGTAAATATACCTAAAAGATAGGAATTATTTCCTTCCTTGACTGTGCAAGTATCATAGACACTCCAATGGGTGTTTTCTTGCATATGTGCAAGCAGATAAACTCGCAACTAATAGTCAACCTTCCTTTCAACTAGAACTCAACTGGGTCTCCATTGGATCTGACATGCATGCAGCTAATAATAGTAAATCCTCAGTTGCATGTGAGATCACTAAATGTGAATTAATTAATATTTAATTCACTATATCTCTCACTAGTGTATCTTCAATTACAACTAGCACAACTGAGTTTAACTCACTTAACCGAGTTAAACTATTTACAACTTGCACCAATTCATGCACCACTTAACTTCGAAATGTGTTACATCTAGATTTACTCTGCATGTCCCACCAACTAACCTCTAACTCAAAATCCACTAGCTAACTAAATTTATCACTTTCAATTAACTCATTCAAGTCCATATTGAGAATATATTACACTTTAATGTCCATCTAAATTAAGGGATAATAAAAATAGACATGCAACCAAAAAATAGCACTGTGGGCCCCACCCTAGTTTGGGTGCTTAATGCAACTAGGTGCCTAATGCACTAGGTGTGGGTGCTGAATCTTATTGTTGAATCTCAACACTCCCTCTCAACAAGAAAGGGATTATCCTTCACCCTGATCCTGTCTCTATGGTATTCGAATTTGCTCCTGGTGAGTGCCTTCATCAGAATATCTGCATCCTGATCTTCTGCGGGAATGTACTGAAGCAACATGATCCTCCTCTTCACACAATATCTGATATGATCATACCAGATATCTATATTCTTGGATCGATCATGAAACACAGGATTAGTCGAGAGTTTAATGCAACTTTGCTTATCACAATGAATCACTGTCGGATCCATCTAAGAACCAAACAAACCAACCAAGATATTTCTCATCTAGATAGCCTCGCATGCTGCTTGAATTGCTTCCATGTACTTCACTTCCACTGAACTAAGTGCCATTGATCGTTGTTTATTTTTGTACCAGGAAACTGCTATCGATCCAATGCTAAAGATACACCTTGATGTGCTCTTTTTGTCTAATGGACTTCCAACCCAATTTTCATCCGTGAAGCCATGCAGCTTCACTCCATCCATTATTTTGTATCATATGCCATACTCTGATGTTCCCCTCAGGTATCTCAGGACATCCTTCCCTGCCTTCCAAAAGAGCTTGGTAGGCTTAACCATAACTTGAATCAGCTGGTTAACTACGTAGCAAATGTTCGGTCTCATGTTCACTAGATACATTAGTGAACCCACTAACTATTGATAGACAGTAGCATCCACTACCTCTACATAAGTAGCATCCTCTTTCCTTTAGTTTCCTACAAGAGGAGTATCCATGGGTTTTCAACTCTCCATGTTGAACTTAGCCGTATCTCATTTTCATACTTTCCTTTAGACACAAAAATTCACCATCCCGCTGCCATATTTCCAATCCAAGGATATAATGATGGAGGCCCATATCCTTCATTTCGATCTCCCTTGCAAGATCCTCCTTGCATGAGTGTATCAGCTGCTCATCACCAATAAAAAATAGATCATCAACATAAAGAAAAATTATCAAAACCTTACCCTCAACCACAATCTGGTACAGGTTTGCATCTGCTTCAATTTTGGTGAAGCCCAGTTCGATGAAATAACTGTCTATCCGAGTGTACCAAGCACAGGGTCCTTGCTTCATCCATACAACACTCTTTTGAGCCTGCACACATGTGACTCACTGTTGAGGATTTCGAAACATTCAGGCTGCTCTATGTACACCTCTTCCTCAATGATACCATTGAGAAACACAGTTTTCACATCCATATGATGAATGCGCCAACCCATCTACGTTGAGAGTGCAAGGATGGATCTTATGGAAGAATATCTTGCAATAGCCACAAAAGTCTCATCATAATCTATCTCATCATATCTGGGAAGCCCCGAGTGACAAATCTGGCCTTGTATTTCTCCACACTCCCATCAGCAACTTGCTTTACCTTGTAGATCCATCTCAAACCTACCACTAATTTGTCAACCAATCTTAGGACTATCTCCCATGCACTGTTTTTTTCAATGAAGTCATACTCCTCCACCATTGCATCAACCCAAGTAGGTTTTTGCACTTCTTTCTGAAAGGAAGATGGTTCAGTCATAATACATTTTCTCATAAGAGCCATGTATCTAGTAAATCGGTCAAGAGACTGTCTTTGTTTGCGTTGTGAAGTAGGCGCTCCTACATTCTGTGCAGCATCAAGTCTCATCCTATTAGCTTCGGTGGTGTGCCTTCTACCATTTTTGATGGATGGCTCTGCATGAGTGATTTCCTCCACTCCATGAACCTCTTCATGTGGTTGATCCACATATTGAGACTTATCCTTGGGAACCAACAGTTCCTCCTCTACATGCAAGTCCATCTCCCTCTCAAGGGACAACCACATGGCTTTCCCCTCATCAAATTTTATATCTTGTCGCACAACATTCATTTTGTTGTTTGGAAAATACACAAGATACTTTCTGTGTACCCCAAAAAAATCCCAACTTCAGTAGTCGGTTCCAGCTTCTTCTTCACGTCCTTGGTCACATACACATTAACATATGAGCCAAAAATAAACATCGGGTTTCTTATCAGTGAAAGTGATGCAGGGGCATTAGGCTCAAGAAAATTCCTTGTATTTTAATAGACTTAGGGGTTTTGTGTTTTCAAGGGAGTTGGTTTCTTATGTACTGATTTGAGTGATTTTAATGAGAATTAATTAAATATTGTGAGGAATTTGTAAATGTTCTCGAATGTTGGAGAACATGAGATAATTAAGCTAGTTGAGAGTGTATAGGGATTGAGAGATTTAGGAATTAATTATAAATCCTAAATTAGAATTTGTTTCATTATTTTGTGACGAAAGAGGATCCTTAGGGATTAAGTAGTGACTTTAGGATTGAAGAGGATTCGTAGGAAATTGTTGAGAAAATAGAGGATTTGGAACCAGAATTGGGTTCAGAAATGTTTGTATAAATTGTAAGCCTAAAAGGCATATGAGGATATAGAATCAAGTAGAGGTAGACAGATAGGGTTTGAATTACAAGCCTACGGGAAGAATAGGAAAAGGCCATTGATTGAATATCAGGCCAGAGGAAGAATTTCCTATGTAATTTTTGTGTGTTAATACAAAGAACTTGATTTTCTGAGTTTGTATTTCAATTCTGAGTTATATGGTGTGCAGATGAAACTGGGTTACAGGATTGTATGAGTTTTGTGTTTTATATTGAATTGTGATTGTGAAATGGTGTGAATCGATCACAGAATGGATCGATGCTATTAAAATAATTACCTGGAATTCTAATTTGAGGTATAAATTGCCTGGATTATCTCACAATTGGAGTTTACATCATATAGAGTATTTCAAAGAGAGGTTTGATTACACATTGAGTTGTGTATACGCAGTGAAATGAGGTATGGGTTTTGAAGTCATATTTGAGGGTTTGTCCTGTTCGAATTCATGAATTGAAAAGACAAAAAAACACAAAATAAGGCGTAGTGGTATGAATCAACGGATTGTTTAGTTATTCACCAAATATGCAGGAGTTCCGTATTGAAGAGTTGAACTAGAACCGTGAGCAACAGTATGGCGGAACTATGCGATGGAAACAGTGAAGACGGGTTTCAGAAAACCACAAATGGTTTTCGCGTGATTAATAAGTGGTAATCGGTATTGAGAAAATTCACGTGATACACTCCAAGGAGTGACACATAGCCTGGGCAGTATTTAAAAACCACTTGTTTCACGTGAATTTTGTGCGATAAACTTCGAGGGTTGATTGAATGTGATTTCCGTCAGATCGTAAGTGTTGGAGATCTGATGGCATTCACACTCGAAGTTGCGTGGTGGTTAACGGAGGTGTGGACCCAATGACAAAAGCGTTAAGTTGGTAAGTTGTGGCTCCAAAGCTTATTTTAACATTTATCTTTGGTATTTAATTAACCAAAGTCGGGTGTATGGAATATAATATGGATCCGGTTATCATATTATGTCAGAAATTGATATTATAACCAAATTCGAACCTTTGGTATGAAATGAAATGATAAGCTGTGGAGCGGATGTAATATACGGTGAATTGGTATGTTGTGGCCCGAAGATTTGCTTTGGGGTTTTAACCAAAGTCTGAAGTTGCATATGAAGATTTATATTTTGGGTTTTTTATCCAAAGTTTATTATTGGTTTGATATGTTCATGAAATGGGTATGTAACCAAGGTTACATATATTGATTCAAATTTCCATAAAGAGGGTCTCATTATATGGTTTTAACCATATATTTTTTAAGAGCAGAGCTTCTGCATTAGAATTTGCCCAGTTTGAAAATTATGTTGGTTGATAAATGAACCTTGCATTTTTATATGCATCATAAGGAGAGAATGTGGGTTAAGTTTCCCTTCGGCTGCATCAAGTGGTATCCGAGCTGGAAGAGCTCTTTTGAAATTTAAATATTTTTTTAATTAAATCGAAATGCATGTGTGATGGGAAAATAAAGAGGAGATCAGATTCTAAATCTGATAAGCAGTAGATACACAGAATTGAAATGAACAGGCATTTGCAGAAATGAATGAAGACAATCCAATAAAAGTACAAATGAATGAAGAGAACAAGATCATGCAGAGATCTTGAAGATGAGATAATTTTAATTTGATTTAAAAATTGTGATTGCAGAATTCTGGTTGCAGGCAAGATGAAAACAAAGTTTTTGATGATGATGGAAGTGAACCTGATATTCCAACTAAAGTTTGGATAGGGAGAACAGCTGAAGTGTTCTCAAGAGAAGGTGAGATGAAGATATAAGCCTAGAGAGAGTAGAAGAGAGTGCTCAAAAAGTTTCAGAGATAGAGAACCAGTGCTTGCCAAAAGACCAAGTCCAGAGAGGGGATTGGTGAGGTAAGTGACAGCAGGAAGAAATTGCTATTACAGAGGCTTAGTGCAACTCATAATGACTAAGAAGCTCACGAATAAAATTATCATGGAGGATCAGAGAAGAGTTTCTAAATAATGCCACAGAGATAATATGAATGATAGAGAAAGAGATATTGCAGTGATGAAAGTACAACTAGAGGTACTACAGGAATGGCTACAAGAAGAGGAAAACCAGAGAGGAGGATGGATATTTCCACTAAAGGGAAAGAAGGTAATTTGGAAACCATTACCAATGAAGTGGAGGAAAAAGGAGATTCCCTTATGGAAGGAAGAACTCATATTTTTTGAGTCAAAGATGGAATTTGAGGATTCCACATGCAAATTTGTTCAAGGAGAAATTCTTGAAGAAGCAAATGAGACTGAAAAGTCTTATGTTTTTAAGACTAATGAACTGTTTATGATTGTAGGTACATCATAGGATGATGAAAAAAAATTGAATTTTGTTAAGGAGAGGGAATTGAATCTGAAATCTGTTCAGATTAATGCTGAGATAGCAAGATCTCAGAAACACAAGGAGACAGAGGGGTCTCATGAGAATATTCAGCAGAATATTGAAACAGAGAAAGAAGGGCCATCTGATGATTGGTCAACAATAAGTGAAGGTATGGAAAGTTGTGTGAAATTTCCAAGTTCTACTCCAATTGAAATTGTGGAGTTGTATAGAAAGTTAGATCTTTAGAGAAGAGAGTTAGAAAAGAATAGGATCTACACTCAGGGTAAATTGTTGAATGCTAAAGAAAAAGATTTTTTCATGAATGACAGTCAGGAAAAAGAGGATGAGGATGTAAGAGTTTAAAAAAGTGAAATTGCAGAGAAATAATTTCATTCTTGTGAGCCAGTGCAGGGAGACATTCATGAAACATATGATAAGAAGGAGAGACTAGTTGACAGTCTCATGGAGAATTTACATCAGTATACTGATGTGCTGACAAAGGAGTTAAATAAAAAATCAAAGCAGCATACTGAAATGTTGCTAGAGGAGGAAGAGACATTGAGGTCTTGTATTTTTAATACTGATAATTCATGTATTAATTATGTAGACAAAGAAGGAAAATAGATGGAAAATGTCAGAGAATTTAATGAAAGGGAAACTATGTTAGCTGAAAATTTGAAATTGACAAATTGAGTCTTGTAAATTTGAAATTGACAAATTGACTATGTTTATAGGTGTTGCAGAATACAATCCATCTCCTGGAATTTTCTTGAATGAAGATGAATTATTGTAGTAGAAGGAAACCATAGATTCCTTATTTAATAGGGATAGCATCTACAAGGAAGGTGAGACAGTCATGTCTCATATGAAATAACTTGTTACTGTTGATGACAAGGAGGAGTTGACTTGTCTGATTAGACAAGAGAAGACTGTGGGACATAATTTTAGAACTGCCAAAGTGATGGAGAATCAGAATTCTATTCTGATAAAGGATGAAGATACAGTGTTTGAGGAAGTTTAATTGATTGACAGAATCAATCAAGGAGGGGATGGCAAATTACTGAGGATTGTCAAAGAAGAAGAAGAAGGATATGCTGAAACTGAATTGCAGCATATTGATGATTTTTTTGAGAGGAAACAAGTACAAAGGAAATGGCTGAAATGTTTGTTGGAAATAATTATGCCAGAGAAAGGAATTGTAGACACTGAAGTGAAAATTCCTGAAGTTGTGAAAGAATCAGGAGCAGATACTATTTTGTCAAATTTGATTATACTTACTAGTATATAAAGAAGAATGAATGAGTATGTTACTGTAGTTAGAAAATCAAATGATAATTTATTTTTTAAAATTAAGTTTGCAAATAGTGAGCAGAAGAGGAATGTTGCAGAGGGAGATATCTTAAGAGATATTCAGGAAGTTTGGGAGGACGCAACATCTGCAGGAGCAACAAAGGCAGCAACAACAACATTTATAGCAATAACTTTGGCAACAACATCTATAGCAATAGCAACATATGCAGCAACAAAGGCAACAACAATAGCAATAAAAGAAACATAAATTGAAAGCAACAACAAAAGGTAGAGTAATTTCCAGACATAAGATAAACTAGACATAGAGATTGAAAACATAAGGAGATTGATGATGAAGGTGTCTCAGAAAAAGACAGTAGCAAGATAGCAAAGAAATGACAGCAAGGAAAATAAAAGAAATAATGTGAAAGCATAGTTCGTGGCAAGATGCAGAATAAAGTATGGAAACCCGGAGAAGTACAATAGAAGAATGATACAGCTTATGGAAAACAGAAAAAAAGAGTATGGGATCCAGGAGGCAAATATTAAAAGCACATGATCAGGAGATCATGATTATTTTTCACCTTGGGAGTCTGATGCAGGGGCATTAGGCTCAAGAAAATTCCTTGTATTTTAATATACTTAGGGGTTTTTTGTTTTCAAGGGAGTTGGTTTCTTATGTAATGATTTGAGTGATTTTAATGAGAATTAGTTAAATATTGTGAGGAATTTGTAAATGTTCTCGAATGTTGGAGAACATGAGATAATTAGGTTAGTTGAGAGTGTCTAGGGATTGAGAGATTTATGAATTAATTATAAATCCTAAATTATAATTTGTTTCATTATTTTGTGATGAAAGAGGATCATTAGGGATTAAGTAGTGATTTTAGGATTAAAGAGGATTCATAGGAAATTGTTGAGAAAATAGAGGATTTGGAACCAGAATTGGGTTCAGAAATATTTGTATAAATTGTAAGCCTAAAAGGCATATGAGGATATAGAATCAGGTAGAGGTAGAAAGATAGGGTTTGAATTGCAAGCCTATGGGTAGAATAGGAAAAGGCCAATGATTGAATATCAGGCCAGAGGAAGAATTTCCTATGTAAGTTTTGTGTGTTCATACAAAGAACTTGATTTTCTGAGTTTGTATTTAAATTTTGAGTTATATGGTGTGCAGATGAAATTGGGTTACATGATTGTATGAGTTGTGTGTTTTATATTGAATTTTGATTGTGAAATGGTGTGAATCGATCACAGAATGGATCGATGTTATTAAAATAATTACCTGGACTTCTAATTTGAGGTATAAATTTCCTGGATGTATCTCACAATTGGATTTTACATCGTATAGAGTATTTCAAAGAGAGGGTCGATTACACATTCACTTGTGTATACGCAGTGAAATGAGGTCTGGGTTTGGAAGTGATATTTGAGGTTTTGGCCTGTTCAAAGTCATGAATTGAAAAGACAGAAAAACACAAAATAAGACACAGTGGAATGAATCAACAAATTATTTAATAATTCACCAAATATGCAGGAGCTCTATATTGAAGAGTTGAAGTGTAACCGTGAGAAACAGTATGGCGGAACTATGCGATGGAAACAGTGAAGGCGGGTTTTGGAAAACCACAAATGGTTTTCGCGTGATTAATAAGTGGTAACCGATATTGAGAAAATTCACACGATACACTCCAAGGAGTGACACGTAGCCTGGGCGGTATTTAAAAACCATTTTTTTAACGTGAATTCTGTGCGATAAACTTTGGGGGTTGATTGAATGTGATTTCTGTCAGATCGTAAGTGTTGGAGATCTGATGGCATGCGCACTTGAAGTTGCGTGGTGGTTAACGAAGGTGTGGACCTGACGGAAAAAGCGTTAAGTTGGTAAGTTGTGGCTCCAAAGGTTATTTTAACATTTATCTTTGGTATTTAAATAACTAAAGTCAGGTGTATGGAATATAATATGGATCCGATTATCAAATTATCTCGGAAATTGATATTATAACCAAATTCGAACCTTTGGTATGAAATGAAATGATAAGCTATGGACTGGATGTAATATATGGTGAATTGGTATGCTGTGGCCCAAAGATTTTCTTTGGGGTTTTAACCAAAGTTTGAAGTCGCATATGAAGATTTATATTTTGGGCTTTTTATCCAAAGTCGATTATTGGTTCGATATGTTCATGAAATGGGTATGTAACCAAGGTTACATATATTGATTCAAATTTCCATAAAGAGGGTTTCATTATATGGTTTTAACCATATATTTTTTAAGAGAAAAGCTTCTGCATTATAATTTGCCCAGTTTGATAATTATGTTGGTTGATAAATGAACCTTGGATTTTTATATGCATCATAAGGAGAGAATGAGGGTTAAGTTGCCCTTCGGCTGCTTCAGAAAGCCTCTTCAGGTGCACTCATGCCAAGTACTCTATGAGGACAATAATTTTGCAAATAAACCACAATATTGCATGCTTCCACCCAAAAACACATTGGTAGGCCCTGATCATGCAACATCGCTCGTGCTGCACCCACAATCATTCTATTATTCCTCTCTGTGATCCCATTCTGTTGTGGCTTATGAGGCACTATGAGTTCTCTTCAAATTCCTTCTTTTTTACAGAAGTTCTTGAATTCGTTAGAGATGTATTCTCCACCATTATCGCTCCTAAGAGCCTTCAATTGCTTCCCCAACTCTTTCTCCACCAATTCCTTAAACTCACAAAACTTAGAGAATTTTTGATATTTCTTCTGCATGAAGAAGATTCATCATTTACGAGAAAATTCATCAACAAATATTACACATTACTTATGTTTTGTTGTTAAAGCAACCGAGAATGGTCCACACACGTCTGTGCGAACTCTCTCAAGGAACCCCGAAGCACGGTTCTCCTTCTCATGGAAGGTGGGATTTACATACTTCCCCATGGTGCAACCCTTGCACTGATCTAACTGAGAAATTGTTCCCATTGGAAGTCTAGTAGAAAATTTCTGCATGAATTTCAAGGCTCCATGATGAAGATGGCATAGTCGCTTGTGCCATAATTTGCCCTCATCCCGGCACACCACTTTCTTAGCCTTACCCATCATGGCAGCACAACCATCTACCTCCAGCTTGTAGATATTCTTAACTCAAATCCCTATCCTCTTGCTTGACCTGTTTTTTTATGTCGCGGGAAAGATTTTCCATTACTAAAAACAACGTCATAGCCTCTGTCCTCCAACATTGCGACTGAGACCAAATTTTTCTTCAGACCTGGTACAGGCATTACATATTTTAATTGAAATGGTTTACTTGAATCCCTCAGAAAGGTAATGGCACCAATACTGTTAGCACTATACTATCCATCGTCGCCCATCTCAATATGCATATGGAGATCTTTCTCCTCTGAGTCACTCAAAAGTTCCTTATCTCCCATCATGTGAAAGGAAGTGCCACTATCCAAATACCACACTGATCCCAATGAACTCGACACCATGTATGCGATCAAGGAGAGGTCAAGCTCAAATTGCAAGTCAAGGGCCTCACCAGCTATAGATCTAGCAACCTTCTTGTTCTTCTTCCTTTGTGGACAGTTAGTAGCAAAATGCCCATATTCGTGACAGTGAAAACACTTCACCTTGGACATGTCCTGTGTTTTGCCTTTGGACTAGAATTTTGAATGGAATTTCTTCCCCTTCCCTTTCCTCTCCTTGGAAGCCAAAGCGAAATCCACTTCATCCTCATTCTTAGATGAATATCCATCTCTGGTGTTCTGAATGAACACCTCCTACACCAAATCCGACCACATTCATTCCCAATCTGGAAATATTTCCCTTCCGTTGACAGAATCTTGATAACTATGCCAAATATTAGGAATTCATAGGAGAGCCAAGCTCAACAAATCATCATCAACAACTGTTATTTCCACACTCCCTAGTTCATCATGACATTGGACAAACTTTGTGAGATATTTTGGAATGGTGCTGTCCTTTTCCATCTCGATCTTCCTGAGTTTATCTTTGAGCGAAAATTTCCTATGGTCGTTGCTGCTTTGGAATAGATCCGTCAAAGCCTTCCACTTAGCATATGGTGTGCCTTTCCCATGGAGGCTTGAGACAATGTGGTCTTGTACTCCCTTCAATATGATCCTCCTCGCCTTTGCCACTTTATTTTTCCATGCATCAAGATTGGAAAGATCTGCATCATCTGGCTTAGGAACATCTTTGTCAATCAATTCCTTCAAGCAATTGTATTTGAGTACTGCCTCCATCCTGTCCTTCCAAGAAATGTAGTTTTAGTTGACCTTGAGTGCATACTCTAACCTCAAGCCATTAAAAGCCATTTCAATCTTGAATCAGCTGTAGCACCAAGAAATTCTTTCTGCAAACTCAAATTCTCTCTAGTCACAAACTTAGCTCCTGCTTCACTTCCGCAATTTCCTATGCTCTGATACCATGTATAAATTATACAACAAGAATGTATATCTTGGATTCACCTAATCTAATAATTTACTAAATTTAAATACTGAATCTCTTCTATAAATATTTTGCGGAATTAAAAAACAAAATCGCTAATCACATGAACATGAAGAAAGATCAATCACACACAACACATATAATTTCTCGGTGAAAGATTACAACTAAAATCCCCACTATCTTATATTGTATATTAAGCATGGATCATGAAACAATTACATACAAAATTCTTCTCACAAGAGCCCTCAGTACATCATCTAATTTTCTCACACTATCATATGCAAACTGACCAACACATAGCCAATTCTCAGTCTCCAGACAACCTGCCTTGCTTTCATAATCCCTGATGGTAAAGATCCCTAAAAGATAGGAATTGTTGCCTGCCTTGACTGTGCAAGTATCATGGGCACTCCAATGGGTGTTTGACTGCATGTGTGCAAGCAGATAATGTCACAACTGATAGTCAACCTCCCTTTCACCTAGAACTCAACTAGG
This sequence comes from Pinus albicaulis, assembly GCA_034641835.2. Classification (NCBI taxonomy): domain Eukaryota; kingdom Viridiplantae; phylum Streptophyta; class Pinopsida; order Pinales; family Pinaceae; genus Pinus; species Pinus albicaulis. Next base: position 426,173,470 of record CM076581.1, on the reverse strand, counting down.
TCTCAATTGGATCTGACATGCATGAAGCTAATAATAGTAAATCCTTAGTTGCATGTGAGATCACTAATTGTGAATTAATTAATATTTAATTCATTAGATCTCCCACTATTGTATCTTCAATTACAACTAGCACAACTGAGTTTAACTCACTTAACTGAGTTAAACATTTTACAACTTGCACCAACTCATGCACCACTGCACTTCAAACTCTGTTACAACTAGAATTACTCTCCATGTCCCACCAACCAAACTCTAACTCAAAATCCACTAGCTAACTGAATTTATCACTTTCAGTTAACTCATTCAAGTCCACATTGAGAATAGATTACAGTTTAATGTCCATCTGGATTAAGGGATAATAAAAATAGACATGCACCCAAAAATAACACTCTGGGCCCCACCCTAGTTTGGGTGCTTAATGCAACCAGGTTCTTAATCTTATTGTTGAATCTCAACAGCCACAACTTGATTCTCCAAATAATGATCCATCTCTTATGTACTCCAAGACAAGCCAAGGCGATACCTCTAGAATCCAAGCCCTTTTCTTGAGTTATGAGGAGTTATTTATAACAAAAACAAAACCTTTGAGTTTCCTCGTGAGTCTTCAACTTCTATGATTATTCATATTATGTACATGAATTATTAAATTCCATGTGTGTCTCTCCACATCCCACATGTGTCCCTTTGACTTTATTACATACCATTTATTACATAGAATAATTTATAATGGGAGAAAGGCTCATAAATTTGATAAGTCATTTTCTTCCTCATGGATTTCATTTGTAATGTATGTGTGCCATGTCATAAAATTCTTTGAGATGGCCTTGACCCAAACTAGAAATTCCCCTATGTAGTGCCTCTTCACCTCCAGATACTCCATAAATATGTTCTTGGATTTTGACTATAAATTATTCCATAACCATGAAATTTTGATATGAGATTTGAATGGTGCGATGGCATACTATAGAATAATGTATTTGGTTACTTCCAAGCCTTCTTGATTTGTTTCCTTCTTGATATTCTAAATGTATTCTCTTAGAAGATGATTTCTCTACCTCTGATTACCTCAAGTGTCCCTATCGAAGGCAACTAATGCTTTTGTGTTAGAGAAACAAAACCATTGTTCAATATATTATATGTAGCAATAGTAATAATCAACTATTCTGCAAGATGCATGTAGTTTTCATGGTGGAGTCTCGGCTAAACTCTATCTATCTTTGCGAAAATCTTGCCTTTCTTATCTAAATGTTGTGGAGCATTTGAATACTTGGCAGCCTACTCTTGAAGAAATTTGGCTGGTAATTTTGCTACTTTAAGGAGTTTCACCACTTACTGTTCTTTCTTATGAATTCCAACAACAGGATCCACCACTCGTTGTAGAAGTATCATCTCATCATATAATCGCTCCATGGTTTCATCCATTGGCCCCAGTTCTTATTGCATGGTTGACTGCCATACTACGTTGTTGAAGTTTTGTGATGAAAATAGTTGATTCTCTGCCACAATATGTCTCTCTTGTTTCTTCACCATGACAAGTTATCTTCTCATCCTATCATTCTCATTCAAAAAGTGTTGATAATTATCATGTGTCGTTGTAGTAAACGCAACGTTTTCTGCCATTAATTCATTGGGATTTCTTCTGGTGTTGGAAGTTATCACCTTCTCTGTAGAAACCAAGACTAGATTTTGAGGATCATTTGGGAAGTATATATGTATTTTTTACATGATACTCTTCTTAAGATAATTAAACATTACACTACACACATCCATGACTCTTCTTTCCAGTGGAGGTGTGATTCCCATTTCTCTGAATGGAAGATGACCATCTGTGAGAGGAGCTTCTTCTAGAGTACCTGGTTCATCATCCATGGGTTCGATGGTATCATGTTCCTCAAACTCTTCTTCTTCTATATTCTAATTAGGTTTTTCTTCTTCCAGACTTTATTCTACTTCTTCCTCCTAGGACTGCCTCTGATGTTCCTCCTCTATTCTTCTCCTTCTTATTCTTCTTGTTTCTTCTCCAACAACTCATCTTTCTTCTTCTTATCCTCTTATTTTTCTTGTCTCCTCTCTTTTTCTTAGATATATATTATTCTCATAGGATCATCTTTCCATTTCCTACTTCTTTCTCCTATTGAATCATATATGATTCTTTTCCTAGGAGCACTCTTTATTTGATGGGTTATCTAATTTTCCTCCTGCACCTCCATGTCCTAAGATCATGGATATTTGGGTGAACTGGTATGAGTCCCTATATTGTCCTTAATTTTTGCATTGTATCAATTCTTTAACTTCTCATCTTATACTGTGGATATCGATTAATAACTCCAATTGAATTTTATCCTTTCACAATGTTTCTTGCACACTCTCTTGGGAATGCATCCATGGAATTTCTTAGTTGCAAAGTGCAAGTGATCTAGATATTGTATATTTTATTATGTCACCTTGTGGATCTCTAAACCATATAATATGATCCTCAAAGGGAAGGTGGGCCATGGGGATTTATTCCTCCTATGAATAAATCCTGAAAATCCCTTTTCCAACTGATTTTCTACTTCCTGCATGAATACCTTATTTGTCACATATCATGGAATGAGATGAGGGGATATTTGAAAACTGAAACATATGATGTATGTACCATCGAGAGTTGAAAACTAATCCATGATATCCCAGAGTTACTCCTTCACATGATCAATCATGCAAGAAGGATTGATCTCGAATATCATGTTGAATATAACTACAAATAACTGCTCGACCAATATCTCATATGCACCCCTAATGCTCGATTCTGATAACACTATTTAATGAAATTAAATCGGGAGCTTTTCCTCTAGAGCCCAATTCCAGTACAATGTTGGGAAAGTATATTGTGAGTAGATCCCATCCAAAAGGAACACAAACATATATAACTATGGTGCCTGGTTTTTCATCAAAGATGCTTTCTTCTACCCCACATGACACTACAATTCAAATGATAATATATATGCTCAATTTAATGTTTTACCCTGAGTTACCATGATGCGCCCATGCAATTGAAACACATGTCTATTAGAAACTAATATACATCTATGAGAATCTCTGTCAGATAGACTATAGATCGGTGATGGTGAAACTTAGCAAGCTCTCAACACCTTGATTTTTTATTGTCACTTGTGTCGAGGTATGCCCATCTGTGGTAAAATTCAGTGTTTGCTTATTCTATGGGCCTAAGCATATTTTAATATATTTTAATATATTATCCATAATAGGTGGTGATACAATTTCCACTGTTAATGTGAAGCATAATATGAGAGTCATCCATTTGTGTAATAACCCACTTAATAACCTCTGCACATGGGTATGCACGTGATTCCTTGCATTTTGGACTTATTTATATTGATGTAGGCTTATATGTATTCCAAGTTCGTAGAAAACCTTTTCTCCATGAATGTGTCCTTTATCTTGCCCCATGTGACCTCGATAGACTTGTTAGCCCAGGTATGTCAGTGATCAAATGACTCTTTCAGTTGTTTTCTATTAGGTCATAGGTTAAAATTTTTACCTTTTCGAAACAGTTCTCAGAAATAATTTTGGCCACTGAAGAAGGCTAAACCATGTATGATGCTCCTTCATTTCATTTAGTATCATCATTGTCAAGGTCATCGCCACCATCGGTTTCAAGGTCACCATCTCCATCATCATCATTCAAGAGGTCTAGGGTTATGTCATTTCATTTCATTTAGGTGAAGTCTAGGTTCAGCCCTATATTCGGAAAAATCATCAAATTTTCACTAAAAATAAGGCAGTGGCCCTCCACTTCATCCATAAAACCCTAGTGAAGGAGCAGGCATGTTGATGAAGTTCAAATAATTCCATCTCTCTTGTTTCATATGGCTCAAATTTCAAGAAAAACTTTCGAAAGCCTCATCCTCATCTCATTGTTTCATGAAAATTGAAGAACTATGTCTGACTCTCTCTTTTAAAGGATCAAAATGTCATCATCCACTTTCAGAGCTCCAAGGGAGGTAAATTTTACCTATTTTCCTATTCAAATGCAAAAGAGTGTTATTTCAAGCTTCTAAGACATCTTATTTGTTTTACAAAGTCATGTTTAATGTGATAGTTCAAAAGTCTTCAAAAGTATTCTCACTGTCTCTGAAAAGGAGAAAATTTGTCTCAAGGTTTCGTTTTAAAGGCCTAAGAAAGTCATCTAAAGTGTTAGGGAATGAAAAAGAGGTTAACTCTGTCCTCTCATATTACTCAAAGAGCCAAAGACTCACCTTTCATCTCAAGGGGTTCAAAATGTGTTTTTTTGTCTTCTTACCTCATTTAAAAAAGCTAGCATGTCATCCCCCAAGTTGCACAAAAGGTTTTAAAAGGGTCATTTCAAAAGTCTTGGAGAGTGAAGGAATTTAAATTTTAATTATTTTCATCTCATTTGAAGGGGTAACATGTTGTTGTCAAAGTGAAAAAAGAGTTAAAAGGTCATGATAAATGTCATGTGAAAGGGTGAAGGTCATCTCACAAGCTTATAAAAGGAAAAAACATAAAACATTTACATTCATTGTTACCTTTTGATATGTGTTAGTACCTCTCTTCCTCAGTTTCCCTCTAAGGTGTTACAAACTCCAAATCCTAGCGTTGAAATTTCATTCGTTACCCTTTTGGGCTTGTTTTCTCACTAACTGAATGCTTTTGTTACATTTCTAGCATTGAAAATAATTGAAGAAAAATCTCTGTTACACTTTTGTAAAGGTAGAAAATTCCTTTGTTACGCTTCTGTGGGTGAGGGAAAGTGTAGTGTTGCGTTTCTCTTGAGTGAGAAACATAATGTTACACTTCTAGGAGTAAAAAATATCTTTGTTACGGTCCTGTCAATAGTAGGGAAGAAACTGTTACACTTCCGGATAGTGTAAAAATCCTCTGTTACGCTCTTGTGGGTGAGGGAAAGAGTGTTTTTACACTCATGTCAGTTGTGCAAACCCTTTGTTATATTTCTGTGGCAAGTATAAAACAATGTTACACTTCTATGGTAGCTTATAGTGTTAATTTAAGCCCGAAAACCTCCAGCCTTCGACCTCATTTCTTGGTGTGGCTTCTCCACAAGGTAAGAAAATACCTTAAGCTTGTTTTGGTCACAATTTTCATATTTCTTTTAGTCATTTCATGTGATTAAAAGACTTATCCATCTCTCCACTGTCTACATATAATTTTTTTTCTTTTTTTTCAAAAACCTACCGTATTCGACCCAAGCCCTAAACTTATTCAAAACTAAACCCTACCCTATCACATTCCTACCATATTACCCTCATAACATGTCAAGAACAATAAAATCATAATATAAGGCTATATTACACAGTGAGAGGAGTGAAAACAGTGAGAACATACAAGACTGTGTTTTAGGGTTTTGAGGCAGTTAGAATTATTCATTTTCATCCATTCCACTTGCATTGTGGAGCTAAGGTGTTAGCATATCCTCTCAAATTTTATCAAAAGTTTTGTACAACTCCATAATTCTAAAAAATCAAAACGCTTCTTCACTAGTTTTTTAGACAGCCAAAATTGGGAAATGACTGTGTTTTGAGGATTTGAATGACTTCCACTCATCCATTTTCCTTCACTTCACCTTCATTATGGAGGCAAGACACCATCCTACTCACTGAAATTTTGTCAGAATTTTTACTCAACTCCATCACCCATTTTTCACCTCACAAACTTGTCCTACTATTGCATAGGCCATTCTCATAGTCAAAATTGGGAATTTCCTGTGTTTTAGATATCTTGACAACTTCCACTCATCCATTTTCTCTCATTCCACCTTCAAATTGAATTTGACACACAACACTACCCACTCAAATGTTTCTAGAATTTTTCTTAGCTTCAAGACCCTCCATTTCATCCACCAAACTCACACCTTCATACACTCTATTTTCCAAATATCCATTCACCATCCACTCATTTCATTAACATCCTAGGGTTTTCATCATTCTAGTGACCATCATCATGGAAAGTGACAATAAGAGAATCAAAGGAGGGTGCCATCTCAGACTTGATTCATTCACCATGCATGATATTAATGCTTCACCATTGGCCAGAAGATTCTTTCAAAGAACTCAATTCTTAACATTTTTTGAAAGGATAATGGAAGGAGGGTATCATCTTCAGTTGTCCAGTATTTTTGCAACGAACTACAAAATGGCAAAGGTCACTCTTGCAGGTATGGAAATTGGTTTATCTTCTAACCTAATTTATTTAGCTACAGATATTCCTTCTCAGGGAGAGTAGTGGTTCAAGGGTATGGATCTTGACATGAAAACTACAAATAGTTTCTAAACCCTCATGGTAGAGATTATCCGGAATTTATTTTTCCTTCTAGAAACCTCAGAAACAAGTATGCTCCTTTGATGATGTTTATAATGAAGTACTTTACATGTGAAGGAAGATTCTCTAGGCTATATAGGTATCACATCAGGCTTTTGATGCATTTTACCAGAGTCAAAACACTTGATTTACCTCATTATTTATATAGGAGGCTGATTAAGATGGCTGAGAAGGTCCAAAGAAGAACATAAAATCATCATACTAGTCTCTTTCATCATGGCCTTATCAAGATCATTGTGTTGCATCACTTTTCCTCCATAAACATGACATGGGAAGACTTCTTGGACAGGTTGTCAGTAGAGCTTTCTGTCTTACCTATTACATCATCACCACAGCCAATGGAGATTGGCGCTTCTAGCATTTCCTATTCAGCTTTCAGATGTCCTTAGGGTTGTTGGATTTTTCTAACACATATGAGAGAGGCAAGAGGCAAGTTTTTGTGACTAAGTCTACCAGGATATTTCTTTCACTTCACACCCATGATGAGAAATGTCAGATAGAGGAGCAACCTCTTTTGCATTAGCATGATGAGTCAGTGCCAATGGAACCTGAGGTATTAGAACATGAGGAGGTCAGATCAGTTGAAGACATCATCAAAGAGAACGGTAAATAGATTCAAAGTTGAAAGAGGCCTTTGGCATTGCCCAATCCTGGATTACTTTCCTTCAGCGGGAAAATCTTCAATTCCAAATGAACCAACTCCTCCAAAGTAAATAGAAAGCATACATGGAGGAAAACAGAGGTAAATGCAAGAATATTGTTTTTTTTTACCAAGTGCAAGATATGGAGGTTGAATAAAATCCAAAAAGACCAAGAACAAGAGGCCTAAAGAGGGCATTGGAGCAAGATAAACAAAAAATTCATCAATCTAAAGAGTTAACATTTGATGAGTTCATTGTCATGGAGATCAATGAGGATAGAGAAATCTGGCTATCAAGAGTTAATGAGAATCTGGATAAGTTATTGAAGAAGGATAAAAGGGATAACAAGCTACAAAAGCACGTGACAAGTCATTATTGTACTAGGGATACCATTTCTCAAGTAAGGTTGAAACAAGTCAAAAAGAGGCTTAAAGAGGCGCAAATGAAGCTAAAGGAGAAGGAAAACTTGGATTTATTGATTGAAGCTTCATTACCTATATAGCCTATCTCTTTCAGGTGTCAAAGAACTAATTTTGAAGGCTTTGGAGCAATTTTGGTATTTTTCATGATTTTTGGCAGAAATCTAGAAATTTCTCATTGCAGAAGGGTAACAGAGACTTATGACTTTTTTATTTCGACGTAGCCAAATGGTGATTTCTTTACATGGATGGATGTATTTTTATTAGTACATCATATATCAGTAACCCTCTTGGCATGAAAAGTTGCAATTTGGGAGAAAAATCTAGAAACCACCTAATTTTCATGTTTCTGCCTCCTTTTTGGACCCTCTGTTATGCTTTTGAGTGACCCTAGGAGAATGGATTTTTGAAGGCCTTATCGTGGTCCATTTTGAAAAATTTAATATGTTTTGGAAACTAGACAAACGAGGCTAGTTGATAGTTTTTTCAAAAGTGAATTTGGACTTCTCAAACTACCTCCAAAGTTCTTATACGCTTCTCCAATTTGTTTTAAATTCTTCAGTTAGAATTGATACATATCATCATTGGATTCCCTCAGTACACCTGTCAAGATCAAAAATGGTCACAAATTCAAGGCTATGAGTTGTCATTAGAGTTATTAGGTTTTTTTTGCTTCTTATTATTATGGAATGTATAATTAATGTAAAGGACAAACACTCCTAGTTTGTAGCTAAAATTCAGGGAATGGTTTCTAACCTCCCTAGAAACTAGGAAATGTCTCATCTTTTGCATTTATGATCCATTTTGGATGGGATTTCGACCTGGTGAGGTGTCATGGTCTATATGTTCTATAAGTAGACTCTCGTTTGTCATTGTTGGGGTTGGATAGTCTCATATTTTCTATGGAGCTCTTATAATCAGTTTGCGGAATGAAATCAGACACAAATTTGCAGGAAATCTTGTGAGATACTTGTGGTATGATTTGGAACATCTCTGCTTCTCATGTATGCTTATTATCTTATGCTTAATTCCTTGTATATTTCTTCACACATTTCTATCTTGTGAGTTTTAAAGCATAATTCATGTTATGCATGCTCTGTTTTATACAATATTTACCACATTATGTTCATTTGCTTCTTAATTTAATGAACTCACTTTTAGTGCTCATTAAAACCCTACTCCATCTTCATCCTATACTCAATTAATGATTAATATGTTTCCAAAATACCTACCTTGCCTCACATACTCTCTACAGGTTAACCTTGAAGTTCAGACCTAAAAATGTCATTTACAGTCCATTCACTGACTTTCCTATCCAGCATTCAAAATATCAAACAAATTTTACTCATTTAAGCTTACATATCTAGCCTAAAATATTATGATACTCAGCCATTCATTTGACTATTTAAAGTGACATAGAGAGATCCCTCTCTGGTCCAGGTAGGGCTAGCTACCTAGCCTAAATTTTGGTGTGTGGTTACCTTTCTCCAATCCTACTGTCAGCCTTAGGAAGTTGGGGAGAGTGATAACATTCTTGGCGTCATTGTTGGGGAGCGATGGGATTATTTCTTTAATCCTTTGAAAGTTAGACTTGTAGGTAACAAGATCTAGTTTTCAAAATAGGTTGAATTCTAAATTCTAAGCCAAAGTCTAAAATTCCTATCTTAAGTTGGCTCCTAAAAGACCTACTAGGTCAAATCCATACCCAAATCCCTCACTAATTCTCTATGATCCTGAAATTATTTTTATAGAACATAAAACAAAGTCTTGGAAGGTTGGAAGAGTTGTTCCTCCACTTGTCAACTCAAATTCTCTACCTACGATATTTGTTCCAGAATATTTGGTCTATAGTCCAGAATCTGAAAAAATGTTTGTTTAGAACCAAATCTGAAACTTTCCTTTCAATTTTGACTCCTTTGATCCTTTCTATTTCAAGTACTTTGCACCATTTTCTGAATCTTTTGAGTCTAAAATCAATAGTGAATTCTAGTATAATTTTCATAAACTCAAGGGTTTGGTAGAAAAATCTCAAGAAACTTTAGAGAAGGCCTATTTTCAATATAAGCAATAGACGTTTGCTCCATATGTCATCTCACCTTCTTACACAACTACCTCATCAATCCATCCTTTCATTTCGTCATTACCTCTGCAATTTTTCACTCCATTAGTGCCTCTTCGACCTCCTCCATTAGTCATGGCTAGATTTTCTCCGCTAATCCTATCACTTCATCTTACTCCACTACCTCATAATTATTGTCAGAGGCTTCCTATTTTCGATGGAAAATTAGGGTTATAGCCTATCAGCATGTTTCCAAAGTGATCAACTTCATAGATCTTAAAGAGATGGACAGTGACGATGCCAAGATGTGCATCATTGCACAAAGTTTCTCCGGAGAGGTAAAGAAATGGTTTCGCTCACTTACAACTAGTTCAATAGGAACCTCATAGTAGTTGATTTATTTTTTTATGGAGATATGGCAAGAGAAGAAAAATCCATTGCAGATCCTAGCTGAATATAATGCCTTAAAAAGGAATCCCAATGAGTTTTTCCAAGACTTTACAACTAAATTCAACAAAATATATGATTCTATTCTAGAGAATATTAAGCCTCCTCCAGTAATTTCTTTACTTCATTATCCTAATTTTTTCGATCCTGACATGGCCTATTAGTTGAGGGAAAGAAATCCATAAAATCTTGAAGAAATGCAGAGAAATGCAGTGAGTGTGGAAGCTAATTTGATCATCAAGAAGTATAAGATTAAGACGGAAAAAAGAGTCACTCTCAAAGAAGAAACATCCACTTCATCAGAAGGAAAATTAGATACCTTGATCAAGACCATGGAGAAGATGATGGATAAAATGTCTATCTTTAATCGACAATTTGAACCCTCCATTATAAATCCCAATTTCAAGGGTCAGAATCGGCATCCCCAATACAGGATCAAGCAAAGGGAACATAGCGATCAAGATCCACAAATTCAGCAGCAAATTCACACTCCATTTCAGCAAAATTATACTAAAGTCCTTGATGAAGATTATGAGGAAGAAATTTCTGGTGAGAACCATTTATTTGAGGAAAATAAAGAGTCTATTTTCCTCACTCAAGAAGATCGATTTTCTGCAGAAATTTGTGCACCAGATGATCAACAATTTGTTTGGTCAAATGATCACATATTATTAGTGTGCACGGAACATTATCAGAGGAGATATCATAATAATATTTCTCAATTGTAGAGACAATATGGCTTGAGGAATATAAATTTTCCTATAACCTCTAATCAGAAAAAATAGAATGCTCAAGTAGATGCTCATCCCAAAGAAGTTGTTGCCCTGAATCAAAGTAAAGACAAGGGACCTGTTGTTCCTAATCATGTTAAAGGCAACAAAGTTTCTTCCAGAGGTCAAAGGAAAGATAAAGAAGCCCAAGAAGGAGAACAGAAGAAAGATTCTTCACATAAATATCATCCTGAGAAAAAATATGCATCATTGAAAGAGGTAGAAAAACATTATGCTCTTTTTTCTCTTGAAAATAAAATTGCCAAGTTGAAAGCCTCCATTCCTCTAACTAAAATAGTTAAGAATGATAAGTACAAAGTTCATGTTTCTAAGTTTCTTCGAGTTGATAAAATGTCAGACATGGTTAATGTAATTGATGATCATCCTGACCTTCTTTTTGGTCCTGATGTTGATGGTGATTTAGAATATAGCGAAGTCCCTCCATTTTACCTAAGCCTCAAAATTCATGACTTTATCCTCCATAACTGCATGCTTAATTCTGGGGCCTCTCACAACCTCATTACCAAGGCCATTATGTACAGATTAGAATTGAACATCACAAGACAATATCATGATCTTTACTCATTTGATTTAAGAAGGTTGAAATGTCTTGGCCTCATCAGGGACCTAGTGGTGTCATTAGAGAGAATGCCAGGAATGTCCTCATGGAAATTGTTGTGGCTGATATCCCTCCCAGATATGGAATGCTACTTTCTTGGTCATGGGGAGAAAAGCTTAGAGGTACCTTACAGCTTGATTTTTCTTATACTACCATTCCCATCTTTAGATAGCTTAGAAACTATATCGAGAAAGTAAGATGAAGTACATGATCAGTAGTCGAGAAAAGAAAAATAACCATCTTATACATGTTGTTTTTACATATTTATAGTCCTTTATCTTGTTCAATGATTAATTTTCAACATCTTTCGAAGATTTGATTGAAGAAATTGTAGAAAATTCTGAATTTTCAAATTCTTTTTTAGAATTGGCAAATGTAGAAATTTGTAAAAAAGTGCCAAATGGTTTAGAGCTGAGTGTATCACCTCAAAAATTAATGGAATAATTAAAGAATAAAAAAAATTGGTACATTAGAGGTCTCTCAAACAACAAGAAAAGTTTAGCCATCCGATTTTCAATTTTCAGATGAGGAAAGTAGTTTGTGGACTATGGACTTTGATGGAGCTTTGGGAAAAGAAGGGGCTAGAATTGGAATGTGGATTCATAGCCCTATAAATCAATCATTAAAAATACCTTCCAATATTTGAATGTCCTCCTACAAGTTGGCCTTTGAATGTTCAATCAATGAAGCTGAGTATGAGGCTTTGATAGTCGGTCTAAAAATTCTCAAGAAGATGGGTGCAAAGAAGATTTCTGTATATGGTGACTTCGAGGTAGTGATAAAGCAATTGAAAGGGGAGTACTAGGCCAAGAATCCAAGGATGTAAGCTTACCAAAACATAGTGCTATACATCCTCAAGAAATTTTCTCAGTACACTTTATCTTTGATTCCAATAGACGGTAATGTTATTGTTGATTCTCTAGCTACTTTGGCCAACATGTTCAAAGTTCCATTGTATCCTAATAATAAGGATGAGATAAATGTAAAACACTGCCCTGCTATCCCAGATAATGTTAAGTATTGGCAAGTATTTCAAGATGATAAAAAGATCAACAAATTCTTGCAGACAGAAGAAGAGTTTGTAAATTATCAAATGGACAACCAGTGCTCTGAAGATGACCAAGAAATCCATGCAGCAGAGATGCAAGTGCTTCAGCTAAAAGATAACTCCATTCCAAGAGGTTTGATACCTTTGGAAGATATTTTTGATCAAGATGATTTTGCACGTGAACCAACCATGTTACCGACAAAAGTGGGGGTGGAAGATTTGAATCTTGGCACTCCGAAAAAGCCAAAAATGGTAAAAATTTCAAAATATTTGAGTGAAAAAATGAAAGGAAAATATGTAGGTCAATTTGTTGTAGAAATTATATACAAGATGCATGTATATATCCAGATTCTCCCGATCTAACAATATTTATCTTCTTGCTAAATACATAATCCTTCCATTGTTAATCTTTTACGGAAATTTAAAAACTCAATTGCAAACACATGAAGCAATAAAAACAATCGCACATAACACAATTGTTTAATGGGAAAGCCTAAAGCTAAAAACCCCAACTATCATATATTATGTATCATGGAGATCATGTAACAATCTCATACAAAGCTTAGTACATCAAACTCTGCATGATCTTCCGCTGCACACAATCTCTAATATGATGATATCATATATCAATACATTTAGATGTATCATGAAAACTGAAGCAACATGATCTTCCGCTGCACACAATCTCCAATATGATGATATCATATATCAATATGTTTAGATCTATCATGAAACACAGGATTAATTGAGATTTTAATGAAACTCTAATTATCACAATGTATCATTGTAGGATCTAAATGTGAACCGAACAAACCAACCAGGATCTTCCTCATCTAGATAGCCTCACATGCAGCTTGACTTGCTACCATGTATTCTGCTTCTGCTGAACTGAGTGCCATGGACCTTTGTTTCCTGCTATACCAAGAAACTACTGTAGATCTGATACTGAAAATCCCTCTTGATGTGCTCTTTTTTTCTGTTGGGCTTCCTATCCAATCTACATCTGTGAAGCCATACAACTTCACCTCATTCATCTATCTGTACCATAAGCCATACTCATATGTGCCACTGAGATACCTTAGGACATGCTTTCCTGCCTTCCAAAAGAGCTTGGTAGGCTTAACCATCGCTTGGGAAAGCTGGTTCACCACATAGCATATGTCTGGTCTTGTATTAACTAAATACATGAGTGAACCCACCAACTGTCGATAAACAGTGGCATCCACTACCTCTACCGATTTAGCATCCTCTTTCCTCCAATTTACTGGAAGAGGAGTATCAATAGGCTTGCAGCCTTACATGTGAAACCTCTCAAGTATCTCCCGAGCATACTTTCCTTGAGACACAAACAGTTCACCTTCCCACTGCCATATTTCCAATCCAAGGAAATAATGAAGGAGGCCCAAGTCCTTCATCTCAAACTCCTTTGCAAGATCTACCCGCATGAGTGTATCAACTGCTCATCACCTGTTATTATTAAATAATCAACATAAATAACAATTATTAAAATCTTACCCTCCACCACAATTTGGTACAGGTTTTCATCCACCTCACTCTTGGTGAAGCCAAGTCTAGTGAAATAGCTGTTGATCCGAGTGTACCAAGCACGAGGTGCTTGTTTCATCCCATACAGTGATCTTTTGAGTCAGAACACATGTGACTCACTGTTGAAGATCTCAAATCTATCAGGCTGCTCAATGTACACCTCTTCCTCAATGATCCCATTAAGGAATGCAGTCTTCACATCCATCTGATGAATGTGCCAACCCATCTGCGCTGAGAGAGCAAGGATGGTGCTTATGGAAGAATATCATGCAATAGGTGAAAATTTTTCTTCATAATTAATCCCCTTGATCTGTTGGAAGCCTCTGGAAAAAAAATCTTGCCTTATACTTCTCGACCCTCCCATCAGCACCTTGCTTTACCTTGTAGATCCATCTTGATCCTACAACTAATTTACCCACCGGCCTTGGAACAATATCCCAAGCATTGTTTCTAACAATGGAGTCATACTCCTCCACCATGGCATCTACCCATGTGGGCTCTTGCACTACTTCTTCAAAAGAATATGGCTCTGTCACGATACACTTTCTCATAAGAGCCATGTATCCAGTAAATCGGTCAGGTGAATGTCTCTGTCTGCGCTGTGATGTAGGGACTCTTACATTATATGCCACATCAAGCTTCAATCTCTCAGCTTCTGTGGTACGACTTCTGCCTTGTCTGATTTTTGGTTCTGCATGAGTGGACTCCTCCACTCCATGAATCTCCTCCCGTGGCTGATCCACATCTAGAGGTTCATCTTTGGGAACAAGAAGTTCCTCTTCTGCATGCAAGTGTAGCTCCCTCTCAAGCGAAAAATTCATGGCTTTCACCTCATTGAATTTTATATCCCATCACACCACAGTCATTCAACTATCTGGAAAATACACATGATAATTATGGGGTGTTTCTGTGTACCCCACAAATATCCAAACTTCTGTAGTCGGCTCCAGCTTCTTCCTAGCATCCTTTGTCACATGAATGTAAATAGATGAGCCAAAAATATTCAAATGAGAAATATTAGGCTTCTTACCAGTAAAAGCTTCTTCAGGTGTACTCATGCCAAGTACTCTATGAGGACAATGGTTTTGCACAAAAACCATAGTGTTGCATGCTTCCACCCAACAGTGCATCGGTAGGCCCTGGTCATGCATCATCACTCGTGCAACATGTAAAATCGTTCTATTATTCCTCTCCATGACCCCATTCTGCTGTGCGTTATGAGGAGCTATGAGTTCTATTCGAATTCTTTATTTTCTAAATAAGTCTTTAAATTCACCCGAGATGTAGTCACCACCATTATTGCTCCATAGAGATTTAAATTTCTTCCCCGAATCCTTCTCCACTAATGCTTTAAACTCACAAAACTTTGATAATTTTTCACTCTTCTTCTTCATGAAGAAGATCCAGCATCTACAAGAATAGTCATCAAAAAATATAACATAATACCTGTGTTTTGCTGTTGAAGCAACAGAGAAAGGTCCACACACTTCTGTGTGAATTCTCTCCAGGATCATTGAAGCATGACTTTCCTTCTCATGAGAGGTGGTCTTCACAAAATTACCCATAGTACATCCCTTGCACTGATCTGACTGTGCAAGAATACCCTTTGGAAGTCTAGTATAAATCTACTGCAAAATCTTCAAAGTGCCATGGTGAAGATGGCCCAATATCCTGTGCCATAATTCACCCTCATCCCGGCTCACCACTTCTTCTGCTTTTCCCATCATTGCAGTGAAACCATCTACCTCCATCTTGTAGAGATTCTTAACTCGAATCCCTATCCTCTTGGTTTGAACCATTGTTTTATGTCACAGGAAAGCTTTTCCATCTCTAAAAACAATGTCATAACCTTTGTCTTCCAACATTGCGACTGAGACCAAGTTCTTCTTCAGACCTGGAACATGCATAAAATCTTTCAACAGAAATGGATTACCTAACTCCCTCTCAAAGGTAATGGTCCCATAGTCAGTCGCACTGTATCGACCATCGTCACCCATCTCTATATGAATTTGGAGAGCCTTCTCCTCCAAGTCACTAAACAACTCCTTGTCTCCCATCATATGGAAAGACGCACCACTATCAAGATACCACACCAATCCCATAGAGCTTGAAACCAAGCATGCGATCAAATAGAAATAAAGTTCAAATTCTGAGGCTAAGGCCTCTCTAGCTGTAGCTCTAGCAGCCTTCTTTTTCTTCTTCTTCTTCTGTGGGTAGTTAGTGGCGAAATGCCCATGTTAGTGACAATGAAAACACTTCACCTTGGACAAATCCTGCTTCTTGCCTTTAGCTTCTGATTTTAAAGGAAATTTCTTCACTTCTCTTTCCTTGCTTTGGTAGCTAAAGAACAATTCTCTTCATCTTCATTCTTCGATGAAGAGCCATCCCTGGTACTTCGCCTTATCTCCTCCTGCACAAGATCCGGCCAAATTCGCTCCCATCTCGACAGTTTCTCCTATCCATTGATAGAGTCTTCATAGCTATGCCAACTCTTTGGAAGCCCAAGGAGAGCCAAGCTCACCAAGTATTCATCATCAACAGTAATCCCCACACGTCCCATTTCATCCCTACATTGGACAAACTTTGTGAAATGTTTTGGAATACTGTCGCCCTTCTCCATTTTTATTTTTTTGAGCTTATCTTTCAGCGCCAACTTCCTTTGGTCACTGCTACTTTGGAAAAAATCTGTCAAAGCCTTCCACATTGAAAATGGAGTGGCTTTCTCATGAAATCTAGACACAATATGGTCCTTCACACATTCCAACAGAGTTCTTCTTGTCTTTGCTATCTTCTTTTTCCATGTGTCAAGTAATGAAGCATCGCTAGATCCCGGCTTAGGAACATCGCTATTGATGAACTCCTTCAATCCATTATCTTCTAGCACCATCTCCATCCTATCCTTCCAGGCTATGTAATTCAGGATGCCATTAAGGGCATACTTCGATCGCAACCCATTGCAAGATATTTCAATGTATACTCAACTGTCGCACCAAGAATTTTCTGCAGCAAATTCGAATTGTCCACCAGCAGAAACTCAACAATTCTTCAAAATTGCAATCTTCAAAAATTAGCATTGCTATGATACCATGTATAAATTATATACAAGATACATGTATATGTCCAAATTCTCCTGATCTAACAATTTTTATCTTCTTGCTAAATATAGAATCCTTCCACTGTTAATCTTTTATGGAAATTTAAAAACTCAATTGCAAACACATGAAGCAATAAAAACAATCGCACATAACATAGTTGTTTAACGAGAAATCCTGAAGTTGAAAACCCCAACTATCATATATTATGTATCATGGAGATCATGTAACAATATCATAAAATTCTTAGTACATCAAGCTCTCGGTACAATCAATTGTCACACACTAATCAGCATAAATATGCAAATCCATGCACTGATTTCTTGCTACCTGATAGCCTGCCTCCACTGCACAATCCCTACTGAAGACGACCCCTGAATGAATTCAAATCTACCTTGCTTGCACTTCCCAATCCTCATTGGAAACTCCAATGTGTGTGTGGTGCAATCAATGCATCACTATAGTCACAACGGATATTCCATCTTGCCCTTTCACCTATCTCTCCATTGGGTCTCCACTGGAACTGACATGCACTGTAGTTAATTGTTTTATTTGTTCAGTTGATTAATGAGTTATTATTTGTGAATTAATTAACTAATTAATTCACTCCACTCTCACTAGTGTATCATTCAGTTAGACTAGATACAACTAGCTCAACTGAGTTTAACTCCATTAATTGAGTTAAACTGAATAAAAACTCCATGAACTACTCTTCCAACTGTGTCATAACTTTGCCACTTCAGTTCTAACTAAGTCCTCCATGCATGAACCACCAGTAAACCCTAGGAATTACGCAATTCCTTCAACCCACTAATTTGACAAATCTGTACACTTAAATTAAGTGCTCCAAGAGAATAAGCTGATGTTTATTATCGGATTATTATTAAGGGCTAATAATAATCGACACTTCTATTTTTAGATTGACGATCTATAAATAGACTTTGCCCAATATTCTAAAAATATAATTTCATATTTTTTTCCAACTTGACCAACCATCCACAAATAGCATCTTGCAACTTCTAAAATATGATCACCATGTCTAAAAATAGACATAGTCTAAAAATAGACATAGTCTAAAAATAGATTTACACCTAAAAATAGCCTACGGGCCCACTTAGTGAAGGTGACTGATTTTCACTAAGCTCATCATCTTGTTGAATCTCAACATTTGTTGATGAATTTTCTTGGGAATATTCTGATCTGAAAGTCTATTATAAGAGCATAATTCAACATACCAGCCCCTTGAATCCGGATCAGAAACCTTTCTATCAGAAGCTAAGAAGAATGAATCCCAAGTTTCTTCCCTCTATCCAAAAGGAGGTAAATATATTATTCACTCCTGGTATCATTGTGCCTCTTCACTTTTCAAATTGGATGTCTAATCTAGTGCTAGTAAGGAAGAAGACAAGAGATATTCACTTGTGTATTCATTTCAGAAATCTGAACAAAGTGTCATTGAAGGAAAATTACCCACTAACAAAGATGGACAGTATTTTGCAAATGGTATTTGGATCTTCTAGGCTTTCATTTATGGATGGTTACTTCGGTTATAATCATATTCTTGTTCACCCAGATGATCAAGAGAAGACAACCTTCACACACCTTGGGGTACTTTCATGTACACCAAAATGTCTTTCGGATTGAAGAATGCAGGGGCTACATTTCAACGAGCAATGGACATTGATTTTTCCAATGAAAAAGACATCATTTTGGTAATTTATCTTGATGATATCACATTTTTTTCAAAAACAGATGAGCAACACTTACAACACTTGAAAACAGTCTTCGAGAGATGAAAAAAGTTTGGCATGTCGTTGAATCCAAACAAGAGTGTTTTCGCTATGGAGGAAGGTAAATTGTTGGGCCATATCATATCAAAAGATGGAATTAGGATAGATCCTCCAAGAATTGAAGCAATTAAAACTTTGGACTATCCTAGGAGAAAAAAGGAAATTCAGTAATTCAATGGAAAAATCAATTTTTTGAGAAGGTATGTTCCCAATCATGTTGAACACTTACGGAAAATTACTAACATGTTGAAGAAATATAGTGAATTAAAGTGGTCCGAAGAGGCGAAAAAATCATTCAATAAATAAAAGTTAGCTCTTTCTCATACTCATATCCTCATTAGTCTAGATTATACACTTGATTTTATCATTTTTTCATTTGCCACAAAGCATACTCTTGTTGTTGTCCTCATGCAAAAGAAAAATCATAACACAGAGCAACCCATCACCTTCTTCAGTAGAACCATAAGATATGAAGCCTTGAAGTATAACATCAAAGATGTGCTTACACAGAATGATCCTGAAGGGCGGTGAGGTAAATGGATTTCCTCCATGTTAGAGTATGATTTGGAGATTAAGCCCACAAAGCTAATCAAAGGACAGGGCCTGGAGAAGCTCATGGAAGATTCATATCTTCATGCCTTGGACATCTATTTCATTGATGCATTATCTGAAGAACAAGATGCTGAAACATTACCTGAGGTAGCTGAAATTTTCTCTTCATCATCGTGGTATGCTGATATAGTACATGCTTTTTAACATTTGAGTCCTCCTCTTGGCTTGCCAAGTATTAAGGATTGATGTTTAAAGTTAAAATCTCTTAAGTAATACATTTTTAATGGTATCTTATATTGGTAATACCTTTGTGGAGTATTGCTGAATTGTTTGGTTGAAGGAGAAGTTGAAAAAATCATGAGAAATTTTCATAAAGGTGACTGTGGCGGTCATCTTTATTGGAAGAATCCATCTAATAAGATCTTTATGGTAGGGTTCTAGTGGCCAATATTAGTTTCTTATGTTTACAAAACAGTCATGAGTTTTCATGAATTTCAAATACTTCATGGAAAGATAAAGCTCTTGTCTTTACCTCTAAAACCAATTGAAATGAAAGCACCATTCCAGCAATGGGGACTTGACTTCATTGGCAAGATTCATACTCCATCATCAGCCCAGCACAAATGGATTCTCACTGCCACAAATTATTTCACCAATGGGATTGAAGCCATCCCCACGAGGCAAGCTATCGACATTGTTATCATTCAATTTCTTGAGAACAATATTTTGTCTCATTTTGGCTATCCACACAAGATCATCACTGAAAATGCAGATGCCTTCAAGTCTAAGAATATGATTGAATTTTGTGACAAGTATCACTTTAGGCTTGGTCATTCAACAACATACTATCCTTAAGGAAAAAAAGCCTGCTGAATCGTCAAATAAATCTTTGGTGAACATAATAAAAAAGGTGATGCAAGAAAAAAAGAGGAACTGGCACACGAAACTCACCAATGCTCTATGGGTGGATAGAGTTAGCACCAAGAGATCAATCAGCATGTCACATTTCTAGCTTATCTATGGTGTTGACACAATGTTCCCTTATTCTCTAGCTATACCAGGGATGAAAATTCTGCAAGAGATCTACAGTGAGCCTAATGAAATTAATTGAAGAATCAACCAAATGATCCATCTACAGTAGTCAAGAGATGAATTTTTCCGTCATACTTAAAAGCTTCATGAGAAAATTCAAAATATTTTTGTTAGGAAGACCAAAGCAGATGATTTCTAGCTTGGGTATGTTGTTCTTCATTGGGATTCCCAGAATGAAGACAAGAGTAAGCATGGGAAGTTCGACAATCTATGGAAAGGACCTTACAATATCACTGCAATTAGAGGAAACAAATAATTTATACAAGAGGATCTTGAAGGGAAAGAAGGGTTGGGAGGACCAATCAATGGTAGGTTCCTCAAACACTATCTAACTTGATCGTTGAAGAAGAATTTCATTGTCATTGTACATATCATTTTAAATTTGATTTCCCAACAAATAAGGAAGTTGTTGGAGAAGTTTGAAGCTTGAGGAGAAGGCCATGAGACTTCTACAAAAACTCATGTTTTCTTTCAAAAAGTTTAAAGGTTTTAGTCAGTTGTCAAGTTAGAGTCAAATCAGTTGTTGTTGGTGAGGTAAATCCCCTGTGTGGACAGAGGTGATCCCACTAGCCCTAGAATGGGTCTAGCCACAAAGAAGACACGTTATGACATCAATTCATAACTAACAAATGGACAAAGACTCGATAGGTAACTCACCAAAAGTCCTATGTTGTTGTGTCGTCTGGAAGAATGGCTACCTCTCGCTCCTGGTTCGACAGGTCACGATCCGATCATTCTCACGCCCAGATACCTACACATACACAATAAACGAAGACGATACACAACATACTATTCACAACTGTAGCTATCAGTCAGTCAAAGAAGACTAAATCCAATGTGTCAAATATACATAACACAAAGATAGAATCAAGATCATAGTTGAGTATATTAATTTAAATAAGTAAGAGTACAACCAGGCTTCGACGTTGCGATCTCCTCCAGCAGGGTTCCAGTGGAGCACGTCTCACAAAGCTCGTTGGGAATTCAGATGGGGCTCTCTCTATGGGATCCTCCTTGGTTCAACCTTCTCTATAGCAATTGCTCAGCTATAATGTCTCTTCTCCGAGTTCTGCTTCTTGGTTATATGTTCAGCTCTAGCTTTTGTAAAGGGAGAAGGTTGGTTTATATAGAGGGAGAAGGAGAGGTTAGGATCCCTATAATCATGGGGAGAGTCCTATCCTCCAAGAATGTTCCATCAACCATTTCGTAAAGGAATAGATCTGTGGCTTATCGAGTTTAACCACTTTCAATGAGTCATTCCTAAGGTGGTCAAAGGAAAATTCCACCTCCAATTTGTTAAGAAACATTCCAAAAAAGGCTGGCGTAGGTACAACAAAGAGATATAGTACCATCTCGCATGGCCTCTAGTGTACGTCCTCCACATTGGCGCGAGGGGTGAACTGGCTACCTGCGCCAATGCCAAAACATAGGTTTTTATGGGCTTTCTGAGGAAAATTTCAATAGGAGAGATCATTTCCTTATGCAGAAGGATGCAATGAAGGTATTTGCAGAATATGAAACTACACACAAGTCATGGGAAAGACCCTCCAATCTGCGGGGTGAGGGATTGCAGGGAAAGTGACAAAATGCTGTGTAACAGATGCCCCCTAAAGCATGAGGTCCGAGAGAGAGGGAGGGGTGAAATGCTTTATGAGAACGTGTTCGACCCAAACAATGATGTCGGAAGACCTGCAAGTACAAGTACAACTGATACATCTAATACATGACATGTGGAATGGGTGCAACCATCCATAATAGAGTACATAAACAATGAGATCTGAGGTATCGACACAGCCATCCAACAGTAGGGATAAACAAAAGAGACTCAGGTATGGTCGCAGCCATCCAATCAGAAGAGTAACGTAATAAGTCATAGTAATCCATAAAAAATCCGCAGCTTCGATTTCATCAAAGAAAACCCAGGGTCTTGTGCTCCATCTCGATCCGAAAAAAGTACAAATTCGAGCATGAAAATATGTGAGCTGAAGTCGAACATGCAAGAAAATCGTCTAATTACCAGCCAATTATGGAAGCTGTTAACAAATGCGAGAGAAACCACCAATAATGAGAATGGTTCTCAAGGTACAAAAGGTACAATCCATGGAATGTGAGTAGTGATCTGATGTTGAACACCCGCAGAATCAGTCGATCGAAGGTCAATAATGAAAACCTTGCGTCGAATCCGAAGAAACTGCCATTGACGCATGCAGGCTCTAAGGTACCTAAAAGGAGTCTCTAGATCAACTTCCTAGATAATGAGCTAGAGTCGACAGGAAGTGACCTTGATCGAAGGTGGGCCATAATTTTTCCCGCATCATCAACGCGAGACAGAGGAATATGATGTTTGTGAATCAAGACCAACAGAGAATCACAGGGAGGTTGAAAAATTCATAGGCAAACTTCTGTCGAACATATCGGCGGCACGACACTAGATTTGGAAGTATTTGACATCAAGGGATTTGAGGTCATGGTGACGTGGCAAAGAGCATATGAGAGGTCAAAAAATATTACCCAAACCCATGGAACGAGATGAGATATCCCCAACCTGACACGAATGTAGACAAGTGCCATGTTCAAGAGCGACATACTGCCAATACGACTACAATCTTGGTTCCATTTTCCCCCACCATTTCTGGCGAGTACCCTAGTTATTTTTTAAAACAAGCTTGAAGGGGATATCATATGCTTGTGATGTAAGTTTTTCCTTCAGACAAATCCAACCTAGTACATTTTACGAGCCCTAGGAAGGAGGAACTCGAGTAACGTCATCATGACGGAGTCCGATTTCATCAGTTTTTAATGAGTCTGACAAAGAAAGAACTTGGTGTCTTTTCATGTTTAGAGAGTTTGAAAATACAACGGAAAAGAAAACTCTAGCAAGACCCTTTCTGTAAATAGTCCCTCAGATCTAAAAAGGTAGAAAACTGTGTCTAAGAGAACCTCTTAGTCGCGATAGGCTAGGGTATTCCTTTTTCGTAAATAATCTATCCCAGCCCGAAAAAGTTGTAAACGTATACTGGGTAGATGTCATTTCGCAGCCAATTTAACAAGTTCAAAATGACAAGCGACTCGAAGATCTTTTCAGTTTTAGAGAGTCAGAAAAGAGCTGAAAGATAACTCCTCCTGGAGGAACGAGTGGTATAAAGGGTAGCAACTAGTTCCAGTAATGGTGGAACTTCTCAGAACAAGATAAAGGTGAAGAGGTTGGCTAACAAGACCACTCATCGCAACGGTTCCTTAGGAATGGGTAAAACAACCAAGTGAACGCATATGATCGGCCAAGCAGATGGTAACGATGGAGTGAGAAAACCAAGGCTCATCTGGCAAAAATAGGTTGATAAAATGGCTATAACAAGAGGTAAAATGGGAATGGTTTCATTTTTACACAAGCTTGAAATTAGGAAACTTTGCTTGAAGTTGGTTTCATTTTTACACAAGCTTGAAACAAAGATAAACTATGCTTGAAACCAATTTCATTTTTACACAAGCTTGAAACAGAAACAAAAAATGCTTGAAAAAATAAGCATGCCCCTAGCATGGTGACTCAATTCGAGGTACATGACCCCTAAGCTTCAATCCATATGAAAGGCAGATGGAGTGAAGGTTCAAGTTACGAGATCAAGAGAAAGACTCGACTGGGATTTTACGAGATCTAATCAAAGACTCGAATTGAACAGGAACGTGTTTCATTGTTTTAACGAGGTTGACACATTAAAAGAACTATCCTCATGACATATTGTTTGATTTTTTAGGGAGCTTGACACAAGGAAATGAACTGTGCTCTAAAGAGCTTGTTTCATTTTTTGAGGAGCTTGACACAAGAAAATGAACTATGCTCCGACGATCTTGTTTCATTTTTTAAGGAGCTTGACACAAGAAAAAGATATCTACTTTGACAACCTTTTACCATGATGAATAAGAGTTCATGGATTCCAAAAGGTTCGCATCCAATGGGAGAAAAACATCTTGAAAATCAGGACCCAATGCCCCCAGCACGCGATGCACAACAACACTATCACTGAATGTGGGCACGGGACATGTAGCCACATAATTAACCTGCACCGGGTAAGATACAACTAGTGGATAAAGACCCAGAAGGGACGATGGCGGACTAGATTTCATGCCAGGACCAAAGAATGAAAGCTGATCAATGGTCACGATTCGACTTTCGTGTGGAAAATAAATCACACGAAAAAGGGAAGAGAAAACTGCCCCCATGACATAAATATACTCATGCCCCAAGAGAAAATTGAAATCCAAGGGGCTTGGAACAACCATCACGTATATATGAATGTTTTTCCTTCCCAAAGTAACAGGCAATTTGGGAAGGATCACTAACAATTGAATGATTCCTCTGTTAAAAGCCAACAAATTTTGCATAACAGGCATAAGCGGTGGAGAAGAAAAATCTTGCCAAGTAGTTGAAGACAAAATTCTAACAAACACGTCTTCATCTATAATGGTTCTTGGTACGACCAGATCAAAGGTCTGTACTGTTATCTCAAAAGGCACATAAGATGGAAGGTGTATCCTAAAAATCGACTCCAATCAAAGGAAGCGACCAAACTACTTGGAGGGGGTACCATCGAAATGAGATGGTCATCCCCTCGTGTTACAAGAGCAAGAGGAGCATCCTCTAGGACTTCCATCACAGGAGAAGGAGGAGTGACTTCTTGAATCACAGGTACAGGAGGGTCTTTCTCCAAGTCCAAGGAATCTGAAGAAACAAGAGGAACGTGAGGGGGATGAGATCCACTCTCGATGGAAAATACCTGATGAACCGTAGGCAGGATCAAGTCGAGCGATTCCACGTCCAATGGTTGGTCGAGAATGGATTCCTGAATTTGAATTTTCGGGGGAGCGAGATCGACCAAGGATGAATCTTGACCGATCGTGGAATCAACTGGTGGAGGACTAAAAGAAAGTTTCTAGGAACCAGCCGGAAGGTAGGGCGCAGAAACAGTAGATTTGTCCAACACTCTCTTGGCTTCATCCATGTATGGACAAAAGTGAATGGGATGATGTCCTTCACACAACTTACAGGGATTGGGAGTCTTACCCTGTTTCCTATGAGTCTTATGAGCACTAGTTGAAGATGTGCCACCAAGATGACTTTGATAAGCCAAAGGCAATGACAAATGAGCATTGGACCATACTTCAAGTACCTTGAGAATGCCAAGGCAATCTCGAAGAAGATGGTCACCTTTGCACAACATGCAACAGAATTTGACTTTCCGTGGAAGCTTGGATGGTTTATCGATGGATGGTTTATTAGGTGCAATAGGCACAGAGCTAGCCTCTCCTTTATCTGACTTCTTCTTCTTTGTCTTCTTCTTCTTCTTCTTAGTCACCTGGTTGCTGGAATCCAAAATTTCACGAGGCGAAGTAGAAGAGGAGGACGAAGAAACAGGAAAACAAGGGGAGAGGTCCACTTTAGAATCAACACAATGTTGTTTAGGTGGAGGATATGGCTGTACAGTGGATGGAACACTCAATACCATAGAGGTCGAGAATAACCAAGTAGGCAACCCAACAGTTAACCCAGGTAGGGACAATGTTGCCATATAAGAAGCACCAACATTCCCAAAAGCAGGAAAAGGAATAGGATTCCCTTCGAAGGGGATTCCTTGGTTGGTAAACTCCTGAAACGTTGCCATTAGAAACAAACTTAAAAAAAAATACTAAGGAAGATAACTTTAACTGGGAATATTTCATGGGCAAGTAATATTTTAAGACACTGAAACAAAACTCTGTCATTTCATATTTTAAGAGTCGAGAAACAGGCAAAAGATGACTCTATCACTTTCAAGTTGAAATGAGCATGAAATTACAAGAGCTCGACGATCTCTTATCTTTTTAAAGAGTCACAAAAAGATCGAAATGACTACTCTGGTACTTTAAGAAAGAGGGTGTACCAAGTTTCTATGAACCGCCATATACACCTTGGTGATCAAATGAAAGAGAAATGAACAAGGACTTTCCATATGTGCAGGTAGTCTCCCCAAATGCTGTGTTTGGTGTATCATGGTTACAGGTCAGCAGACTCGGCTTCCTATGGATCAAGGATTGCAACCTATAGGGGTCTCCCTTTATATACTCGACGGTACAGGGAGCACAAGTCCGTACTAGTGCTATCTAAAGCCAGATAGAAAACGACAATTACTGGTTTTTAAGACGCTGGAACATGTCTCTAGCCTAGAACTCTAAATGTGAGTGTTAAGTTTCAATGCTTCCTTAGGTTGATTGAATAAGTTTTAAAGTTGACCTTGAATTATGTCTCAGTTTCAAGGCCCTACCACATGTCATTTGACAATCTCCTATATGCAGCTATATGCCATAAAATATCACCTCGTTTAATGAAGAGCTATCTATGAAAAATTTAAGAGGTTTCCAAATGACAACAAATAATTATAACACACAGAAGCATCCACTACAGCACCTAATGCAAGCTAATGCAAATGAGAAATCTTTCCTAGAATGCCCGATAGTAGTTATGAAAAATATTTTCCAATTCCACAATGCAAACAAGAATGCAAGCAAAGAAATATATTTTCTATTTTTCAATGTAATAGAGCAAAGAGTGCACTAAATGACATGAAAAATAAACCTTCACACTAGTTCGAGAATGCCAATGCAAGAGTCGAAACGAAACAATCCAATCAAATCAAAAGCAATCAAAACACAAACTCAAACCAATGTTGCAATCTCTCAAATCGAAGAAAGATATTGAAATGGACCGATACAAGTAGTGTAATCTATGCTTGGAGTGAAAAGAAGAAAAAATGAATGAAAGAGACAAGGCTCATTCCATCAAATGCAATCACTCAAAACGGATCCAGGGAGCTGAATCCAATCAAGAAAAATAATGAAGGTGGCTACGAAACAAAAACCAAAGCTCCTAGAGGAAGCTGAGCATACCAAGGCACTAGAAAACATCAGGGCTATGATTTTGAAAGAAATGGGCAAACAACCGATGGAAGAAGGCTGTTCACAGTCAAAAACAAATTCAAAGCACTCAAATCCAGTCAAGAAAATACCCAGAAAAGAAAACATTGACAAAAAACTCCAAAACATGGGAAACCCTAGCACCTATAGGAAATGGCGTGATTGTCTGGCTGTAATCTGCACCTGACGAGGGATGGCGCGGGTGATGAACTGGCAACACGCACTTGTGGGCGTGACTATCAGGCTGGAAACCTTGCCAATCAAGCCAACCTTAAAAGATGAAAATTTTGGAAAAAAACAAAGGCCAAATTGATCCTCTGGGGCTGAACAGGGGTCATATACTTAGAAAATATAATTAGAAAAGCAAGCTAAGCAAGCCAAGACCAAGAAGACAACCTAATGGACAAAAGGAAAACTCACACTGATTCCTAGCGGAGTCGCCAATTTGTTGGTAAGGTAAATCCCCTCTGCAAATAGAGGCAATCCCACTAGCCCTAGAATGGGTCTAACCACAAATAAGACACGCTATGACATCAATTCTTATCTAAAAAATGGACAAAGACTTGATAGGTAACTCACCGAAAGTCCTACGTTGTTGTGTCGTCTGGAAGAATGGCTACCTCTCGCTCCTGGTTCGATGGGTCATGATCCGATCGTTCTCATGCCCAGATACTTGCACATACACAAGAAACGAAGACGATACAAAACATAATATTCACATCTATAGCTATCATTCAATCGAAGAAGACTAAATCCAATGTGTCAAATATACGTAACACAAAGATATAATCAATATCATAGTTGAGTATATTAATTTAAAGTAGGAAGAGTACAACCAGGCTTCAACGTTGTGATCTCCTCCAGTAGGGTTCTAGCGGAGCACGTCTCACAAAGCTCGTCGGGAATTCAAACGGGGCTCTCTCTACGGGATCCTCCTTGGTTCAACCTTCTCTATAGCGATTACTCAGCTATAATGTCTCTTCTTCGAGTTTAGCTTCTTGGCTATATGTTCAGCTCTAGCTTTTGTAAAGGAATAAGGTTGGTTTATATAGAGGGATAAGGAGAGGTTAGGATCCCTATAATCATGGGGAGAGTCCTATCCTCCAAGAATGTTCCATCAACCATTTCCTAAAGGAAGAGATATGTGGCTTATCGAGTTTAACCACTTGCAATGAGTCATTCCTGAGGTGGTTAAAGGAAACTTCTGCCTCCAATTTGTTAAGAAAAATTCCCAAAAAGGCTAGTGCGGGTACAACAAAGAGACAAAGTGCCAGCTGGCACGGCCTCTACTGTACGTCCTCCACATTGGCGTGAGGGGTGAACTGGCTATCCGTGCCAATGTCAAAACATAGGTTTTTATGGTCTTTCTGAGGAAATGTTCAACAGGAGAGATCATGCCCTTATGTAGAAGTATGCAATGAAGGTATTTGAGAGTATGAAACTGCACATAGGTCATGGGAAAGACCCTCTAATATGTTGGGTGAGGGATTGCAGGTACGGTGACAAAATGCTTTGTAACAGTTGTTTTTATTCAAAGTTTCCCGTGTGTTCAATTTTTTTAAAGTCTAGTTTGACTTCATCGCCCAATGGTAAGTCTACCTGATATACGATGTTCTTGACACCTCTTGAAGGAGTTGGAATCCCCAGATGGAGCCAATCTTAGCCCAGGTATGTCAGTGATCAAATGATTCTTTCAGTTGTTTTCTATTACATCATAGGTCAAAATTTTTACTTTTTCGAAATAGTTCTTAGAAATAATTTTGGTCTTTGAAGAAGGCTAAACCATGTATGTTGCTCCTTCATTTCATTTATCATCATCATTGTCAAGGTCATTTCCATCATCAGTTTCAAGGTCGCCATATCCATCATCATCATTCAAGAGGTCTAGGTTTATGTCATTTCATTTCATTTAGGTCAAGCCTAGGTTCAGCCCTGTTTTTGGAAAAAACATCAAATTTTCTCTAAAAATAAGGCAGTGGCCCTCCACTTCACCCATAAAACCCTAGTGAAGGAGCACTCGTGTTTATGAAGTTCAAATAAAGCCATCTCCCTTGTTTCATATGGCTCAAATTTCAAGAAAAAGTTTCAAACATCTCATCTCCACCTCGTTGTTTCATGAAAATTGAAGAACTTTGTCTCACTCTCTCTTTTAAAGGATCAAAAATTCATCATCCATTGTCAAGGATCTAAGGGAGTTCATTTTGACCTACTATCTTAGTCAAATGCAAAAGAGTGTCATTTCAAGCTTCAAAGGCATCTTATCTGTTTTAAGAAGTCATGTCCAATGTGAAATTTCAAAAGTCTTCAAAATCAGTCTCACTGTCTCATGAAAAGGAGAAATTTGTCTCAAGGTATCATTTTAAAATCCTAAGAAGGTCATATCAAGTGTCAGTGAATGCAAAAGAGGTTAAATTTGTCCTCTCATCTTACTCAAAGAGCCAAAGAGTCAAATTTCATCTCAAAGGGTTCAAAAAGTGTTTTTTTGTCTTCTTACCTCATTTGAAAAAGCTAGCATGTCATCCTTCAAGTTGCACAAAAGGTTTTAAAAGGGTCATTTCAAAAGTCTTGGAGAGTGAAGAAAATTAAATTTTAATTCTTCTCATCTCATTTGAAGGGGTAACATGTTTTCAAAGTGAAAAAAAGTGAAAAGGTCATGATAAATCTCATGTGAAAGGGTAAAGGTCATCTCACAAGCTTATAAAAGGAAAAATAATAAAGCATTTCCATTCATTGTTACATTTTGATATGTGTGTAAGTATATCTCTTCCTGATTTTCCGTCTAAGGTGTTGCAAAATCCAAATCCTAGCACTAAAATTTCATTTGTTACCCTTCTGGGCTTGTTTTCTCACTAACCAGACTCCTTTGTTATGTCTCTTCCATCTAAATTTATTGAAGAAAACTCTTTGTTACGCATTAAGACTTCTTGGAGAGGTTGTTAGCAACGCTTTATGTCTTACCTATTACATCATCACCACAACCAATAGAGATTGGCTTTTCTATCATGCCTTTTTAGCTTTCAAATGTCCCTATGTTTGTGGGATTTTCTCACACATATGAGAGAGGCAAGAGGCAACTTTTTGTGCGTAAGTCTACCAGGATATTTCTTACACTTCACACCCATGATGAGCAATGTCAGATAAAGGAGCGACCTATTTTGCATTAGCATGATCAATCAGTGCCAATGGAACCCGAGGTATCAAAAAATGAGGAGGTCATATCAATTTAATACATCATCAAAGAGAAGGATAAAGAGATTGCATTTTTGAAAGAGGTCTTCTCCATCGCCCAATTCCAGATTACTTTCCTTGAGTGGGAAAATGTTCAATTGCATAGGAATCAACTCCTCCAAAGTAAATACAAATCAGACATGGAGGAAAACATAGGTAAAGGCAAGAATATTGTTTTTTTTTACCAAGTCCAGTATATGGAGGCTGAAGTACATGCAAAAATACCAAGAACAAGAGGCTTAAAAAGGGCGTTGGAGCAAGAGAAACAACAAATTAATCAATCTGAAGAGTTAACATTTGACAAGATCATTTCCATGGAGATGAATGAGAATAGATAAATTTTGCTATAAATAATTAATGATCATATGGAGAAGTTATTGAATAAGTATAAATGGGATAACAAGTTGCAAAGGCAAATGACAAGTCATTATCATTCGAAGGATACCATTTCTCAAGTAAGGCTGAAACAAGTAAAAAAAGTGGCTTAAAGAGGCGAAAATGAAGCTCAAGGAGAAGGAAATATTGGATTTATTGGCTGAAGATTCATTAGCTTTATATCCTATCTCTTTTAGGTGTCAAAGAACTAATTTTGAAGGCTTTGGAGATTTGGTATTTTTCATAATTTTTGGCAGAATTCTGGAAATTTCTCATTGCAAAAGGGTAACTGACACTTATGACTTTTTGATTTAGAGGTAACCAAATGGTGATTTATTTACATGAATGGATGTATTTTGATTAGTACATCATAGATCAGTAACCCTCTTGGCACGACAAGCTACAATTTTGGAGAAAAAGCTAAAAAACCCACCTATTTTTCATGTTTCTGCCTCCTTTTTGGACACTCTGGTACGCTTTTGAGTGACCCTAGTTTTGGCGCTAGAATAAAAAATTAGACTAAACAAGTTTCTGACCTGACACATCCTAAACTATAAAGAAATATAATGATTTGATTTATGAGACTGGAAGGTGGTTTAAACTCCCATTCACTGAGAAGATATTTCAATCAAATCCATTGTTCTACTGATGAGGGTATTGGGTCTGATGTGGTAGCAAAAGAGTGAGTTTGTAGCCTATGAGGGGAAGAGAATGTGAAATGGAAGAAGAAATAGTGCGTCTGCAAGGCAAAAATCCACTTCTTTTGGTATAAAATAACACAAGTAGAAATTTGTCAATATTTCAACAAGAGAAAGCTATTTCTAGACTTACAATATTCTCATTGAAATATCATTGAAGATAACTATTATAAGTGATGCTCTTTACACTGTCATCATGTATATTTCATCAAGAAATCTCATTGTGTGAGACTAATAAAATTTGAAAAAACACATGAACATGTCAAGAGACTGATAAAAACACATAACAATATGAGGAATTACAAGCTGCCACTAAAGATAATAAGATATGGAAACACAAGAGAATATTAAAAATACACACACTAGATTGATAATAAGTCCTTAGAAGTTTCTTCAATTTTATTCACTGAAAAGAGTACTGATCATATGAGCCAAGATTCTAAAATCACGAACTAACCCTTTTTACATAGCAGTTTATCACATATATACAAAAATAATAAATTGTCATCTCGACAAAAGGAGTAAACATGTTCCCAAAAGTTATTACGATCTTGTGAAAGAGATGAGGCTTATCCTAAAACTTTGATACAAAGTGCTATGATCTAATGAAAATAACAGCATCAAGGCTAACAATTCGAGTGGTTTGTATGATGTGGCAGTTTATAGGAATACTCCTCTTCTATTCTGCTGCAACCAACTCCACAAAAAGTGTAAGCAGTAGTGAAAATGGTGTGTGGTTGTTGCTTGCATGTTTCCTGGTAAAAATGTGGGGGGCTAAGAGTAGTGGAAGAAAGCTGTTTTAGATAAACTCTGTTGTTGTTCTGTTGTTCCTTTCCTTTTTTGGTGGAAAACCCTTTGTAATGGCGGGAAACCTGAAACTTTTTGGATAGAATGGTGGAGGTTCATTTTATGAGAAATTGCAAAGAAACCCTTTGAAAAAGGTTTAATTGATAGGGAATACATGGAGCGGAGTGAATGATAAGCGGGATGGGGTGATGACATGGCAAATAAGTGGGACGGATCACAGATTGCACATCAAAATTTTATTATGAAATGAAGGAGTTAAATGTCGAAAATGGAGAAGTGGAATGTGTGATGAGAACGAAGGTGACATGGCATAACAAACAATGGGGTTGCCTGCAAATTTTACATCGGAAGTTTTAAGGAATTACCTCTCCTCCTTTAACGTTATCTTGTATCATATGTGATATGCACTAGAGCACTATGGAAACATGTGGCCACCCTCATCGTATCGCAATCTAAATAACATACCACACAATTGCTTTAACAGTAAACACTAAAATCCGCGATTTGTGAAATCGCTCTATTTGCGATTTAACCTCCACCGTTGATCTGTGCCCAAATATGATGGTCTTAACTGCTCGTTCTTCTCCAAGTCTCCCACTCTTCTGGTTAATCTGTTTTCTTCAGGCAACGCTTTTATTTTAAGCAACTCTGGTTGCAATATTGTCCATGAAGCCTTGATTTTCTTTCTTTGAAAACTGAAACTGCTTACTGGAAGAGTGGTCTTTGTTTACCTATAGAAGATAAAAAAAAATACCATTGAAATAGTTGCGCTTCTCATTTTGTGGAATATATGAATTTCATTTGTTAGAAATAACTGCCCTTTACTACATTACTGTTTTGACAATGAAATTGCAACAAAGGTAGCTATTATTTCAGACTAGATGACTGCAACTTTATTACCCAAACAACGACTGACCTTTGACACTAACATAAGTGAAAATAGATATTTTAACTTATTTTAGGACTCTAAAACACTATGAAACCTATTCACTTAAAAATACCTTGATGTTGGGACTCTTTTTAACCTTTATTGGAAATGACTCAAACTTTGGATATGGACTAGGACATTTAAAAAAATTGAAAACATTGAAACAATGGCGATTACACCATCAAAATTTTCAGTGCTAACAATGGCTCCTATTGGGGATGAAGTCCTCCCTATGAGGCTTCAAGGACTATAGACTCAGTGCCTCAAAAAATCTTGAAACTCAAAAGACTTCTTGAAAATCGAGACTAGGATTGACCATTGACATATTGGACTCAAGACTGACCATATATGTACAGACATATGAACCATTAGGCATGAAGTTTATTGACACATCACACCAGATATTTACAATGGAATGACTCAACTGACTTACTAAATAAAGAACTTCTTAACGAAATGACCATTGACTGGGCCTCCAGTGAGCTAATCATCACCCAGATGTTTGAGCAGAAAAGTATTATTCTCCAAATCTTCAACAATTTTGAATGCCCCAAACCACAAATTGTCGAACTTACCATGCTTTCCATGGTCTTCTCTCCTAACATCCCAACGTAGCACCAAATCATTTTCCTGAAATAGCTACTAATTTTCTCTTTTATTAAAAACAGATTTGACTTTAGCTTGATACTTTTGTACTTTTTCCAGCAATGATTCTCTGATTTGGTGTGCCTCTATCGACTATAGAATTCTAATTTGGACTGGGTTTTCATCATCAACTTCATCTTGCAAGAATTTCATCATAGGAAGAACTAATTGCAAAGGCATTACAGTGTCAATACCATATACAAGCTGAAATGGAGACATTCCAATTGATTTTTTATCACTTACTCTATCTTCCCACAGAGCATATATCAGCTGAGTGTCACAATTCCTCTTATTTTCAGGCAACATTTTCTTAATAATCCTCACCAAAATTTTATTGGATGACTCTGCCAATCCATTACCTTGAGGGTAATAATGTGTGGAATGATTCAATTCAATCTCATATTGCTGACAAAAGTTGTACAACTTAGCAGACTTAAAGGCCATTAAATTATTAGTTACTAATTTTTGTGGACAACCAAATCTTGACATAATATTTTCCAACAGAAATTTGATAATTACCGTATCATTAGCATTCTTGGTTGGCATAGCTTCAATCCATTTAGTGAAATATTCTGTAGCTGTGAGAATCCATCTATGTTGTCCTGATGAAGGTGGATGAATTTTACCGATGAAGTCTAGCCCCCACTGCTAGAAATGAACGTGTGCTAAAATAGGAATGAAAGGTAATGGTAGCAATTTCTATTTACCAGGAAATTTTTGACATTTGACACAACTCCTGACTTTGGAAAAGACATCAGAGAAAAGAGTTGGCCAATAATAGCCAGCTCTTAAGATTTTGTTTGCAGTGGCTTTCCAATACAACTTCCCTCCACACACTCCTACATGTATTCGTGTCATAATCCTCTGGGATTCTGCCTCATTTACACATCTTAACAAGGCTCCAACAGGATCCTTCCAATAAATATGGCCTTCCAAAATGCATTACTTCACAACTCTCAATTTAAAAGCTCTTCTTTGAGACTTCTTCATTTCAGGTGGACTGTTGAAATCTAACAAAAATTAAACTATATCCTTATACCAATATGAATTAAATATTTTAGGATAATTAGGAATACCTTCTCCATCTTCTCCTTCAGCTACCTCTACATTCAGATTTAAAGCTTCGCAGTTAGATTCAGCCATCAAGCGAGCCAAACCCTCACATTTTACCAATTTAGTTGGTTGGATATCAACATCAAATTCCAGAATTTTGGTTAGCCATCGTCCCCTTCTGCCATCTGTATCTAACTGAACAATGTTACCGATGAAATAGGTAACCGCAATGTTACCTACTTTTTTTTGGTAGCATAAAAAGCACCCGATTTTGAAAAGTGGTGATGCAGAATCACCCTTTTTTTTTGTGCACATTTTTGACACTCTAATATTTTTATTTATGAAATATGAATATTTGTTTTAAAATGTTAGTGATTTTCATGCTAATTTTGAAATGTATTGATGCAGCATCAACTTTTTTTTTAGAGCGGTGATTTTCATGCTAATTTTGAAACGTATTGATGCAACATCAACCTTTTTTTTTTAGAGTGGTGATTTCCATGTTGGTAATAAAACACAAAACTTAGATAAGAAAAATATTAAAAAAAAACAATAAAAAAAACCAATAAAAATGTAAAAAAAAGAAAAAACTAGCTCGTAAAAATAAAAAATTTAAACAAAAATAAATAAAAATAAAAACATCAAAAACTTTTTTTTTCTAACTTATTAGAAAAAACCATATAATAAAAAAAAAATTAAAAATAATTAAAATTACAAAATTAAAATTTAGAAAAATATATATATATATATATATATATATATATATTGAGAGGAGATTATAGTAAATACCATAACTACAACATCTATGGCAGTGATGACATTGCGATGACATTCCGATGCCGAGAATGTCAGCGCAGGAAATATTTTGTGGGCAAATGGACTCTAGCTTGGCCTTGGCATAGTTTAGAATCATTTTAAAAAATAAAAACATTTAAAATAAAATACAGAAATTAAATTTAAAAAAGAAAAAGAAAATGTTTATTAAATTAAAAAAACAAAAAATTAAATTTAAGGAAATATATTAAATTTTAATAAATTTAAAAATTAAAAAAAAAAAAAAACATTATTTAAATTAAAAGTAAAAAAATGAAAGAATAATTAATAAAAATATTAAATTTAAAACAATATATAGTAAAAAAACAAATAAATTATAAAAAATAAATTAAATTTAAATTATAAAATATATATATATATGAACTTAAATTAAAATATGTCTATATATCAGATTTTATTAAATTTTAAAAAAAAATGCAAAATTTATTAACTTTTATAAAATTAAATTTAAAAACTAAACATAAAACTTAATAATAAAGAAAATTTATGAAATTAAAAAAATAAAATAAAAAAAAATCAATTATATAAAAAAAATGCAATATTTGATAAAAATTATTAACAAAATTAAAAAAGAAAATTAAAAAAGAAAATAAAAAATAAAAAATAAATAAAAACAAAACAAAACAAATTAAATTTTAAATATAAAAATTAAATTAAAAAAAAAAATTGAAAAAAAAAAAATCAAATTAAGGTTGCAGAGGAAAAGGCCGATTCCCGGAATCGGATTTGACAAAGCACTGCTTGGCCTACATAAAATCTGTGTATTCTCTAATATATCCATTAGGGTAGGGTATCTAAGTAGATAGTAGATATGTAAAGATAGATGGGAATAAACCAAAATTCATTCACCATTTCAACACACTAGTGCCAACGAGGATGGGATTATTCGTTAAGTTTGTCATGAATGCAATGAGGCGTAACATCTAGGATCCTTAGCCTCGTTGCTATATACAACCATGTCATGAGTGTACACGCTAGCATATGTTGCACGGAAAGGGATTAACACAAAATATTTTTACTGAGCGAGTGCAATAACCTAGAGAAAAGCATATGACAATGGATATTGCTCTGACCAGTACCTATGAAAATCCATTGCAATAGATTGATATTTTGAGTATGGGTATTATTAAGTGACCCATGCGCTGCCAAATTAGTATCAGTGTTCTAAGAGATACTTCCTTCAATAATGGAAACAAAACTATCAACGGTTAGGGATAATTGAAAGGAATTTATCAAAGATATCAACGGTTAGGGATTGGCACCCTAGAGGTAGGATTGGTATGCATCAAATCAATGGGCATCTATAATTGATAAGCAGTATTGTAATGAAATTTGGCCAACTTTAATATCTTGCATATTTTGGAATAATGGAGATGAATGGTTATGGTCCCATGGAATATTTATTATTAGAGGTTTGTTCGTTACAATAAAATTCTCAGATATTGGTAAATTTTCAAAATAGGTAACTAGAGATTAATTTTTAAAATAAGTAACTAGACATTAATTTTTAAAATAGATAACTAGGATCTCTAGGATGAATTTACTAATTCCATATGTAATGATTTTGCTAACAAAAATTTCAAACAAACTGACAATATAACAATTTATGAAAATCCATCTCAAATTGAGTTGAATTGTAAATCCATTTTAGCTCTTTTTATTTATTTAAAAGTTCCAGATAATGGATTGGCATATAACTTATGAAAATCCAATTCCGGGAATCGGATTTTTTTTTTCTTAACGTGGCATCCACTCTATTAAGGGTGGATGGGCTCGAACGCTCCTTTCTCTAGGTTATTGCACTCGCTCAGTAAAAATACTTTGTTTTAATCCTTTTCCGTGCAGCATATGCTAGCGTGTACCCTCATGACATGGTTGTATATAGCAATGAGGCTGAGGATCCTCGATGTTATGCCTCATTGCATTCATGACAAACTTAAT
Organism: Pinus albicaulis; assembly: GCA_034641835.2. Taxonomy (NCBI): domain Eukaryota; kingdom Viridiplantae; phylum Streptophyta; class Pinopsida; order Pinales; family Pinaceae; genus Pinus; species Pinus albicaulis. Next base: position 426,135,582 of record CM076581.1, on the reverse strand, counting down.
GAATAATCCCATCCTCGTTGGCACTAGTGTGTTGAAATGGTGAATGAATTTTGGTTTATTCCCATCTATTTTTACGCATCCACTATCTTCTTTGATACCCTATCCTAATGGATATAATAGACAATACACAGATTTTATGTAGGCCAAGCAGTGCTTTGTCAAATCCGATTCCGGGAATCGGTTTTTTCCTTTCCCATACCTTAATTTGATTTTTTTTTTTTTTTTAAATTTAATTTTTATATTTAAAATTTAATTTGTTTTGTTTTGTTTTGTTTTTTAATTTTGTTTTAATTTTTTTTAAATTTTATTATTTATTTTTTTAAATTTTGTTAATAATTTTTATCAAATGTTGCATTTTTTATTTATTTAATTAATTTTTTTTTATTTATATTTTTTTAATTTCATAAATTTTCTTTATTATTCAGTTTTAGGTTTAGTTTTAAATTTAATTTTATAAAAGTTAATAATTTTTTATTTTTTTTATATATTTTTTATATATATTTTTATATATTTTTTTAATTTAATAAAATCTGATATATAGACATATTTTAATTTAAGTTCATATATATATTTTATTTTTTATAATTTATTTGTTTTTTTAATATATATTGTTTTAAATTTAATATTTTTATTGTATTTAATTTTTCATTTTTTATTTTTAACTAATCGTTCATTTTTTTATTTTTAATTTAAATAATGTTTTTTTTTATTTATTTATTGAAATTTAATATATTTCCTTAAATTTAATTTTTTGTTTTAATTTTTTTTTTTTTTTAATTTAATAAACATTTTCTTTTTCTTTTTTAAATTTAATTTCTGTATTTTATTTTTTATCATATTATTTTTTATTTGTTTTTATTTTTTAAAATTTAATATTTTTATTTTGTTTTTATTTTAATTTTTTAATTTCTATTTTTTTTTAATTTTAATCTTTTAATTTTTTTTATTTTTTTTTATTTTTTTTCCTTAAATTTTAGGTTTTTTTTAATGTTTGAATTAAAATTTTTATTTTGTTTTTTATTTTTATTTTTTATCTTCATATATTTTTAAATTTTAAGCTTTTAAATGTTTTTATTTTTTAAATTTATTTTTTTTCTTAAATTTTAGGTTTTTTTTAAATGTTTGAATTTTAAAAATTAAAAAATGTTACTTCTATTTTTAAACATGCCAAAAGTTTGACACAATTTTTTTTTTTGGTTATTCCAGCATCAACTGGTTTTGTTTTAAGGGTGTTTTTTCAATCCTTTTTTCAAGAAACAATTTTGTTTTTACTATAATTTTATAAAATGTTGAAATTTGACCTTCAAAAAAACGAAGTGTGTTCTGGAATACACACTTTTTGTTTTTGGGGTGTTTTTTCATGTTTTTTGAGTCTTTTTAGGCTAGAGTTCCCGTTTTGAGGTCAAGTTACTTATTTCATCGGTAACATTGTTACTGCAGAAACACATCTTTAATGGTGATATCGGGCACAAAAGAAATTATTTTTGAATGTAGCACATATACTCTAAAAGGCTTTAAAGCCTTAGCTAGTGCATATGCTTGTTTTTTAGTCAAGTTGTATTTTAATTCAGCATCCCTTAAAGCACGACTGAAAAATGAAATTGGTTGCTCCAAACCCTCCTTGTTCTTCTATAGTAAGACAACTGCAATTGTTTCTTCTCAAGCATATGAAAAAATCAGAAAATCATTTTCAAAATCAGGACTAATCAAAACCAAAGCTTCAGTCAAGGCCGACTTAATTGCTCAAAAAGTATTCTTTGCTTCATCTCGCCACTTAAATTCTGCATCTTTTTTCAGCAAGACATTTATGTGTTTGATCAACTCTGCAAAGTTAGGAACAAAATGCCTAAGAAAATTGATTTTCCCTAAAAATGACTGGAATTCTCTTTTATTCCTTGGATTTTTTTTTTTTTGAATAGCCTCTACTCTTCCTGGATCAATATAGGTGCTACTTTCTGTTACAATATGTCCTAGTAACTTACCTTCTTGGACATCAAAAGATGACTTTTTTGGGTTTAAGGACAAACCAAACTTTCTGCATTTGTCAAAAACTTCCTTCAAATGTTTCAAGTGGTCTTCATCAAATTTTGGATAGACTCTGATGTCATCCAGATAGATAACCACAAATTTGTCATTTTCTCCTGCAAAGGTAATATCCATTGCCCGTTGAAAGGTTGTGCCTACATTCATCAAACCAAATGGCATTTTGTTGTACATGAATGTGCCCTAGGGTGTGGTAAATGTTGTATTTTCTCTGTCTTACCTGTCAATTGAAATTTGATTATAGCCTCAAAAGCCATCAACCATTGACAGTCTTTTGGATCCTACAACCATCTACAAGATATAATCCATCTTGGGTAGTGGATAGTTATCTTTCAATGAACACCGGTTCAAGTTGCGAAAATCGACACAAATCCTTATCTCTCCATTCTTTTTCTGAACTGGGACTATATTAGCTACCGAGTTAGAAAATATCAAACGCATAATTATCTTTTCTTCCCATAATTTTCTGATTTCTTTCTCAATGATTGGGAGCAACATGGGATTGATGTGTCTAATTTTTTGTGCTACAATATTTGCATCTATTTTCAAAGGGATCTTGTGCTCCAGTATGCTCCTGTCATAAGTTTTCAACTCACTATAAGACCATGAAAAAATATCAGCAAATTATTTCAGCAGTTTGATATATTTAGTGCTGGTTTCAAGAGAAATGAATTTGGAAACCTTGACTAATATTGGTTGATATTTTGTACCAGTGTTACATTCTATTGTACTCTCTCCATCAACTTTTCTTTCAGGCTTGAGGAAAAAATCATTATTATCAAACAGTCTTTCTAAAGGAACTAAACCCTTAGGGATATAGTTAGTTTTCAGATCTATAATTTTCTTCCCAACCATGGTTTTCTTAAAAGGGCTGCTATTTTGGTTTTCAACAATCTCCTGATCATCATCAATTTTCATGTCTGCTAAATCTTCTACAAACTCTAAAAATTTCTAAATCTCCTTGTTATCCTCAAACACTTTCTAGTGCTCGATTTTATCAGGAATTGAAGGTTTGTTTTTTATTTGAACATCATAGGCTACCTTGACATCTAGGGGAACTTTGAAATTACTAGCAGCAATAGCTAGAGAATCAGCAATTTGATTTTCTTCTCTAGTGACAAAATTTATATTAAATGATGAGAAGTAATGCTCAATCAAATCCCATACTTCATTCCTATAATTATTCAATATGGAATTTTTCACTTGGTAATTGTTTCTCACCTGCTTAATCACCAAAGTAAATTTGTTGTTCTTCTCCCAAATCTTTCGCTACCTTCATACCCAGCACAAGTGCTTCATACTCAGCAGTGTTGTTAGTGCTAGAAAATTGTAGGTTGTATGATATGGTTACCTTCTGATGAGTAGGAGAAATGAGGATTACACCGAATCCTGATCCCTCTCTAGATGAGGCTCCATAAAAGTACAATATCCATATCTGTCCTCCTTCTGAATGCTACTCATTCTCACCTTTAAAGTGTTCTTTTTCACTTATTTGAGGCTGGAAATCGTTATCATCATCAACAAGGTGCAGAATTGATCACCCCAATTCCTTTTCTTCAGCATATATGGGATGGTTTGATTGATTGTTCTAATCACTAATGATGTAGGACATTTGAGTTTCCCTATACAACCTTCTGAATTCCCCTCCAAACACTGGGACGGTAGCATATAACATGTCATTTTGAAGGGTACCTCCCAATTTCTTAGACCAAGATCTATAAAGTAACATCCCAAATCTAGAAGGAATGTTGGCAACCACAATATCCATCACTAAGCTCTTCATAAGAAGTTGGATAAGGGAAACAACCAAATCCTTAATCACTCCTAAACATTTGACTTTTTGGAGTGAAAGGTGTAGAGGTCATGGTACTTCTTGGTGATCTCTAATCCCAATTGATCCATCACTTTCTTTGGCATGAGATTGTGGGAAGCTCTAGAATCTAACAGACAATTATGCATCAATTTGTCATGTATATTGAGTGACAGGTAGAAAAGCGGTGAGTTATCATCATTTTTGTCTTGGACATGACAACCTAGATAAATAGTGGGATACTCATCCTCAAGGTTGACTAAATTACAAGTGAGAGGAGGTTACAACAAATGCTTAAAAGACTCTTTATATGCTGGATTTTTCAATAATTCTAGTAGTGGGACTGGAATTTTGATTTTATTCAATTCAGGTTTGAAGCTAAAATAAATTGGAACTAATTCCTTATTTTTTGCAGTAAGTTTTACAATTGGAGCAGAATTTTGAGGTGGAGGAACCTCATTTACCTTGGCCTTCTCTTTAGAATATTGTTTATCTGAATCTGATTTTTGTTGAGGTTGTTGAAAATGGTCTTTGGACCTCAAAGGGTAATTTATATTTTGAAATTCTTGTTGTTTTTTATCATTCTGTGCATAAATTTGAGCATTCATATCATCAAAAATCAAACAAAACCTTGATCTATCTTCATATTCCTGCAATGTCAAACATGTTGACTGTGAAGTCACTCCCACAAGGTTTATTTCTTCATTCTCTTCTTCATTTCCTTGTTGTTCTTATTCAGCAAAATTATTCAAAGGAGGCTGAATATTTTGATCATCATCATTCCTCCTTGGGTGTTGTAACATTTTTTGAGGTTGAAAAGGCCTCCTGAAGGGAGCTTGATTTCTATTAGCTTCGTTTTGACTAGCTCTAACTGATGGTTTATTTTCTACCTCTAATTTTGACATCTTAGAGGCAATTTCCTTGATCAAATTGGACATTTGATCGATATTTTCTTCTACTGAAAGAGACTTAGAAGAAGAAGGTTTTTCTTCTTTCATCTTATTTTTGTCTTTTGCTGCCTTTTCTTCCTCCATTTTTAATTTGTTAGAAGCCATGAGATTAGACTGCACTCCAATTGCAGCCTCTTGCATACTTGTCAGTGTCTGTGTTTTTTTAGCCCTCAACCATAAGGAAAACTTAGAATATAAATCATTTTCAAAATTTATCATAGTTGTGGTTTCAGTGGGTTTAATTTCTTCAGGAATTTTCTGATAAATCTTATTAAACCTCTTAGTAAAATCAACTAATGACTCATCTGCCTTCTTCTTTAGAGTTCCAAATTCTGTAAGATAATAAACATAGTATTTCCTATCACCCCAATGCTTCACAAATATCTCTTCTAATTCATCAATTCATGTTATTGAATTTGGAGCCAAACTTTTAAACCATTTTCGAGCTTCACCATCCAAGCTCTGAACAAAGAGTCTTGACCAGAGATCTTCATGTTAAATATTCTGATTGTCAGCATAACTATAGAAAGGCACTAAATTTTCCTCAACAGAAGCTCCTTCTCCCTCCCCAGTGTATTTTGGAAGATATTTTAAGTAATCTCCTTGAGGAAGTGTATGCAAGGGTTGAGGGAGAACAAGTGGCGCATATCTTGTAGCCACTATCTGTTTCATCCTTGTAAGGGTAGACTGCGCCATATTTTGCTGATGTACAATTGATGGATGACCAATTGATGTAGATGTTTGGGAAATAGGAATTACAATTGGTGAATTCTAATTCTAATTTAGGAAAGAAAAAAATTGGGGGTCTTGAACTGATTTTTCAGGCTTTGGAACTGAAAAGAGTGGGTTTTAAAACAGATGAACAGAGGATGTCTTGAATTCTCCTTCAGTAGAAGAATCAGAACCTAAAGTTTTCTTTTGAGGGGATGGAGTTAATGCAACTTTATTTTTCTGAGCAAGGAAATCAGATAAGTTAAAATTAAGACCTTTAGGTACAGACTCTTCAAAAGGATGAAAGGAAGATGACCCGACAACTGGATTTGGAAAAAAAGGAAAATAATCTTGCAGAGGAGTGATAAGGGACCGACATTTAGGAAGGAAATTTAAAATAGTCTTGAAGTCTTCTTTAGTGAAAACATCCCTATCAAGAAAAGGTGCACTACCCAATACTTGTTGTAATTCCCCTTCAGTCAGTAAAAACTTCTCTGATTTCTTTTCAACACTTAGAAATTCAGTTTCTTCCTCTTTGACTAGAACAATACTTATTTCAAATTTATTAGGTGATGAGTATGAAAAACTTTCAGCTGAGCCTAGGTTAACACCATCCACTTTATTTTCTAGAGGAGTAGCTTCAACTTGAGATTTTTTCAACAAAATATTTTGAAATTAATACCTCTTTAGATTCTAAAGTAGATGAAGTTACCTTTTGCTTTGGAACATACTTTTTGTGTACCTTCTTCACTGACTGAGATGTGGCTTCAACTGATCTTTGTTTTCCTTTAGCATCTTGGATGATTTTCTCTGGGTCAGCAACTGGAGTCACAATTGGAGATCTTTGAATCCTCGTAGAAGGAGGTCTTGAAACCCCTCTTCCTCTTTGTGGAGTCGCGAGGTGAAAAATTTTGCAATCTTCTTTAGGTCACCAATTCTTGTTCACCATCAAGAACTGATTATCAACAATTCATAACTATAGACTGGGGAGAATACTTCATTACAATGCCTTCGTCTCTTGGCAGACGCACCTAAAGATGTTGGCATTGGAATCAGCACTTGGACTGCAGCAAGCGCCTAACTAGACACATCCTAAACTATAAACCAATTTAATGATTTGTTTTATGAGATTGGTAGGTGGTTTAAACTCCCATTCACTGAAGAGATATTTCAGTAAAATCCATTGTTCTACTAATGAGGGTATTGGGTCTGATGTGGTAGCAAAAGAGTGATTTTGTAGCCTATGAGGGGAAGAGAATGTGAAATGGAAGAAGAAAGAGTGGGTCTGCAAGGCAGAAATCCACTGCTTTTGGTAGAAAATAACACAAGTAGCAATTTGTCAATATTTCAACAAGAGAAAGCTATTTCTAGACTTACAATATTCTCACTAAAATATCATGGAAGATAATTGTTATAAGTGATACTCTTTACACTGTCATCATGTATATTTCATCAGGAAAGCTCACTGTGTGAGACTAATAAAATATGACAAAAAACATGAACACATCAAGGGACTGATAAAAACACATAACAGTATTGGTAATTACAAGCTTCCATTGAAGATAATAAGATGTGGGAACACAAGAGAAGATTAAAAATACACACACTATATTGATAATAAGTCCTCAGAAGTTTCTTCAATTTTATTCACTGAAAAGAGTACTGATCATATGATCCAATATTCTAAAATCACCATCCAACCCTTTTTACATAGCATTTTATCACATATATGCAAAAATAATAAATTTTCATCTCCACAAAAGGAGTAAACTTGTTCCCAAAAGTTATTACGATCCCGTGAAAGAGATGAGGCTTATCCTAAAACTTTAATATAAAATTCTATGACATAATGAAAATAACATCATCAACGCTAACAATTCAAAGTGGTTTGTATGATGTGGCAGTTTATAGGAAGACTCCTCTTCTATTCTGGTGCAATCAACTCCACAAAAAGTGTAAGCAACAGTGAAAATGGCGTGTAGTTTTTCCTTGAATGCTACCTAGTAAAAACATGTTGGTGCTGAGAGTAGTGGAAGAAAACTGTTTTAGAGAAACTTTGCTATTATTTCATTGTTCCTTTCCCTTTTTGGTGGAAAACCCTTTGTAATGGCAGAAAACCTAAATTTTTTTGGATAGAATGGCAGAGGTTCATTCTATGAGAAATTACAAAGAAAACCTTCGAAAAAGGTTTAATTGATAGGGAAGACATGGAGCAGAATAAATGATAAGTGGGATGGGGTGATGACATGTCAAGGAAGTGGGATCGATCGTAGATCGTGAATCGAAAGTTTTAATATGAAATGTAGGAGTTAAATGTTGAAAATGTCGAAGTGCGATGTGCGATGAGAATCTCACATCTGAAGTCTTAAGGAATTACCTCTCCTCCGTTAACGTTATCTTGTAACATATGTAATATGCACTGGAGTGTTGTGCCGACAGGTGGTCATTCTCATCGCATCGCAATCCAAATAACATATTGTGTGATTTCTTTAACAATAAACTCTAAAATATATGATTTGCAAAATCACTCTATTTTTTATTTACTATTCACAGTTGATTTGCGCCTAGATCTGACGATCTTCACTGCTCGCTCTTCTCCCGGTCTCCCACTCTGTTGGTCAATATTTTTTTCTCATGCAGCACTTTTCTTTTAAAGAACTATGCTTGCAATATTGTCCACGAAGCCTTGATTTGCTTACTTTGAAAATTGAAACTGCTTGTTGGAAGAGTGGTCTATGTTTACCTGGAGCCTCTTTATTAAGTTAACCAAAATCTGAGTGAAATAGTTGTGCTTCTCATTGTGTGGAATATATGAATTTCATTTCTGAGAAATAACTTCCTGTTACTGCATTACTAGTTTGACAAAGAAATTGCAACAAAGGCAGCTATTATTCCAGACCATATGATTACAACTTTATTACCCTAACAATGACTGACCTTCGACACTAACATAAGTTAAAATAGATATTTTAACTTATTTTAGGACTATAAAACACTCTGACACCTATTCAATTAAAAATACCTTGATTTTGGGACTATTTTTAACTTTTATTGGAAATGACTCAAACTTTCGACATGGAATAGGACATTTAAAAAAATTGAAAGAAATGACATAATGGCGATTACACCATTAACATTTTTAGTGCTAACACTGGGTAGAATGGATTTTTGAAGGCCTTCCCATGGTCCATTTTGAAAAATTAAAGATGTTATGGAAACTAGACACATAGGGCTAATTGACCATTTTTTAATTTGGACTTCTCAAAGTGCCTCCAAAGTTCTGCTCCACTTCTGCAATATTTTTTTACATTCTTCAATCAGAATTGTCACAAATCAGCATTGGATTCCCTCAGTACACCTGTCAAGCTCATAAATGGTCACAAATTCAAGGCTATGAGTTTTATTTAGAGTTATTAGGTTGGTTTTTACTTCCTATTATGATTTAATGTATAATTTATTTAAGGGACAAACACTCCTAGTTTGTAGCTAAAATTCAGGGAATGGTTTCTAACCTCCTAGAAAACTAGGAAATGACTCATTTTTTGCTTTTATGATCCATTTTGGATGGGATTTTGACCTGGTGAGGTGTCATGGTCTATATTATCTATAATTAGACTCCCTTTTATCATTTTTGGGGTTTGATAGTCTCCTATTTTGCTATGGAGCTCTTGTAACCAATTTGTGGAATGAAATCAGAGACAAATTTGCAAGAAATATTGTGAGATACTTATGGTATGATTTGGAACATATATGTTTCTCAAGTATTCTTATTATATTATGCTTAATTCCATGTCTATTTATTTGTACATGTCTATCTTATGATTTTGAAAGAAAAATTAATGTTATGCGTGCTTTGTTTTGTACAAGATTTACCATATTATGTCCATTTGCTTCTTAATTGAATGAACTCACTTTCAGTGCTCATTCAAAAACTACTCCATCTTCATCCTATACTCAATGACTGATTATTATGTTTCCAAACTACCTAACGTGCCTCACATACTCTTTGCAAGTTAACCACGAAGTGCATAACCAAAATTCTCATTTACAGTCCATTCACTGACTTTCCTATCCAGCATTCAAAATATCAAACAAATTTTAATAATTTAAGTTCACGTATCTAGCTTAAAATATTATGATACTCAACCATTCATTTGAATGTTTAAAGTGACATAGAGAGAGCCCTCTTTGGTTAGGGTAGGGCTAGCTACCTGGCCTAAAGTTCTGTTTGTGGTTACCTTTCTCTGATCCTACTATCACCTTTAGGAAGTTGAGGAGAGTGATAACAAGACTTATCAATGAAGCAATGTGCATATGCATATATTGGAATGGTTAAATCTGCTACTTCAACAACTTCCTTAGTGATTCCTCTGAAGTTTATTTAGATTCCAATTTCTGTGTATAGGGAGGCATGGCTCCAACAGGTGATGAAAGTGTAACAATACTTATAGCATGGACACTTGCTTGTGGAAGCACACTCATAATGACAAGATTAGCTTAAAGTAATATACATATGCAGGAGTATCTCATAAATCATGTACAAAGAGCCATCACATGTAACTGGACATGAAAATATATCAATGATAGCGCAAAATCACTTGCATGCATGAAAAAATAGGCATGCAACAAGAACATGACACTTCCAAAGAACGAAGGGAAAATCAAGGGTCATTCAAAACTTTGCAGTGTGATCATGCACTCAGGTAAGAGAAGAAAATAATCAAGGGCACATTAGCACACTCCAAAGGGATGAAGGAGAGGGGTGTCAGCCTTCATAGTGTTATCATGCAGTTAAGGAAAGAAGAGGGCACATTGGTGCACTATGAAGGGATGAAGAAACATGTCTTCAAACTTTCAATCCTTCAGGGTGAACTCATGAAATCAAAGGAAAGGAGGGGTCATTGGTGCATGTCAAAGGGACGAAGGAAAACCAGTCGAGTCTTTTTGGTGTGCTCATGCACTCAAGGGAGGGCACAATTATTCATGGCGAAGAAGTGTGATCAAGAGGAAAACTTCACTATTTTGGGCGCACTTTTTCGAGGTTGAATAGGCTTTAAGTTCCAAAAGTGTGCTCTACTCAAGAATAATTTAAAAAAATATATTTCATGATAAGAATGGGAAGAGGAATGATCTATAAGCCTATATAGATGTTTTCACAATCACGATGGAATAGGGAAGGTTGAAGAATGTGAAGATTTTCAGCATGTGACAATAGATTAACACTTTTAGAATGAAGATTGAACAAAAACGCCAACAAACAAACTAAAAGACAAAGAAACGAGAACAAGAAAATAAAAAATGACAATGAAATCATGAAAGGCAATGAAAATATTCGACATGCAAGAGTTACTTGTAATGTTGGTTGATGAATAATTTATTTATCCATAAGTGTGTTCCCTACTCAGATGAGAATTATTAACAGGGTTGATTTAAAAAAATTTACATGCAAAATTGATTTATGCATGATCGCCACTCGTCGATGGGTGAAAGAATTAGTTAAGGGAAGTTAAGTGGGCTCCTATTTTGTATGAGTGCACCAACATGCAAGCAAGAGATTCATGCATACACCCTGGAAGAGTGTGTGTCTTCAACATGAAGGAGTGCGCTCAAGGTGGCCGCACTTGTTTAGAATGAAGGAGTGCAGTCAAGGAGGGCACACTTCTTCATCTTGAAGGATTGTACTCAACTCAATGCATGTATTCATCAACTTGGAGAATGAGTTTTCCCTTAAAGGTGATTTTATCACTTTTGTTTTCTTTTTCTGTGATTTTGAGTGTTTTTTGAGTGTGTGCATGGTGAAAAGGAAAGTTTCTAGGTCAAGATAAGTCATGAGCTCACCTAACCATGGACTAGATAAACCAAGCACTTCTAATGGTTAAGTGATGAAACATAGGAAGCATTGACTTAGGAGGATGCGACACTACAAGAAAAAACAAAAATAACAAATAAAACAACACGAAGACACTAAGGGGTTCCAAAATTCACTTAGTCAGAAAAATTGGAGGGTCTTTGCCATGGCGACAACAATATGTTATTTTTGTGTTTTCCAGGACCTTAATTTTAGGTTGTTTTATTAATTTCCTTTCTTTTAATTTTCTTTCTTCTCATTTAAAATTTTATTTTATTTTGTATTATTACATTGACATAAATACCTTCTTCAACACTCCATCTTAGCTAGGGAGGTATTCGTAATGACTATCCAGATATTTTTGTATACATGATATTTCCAAAGAAAAAGTTAAATCTCATCGATAGCATCTTTATCTAGACTAATACCCTTGACCTGCATTAGCATCATCATGAATACATACCACAACCCAGGTTAGTTCTATTAACTGATGTTATTCACTTAATTATTCACCTGGATCTAGTGGGTGCCTCACTTCATGGTACTCTAACTAGTTCAGGGTTGCCATCCCCCATGGTTAAACCTTAGGGAAACCCATGTGTCACATCCAAAGGCCTTTCTCTATGCCATGATGTTGAATAATCACCCACTCCATGAGTTTTTTAGCCTCATATACCATTACTTTAAATAGTATATATCCCTCATGTTATCTCACCAATAGTTCAATTCATGGTCCTATTTTCACCAATAGTTTGAGCCATACCCCTATTTTCCACCCATCAAAAATTTGAGCCAAGCTCCTATTGTTACCAAAATTTTGATATGTGCCCCTGTTGATGTCACATCAATGTTTCGTCTCACTGATAGAGGAGTTCTTCACTAGTCCAATATTGTCTCTGAAGCATACAAACTTCACCCAAGGCAAAGGCTTTGTGATAATGTCAGTTGTTTGCTCATCAAAGAAGATATATTGGAGCCTCACTGCTCCCATATTTACCATATCAATAATGTAGTGGTACTTGATCTCAATATTCTTTGTATTATAATGAAACACTAGATTGTATGTGAGCTTAACATAGCTGCGATTATCAAAAGAGTAGCTTCTGAAGGCATATTCCCTCACAATATTCCAAATAAGCTACAATATACTTTGCTTCCATAGTACTGAGTGTGATAGAGACCTTCTTGGTCATATAGGATATCATAACAGGACCCAAAATAAAAAATACCTCATATATACTCTTCCTATCGTCTGTACTCCCTTCCTATTCCCTATAGTTGTATCTTACCATTCAAAGAATATCTCAAATAACATTCAATATTACAATGCCAATATCTCAATATATGCTTTTCTATAATCCAATGTTCATGTCTCGATTTCATATGGAACTGGATCAAGGTGTTTATCACAAAGAGAACATCTGGTCTGGTATTTACCAAATACATCAATTATCCAATCAACATTCAGTACATGGATGGATCCACCAATTCAGAAAAAATCTCTCAGATTTCTTATGTTTGTCACCATAGGAGATGCCATAGACTTTCTCTCCATCACGCCAAAATTCTGAAGGATATTGATAACATATTTTTCTTTTCCAAGAAGGATTTCACTAGGGTTCTTCCAGACTCCTGACCACAAATAGTAATGCATCATGCCAATATACTTCACATAAAATTCAAAGGAAAAATCCCTTTTACATTGATCAATATTCTACTGTGATCATTTTCAACTCCCTATGAAGCTAACATAAGTTTTTCTCTCTACACCTTTGGTAATGATATAGGTGGATATTGGTGGTCACCCGCCTATTCCACTTGGGGCCCCACCATTGTCTCTTTCAGTTTTTTAGTTTCGGTACAACTTACTATTTTTAGCATTTTTTTTGGGTCCTGAACTTTCAAAGCCGTTTTGAGGTCCTAAATGATGTTTCTTGGGAAAACGGGGAGAAAAATTAGACTATAGACCAATGTTGCTCACTAAAAATTTGTATTCCTCGGATAGATCTTTCTAACGAGGTATGGTACACATCAAACGGAGATCGTATGCCAAAGTTGCGTCCCTGGGAAGTTAAAACACCAATTTACCCAAACAGGGCCCATAGTTTTGGCGCTTCATCTCGTAGGGTTATGGTTTTGGCTGTTTAGGATTTCTCATTGTTTCTAAATAATAAATAGGCCCTTGAGCCTCACTGTAAATTAGTTCATAGGCCTGTAGCCACCACATCTCTTCTCAGATATTAATGAAATGAAGTGTTATTTCTGCTGCATCTTTGTATTTATGGTTATATGTTCATTATATTGCATTCTTGCATAAATCTGGATTAGTGGTATCAGAGCAGTCTGTTTTTTCTCGATCCTTATTTTCATGTCCCCAACGAGGTCGGGGTATAAGGAGTTAGGGCTCGATCTGGTGGAACCTTTGCAAGATCAGCCTCGCAAACCCCGATGGTCACCGATGGGGGATGAAAAGAAAGATGAGGGAGCAGGATATCCTATCCAAATATTGCTTGAGGAGGCCATCGAAAAACAAAAGAACACGATGACGGATAACTTTGCCTAGATCTTTCAAAAACTGCCCACCGGCGGCGCATCTACATCCAGTAGCCACTCTGTAGGTGTGACTCCTTTTAAGGTACAAGTAAATTTTGACATTCCCATATTTGAGGGTCAAATAGATGCAGATGCCATAGATATATGATTGAATCTATTAGAAGGATATTTCTCGGTTCATGACTTTCCGATAGGGAGAAGATTATTTTTGCACTCCTCAAAGCTGCCCCCCATGTCAAGGACTGGTGGGAAACCCACTGTGAGAAAAAGGACGAGACAGAACCCTCTCTATTCTCGGCCGTACCCACTTGGAGTTCTTTTTGAGACGCCGCCAAGGAACAATACTATCCCGTGGGGAGCTATGAGGACAAGTGCATATAATGGACCACGCTGCGAGAACAAAGGGATCAAGATGTGCATGAGCTGACAAATTTTTTCCATACCCTGTGCACCAATTTGGGTATCAAAGATTCAGAGAAACGTCTGGTGCTAAAGTATCGCAGTTGTCTGCACAGATATATTCAGGAGGAAATGGAGTTCCTCAACATCTCCTCGCTTGGTACAACATACCGGTATACTACCAAGTTTGAGCAGAAATTCAAACAGAAGAAGCGAGACTTTGGATCTGCGAATCAAAAGCAAGGGAAAGGTGCTCCGAAACAGTAAAACAAAGGATAAAGCCAAGGCATGGCGACTCAAGAAAACCTGTCGAAGCCACAAGCAAAGAACAACACCGCAAAGCCAAAGAAGAACACGGGAAAGTGGTGTGAGTTCCATAAGAGCTCCACTCACAACACAAGTGAGTGTCGGGCCAAGCAGTCGCTCATGGCCGAGATGAGGACTTCTGAGGTAGATGCATGCTCCGAATCTGAATTAGAACCTAAAAAGGGAAATGAAAAAGGGAAACAGATTATTGATGCGGAGCCCAACGCCACTGTTGCCACTACGAAGATCCAGAAGGAGGAACTAGAAGATCCAGAGGAGGAGGAATGTCTCTTCCAGTCCCAGATGTGGGTAAAGGGCTCCCCGATATAGTTCATTGTCGACAATGGGAGCCAAAAGAACCTCATTTTAGCAGACGCCGTGAAGCAGTTGGGCTTACCGACCACAGCTCACCAACGTCCATACACCATCAGGTGGCTTCAACAAGGACGAGATCTCCGCGTCAGCCAGTAGTGCCGCCTTCCCTATAGCATCAAGCCATTCATGGATGAGGTATTATGTGACGTTGCTCCTATTGATGTTTCTGATGTATTATTAGGACAACCATACTTGTGGAAGCATCATGTTGTGTATGAGTCTCAGCCTCGCACTGTTATTGTTACTTTGGGAAATAAGTTGTACAGGATACCAGAGGTACCCCCTCCTACCGCTATCTCTTTGGTTACTAAAAAAAAATGCAGTAAGCTCATTTCCCAAACCAGGAAATTCGTTTTCTTGATGATCCGCCCCTAGGGGAAGAACAAGACTGTGGCCACGACCTCTAGACAAGGCTCCTCTGCACGGCAACAACAAATGGATAAGGTTGTGGAGGAGTATGGGGACATCTTCACCTCACCCACAAGGGTTCCTTTGAACTGTCAGGTCAAGCACTCGATTGATCTGACCCCAGGTGCGCTGCTACCCAATGTACAGATCTATCGATGCTTTGTTATGGAGAACAATGAAATGAAGAGGTAGATTCAGGAGCTGCTGCAGAAAGGTCACATCCGACCAAGTTCATCACCCTGTGGGAGCCCGATCGTGTTGGTACAGAAGAAGGATGGGACGTGGAGACTCTGTATTGACTATCGGGCACTGAACAAAATCACTATCAAGAATAGGTACCCAATCCCACGGATTGATGATCTTCTAGACCAACTGAAAGGTGAAAAATATTTCAGCAAGATTGACTTGAAGTATGGGTATCACCAGGTACCAGTTGAACCCTTCGATGTGTGGAAGAATACCTTCAAAGCCAAGGAAGGCCTTTTCGAATGGCTGGTCATGCCTTTCAGGTTGACGAATGCTCCCACAACCTTCATGCGGATGATTTATGACATCTTGCGACCATTCACCAACTCATTTGTAGTGGTGTACTTGGATGACATTTTGATCTTCAGCCGGACTTGGGAAGAGCACCTTCACCACATCTGACAAGTCCTCCAAACACTGTGGCAACACAATTTTTGTGCCAATTTGGAGAAGTGCACTTAAGGCATGACCCAAGTTCAATATCTGGGATACATTATTGATGAAAGGGGGGTGCATGTGGATCCAACCAAGATCCAAGTCATTCGGGATTGGCCAGCCCCAACCACTATAACAGAGCTTCGCAGCTTTCTAAGTCTTGCTAATTTCTACCGTAGGTTCATGTTGGGATTCTCTCATATCACTTGGCCCTTGAGTCAAGTCACCAAGGGAGGAGCGAGAGAAAAATTCTTTTGGTCGGAACCTCAACAGAAGGTGTTCACATAATTAAAAAATCTCCTTTGTTCTGCCCCAGTTGTCACATTACCAGACTTGAAACAACCATTTAAGATCGAGACAGATGCCTCTAACTATGCTATTGGGGCAGTTCTTACTCAACAGGGACATCTAGTGGCATATCATAGTGAGACGTTGTCTGACACAGTTTGCAAGTATCCCACTTACGATAAAGAAATGTATTCCATTGTGCAAGCTTGTCTACAAAGGAAGCATTACATTTTGGGGAAGGAAACAATCATTCACATAGACCACCAGCCCCTGTAGTTCATACAGACGTAAGGGAAGTTGCAAAATGATCGCCATCAGAAGTGGTCCACATATCTGCAACAATTTCATTTGAACATCAAGTACAGGAAGGGTAGCACCAATAATGTTGCAGACTGCCTCAGCCGACCACTGATCATGGTGCTCACCACCGTTCTCAACTCTTGTGGGCAAGAGACTTCTGATTGGCCGCTTCTCTACGAGAGCGACCCAGAATTTTGCCACAGTTACAAGGCACTCTTGGGGGGTACGTAAGTTCCAAATTTTCACCTCCAAGATGCACTTTTATGTCACCTAGGACACATTTGTGTTCCTTCAAGCGAGCGTGCCAAGATGACATGGGAAGCACACTACAGTAGAGTCGTTGGGCATTTTGGGGTCGAGAAAACAGTAGCATTACTGCAAAAGTATTTCTATTGGCCAAACCTTCGAAAGGATGTCAGGAAGCATATCAGATCCTTCACTGCTTGTGCCATTGCCAAACCGACCATCAAGAAGCAAGGCCTATATACTCTGCTACCTACCCCTAGTCGACCTTGGGAATCCATCTCCATGGATTACGTGTCAGGCCTACCTTCTACCAAGCTTGGAAATGACTATGTTTTTCATGGTCGTCGACAGATTCTCGAAGATGGCCATTATGGCGGCCTGCAAGTAGAATATCACAGCAGAAGCCACTGCTAAACTCTTCTTTGAACGAGTGTGGGTGCACTTTGGGATCCCACAATCTATCATATTAGATTGGGATAGCAGGTTCCTCAACACATTTTGGTCCAGCCTCTGGTCAATGCTGGACACCAAGCTCACCAAGTCCATAGCTTTCCATCCTCAAACATATGGCCAGACAAAGGTTGTCAACAAAATGATTGTACACATTCTGCGCATGTACAATTGAAAGCATCCACGCACATGGGATGAGAGCCTCCCCTATGTACAACATAGTTATAACCGAGCTCTCCACAGTTCAATCGGCCATAGCCCCTTTCAGATGGGCTTGGGATTCTAGCCACTATGTCCCATTGACGTAGCCATGCCATTTGTGGCTACTCAGGCCAATTTGGCTCATGTCTGGTCTGAAGTTGACAAAGAAAATAGCTTCATCGAGCGCATTCAACACATCCGCCAACAGGTTCATGACATATTGGACATAGCCAATGCTAAGTACAAGCAACGCCATGGTCAACACCGAGTGCCACACAACTTCTAGGTGGGTGAAAAAGTATGGCTACATTTGCAGAAGGAGCGCCTCACTGGACCCCACCGCAAGCTTCGCCCGCTCTAATACGGGCTGTAGAACATCACCAAGGCTGTAGGGTAAAATGCCTTTGAGCTCAGTATTCCACCATTCCTTGGTCTGCACCCAGTATTCAATGTGGACCTCCTTCGTCCTTACTTCCCACCTCTACTGGACACCTCTGACATTGCAGAACAACTCACACCAATAGAGTTAAACCCAGACTGCATGGAACAGGCCACCACATATTGTATCATGGACATGCAAATAAAGAACACTCGGTAATAGAATATCCAACTATATCGAGTTGTCAAAGCTGGCCAACTCTTGCACCAAGGAAAGTGGTTCACCAAGGACCAAGTTCAGCAGAAATTTCCTCATCTCATGGAGGAACTTAACGCAATGGGGACCATTGCTTCCTAACGGGGGAGGAATGATCCAGGTGGATATTGGTGCTCACCCGCCTATTCCACTTGGGGCCCCACCATTTTCTCTTTCAGTTTTTCAGTTTCGGCACAACTTACTATTTTTAGCAGTTTTCTCGGGTCCTGAACTTCTACAGCCATTTTGAGGCCTTAAAAGACGTTTTTTGGGAAAACGGGGAGCAACATGGGTCCATGGATTGATGTTGCTCACTCAAAATTTGTAGTCCTCAGATAGATATTTCTAACGAGGTATGGTATGCTTCAAACGGAGATCGTATGCCAAAGTTACATCTCCGGGAAGTTGAAACACCAATTTACCCAAACGGGGCCCATAGTTTTGGTGTTTCATCTCCTAGGGTTAGGGTTTCGGTTGTTTAGGATTTCCCATTGTTTCTAAATAATAAATAGGCCCTCGAGCCTCATTGTAACTCAGTTCAGAGGCCTGTAGCCACCACATCTCTTCTCAGAGATAGCTACCAGCACCCTAGCTAGTTTTATCTCCATTCTATCTGTAAGCAAATTTTAGTTCTTTGATATTAATGAAATGAAGTGTTATTACCACTGCATATTTGTATTTATGGTTATATTTTTATTCTATTGCGTTCCTTCATAAATCTAGATCAGGTAAAACATATTATAGTTTCCCCACATGAGTCATTAAGGGAATTATTAAATTATGTGACTTCTTCAAAGTATTGACAACTGGAGAAAAATCATGATCTCCCTCTTACTCAAAGAATCTTCTATTTTCCCATTTTTAGTCATATACATGAACATTTCAAATTTTCTCATGTACATGTTCCCTCTTAAGCTCAGACCTTCAAATATTGATTCTGGGACAGATTCTTTTGTCACAAGGTTTGCTTATTTCTTCCACTTCTTCTCCCTCTATTTCTAGAGCCATTGGAAACCTTCAATATGTACCTGCAATCCTCACTAGGAGGCCATGGAAGAACAAATTTTGAGAATAATGTTAGCTCCCTCTTGATCTTAGCCTTTTTTCATTAGGTTTATCTACAATTTCATCATGATGTCATATCTTCCTTGCATGAACTAATATTTCTATCTCTAGCGAAAAATATTAATTCAATATGTTTCTACTTATGAGGGTTTACAAACCCTAGATTTCCAATTTCATAGTCAAATGTTATAATCCTAAAACCAACATTGTCAACAATCAATTAAGAGATTCCAATGACGATATTCTTTCTCTAAATCATTGTAGTAGTAGTATTTTTTTCATAATAGCTTGGCATTAATTTCAATGTACAAAGAATAACTTCATCATTCTGAAACAATAGATGGAAGATATATTTCCTAGCATCAATAATTTCAGAGCAACTTTAATGTCATTAGTCATTTGTTTCCTTGACCTACTATAGTGCAGGGTTTGAAAATGAATTTATCAGGAAAGTATTAAAACTTCTAAGCATGAAGAAGGGCCCAATATTTCCTTCTGAACTGAAGATATTTGAGTCATCTAGGCTACCTTAGAAGAATCATCTTTAGATTTTGCTGGGCTAATTTCTAGGCTTCTGAAATTCAACAACTTGATATTTTAGGCTCAGGTAATATTATGATAACTTCTCCCTTTATTTCTAAATATATCATCATGATTTTTAAGAGATATTTCGACATATTTTTCAATGTAAGAAGGCTTTTCTCAAAGGTATACTTAAAATATACTTTCAACAATCATTTGCAAAGTAGGGTTTCTGACATAGTAATGTTTTTCAATGAAAACATATGTTCAATACTTCAATCTAAGAAATTGACACAATTTTTCCTTTTTTGGTTGTGATCTAATCCATAACTTGCATAATTGAGGTGTCATTATTCTAAAGAATTATCTTTCTATTTCTTCTTGAAGGTCTGAATTCCCATGAAAAATTCAACATTGAGTAACATCAATTATTCCTTTAGATATGTATTGGTCATGAGGTTCATAAAGATACTTTAGGCTGACATATCAATCCAAACTATGAAATTTATTAATTCCTTCCAAAACTTCACAAACAGATGACTTTGCTAGAATTTTCAAAGTGCCATCATTTTAGATCCTTATGAGATCAAGGAACTCAATTCAAGATTAAGATAAACATGATCATCAATATCATAAACACCAACATCAAAATCATCTAGGTAAACCCTCTTGACCTATACCAATCATGGCATCCATTAATAATCTATTGTACACCATCAATATCAACTAGTCAAAAAAATCCAGCTAGTGCCTCAACCTCATTGTATCGATGCTATACCTTATTCACCATCACATGACTAGTGTACATAGTTTAGGTCAAACGACAAGTGGCCTCAACATGATCTAGGTTAGATGACAAAACATGATCTATCTAAACAAAGATCTAAAAAAAAATATCTCAGTGATCCGAGCAACTCGCTCACAGATCCAAGAAAATCTCTCTAAATAGATATCCGAACAACACTGTAAAATATGTGAGCAAGTCTCTCTAAATATAGATCTGAGAAACTCTCTCAGAGATCCGAGAAACTCTCTCAAATATCTAAGAAACTCTCTCATATATCCAAGGAGGATGTTGGGAGGCACCAACTAGCTTCTACTAAACTATTCTCCCCAAGTTCGGTTATAATACTTGACATAAGGATACCTTCCCTAATTTTTTCATAATACTTGAAATAGGGAGAATTTCTATCTATCATATTATTTTTCCTAATTTTGGTTAATTTACTTGATATAGGGACAACATCCCTAATTATGATCAAAGTAAATGAAAAATTAAGAATGTTTGTCCATGATGCTAACTAATACATGAAACCATTCTCCCTAAATCCATTCAATGTACTTGGCATAGGGATAAAATTCCTAATTCCAGTCAAATTACATGGCAAAAGAAAAAAACATATCCATGATGAAATCATCAGCCTTGCCTCCTCCCAACCAGGGAGGAAATTCCCACAAGCCTAAGCTTGTCTCAAAGCTGCACAAAATTCCCTCTAGAAAGAGGTTTTACATAATATTGGCTATCTACTCATATGGGGTGGCTTGTTCATTCATTCTAACTAGGCCCAAACTAAAACTATATTTAGGAATCCTTGCATCTTCACAAGATCCATCATATCAGATTCATAGTGTTTGGTCTCATTCCTAAATTTTATGAGACCCTAGTAGAAATTGACTTAGGGGATTGATCTTGATCTATCTTCTTTGATCCTAGAGCCATCGATTTAGATTAATTATTTCTACAAAGTTTCACATTCATATATCTTGAGCATATAGACTTCTTTAGCGCATTGATCAATGTTCTGCTTTCTTGTGAACTTGTGTCGTATATATATCACATACCATAAGGAATTGTAATTTGCCCCATTATTATCACCATTAAAAAATTTTAGGTCATAACTTTTGGAACAAAAATAAATTTTTTATGTTGGATTTAAAACCTAATCTAAGGTGTCTTGGTCTTTAGCTTTGTTGGGAGATAGAGATCAACTCATTTCCTTACATAGGATTAGATGTGAGATTCAACTTCCTTGCTTCACCAAATCTTTGATAACATGTTGAAAAATAGAGTGAAATGGATACAAGCACTATTTCCGAACTATGGTAATAACATTTTCATATATATTATAGTTATTTCATCTTCATCAACTATTCACACTTCAAAAATTCAACCAATAACCATGAAAGGAAAGTAGAGATCACAATGTTGAAAACTTAGGATATGTGAGATCACATGTGTAGGAGAGAGAGATATGTGAGTGATAAGAGAATATATATAATGAAAAGTTTCAAGTGTATTTTATATTTAAGAGACCGAAGAGAAATGTCTCTTTGTAAATTAAATACTAGTAAGTACACACATTTACATTTATATGTTTACTCATATTTGTTAAAGTGTTCAAGAACATTTAAGTAATGGTGGGTAGTAACTCAATGTATGTATATTTATTTACATCATGTTACTTGTCCCATATTTTACACAAATACTTGCTTGAATTATGGTGGTTAGTAACTTATTGTAATTATATTATTTACATGAGTACGAGTTATTTTCAAGGATCTTAATTTTAGGTAGTTTTGTTGATTTCCTCTCTATTAATTTTCTTTGTTTGATTTTTTTTTTTCATGTTTTTACATAGTATTATAAATACATTAAGGATTATGAAAACCAACCATAGCCACATTCTTCAGTAGGTCAATCACAACAATGATTTTCAATCATGTTTAACAAATGTCAACCATGGTAGTAATTTTCAAGAATGTTCAAGAGAGGTAATCATTGTAATAATTGTTAAGAATGTTCAACTGAGGTCAATTATTGTCTCCCATGACCAACAATGGTCAACCATTAAACCATGGGCACCCTCATAAACAATGGTAAAACCCTGTTAACCCTCGTCAACCATTACCGTGACCATTTTTGTAGCATTAATATAACATTAGAACTAACATTAATGTAAGACATAGTAAAATTTTTCAAAGAAAAATTTGTTAAATACTTTAATCTGAGAAAAATCCACAAATTTTCCTTATGTGGCTATGATGTGATCCACAACTTGCATAATTGAGGTGTCATTACTCTAAAAAATTATATTTAAATTTCTTCTTGTGGGTCTGAATTCCCATGACAAATTCAACATTGAGCAACATCAATTATTCCTTGAGATATGTATTGGTCATGAGGTTCATAAACATACTTTAGGCTGATATATTAATCCAAACTATGAAATTTTCTCAATGCCTTCCAAAACTTCACAAAAGTATGACTTTGCTAGAATTTTCAAAGTGGCATCATTTTAGATCCTTATGAGATTAAGGAACTCAACCCAAGATTAAGATAAATATCGTCATCAATATCATAAACACCAGCATCACAATCGTCTAAGTCAACCCTTTTGACCTATACCAATCATAAAATCCATTCACTACCTAATGTACATCATCAATATCAGCTAGTCAGAATGATCTAGTCATAGCCTCAACCTCATGGTATCCATGATATTCTTTTTTCACCATCATATGACTAGTGCACATAGTCCAAGTGAAATTCCAAATGGCTTCAACCTAGGATAGATTCCAAAACATGCTCTACCTAAACAAAGATCTGAAGCAACTATCTCAGAGATTCGAGAAACTCTCTCAGAGATACAAGCAACTCTCTCTAAATAGAGATCCAAACAAGTCTCTCAAATATCTGAGAAGATCTCTCTAAATAGAGATCTGAGCAGCTCTCTCTAAATAGATATCTGAGCATCTCTCTCAGAGATCTGAGAAATTCTCTCAAATATCCAGGAAACTCTCTCATATATCCATGAATGGTGTTGGGAGGCACCAACTAGCCTCTCGAGACCATTCTCCCTAATTTCGGTTATAATACTTGACATAGGGATACCTTCCCTAATTTTGGTCATAGTACTTGACATAGGGATAATTTCTATCTATCATATTATTTTTCCTAATTTTGGTCAATGTACTTGATACATGGACAACATCCATAATTATGATCAGAGTACATGATACAGAAACAATGTTTGTCTATGATGCTAACTAATCCATCAAACCATTCTCCATAAATTCAATCAATATACTTGGCATAGGGATAAAATCCCTAATTCCAGTCAAAGTAAATTACAAAGGAAGAAACCATATCCATGATGAAATCATGAGCCTTGCTTCCTCCCACACAGGGAGGAAATTTTTACAAGCCCAAGCTTGTCTCAAAGGTGCACAAACTTCCCTCTAGAAAGAGTTTTTGATAGAATATTGGTTATCTACTCATATGGGGTGGCTTATTCATTCATTATAACTAGGCCCAAACTCAAACTAAATTTGGGAATCCTTACAGCTTCAGAGGATACATCATCCCAGATGCATAGATTTTCAATCTCATTCCTAGTTTTTCTCAGAGTCTAGTAGAGATTGATTTAGGGGATTGACCTTGATCTATGTTATTTGATCCTAGAGCCATCAATTTAGATTAATGCTTTCTACAAAGTTGCGCACTCATATATCTTGAGCATAGAGACTTATTTAATGCATTAATCAATGTCCTGCTTTCTTGTGAACTTGTGTCATATACATATCACATACCATATGTAATTGTAAGATGTTGCCTTATTATTACCATTATATATTTTGAGTTAATAACGTTTGGAACAAAAATAATTTTTTTTTATTTTGTATCTAAACCCTAATCTAAGGTTCCTTGATCGTTAGCTTTGTTGGTAGATAGAGATAGACTCATTTCATTACATAGGCATAGATGTGATCTTCAAATTCCTTGCTTCACCAAATATTTGATAGCATGTTGAAAAATAGAGTCAAATGGATACAAGCACTATTTCTGAACTATGGTAATAACATTTGAATATATATTATATTTCTTTTATCTTCATCAACTAATCACAATTCAAAAATTCAACCAATAACCATGAAAGGAAAGTAGAGATCATAATGTTGAAAACTTAGGACATGTTAGACCACATGTCTAGGAGAGAGAGAGATATGTGAGTGATAAGTGAATATATAAAATGAAAAGTTTCATGTGTATTTTATATTCAAAATACCCATAAATACTAGTAAGTATGCACATTTACATGTTGACTCATATTTGTTAAAGTTTTGAAGAACATGTAAATAATGGTGGGTAGTAACTTATGGTAAATATGTTATTTACGTGAGAATGAGTTATTTTCAAGGATCTTAATTTTAGGTATTTTTGTTGATTTCATTTCTTTTAATTTTCTTTGTTCTGATTTAAAATTTAATTTTCTTTCATGTTTTTCCATAGTATTATAAATACAACAAGGATTATGAAGACCGACCATCACTACATTCTTTAATAGGTCAATCATGACAATGATTGTCAATCATGGTTAATAAATGTCAACCATGGTAATCATTTTCAATCATGTTAAATTGGGGTAATCATTGTATTAATTGTTAATCATGTTCAATTGAGGTCAACTATTGTCTCCCTTGACCAACAATGGTAAACCCTCTTCAACCATGGTCATCCTCATCAACCAAGGTAAACCATGTTAACCCCTTAAACCATTAATGTGGCCATTTTAGTAGCATTCATATAACATTAGCACTATCATTAATGTAAGTTTGCATGGTTGAACATGGTTATCCATGGTCAATATTAATGTTACAATGGTCAACCATGGACAACAACGGTAAACCAAAATCAGCCACAATATTTCATCTTAATCCTTGGTCAAGCATTGTAATCATTATCAATCATGGTCAAGTAAGGTCAACCATGGTCTACCTTGACCAACAATGATCAACCCTCTTTTACCATGGTCAACCTTGTGAACCATACCCAACCCCATCAACCCACTTCAACTATTAACACAGCTAGTTTTGTACAAGTAATTTAAAAGTAACATTGATATTAATGTAACATGAACCATTTTACACGATGGCCAATATTCATGTAACATTGTAACAATGTCAAATTTAATGTAACATTATTAGATTAATGTAACAATAATGCATTGGTACATTAATGGTTGATGATGGTCAACCTTGGTCAACCCTCTTCCACGTTGGTCAACCATGTCAACCATGATCGACCTCATCAACCCTCGTCAACCATTGTCAATGAATCCACCCCATACACATCGAATTTTAAGTAGCCACCCCATACACATCGAATTTTAAGTAGCACAACCAAATTTTCCAATATGACTGATATATGCCAATTGGTGGCATTTTCCACCTTTTACACGCCAATTGATGTATGAAAATGATGCCAATCATCACATATCAACCACATTAGTAAATGTGATTGTGCTAATTTTAATATTAACAAATTGAAATCAATCGTTATGTTAAAAGAAAAAATAATATATTCGATTAATCAATTCTAGAAACATTTTTTTATCTTATGATTAAATCTTACATTCAACCTCCCTCATACATCTAAATAATAAAAAATAAACTCCAAATACATCAACTAATTTACAATTTATAAATAATATTTTTTATAATTATTATAAAGTATTTTAACTGTAGAATATAATTAATATTTTTTGTCTAAATTTTATGTAGGTGTTTACCAAATTTGTCAAATTTGTAAATTTTAAGTGTTTATCAAAGTTGTCAAATTTCTAAATTTTAAGTAAGTGTTTATCAAATTTGTCAAATTTGTATATTTAAATTGTATTGTTTACCCAAAATGTCACATTTTTTTTGTTTGAATTTATATATACATTTAAAAATATAAAATAATCAATAAAAATTACAATCTTAAAAAAAATAATTAAAAAAGCCAAATACTCATTTATAAGAACGCCAACTTAGATCCATCCTAACTTCAAAAGATTAAGTTAAGATGGATCAAATCTATATTAAGCATTGAAAAAATAACAAATCTTCCATATAGAAAGCAATGATTAATGGAATAAAGATTCTCTCATATATTTCATACTAAAATATTTTACTCAACCTACATAAATGTTTTATTGTTATTAATATTTTTAAAATATTATATATTAACATCATATTAAAAATAAAATAAATTACACATCTTTTTAATTATGGAAAATGAAAATATAATTTTTTTTTTTTAAATAAATAAAGATTTATATTTTTTAATATAAATATTAAAATATTATATATATATATATAGATATAGATATTCCACTCAATAAACCACTTTAAACCATCAATACAACAACTTTGAATAATCAATACAGCCGAAAGCGAAGTGTTAAAAGTTGTGATTGAAATAAATATTAAATCATTCTAACTAATCTAAATTTTTTATGCGTTTATGTATATATTTTCTCCGCTCAGTCGACAACTTTGAGTAATCAATACAGCTGAAGGCGAAGTTTTAAAAGTTGTGGTTGAAATAAATATTAAAGAATTCATTCTAACTACTCTAAATCTTTTATGCGATATATATTTTCTCCACTCACTTTGAAAAATCTATACAGCCGAAGGCGAAGTGTTAAAAGTTGTGATTGAAATAAATATTAAAGAATTAAATGCTAACGAAACGTTCCATACACGTTACTGTTCGGTTCGAATGTAGGAAAGAAAACAAAGTATATTTCATCAACTATTTATGCATTAAACATCATGGGATGACAAGTATATATATTCTGAAGAGTTTTTTCGGTTATCTACAGTATTAAGAAATATTTGTCGTCGTTTTGAATCTCAGTGGGGATTCAAACATTGACAAATGTTTCTTGATACTGTGGATAATTCGGAAAGCTCAGAAAGCTCTTCAAAAGATGATAACGACATGAACTTAAAAATCAAAGTACATATATTTTCCATTCACTTGCCAAGTAAATTTTGTATAATGGGCCTTTTTAAAATTGTCTTTCTCATCATATGTTTGATTTTTATTTTTGCTCCTATTTTATTTTTATTAAATTTTTATTAAGCATGTAAAAGTCATTTTTTGTTACCAGAGTGAAGCTTTTTGTTTTTTTTTTTCTCATTATCAAGTTTTTGTTTTTTTGTTAGTAAATTTTTTAATTTTCGATTAATTATAAAATAAATTGTAACTAAGTGATTATATATATATATATATATATATATATATATATATATATATCATTTAAAAAATCAAAAGTATTCAATCATATTCATTTTTAATGCCAAATTAGGTAATGATTTAATGCAATTATGTATGGTCACTATTTATCTGATTGCAAATATTTAAAAACTATGCTAAACCATTTTTGAAAAGAATAGAGTTTTTCGACAAATAGACTAACACCTAAAAGACACAAACCCATTTTTTTAGATTGGAGTGTGAATGGATCAAAAACATTATAGCCTTGGTAACCAGACATTTGAGATTTCCATATCCAACCACAAAATGGACTTGTTTTCTAATCAAACAAATGCATAGATCCATTTTATAAAAAGTGAGATTTATCAAGAGTGTGTCAACACTCAAAAAACTACATAAATCTCTCAAAATAAAATGAAAAACAACTATTTCACCTACATAAGAAAAAGAAGGCACTTAGTGTTTTATATAGAATACCAATGGCCCATGTGTGTGGACATGTCATGTGAATCTCTATTTTTAAGCCTGAAACAACTATGTCCATGCTTTACGCTTAAGTGTGTACAATGTAGGATCACGTGGAGTGACTGAAGACAATGTTGGAAACTTGACTATATTTATAGCGGGGGATGGGGGTGAATGAATATAGTGCATTCATGGTCATCAATTTTATGTTTTTACTTTTTGTTCTAATATTTATTTGAACTATTAACTAATAGTACATCATATGAAATCATGTTTAACATATAAACAACATTCAACTACAACCTAATAATTAGCACACAAAAGCAACACATGTGGACACCAATAAAGGGAAAATCCACAAATTTCGTTGTTGAGATGTAAAGCAAGCACCCACTCCCTTTTGTAGGCATGCACCCATAGGAGGCTCTAATCTCTCATCTATTCTGTAAGATACAACTTGCTGGAAGCACTCACTCCCACTAAAATCAATTTTCTATAGGCTTCTACCTACGAGAGGCTTCTACCTCAATTTTCTTCTCCAAGCTACAACTTTTTAGGAAGTTGCTACTCCTTCTTCTACATTTTCCAACCTACTCGCTTTCAGGCTACTACAAGAAAGGAGACAACAATCCCCTAATACATAAATGTTTCAACATGTTGGCTTACCTAATATTTAATTTTCCATACTTCCATCTATTTGTCTCTTCCTTCTCTTGCTCAATTATACTTCACATTTGCTCTATTTTATCTTTCTCTCTCTGCTAGGTAATTCACAAAATAGGCTTCACATGAATTAATCAATGCACTAACAAATATACCATTCAAAATCACAACTTTTTATTTACATAACTTGCTAATTCTTTGCATTTCATGTGGGAATTCAAAGTGAAATGTTGACTCTTTATCTTCCACCTCTTTGTATTCATTTCACATTTTTCAAATTTGAATATTGAAACAAAATTAATTATCCTCCACTAATATTAAAAAAATAATATCAACCACTTTAATGATTACATAAGCCAAGGATAAAATCATGTCAAACAATATAACTTCATTTGGAAAACATGAGTTTCATTGGATCACTCCATTGTTACAACCATTTTCATCACAAAATCTTCATGCACTAGAATTACAAGATTTTCATGCGCCTTTATATTTGACCCGCATCAATGAGGTTCTCCTAAATCTATAACCATTTACATTAATATTCAAACATTTACATCATAACATTTGCAACCATTTACATCACAACATTTGCAATGCATTCATGTCACATCATCTGCAAGACCCTACCTTTGACAAAAATTACATCATCAACAATACATACTTAGGAGTATTAGCATCAATACAAACTCAACCATAACTTTGACATTAATAAAAAGCATACCATAAACTAAGTAGAAAGCCTTCAACGCCCTCTACCATTAATGACATCTTTCAACAAAAATATTCCCCTGTGGCATTGATGGGAACATTGATTTGATCTTCCCTTTTGTTATGACAATATTTTCTTCATCATTTAAATTATCTATGCATCCCTCTACATTTGACATCAATGGAAAGAGAGATGGTCCGCAATGAAAATAAAGGATATATCTATATTATCACTATTGATAATGAAAGAGATGATAAACTCTACTGATTACACAAACTCAATATATGAAAGACAAATTTTAATATACTCGTTGAAAAACAAACTTTAATATATTTGTTAGATCTAAGACTTTTGTGATCCATAATGTAGATAAATATCTTTTGGATTATTCACATCATTAGGATTAGGTCTATTTAATATATTCACTCAAATTATTATGAATATTTACATGCTAAGGAAACCTTGCTTCCGAACACCAATACTTTTTCAATATCAAGTGTTCTACTTTGTGGCCAATAATGTTGTGTGGTACTTTACTAAGGCTATTTCTAATTCAAAAATGATATGAGGAATGCAAGTTTGAAACAATACAAGATTTTTCATAAATTAATAAAACAAAAAACATTTTCTACAATATAATGTTTTCGTCAATATAATGTTTTGGTCAATAAAATTAATAGTTTTGAAACATCATATCTCATTCCTCCATCATGAAGGATATCCTAATCTAGGTAAAAACTTTGAGTATATCATGCGAAGCCATTCCTCACCTGGGCTTCTTTATTCCTCGTTCTCAAAAACAAAAAAATAAAGTCTTAACAATTAACTCCATACTCAAATTTTCATTTATCGATAAAGCCTCTTGTGAATTCAAAATTAGACCCTTCAACAAGAGCACTAACAAGAAAATATTCTTAGCAAAAACCACAGTAAATACATTTTGTCATGTCAATGTCATATCTTGTTATTCAACGAGTACCATCTTCTCGTTCCTCAACTTCAATGGTTATTTCTTAATGGTGTAATGTAACAAATTATTATGCCTATTATGTTCTTCGTGGCCCATTCTTCTGTGAATTATAAACTAAACTAAATATCTAACCTGGTTGAACTTTTGCTACTGAATATAATTCTTCTTATAGTTTATTTGCAACCGGTTCAAAGAAAATTCCTTTGGTTTGTTCTCTCAGTTCCTTTGACAAGTGCCTGGTGTCCAAGCTTCTCAAGTATTGTATAAAATCTTGACGATAATATGCTTTTAGATAGTTTAATTTTTTCTTTGAAGGATGTTGACAATAATACGCTTTTTAGATAGTTTAATTTTTCCATGAATTGGAAAGAAATATATAGCCTTCCCAACGAGGGTTTTCTTGTATTGGTGAGCTCTTATGAAGCACTTTTCCACTTTTCCTCCTCACAGATAATAATAGGATCATTTGCATTGGATTGAGCGTCGATAATGACAAGAGCATCTGCATTGGATTGGGCGATGGTTTCAACGCAATGGAAAAAAAATTGATAGGTTGATATTCCACAAACATAAAATTTGCTTCACCATGTAATATAAGTACGAGTGTGCCACATTATTGCTATGCAGGAACATGGAGGAAACCAACATACCACAAGAACATAATTCGTCCTATTTCCATTCTTCATTGATCTTGTAACTACCAAACAAAAACAATGAAAAGATAATAACAGTAAACTATATCACACCACCGAGAGCTAGAAGGAATTCGTATAAGATAAACTCTAATGTGCTATATAGTAACACCAATTCAATGTAGTTAAGAAAACCACGAACATCGTTGGCAAGAATATCCACATCAAAGAGATCTTCATACTTATTTTATTCATTCTACGCCACCAACCAACTGGCTTAGAGAGGAATGATCGTGCAAGCTTGACTATCCTCATCAAACTCCGGTGGCTCTAGTGTTAAAGTTGAATCTTAGATTTTCTTGTATTTGTTAAGCATTTCACATATAATAGGCACACATTATAAAATATTGCAGTGTTCTGGCATGCAATTGGTCTAGCCTTTGGATACAATAGACACATCTATGGATTCTGTAATGCATATCATGACTTATAATGTTGGCATTCTTAGCGCTGATATTCTTTGTTCTATCAATATGTAATGATGTTTGTGAGACTAGATTCTCCTATAGCCATTAGGTTATGACATCACATTAATGTTCAATGTTCCCACCACCACTACCAAATTATATTGATGTTGTGTTAATTCAGTGGGTTGTGTAAGGGTGTGGTAAGTGCACGAGGCTTCACTCAATGAACCTCTAATATATCACATGCATTCTTGGCACACTAAAAAATACCCCTAATTTGACTACATATTGGAAAATACCTCTAAAAATAACGTTATTTAACTCCCTACTAATACTAACCCAATATACTTTCCCAATTTAAAAAACCCCTACTTTCACTAGATATTGTAGGTATTGATTTTCTCTTTGACATTTTTTATACCCTTTTATATTTTTTAAATAACCTTGAGCTCCATTTTTTATACCTACCAATATAAAAACCCTTTTCCCCCTATTATATTCTCAATATATTATGTCATTTTTTCTTCAATATATATCCTGCAATATGAATGCATGTGGTATGATAATTCTCTCCCATTGAAGCCCCCATGGGTATGTGTCAATTCTGCTAACTCCAAATGATGTAATGCTTACATTGTCAAACTAACATGCACTCATTTTATGTAATGCATACCACAGTTCCATAAGGTTTGGCTAGGTACAAAACACACTACAATGACCATAGGTTCATGTGACCCCTTTCTATGTTTGGTATACCACAGGTCCACTTGAAATAAATTATTCTTATGTGTAACTACTCCACTCTGTGTAATGCAAACTATGTTTGCAAGCATCATAACTATTGAATGAGATGGAGCCTTCAACCAAACTTGACCATTTAATCGAACTACAATTTCAAATGATAAACCTTTTCCTAATATTTCAAGAACTGGACAAGTAGGTGATCTAAAATTAAATATTTAAAGGTTTCATAAAATTTTTGCAAATAAGTTTATGTCTTGTGGGTAATGGATCAATTTATAAAATCACATAAAATTAGTGTTTTGAATTAGATTTGTATAAATAAAATAGAGAAAAATAGACCATTAACAACATCACACAAACAACAATTTGGTGACTGAATTCACCCCTCGTGGGCTATGTGTCTAGTTCCAGCTTCCAATGTTGGGTCTTTAAATTATATTCCCAAATATGAAATTACATCAGTTTACATAACTCAAATTACGAAAAAAATATTTCCATTCCGTTCAGAACACCCAAAAACCCTTTTCTAGGCTCTTCTTGGTCTCAAAAATGAAGAATGACCAAGTTAGGCCTCTTTCTCCATTTCCCTACTA
The DNA here is from genome assembly GCA_034641835.2 of Pinus albicaulis. NCBI lineage: Eukaryota > Viridiplantae > Streptophyta > Pinopsida > Pinales > Pinaceae > Pinus > Pinus albicaulis. The sequence continues at coordinate 426,102,502 of CM076581.1, read as the reverse complement.
TTTTTCCTTCATATTGACAAAAATTTATAACCAAGGAACACTTCCTGCCTTTGGCAGTTAGGTGAAGTGAAAAATTTGTGTGTTTTCAGTGTGAATCATTTCGATAAAGGTTAGGCATTGATTTTTTTGCCCCGCTCTCGGGCACGTGGGCGCCATGTGGCCAGGGTCCAGGCTGTGTGCCTGCCCACTTCACATAACTCCCATCATTGGTTCTAGTTGTCTTTTGGGAATAGGGGTTAGGGCATATCCACCCGTCCCCACTGCCATAACTTCTGCCATTAGTTATGTGGGTTCCCATAGGCTCGGGGCCAGGGTTAACTACCCACCCCACCCCACTCCACTGTGCTCTTGGTCATGTAAGTGCCATGAAAAATAGGGTTGGGTTCAAGTGACCCGCTCCCTTCCCCAAATTCGCCAACAATATGAATTTAAATATAATCAGACTTCAATACTTGTTAAGTAAATCGCGTGGTGTGATGGTAAACAGGGGTATTTCTTTGTAGGAGGTATAGGGGTCAAATCCTATCAGGGCCCTTTGGCCCTGATACAAAATTTTTGGCCAATAATAGAGGGCCACGTGGTGCCCTCTCATTGGGCCACATCGTGCCTCGTAATTGGGCCACTTCAACAACCACAAACCAATCACAAAATGCCAACACAACCTATACGACCCCATCACGTGTCAGCATGGGATTAGCCCATCTGACACCATACCCTGCATAGTCATCTGATGATGTCATCATATGGCTTGCCCATTTAGCAACCTAGTCATTACAAGTTAGATTTTCATTGTTTTCCAAAAACTTTAGAATGTGATAACTTTCGCATACAATGTTGTATTGAGGCGATTCAAGCAGCGCTAGAATTATAACGACGAGCACTACGAATTGGCACTAGTTTTGAATGATTTTGATAACTTTGTTTTTTGATCATATTTTTATCCCCTGCATCATTCCTCCCCACTAGAAGTTTTTGGACCGCCAAAAGTTTGTTTTTATTCAGCAAGTAACTGAGGATACAACTCCCTCACTTTCCAGATGTCAATCCACCTTGCTTTACCTGAATTTTTACCTTTTAGCACCACCAAAAGATATTGCACATTGACCCTACGTGAAGTCTTAATTCTCATGTCAAGAATTGTAGCTTCTTGCCACTCATCTAAATATTCAGGAGAAAAATCTTCAATACATGGAATCTGAACATTCTCTTCATGATCACTAATCATTGGAGGCTCATACAATCTCAATTTACACATACGCAAAAGAATCAATTTTCATATAAGGTGGAAAATCTAATCAGAAAGCATTGTTACCAATCTTCTTCAAAAAATTTTAGGGACCATATCTGATTGGCTTCAAATTTTTACCTTCACCCTGAAGTATTTCATTGTTGATATATCACCAAACTTGATTTCTCACTTGGAAATGATGATCAAATCGATACTTGTCATGCCTTGATTTGTAATTTTCCTTGCTTTTCTCAAGTTTATCTTGTACTCTTTGATACACTACCTGAATTTGTTCAATGAAATTCTTGGCTTTTTCCACATCACTATGTCCATATATTTCAATGTCTTTACCAAAGACAAAATCCAAAGGAGACTTTGGAAAATAACCCAAACAATCTTTAAATGGAGATACTTATGTAGATGAATTCTTGGGATGGTAGATGGCATGTTGGATGTAACAAAAATGCTCATCCTAAAGTTTAGCATGCTTACCACAATATTCATGAAGGATATGCACTATTTTTTTGTGTACCACTTTTGTCTGGCCATCGGTTTGTGAATGAAATTTTGTGCTCTTCTTCAACTTGGTGTCCACGAGTTCCCATAATTTTGACCAAAACGTCTTAACAAATTGAGAATATTAATCATAAATAATGGAAGTGGGCAACCCAAAATGAACCCATGAATTTTGGAAGAACATCTTTGTAGTTTGTTCAGTTGTAACATTTTTTTTACATGGTATTGGCACACACTCTTTGATGAAACGATCCACAACAACATAAAGATAATCATGACCATTCTTTGACATTAGTATTATTCCTACAAAATCCATAGAAATACTTTCCCAAGGATAAGAAGGAATATGAAGTGGAGTATACAAACCTAATTTCCTATCCTTAAGATTACTAGTAGCACACATGGAAAATTCTCTTACATATCTTGAAACAATTTCATTCATGTGAGGCCAATAACAATACATCTAAATTTGTGCAACTGTTTTGCCTACACCAAAGTTACCAGCAATAAGATAAGTGTGGGCTTCCCTTATGACATTGACTCTTTCACCCTGTGAAACACATAAATTTCCAAGATGATACAACAACTTGTTATTAACATGATAATCCAACTCTTCAACATGATTTCCCTGAATAAAAGTTGCATAAACATCTTTAAAATTGAAATATTGAGCATATTGTTCAATATAAATTTCATGCATGATTGAATTATGCTTAATAATGACAGATGCATTAACAATAAGCCTTAATAACATATCAAAAACTTTTTTGTATATATATTTCTTGTACCTGATTACCAAATGAATGTAAAAGTGTTGGTTGTAGTATATGGTGTATTAATAGACCCACATTTAATGTCACTCCAAGGTCCATGGACTTCGAGACGTAGCACTCGAAATTAGAGAGAAATATTCTAACCTACAAAATAAAAACCTAAATTCTCCAGAAAATGCTCATACCTTTTGATTCTTGTACTAGTTAATCCTTGTTCTAATTCTGCACTCAAGATAAGTCTTTATAAATAAAACCATAAAAACCAATCTTACAATCTAACAACAATTGTGAGAAAACCCTATTTATTATCAATTGAAAAAAGATAAAATAAAATCAATCCTTACTCTATACAATAGAAATCTTCCAAGCTCTTAAAATAAATGCATAAATTACTATACTAAGTTTAGGAACTTATTAAAAGAAGAAGAAAAAAATAAATACCTTCATGAATCTCAACACTAACTACTTCACTCATTGACTGATATTTAAAACTATATAAGTGATTAAAAGTCTCAAAAGAACACAAGTCTCAGTCCATTCAATTCAAAAGAGTGCTTAAAATCAAATAAAAAAATTTCCATTGTCACTCCTTTGTACTTTTGATTCCTTCACTAATCTCACTCTTCATTCTCTCTATATTTTTAAAAAGGAAGTCGTGGCACTCTTTGTATATCAATAAAAAATTTGAGTTTTAGATAATATAATTGACTCTCTGTTGGAATTCTTAGGGCTGATATTCTTTGTTATATCGATATGTAATGATGTTTGTGAGACTAGATTCTCCTATAGCCATCAGGTTATGACCTCACATTAATGTTCAATGTTCCCACCACCACTACCAAATTATATTGAAGTTGTGTTAATTTAGTGGGTTGTGTAAGGGTGTGGTAAGTGCATGAGGCTTCACTCAATGAACTTCTAATATATCACATGCATTCTTGGCATACTAAAAAATACCCCTAATTTGAATACATATTGGAAAATACCTCTAAAAATAACGTTATTTAACTCCCTACTAATACTAACCCAATATACTTTCCCAATTTAAAAAACCCCTACTTTCACTAGATATTGTAGGTATTGATTTTCTCATTGACATTTTTATACCCTTTTATATTTTTTCAATAATCTTGAGCTCCATTTTTTATACCTACCAATATAAAAACCCTTTTCCCCCTATTATATTCTCAATATATTATGTCATTTTTTCTTCAATATATATCCTGCAATATGAATGCATGTGGTATGGTATCTCTCTCCCAGTGAAGCCCCCGTGGGTATGTGTCAATTCTGCTAACTCCAAATGATGTAATGCTTAAATTGTCAAACTAACATGCACTCATTTTATGTAATGCATACCACAGTTCCATAATGTTTTACTAGGCACAAAACACACTACCACAACCATAGGTTCATGTGACCCCTTTCTATGTTTGGTATACCACAGGTCCACTTGAAATAAATTATTATTATGTGTAACTACTCCACTCTATGTAATGCAAACTGTGTTTGCAAACATCATAACTATTGAATGAGATGGAGCCTTCAACCAAACTCGACCATTTAACTGAACTACAATTTCAAATGATAAACCTTTTCCTAGGCTTTCAAGAACTGGACAAGCAGATGATCTAAAATTAAATACTTAAAGGTTTCATAAAATTTTTGCAAATAAGTTTATGTCTTGTGGGTAATGGATCAATTTATAAAAGCACATAAAATTAGTGTTTTTAGTTAAATTTGTATAAATAAAATAGAGAAAAATAGACCATGAAAAACATCACACAAACAAAAATTTGGTGATTGAGTTCACCCCTCCAGGGCTATGTGTCTAGTTCCAACTTCCAATGTCGGGTCTTTAAATTATATGCCCAAATATGAAATTACATCAGTTTACATAGCTCAAATTGCAAAAATGATATTTCCATTCCGTTCGGAACACCCAAAAACCCTTTTCTAGGCTCTTCTTGGGCTGAAAAATGAAGAATGACCAAGTTAGGCCTCTTTCTCCATTTCCCTACTATTTGTCCTTCAAATTGACAAAAATTTCTAACCAAGGAACGCTTCCTGCCTTTGGCGGTTAGGTGAAGCAACAAATTTGTGTGTTTTCAGTGTGAATCCTTCCGATAAAGATTAGGCGTTGATTTCTTAGCCTCGGTATCGAGCACGTGGGCGCCATGTGGCCAGGGTCCAGGCTATGTGCCTTCCCCCTTCGCATAACTCCCTTCGTTGGTTCTAGTTGTCTATTGGGAATAGGGGTCAAGGCCTATCCACCCGCCCCCACCACCATAACTTCCGCCATTAGTGATTTGGGTTCCCATAGGCTCGAGCCCAGGGTTAATTGCCCGCCCTACACCACTCCGTTGTGCTCTTGGTATTGTAAATTCCATGAAACCTGCGGTTGGGTTCAAGTGCCTCACTCCCTTCCCCAAATTCGCCAACAATATGAATTTAAAGATAACCAGACTTCAATACTTGTTAAAACATTGGTGTGGCGTGATGGTAAACAGTGGTATTTCTTTGCAGGAGATCTAGGTGTCAAATCCTATCAGGGCCCTTTGGTCCTGATACAAAATTTTTGGCCAATAATAGAGGGCCACATGGTGCCCTCTCATTGGGCTACAGCGTGCCTTGTAATTGGGCCACATAAACAACCAAAAACCAATCACAAACTTCCAACACAGCCTGTACGACCCCATCACATGTCAGCATGGGATTGGCCCATCTGACACCATACCTTGCATATTCATTTGATGATGTCATCACACGGCTTGCCCATTTAGCAACCTAGTCATCGCTACAAGTTAGCTTTTTGTTGTTTTCCAAAAACTCAGAACGTGATAACTTTTGCATACAATGTTGTATTGAGGCGATTCAGGCAGCACTAGAATTAGAAAAACGAACACTACGAATTGGAACTAGTTTTGAGCGATTTTGATAACTTTATTTTTTGATCATATTTTTATCCCCTGGATCATTCCTCCCCATTAGAAGCTTTTGGACCGCCAAAAGTTTGTTTTTATTCATCAAGTAAGTGAGGATACAACTCCCTCACTTTCCAGATCTCAATACACCTTGCTTTACCTAAATTTGTACCTTTTAGCCACACCAGAAGATATTGCACATTGACCCTGTGTGAAGTATTAATTCTCATGTCAAGAATTGTACCTTCCTGCCACTCATCTAAATATTCAGGAGAAAAATCTTCAATACATGGAATCTGAACATTCTCTTCAAGATCATTAATCATTGGAGGCTCATACAATCTCAATTTTTACACATACATGAAAGAATCAATTTTCATATAAGGTGGAAAATCTAATCAAAAAGCACTGTTACCAATCTTCTTCAAAATTTTGTAAGGACCATATCTGATTGGCTTCAAATCTTTACCTTCACCTTGAAGTATTTCATTGTTGATATATGACCAAAATTGATCTCTCACTTGGAAATGATGATCAACTCGATACTTGTCATGCCTTGATTTTCACTTTTCCTTGCTTTTCTCAAGTTTCTCTTGTACTCTTTGATACACTACCTGAATTTTTTCAATGAAATTCTTGGCTTTTTCCACTTCACTATGTCCATCTATTTCAATATCTTTACCAAAGACAAAATCCAAAGGAGACTTTGGCAAATAACCCAAACAAGCTTTAAATTGAGATACTTGTGTATATGAATGCTTGGGATGGCAGATGGCATGTTGGATGTAACGAAAATTCTCATCCCAAAGTTTAGCATGCTTATCACAATATCCATGAAGGACATGCATTATTGTTTTGTGTACCACTTATGTTTGGCCATCGGTTTGTGGATGAAATTTTGTGCTCTTCTTCAACTTGGTGTCCATGAGTTCCCATAAGTTTGACCAAAATGTCTTAACAAATTGATAATATCGATCATAGATAATATAACTGGGCAACCCAAAGTGAACCCATGAATTTAAGAAGAACATATTTGTAGTTTGTTCAGTTGTAACATGTTTTTTACATGGTATTGGCACACACATTTTGATGAAACGATCCACAAAAACATAAATATAATCACGATATTTCTTTGACATTAGTATTCTTCCTACAAAATCCATAGAAATACTTTCCCAAGGATAAGAAGGAATATGAAGTGGAGAATACAAACCTAATTTCCTATCCTTAAGCTTACTAGTAGCACACATGGAAAATTATCTTACATATCTCGAAACAATTTCATTCATGTGAGGCCAATAAGAATACATCTGAATTTGTGCAATTGTTTTCCCTACACCAAATTTACTAGCAATAAGATAAGTGTGGGCTTCCCTTATGACATTGACTCTTTCACCTTGTGAAACACATAAATTTCCAAGATGATAGAACAACTTGTTATTAACATGATAATCCAACTCTTCAACATGGTTTCCTTGAATAAAAGTTGCATAAACATCTTTAAAATCGACATCTTGAGCATATTTTTCAATATAAATTTCATGCATGATTGAATTATGCTTAAGAATGACAGATGCATTAACAATAAGCCTTAATAACATATCAACAACTTTTTTGTATATATATTTCTTGTACCTGATTACCAAATGAATGTAAAAATGTTGGTTGTAGTATATTTTTTATTAATGGACCAATATTTAATGTCAATCCAAGGTCCATGGACTTTGAGACATAGCACTGGAAATTCTAGAGAAATATTCTAACCTGCAAAACAAAAACCTAAATTGCCGAGAAAATGCTCATACCTTTTGATTCTTGTACTAGTTAATCCTTGTTCTAATTTTGCACTCAAGAGAAGTCTTTATAAATAAAACCATAAAAACCAATCTTGCAATCTAACAACAATTGTGAGACAACCCTATTTATTATCAATTGAAAAAAGATAAAATAAAACCACTCCTTACTCTATACAATAGAAATCTTCCAAGTTCTTGAAAGCAATCCATAAATTACTATACTAAGTTTAGGAAATTATTAAAAGAAGAAGAAAAAAACAAATACCTTCATCAATCTGGACACTAACTACTTCACTCATTGACTAAGATTGAAAACTATATAAGTGACTAAAAGTCTCAAAAGAACACAAGTCTCAATCAATTCAATTCAAACTACTTCACTCATTGACTAAGATTGAAAACTATATAAGTGATTAAAAGTCTCAAAATATCACAAGTATCAATCCATTCAATTCAAGAGAGTGCTTAAAATCAAATAAAAAAAGCTCCATTGTCATTCCTTTGTACTTTTGATTCCTTCACTAATCTCACTCTTCATTCTCTCTATATTTTTAAAAAGGAAATTGTGGAACTCTTTGTATATCAATCAAACATTTGGGTTTCATATAATAGAATTGACTCTCTGTTATATTCCTTTAAGCTAGCAAACACCCAGAATTAGAGACTTTAACTATACATTAGAAAAGGAAGATTCACACCAAGAAAGGAATATTATCAAGCTCAAAATGCATTCAAAGTTATAAATAGACAATAACAAGCAAAACTTCCTACACTACTTTAACACAGATATCCTTTGAATCAAGAAAATCAAATCAATCAAACATAGTTGCTAACAAATCTATATTATATTCTTGTTACAAACTAATCAAGATTTAGTGGTTTTACTTTGAAGATAACTTTGTAACTTGAACCAGAAAGACATGGTCTAACTAGATTGTAAAACACTATGACTATTGGGCTACCAAGAGACCTAAAGTGTTGATAATATTCTACACTTATATTTTATTCCTTGCATCATAAGGTTCTCAAAATAACCTTGATACTAAAAAAAACAATTTTAAATAAAATATAGAGGGTTTTTATCAGTCACTGGAAGTTTACAATGCTGGAAACTATCAGTACCGAAATAATTAATCCAAGAAACAATTCTCACACAATTTCATGACAGAGTAACCATTCCAAAGGCAAAATATTCACATAACCCAAAACTTGTAATGATACACAAATGATTTTAAAGGGAGAATTATTAACCGTCCATTGATATAAACTCTCTACATGCATTAAAATTTCAATATTAAGGCTACCAACACTAAAAAATGGTGGCTCAAAGTAATACCTTACCACAACCAGATCATAGAAAACAAATATCATTATCGAGAGATAAACACACAACTTGGTTCAAGTGTTAAGCAAAGAGATATAAGATTTACGAAATATTTCACCTTTCAAATTTAAAGCTTAAAGCAACCTTGAGTTAAAATGCAATGTATATATTCCAATGGAAAACAGAGCATAAGGAACAAAATTGTGCAAAGTCTCAAATGAATGTAGTATCCAAATGTAAAACACACACCATGATATCTTATTATGAATTTCTAAGACACAACACCAACTTATAAAGGTGTGAAAATATGGAATGGTTGGGACCAAACCAACGAACTTTCACCCTCCTTAAATAAATATTAAATTGCCGATTAGAGAGAAGCATTAACAAAATGTAACAAAAATGAAAAGGAAACATGGCATTGATTCTTGTTATTAATGAAAATATCAGTCCTTATGAATTTGAGCTTAGTAATCCAACTCCAACTGATCATAGGGAAGGGGGGAGATCCCCCTATAATTTACTCCAACAAAATATGAGTACCAAGAATGGATTTATCTTCCTCTACAGAGCCATGACTCTGTCTTTTATATTATTTACAATTATATCATAGGCTTTGAATAAGCCAAACCAAGCACAAATTGAATGATATGGGATCATAAAAACTTCCCCATACAAAGGAGGTCTATTACAGCCAATATCTAATCAAGGAGACACGAATCTGAGATGAATTTTCCTTTTTTTGCAAATGTGGGCAAGATCATAGAATTCTCGAAATTTCTGCATTTTTTACAAAACGACCCCAAATAATGCTGCGTAACTCTTAGACCAATGCGAATTTTTGGAATTGTTTTTGGTTCTAGATATTTTTCTATACTGGATAAAAAAACCCATATGCTCATATTTTTTATATTCTTCTCCATTTGCACGAAAAATGAGATCAAATTTGGCATTTTGAAAATTGTGCAAATTTTGAGCAGATTTGTTGATTTGCTTATAGAAACCCACATGTGCGGCCTAGGTTCATTTTCAATTATGTGGAGGTATTAGAAAATAATATTTGACAATAACTATCTTCATTTTTCCCTGAAGGTGTGTCAAGATGTCGAATCCCCAAATTGGTTGCTCTTTAGTGTAGGAATGTTGCTCTTTAGTGCAGGAACGTTTCAAAGAAAGATAAGTGCACATTTGACTATAAAAAAGGCTCCAAAATAGCTTTGAACATATTTCATCCATCATTTTCCTCCATGGAAAGCTCAGATGATCTAGTGGTCCCCATATTCTTCCATTATGGTGTAAGATCTATATGGAGTGTAGGACGTGCACTAACAACATTTAATGAACATCAATCCTAAGATCTTCCTATAATGAAGGTACAAAATTCAAACCAAATGTAAATATTCACTATTGCATGAAAATAATGCATAAGTGCAATATAAATTTTTATAAATAGGTAAAACAAGGGAATACATCAGGCATTATATGGGCGAAAAGATGGATTAGATACAACAATTTTTAGGTGTAACATCCCCCCATGCCAATCATCTTGCATGTACTCATGCAAGTGAATCAACTGCTATATTGATGCTCCCTTCACTACAAAAAAACAATAAACTTGTGTCGGATTTAGCGCCAAATTTTAGTGCATTTTTTTTACAATTGGGATGAACAACTTTGCGCTAAATCTAGCTCTATTGTACAAATTTTAAAGCGTCCATTTTTCCAGCTGATTTTTCATTCTTTTTCATGCTAGATTTTGAATCCTTTTTACACCACATTATGCATAATTTTTTGCGTCAAAATTTGAACCAAGATTTGCATATGATTTTATGATAGACTTTGCTTCTAGTTTTGTGTCATTTTTTGCATCTATTTTTCATCGTTGTTTGCTTCCTATTTTGTGTCATTCATTGATTCCATTTTTGCACCATCATTTGATTCAATTTTACACCATATTTTTCATCCAGTTTAGTGTGTTTTTTTGCATCCATTTTGTGTCATTTTTCATCTAGCCTTACATCAGGTTTTGCATCTAGTCTTACACTAGTTTTTTCTTCTAATTTTGTAACTATTTTTGCATCCATTTTTGCACCAACTTTGGTGTCTATCTTTGCACCATATGTATTTGATTTAGCACCAGTTTTTTCATCCATTTTTGTGCTCATTTTTTCATCTTCTTTTGGGCCATTTTTTACATCCATTTTTGCGTTTGATTTGTCTCCCTTTTTCACATTCCATTTTGCACCATATATTGCATCATTTGTTTCATCAAATTTTGCTTTTTTTTTTAACACCATTTCTTGCATCCAATTTTACATCCTTTTGAGCATCCAAATTCGCATCGTATGGTAAGCCATGTGTTGTGTCCACCTTTGCATCTCATTGTGTGTCTAATGTTACATTCAATTTTGAGCCATTTTTTATGTCCAATTTTGCTTTTATTTTTGCACCAAGTTTTGCATCACTTTTTGCATCCAAAATTGCATCTCAATTTTCATACATTTTTGAGCTATTTTTATGCCCATTTAATCATTTTTTGTTTCTCATTTTACATCATTTTTTCCATCCAAATTTGCATCCTTTTTTGCCTCATTTTGTGTCCACATTTGCATCTCATTTTGTGTCTAAGTTTTGAGTCTGAATTTGCATCTAATTATGCATAATTTTTGGAATCCAATATATAGGGACACATAGTAATCATCACCATTTCATATGAATATTAGGGCACGATGGAATCAAACCACCAACTAGGTGCTTATAAAGTAGGTTCTCTTCCATTGAACTAGAATCCTTTAAAGAATTAGTCCTTGAAACTTTCTAAATTCTAAAACTTTGATTAAATTATAAACTTTGTAAAGTCTTGTAGGTTTCATTGGCCTAGCTCGCACAAACAACTATCTAATAAATGCAGAATATAACTATTTTAGAGAAAGGAAACAACTTTTACATGGTTAATACACTCAACCACCTAAAAAAATCATCAAAGCCAATTGATTAAACTTGAGACTAACCAAAGTACAAACCCAAATTACCTTTGTTCAATGACTCCTATAATACAAGTTTCGAGATGAATGAAATCACTGAAGAACTTAAAAATCATATACATTTATAACAAAAATTAACGAAAATAAGAATTATAACTTCTATGATGATTAACGATCAAAATAATGTAGTATAGGAAATTTAAAAAAGAGACTCCGCATGTGGATCCAACATGAAATCTAATGCACAATTCTCACATAGGCCCCATCAATATACATACCTCTAGAATGTAACTATTCTGAATTCCCAAAATATTAATATATAACTCCAATGATATATAAATGCAGAATGGTGAGTGGGAGGTCTGACTTGGCTTAACATGCTCTTCAAGACCTGCTCTTCAAGACCTATTGATACATTCATTTTCAATCATTTCAAATTGGGAAAAAATATTTAAATACCAATTTTCTTCAAAGTCTTACAGGTCTCTCTAATCCCCGCACATCAAATCTGATCTTGTAAAGAAAAATGGAATCAAATCATATATGAGACATACACGTATGATAGTTTTACATAAGACAATTCCCATCTTAGTTATGTCGTGGAGTGGAGGTGTCTAAGGAAAAGATCTCCATCCCGTAAAGGAAAAATAAGGTTTATTACACATAAATATTATGTTCTTCGATCGAAAATTTTGGTTTGTTGTTCAATTTACATTTTATTTGTATGAAGAATCACTACTGGAACTTCTTATACATTTTTGAATTTTCTAAATATCTTGTATTTTCTTTTTCTAGAACCATGATGCAAGCAAATGGAAAAAATGTTTGATATGCATCCTAGGAAACATGATGAAAATTATATTTTTCATAGTATTTTGATGAGATGTAACTGAGTTTTTTTCAATAAAATGCCAGCTAGTTTTTTTTCTTTTGAAAAAATGTAGTATTTGTAGATTGTTGATTTAAGTGGACTTAAGTTTGAACAACATGCTTTCCAAATTAATTTCTTTAAGAATCCCTAAGTTCATAAATGTTTCGACAACATGCTTTCGAAATTCATTTTCCTAATGTGAGGGACATGTTACCCCAAAAGGGGGAGCATCTAAGTGAACCCCAGCCCCCTTTCTCAAAGAATGGGAACACCTGAGCACTCGTCCCAAGATTTTTTTGTCTAAAAACCAATGAAGGTAGAATAAAAACAAGTGATATATATTTGAGGAGTCTAGGACCTTGGTAATTAATGGTAATATTAAATTTATAAAGTGAAAGTAGAATTCCCTTTAAGATCAAGAGAATGTCAATTTTACTTAAAATTTTAGCATTACCAATAGTTGTTTGAGGATATTTGAGAGTGGTTCCAATATATTCAGACTTTATATGGAGAAAGTAGAATTCCATATCTCGTTTAGAATTTAACAAAGTTAACTGTTTTTTAGATTTCAGGATTGGTATAATTATAACATTTCCATTGTATTTCACAACCAACATAGATCCATTTTAATCACGTATCAAACATGAGCCGAGAGTGACCAAATTTCTTTATGTGCAAATTTATTTTAGAGTGCAAAAAATAATGTGTAATTTGTTTATTGTTTAAATTGAATTTTTGAATGTTATAGAGATTACATGACGTATTTAGTCATTTTATCTTATCAACACACATTAAATTGGATTTTTTATTATTAGTATATTTTTAAATATATGTCAATATTAATTCATATTAAAATATTTTACTCATAACTCATATGGATATCTATTCTATATGACATTAAAATATTTTATTTTAATTTTTTTTATAATAGATATTTATGAAGTTAATATTTTACTTCTAATTATTATATATATATATATATATATATATATATATATAGCCGACATTATTTTTATATTTAGAGAATAATTTATTTTTATTTTAAGAGGGACGAACATATTTACACATCATGAGACTCTATCTGCATAAATTTATGTAAAATTATTGTATTTAACATAAACATCGAAATAATTTATTCATTACTGGAAGAGTGAAAATTAAATATAAAAAAACTTAGTTAATTGTTGTATTACTCCATTTTTAATTATTTATTTATATGGTTATTTAGTTTTTGTTTTTCTATTTTGGCCAACACTAGTGAAAATTATTTATATTTTTTTTGAGGACGTGAAATACTTGCACATGTCCCTCATACTGGATTGTAGAATGAGCCTCTCGGCTCAATGATGAATTCTCATGACAATTTATCAATATTATATTTATATTTTATAATTTTAGAGACAAGGACTAAAGAGCTGAACAAAATATTATACCCCACTTTTCCTTAACATTGTGAGCATTAAATATCTAGCCATCTTATCCCAATGCTCAACTTCAATGTTTAGTTCTCTACCAATTTCTGAATGGATAGAAAAAACAACATGAAACCAACATTTTTAACAAAAATTTAACCTCAAAAAATAAGACTTTCTCAAGCACTTGCAAGTTGTGTGAATCGGCCTAAATTCAAAAGAAAAAAAAATATAGAGTCAATACTGCATGGTCTTTTATTCAACCATGTCTAATTTTTGTGTTGCAGGACAAAGTTTAAGCATTAAACTTTTATCTCAAGAATGCCTTCTTCAAATTATATTAGTTTTCTTAGTTCCTTAAGTTCCACAAGGGAGTGTAACTCCACGAGTGGTAAGCTTGTGAAATAATAGTGTGTGAATTTTAAATCACATTATATTATCCTTCCTCCTAGAAGGCACAAAAAATAAAGGAAAAAAAATGCTACTAAATAGTGATGTGTTTAATTTCAATAACCTCTTAAATTAGTATAATATCACTGGAAAAGTAGAAAAATAAAAAATAAACTGACCACAACATCAAAATTAGACCTTAAAAATTATTTAGGATTCCCAAAAAAAGTCAGTAGTTTGCTTGTGTCAAAATATATGAAATTCAAACATTATTCAATCCACGGCTTTTGCCCAACATGCCAAAAAATAAATAATTCATGAGTGCCCAAACAAAAAAATGGTGTATTCGCTTGTAGCGGGAAAGAGAAAGAAATTACAGGCCAACAAACACCTTGAAACTGTCATAGATACCCCATAATGTTGTATTCACTTGTAGTAGGAAAGAGAACTTACAAGCGAACGAACACCTTGAAAGCATCATAGATACCCCATTGCGCTCCAGTAAATGTTACAATCATAAAAATATATAAAGGAAGACCAAGAGTAAAGAGACCAACAACACCCATATTATTTGCAGCCTAATAACCACAAGAAAACATATATTCGTTATCACACAAAAACTAAGCATCCATAAGAGTGTTAGTATAACAAACCACCAAATATACATATCAGAACTACCATAAAAATGTAAACTAACAACTTAATAAGATTCAAAGATGGTTTCATGGCTTACATCACCAACGGTATCAACCTTACCATTGTTTAGGAAAGAAACCAAGTTGTTTACAGGGTGTGAAACAGTTGCATAGAAACACCAACAATGTATCCTTCTGAAAAACTCACTCTGAGTTTTAGAGTTTGCTACATTTTTCCTTGGGGATGGGAACTACATGCTTGTATATCAACTCTACTATGATTTCAAATGATGAAAAATTAATCATGGTGTCTGCAACAACACACATAACACCATTATTAGAGTCATGAAAATACAATTTCTACACTTTAGAGAGTCAAAATGCAGTTGATAAATATTGTAAAATATTAAAAATCACAAATGTCCTTATAAAAGATTCAACTAAGCCATATTTAAGTGTTTCCATTGCCTCATATGTATTCTTAGTTAAAAAAATTGGACATAGAATAGATATAAAAAAAAAAAAAATTAATAAAACGGTGCGAGAATAGTCCCATGAAATATCATTTAAACATGATGTCATAAGGAGGGTTGATCCGACTTGTTAGTTGAGAAATGAAAGGATTTAATCAAGAATGCTCCAAAGAGGAAGAAGAGGCAAAACACTAGTGAAAATATTGCTTAGTATATATCTACCATGAGCAAAGGAAAGCCCAAAGAAAATATTTAAAACATATGTCATGGAGATGAGGCAACATATATGAGCCAACATACATTAATAGTAAGTTATTTTGAGTACAAATAAAAGGAATTCTAATCAGTTGGAACATTAAAAATGGATAACCAAAGAGAAGATATAGACACTATTCATATACAAAAGAATGATTAATAATAGAATTTAGTACCACAGAGGCTAAATAAGGTATATTTAGAAGAGAGATATGCTTCCTTGATAGGTAAGGCTTGTCCATGAAATATTGGAAAGTGGAATTTGATCCAACAAAATAATTACCATCGTCATCTCCAATATGTTTTAGTTTATGAACACTCCAACTAGAGTATTGGTAAGGGTTTGAAGAAATAGAAAACGTAATAGAAGAATATATTAGATCTATGGACATAATAAGGGAGAGTTATAACAGTGCATATGAAGTGCTTTGCCTTACTTTCACCAATAAAAACTGTGACAAAGAGTAATTTTCCGTTCTATGGATCAAGAATAGGAGGAGAGAGTAGATAATGAAGAACCTCCTTTTTAAATGTGGATTTTTCCATATGATGAAGCCTGAACAAAAGTGTCAAAAATTTAGAAAAATAACATTCCAATATTGTATGCTAAGAAACAAGGAATATAAGAATGAAGATGGAAATACTAGGGGAAAATTAAGAAAGACAAATAAAAAGTATGAGTTTAAATATTGTGGGCGAAGTAACGAATATTGATTCCAATCAAGAAGAACATCATGTCAAGGAAAAGGAAATTCAATCTGAGATAAAAACTAAAAAATTTCAAATGGAGAAAGAGGAAATTTGATCCAAATTGGATCTTCGAAAAAATATCTTTGTAAATTTGGAAACAAGAATTTAATTGTTTTATTTTGGAAAAGTTGAGGAAAGGTCTATAATTGACTTGGAAGTTGAAATGAACCATTGTAATGGTTTGCCTTCAAAGGAAGTGTATTAAAAATGATGGATGTGGAGAAGAAGTGCATTTAATAGAGAGAATATATGACAAGGAAATGGAGAATAGCAAAGATGAGAGCTCAAAGAAGAATTTTTCTTGATGATCAAATCAGAAGAGGAAAAATTTTGTCATGTGGTGAGTGAAGATTGTTGTTCAGCCATAGCCATCTACAAATTTCCTGTCAGCGAATAACAATACACTAAATATGTGTATAGATCATGGTTTTGTAATTAATTTTCTACTTAATAAGATGTTCAATCAACCTAGTTTTTTTCCTGGTTGGGTTTCCAGGAACATCTCTCCATATTTGTATGTTTTAAATGTTAATTTTTCAATATTGTTCTATATTGTATTAGTTAATTAAGCCCAAATTAGATTTTTATTAGAAGTGTATAGATATCTGTGCAATATAAATAACCATAAACTATAACTTAAGATAGAAAAATTCATGCAATGACACAGAAGACAATAGCACAACCATGAGACACACAGATTGGTCAAAGATCGGGGAAAACCCCCACTGTGGGGGAAACCCTTTCAAATATTTTTTTTTAATAGATCATCATAAAAATATTTCAGCAGAGATTACAATGAGCCCAATACATATTTGCAGTGGATATAAATAGATCATATCTATGGATCTATAAATCTACAACATCAAGTGCATGGATCTGATGGATCACCAAGTGATATAAACTCTAAAGTCTTAGATCAAAATCGAGGATGCTATTGACGACTCTTCTGAAGCGACTGTGACTGAGTGACATATAAGTCAAGATACTACGCAAGCAACTAAAGGTGACCCAACTCAGATCTGCTCAGAAAAAACCTTGGTTGTGGCCTTAACAAAATATTCCCGTGGCTAAAGCTCTCTTAACCGCTATCTAGATGTTTTGTGCCCGCGGCTGAGGGTATGATCAACCCTATACCCTAGTTGCGCCCTAAATCTGGTCTGCCAGTGACTCTACCAGATTAGTCGTGACCTCAAGAAGTGTTGAAACGTGTAACTAGGTCAGTCTTCATATTGACTATGTAATTATGGATTTATGTAAATTAGAAGACAAAGATAATAAAAATGTATTTTTGTTGTACTTTCTTCATGGGTTTCATGAGCAAGATTTTATCGGTCAGTAGAATTCTTCTTGATGTCTAATAAGGTTGTATTCTAGTCACAAATGTAATTAAGTGTCATATGGATAAAGGATCTAGTTATATGCTCCAGAACCTGGTCATGATACCTTGAAGAAATGGCTTCCGGAAGATGCTCGAGATACCTTCATAAACGCTGGGATAAATAGACTACACATCGGCCTATATTCTCAAATGGTGAATTCAGCCTTCATTCAAGATATATGGTCGGCCTTCCAAAATTAAAATGTGCTATATATATATGTCGAAACTATGGCTCAATTGGTCAACTAATAATGCGGATCTCTCTGAAGTAAGACATACAATTGATTGCATATTACTTTGAAAATTGTGGAGAAGTCTGAGCCTATTACATGAAGACATAGAAAGGGAATTTTGGATACCACAATAGAGACAGAGTGATAAAAAAGGTAATTGTGGACACCACAGCAAATACAACAAGGGAATTGTGGACACCACAGCAGATACTGCGTGTTACAAAAGGAAATTGTGGACTGTCTTGAAGAAGAATAATCGAACAAATATAAAATATACCTTGCGGATGACAGCAATACATAAGAATAGATATATTTTAGGAGAACTTTGACAAACACTGATACTATAGTGTGGATATCTAGACAAATAAACCACAGCAAAATTTTTGGATGCACCACAGTAACTAAGTGCGGACAAGACAAAGAATTAGGGAAACAAATAAATGCAGATAAAGGCTAATCTATGAATGCGGAATTGAAGGAAGAAGAGAGTCTGCGGGTGGTCAAATAACATTTTATAAGAGCAAGTGGTTGATAAACATAGTTAAGAAATGTGAACCTAATCTCTGAGTTTTGTGTTTTGATAATTGACTTGATGAAAGATTGAACTAACTAAAAGAAGAGAATACATAAGTACCTCAAGTACGTTCAAGTACATTCACAAGTAATTATCTAGAAGAGAATTTGTATTAACCTACAGTTTTTCAAATTCTCAACATGGTGTCGAAGATTTTGGCTACAATAAATTAAGGTCTATCAGTCATACAAATCCACTTCAGTTTGGAGGTTACAATCTCAGCTTGGTTACATTGCAGTGGTTATAGCACAAATATTACGTAGTCATCCTAAACACAATCTCGACATACATACATCCCCACGGTTCAAACTCAATCTGAGATTCTTGATAGTATATAATTTTGAAAAAGGAAGAAGAACTCGGATAGCATAGTTTTAGGTATATAAAAATATTAGTGAGAAAATTACAAGTGATTACAAGTGAAATTATCAACAAATAACAATCAGGGTAGACTGTATATTCCCCATATACTACACAGAAAAAGGTGGACAGAACCTCGACCTTATCTGAGTTTTTTGATGAGGTTTATGTGATAAAGACAATGGATTGCAGAACAAGGAATAGGGTTATATACTAAGAAGAGAATATGAACAATTATGAGATAAAATTGATGATATACACCTGCATTAAAAGCGAAATTAAGTCTATGATTGATGTGTAGAAGGTGTTAACACTCTAGTAATTCTCTAGTTCTGAGATTTTTGGTTTTTTAGTTGAGAAAACTAGAGGTAACCACAAACCAACTTTTAAACTCTAGGATCTAGCCTTCCTAGGGTTCAGAGAGGGCTCTCTCTATAAGATTTAACTTTGTTTTGTTTTATAAAATATTAGGCTATTTATTATTGTACAATTGGTTTTGGTTTTGATTGATTTGGTAAATCACTTGAAGAGATGGATAGTGGGAAATCTATTTGTCCATTGGACTGAGGAGTCAAAATTCAAGCAGACAGAACTAGGATCAGGGCCAAAAATTCAAATGTTTTCAGGGCAAGATAGATAACCCTTGGAGATCTTGGAAAGTTGTTTTGTGAGGTGATATGATCGGGATAAAGAGCAATGAAAGGTTCTTTGATCAGGAAAAGGGAAGTAGTAGGCAGAGGTCAAACAAAAGAGGGAGCAATTAAGGGTTCCCTACTCTGAAAATCAAAAGAAAACATATAAATGACAAACAGTAAAAATAGGGTGCTTTTAACAAATCCTGAAGTAATACTCCTATTCATTCATTCAAATTTAGAACACATAATGGATTGCATGTAACAAAGAAATATAAACAATGACAAGTAGGAAATAATTCACTCCAAATAGCTCATTATATGAATCCTGAATATGATGCTAGTTGATCTGATCCAGTCTGCTACTCAAAATTTGAAACATAAAAAACCTTCAAGTCCACAAAAATGACTATAGAAATCTTCAGCAATTTATTTCGCAATAATACTTCTAAAGATGAAGTGTTTATACATAATTGTTTACAAAATATCTTAGAATGAATGAAAGCATGGAAATTACATGCCTTGAACCCTCTGGAAATTTTGAAGTGGAATATGGAGGATTAATTTGAAGAATTTCTACATGTAAAGGCATAAATGTTTGGAAGGTCAGGAATCTTTTGGGAAACTCTAAGCCAATATATAGCTTGGTAAGAGCCTCTATGGATACACTAATACATTTGGCGGAAATTCCTACACTTTGGTTCCAACACTTTTGACCAAATGTCGGAAATTTCCCCAAAAATTATCAATTTTTCAAATCCTGCCCACAATTGTCACTATACTGACGTTTGGAGACAAGTATTGGTATTGCGACACATATAAGTTAGTGTCGGTCTTGCGAGATTTGTAGAAAAACGTCGGAATTATAACAGTTTGGGAAAAAGCATCGGAATTGCGATGGATTAGAGTTATGTGTCGCTATTACGATGTTTGGAGGCAAACGTCGCTATTGCGATAGTTCGAGCAAAAGCATCACTATTGTGACAATTTGGGAAAGATCATCGCTATTGCGACAGTTTGAGCCAAGTGTCGCTCTTGCGATGACTTGGGCTAAGTGTCGCTCTTACAACAGTTTGGGCTAAGTGTCGCTATTGCGACGGTTCGTAAATTAATTTCTTTGGCCTCTCCTTTAATAAATAATAATCTAACTTGGGTCCCCTTTTTGAATGGTTGGAGCAACATAATAAGATATATTTAGTTGACATATCACATTGTGATGAAGATGGAAGGTGGTTATGATGGGACTTCTAAGGAGTTTCATAAAATATTAAATACGTGATGTGCTCACTCCTTGGTTCAATTTTAATGTGTGCCCCCAACCATGGTCGGGCACGCTATGTCGCGCAGTATGAGGTCGCCCGACCGGGCGCGTTCAGGTCGGGCCATTTCGTTCGAGGGTGCCCATATCAGTTTGGCTAATTTGTCACCGCCCTGGTGCCTTGTGCGCATTTGGGTGGCCCGTTTGCTATTTTCTCTCTTGTGGCATCATTCGTTCAGGCGCGTCGTACTGTCACACCGTGTGAGGTCGCCTGACCGGGTGCATTCGGGTAGAGCCGTTTCGTTCGAGGGTGCTCGTATCAGTTTTTCTAAGCTGTGACTGCCCGAGTCCCTTGTGCATGTTCAAGCGGCCCATTTTCCGTTTGCTCCCTTGTGGCATCATTCTCTTAGGCGCGTCGTGTCACGCCGTGTGAGGTCACCCGACCGGGCGTGTTCATGTCGGATCGAGCCGTTTCGTTCAAGGGCGCTCGTATTAGTTTTGCTCAGTTGTGACCCCCCGGATGCGTTGCGCATGTTCGGATGGCCCATTTTCCATTTTCTCCCTTGTGGCATCATTTGGTCAGGCGCGCCATGTCGCGCCGTGTGAGGTCGCCCAATAGGGCGCTTTCAGGTCAGGTCGTTTCATTCGAGGGCGCCCGTATCAGTTTTGCTAAGTTGTGACCGCCTGGGTGCCTTGTGCATGTTTAGGTGGCCCGTTTTCCATTTTCTTCCTTGTGGCATCGTTCGGTTGGGCATGCCGTGTCGCGCTGTGTGAGGTCGCTCGACTAGGCGCGTTCCGGTTGGGATGAGCCATTTCATTTGAGGGTGCCCGTATTAGTTTTGATAAGTTGTGATTGCCCCAATGCCTTGTGCACATTAGGGTAGCCCGTTTTCCTTTTGTTCCCTTGTGGAATCGTTCGATTGGGCGCATCGTGTCGCGCCATGTGAGGTCGCCCGACCAGGTGTGTTCAGGTTGGGCAGTTTCATTCGAGGGCGCCCGTATCAATTTTGCTAAGTTGTGACCACCCAGGTGCCTTGTGCAAATTTAGGTGGCCCGTTTGCCATTTGCTCCCTTGTGCCATTGTTTGGTCAAGTGCACTGTGTCACGCCGTACTGTGAGGTCGCTTGACTAGGCGCATTCGGGTTGGGCCATTTCGTTCAAGGGCACCCGTATCATTTTTGCTAAGTTGTGACCGCTTGGGTACCTTGTGAACATTCGGGTGGCCTGTTTGCCGTTTTCTCCCTTGTGGCATCGTTTGGTCGGGCACGCCGTGTCATGCCGTGTGAGGTCGCTCGACCGGGCGCGTTTGGGTTGGGTCGGGCCGTTTCGTTCGAGGATGCCCATATCATTTTTGCTAATTTGTGACCACCCGGGTGCCTTGTGCACGTTTCGGTGGTTTTTTTGTTGTTTAATCCCATGTGGCATCGACGTTCGTTCGAGCACATTGTGTCGTACCGTGTGAGGTTGGCGCCTGACCAGGCGTGTTTCGGTTGGGCCATTTCGTTTGAGGGCACCCGTATTAGTTTTATAAGTTGTGACCGCCCGGGTCCCTTGTGCATGTTCATGCAGCCTGGTTTCCATTTTCTCCCGTGTGGCATCGTTCGGTCAGTCACGCCGTGTGAGGTCGCCCAACCAGGCGTGTTCGGGTTGGGTCGAGCTATTTCGTTCGAGGGCGCCCAGGTCAGTTTTGCTAAGTTGTGACCACCCGGGTGCCTTGTGCATGTTTGAGCGGCCCGTTTGCCATTTTCTCCCTTGTGGCATCATTCATTCAGGCGCTCCGTGTCGCGTCATGCTAGGTTGCTCGACCGAGCGTGTTCGGGTCAGGTCGTTTTGTTCAAGGGTGCCCGTATCAGTTTTGCTAGGTTGTGACTGGCCAAGTGCATTGTGCACGTTCGGGTGGCCCATTTGCCATTTTTTCCTTGTGGCATTGTTCGGTCAGGCACAGCGTGTCACGCCATGTGAGGTCGCCCGACCTGGTGCGTTCAGGTCGGGTCGTTTCGTTTGAGGGCGCCCATATTAGTTTTGCTAAGTTATGACCACTTGGGTGCCTTGTGCACGTTCGAGCAGTCCGTTTTCCATTTTCTTCATTGTGGCATCGTTTGGTCAGGCGCATCGTGTCGCGCCATGTGAGGTCGCCCGACCGGGCACGTTCTGGTCGGGCTGATTCATTCGACGGCGCTCGTATCAATTTTGCTAACTTGTGACCACTCGGGTGCCTTGTACAAGTTTGGGTGGCCCGTTTTCCATTTGATCCCTTGTGGCATCGTTCGTTCGGGCACGCCGTGTCATGCCGTGTGAGGTTGCCCGACCAGGCGCATTCGGGTCGGGTTATTTCGTTCGAGGGCGCTCATATCAGTTTTGCTAAGTTGTGACCGCCCGGGTCCCTTGTGCAAGTTTGGGCAACCCATTTTCCGTTTTCTCCCTTGTGGCATCATTCGGTTGGGTGCGCCGTGTAGAGTCGTGTGAGGTCGCCCGACTGGGTGCGTTCAGGTCGGGTCGGGTCGTTTCGTTCAAGGGTGCTCGTATCAGTTTTGCTAAGTTGTGACAGCCCAAGTGCCTTGTGCACGTTCGAGCGGCTCGTTTTCTGTTTTCTCCATTGTGGCATCGTTCGGTCGGGTGAGCCGTGTCGCGCCATGCGAGGTCGCCCGATCGGGTGCATTCGGGTCGGGTCCTTTCGTTCGATATGTGGCCGTATTAGTTTTAATATGTTGTGACCACCTAGGTGCTTTGTGCATGTTTGGGTGGCCTATTTTTTGTTTGTTCCCTTGTGGCATCGTTCAGTAGGGTGCAATGTGTCGCACCGTGTGAGGTTGCCCGACCGGGCGTGTTCAGGTCAGGTCGTTTCGTTTGAGGGCGCCAATATTAGTTTTTCTAAGTTATGACTGCCTAGGTGCCTTGTGCACGTTTGGGCAGCCCATTTTCCATTTGATCCCTTATGGCATCATTCCGTCGGGCGCACCGTGTTGCTCCATGTGAGGTCGCCCGACCGGGCGCATTTAGGTCGGGCCGATTTGTTCGAGGGCGCTCATATCAGTTTTGCTAAGTTGTGACCGCCCGAATGCCTTGTGCACGTTTGGGTGGCCCTTTTTCCATTTTCTCCCTTGTGGCATCATTTGTTCGGGTGCGCCGTGTTGCGCCATGTGAGGTCGCCCGACTGGGCGCATTCTAGTCGGGGTGTTTTGTTCGAGGGCACCCCTATCAGTTTTGCTAAGTTGTGACCGCCCGGGTCCCTTACACACGTTCGTGTGGCCCGTTTTCCATTTTCTCCCTTGTGGCATCGTTCGGTCGAGCGCGCTATGTCGCACCATGTGAGGTCGCCCGACTGGGCGCATTCGGGTCAGGTCGGGCTGTTTCGTTCGAGGGTACCCGTATCAGTTTTGCTAAGTTGTGACTGCCCAGGTCCCTTGTGCACGTTCAGGTGGCACGTTTACCGTTTTCTCCCTTGTGGCATCGTTTGGTCGAGTGAGTCGTGTGAGGTCTCACGACCGGGTGCGTTCAGGTTGGGTCGGGCCATTTCGTTCGATGGCGCCCGTATAAGTTTTTCTAAGTTGTGACTGCCTGGGTGCCTTGTGCACGTTTGGGTGGCCTGTTTGTCGTTTTCTCCCTTGTGGCATCATTCGTTTGGGTGCGTCGTGTCGCGCCATGTGAGGTCGCCTGACTGGGCGCGTTCGGGTCGGGTTGTTTCGTTTGAGGGCGCCAGTATCAGTTTTGCTAAGTTGTGATCGCTGGGGGCCCTTGTGCATGTTCGAGCGGCCCGTTTGTCGTTTGCTCCCTTGTGACATTGTACGGTCGAGCGCACCATGTCGCACTGTGTCAAGTCGCCCGATCGGGCAGGTTCAGATCAGGTCGTGCTGTTTCGTTCAAGGGCTCCCGTATCAGTTTTAATAAGT
Organism: Pinus albicaulis; assembly: GCA_034641835.2. Classification (NCBI taxonomy): domain Eukaryota; kingdom Viridiplantae; phylum Streptophyta; class Pinopsida; order Pinales; family Pinaceae; genus Pinus; species Pinus albicaulis. Next base: position 426,077,846 of record CM076581.1, on the reverse strand, counting down.
TGTGACCGCCCGGGTGCATTGTGCACATTCGGGAAGCCTGTTTGCCATTTTCTCCCTTGTGGCATCGTTCTGTCGAGCGCGCTATGTGAGGTCACCTGACCGGGCGCGTTACAGTCGGGTCGTTTTGTTCGAGGGCACCCGTATCAGTTTTGCTAAGTTGTGACCACCCAGGTGCCTTGTGCACATTCGAGCGGCCCGTTTTCCATTTTATCCCTTGTGGCATCGTTCGATCAGGTGCACCATGTCGCGCCGTGTGAGGTCACTCGATCGAGTTCGTTTGGGTCTGATCAGGCCATTTCGTTCAAGAGCACTTGTATCAGTGTTGCTAAGTTGTGACCGCCTGGGTGCCTTGTGCACGTTCGAGCAGCATTTGCTATTTGCTCCCTTGTGGCATCGATGTTCATTCAGGTGTGTTGTGTCATGCCATGTGAGGTCGTTGCCTGACTGGGTGCATTTCGATCGGGCTATTTTGTTCGAGGGTGCCCGTATCAGTCTTGCTAAGTTGTGACCGCCCGGTTCCCTTGTGCACATTCGAGTGGCCCATTTGCCATTTGCTCCCTTGTGGCATCATTCGGTTGGGCGCATCATGTCGCGCTGTGTTAGGTCGCCCGACCGGGCACGTTCGGGTCAGGTTGGGCCATTTCGTTCAAGGCCACCCATATCAGTTTTTCTAAGTTGTGACCGCCCGGGTGCCTTGTGCACGTTCGGGCGGCTTGTTTTCCATTTTCTCATTGATGGCATCATTCGGTCAGGTGTGTCGTGTCACGCCGTCCAAGGTCGCCCGACCGGCCACGTTCGAGTCGAGCCATTTCGTTCGAGGGCACTCGTATCAGTTTTTCTAGGTTGTGACCACCCGGGTACCTTGTGCATGTTCGGGTGGCTCGTTTGCCATTTTCTCCCTTGTGGCTTCATTCGTTCGGGCATGTGTGTCGCGCTATGTGTGGTCACCCAACCGAGCACGTTCGGGTCAAGTTGTTTTGTTCGAGGGCGCCTGTATCAATTTTATTAAGTTGTGACCGCCCGGGTGCCTTGTGCACGTTCAGGTGGCCCGTTTGCCATCTGCTCCCTTGTGGCATAGTTTGGTCGGGCGCGCCATGTCGCGCCATGTGAGTTCGCCCGACCGGGCGCGTTCAAGTCAGGCCGATTCGTTCAAGGGTGCTCGTATCAGTTTTTCTAAGTTGTGACCACCCGGGTACCTTGTGCACATTCCGGTGGCCTGTTTTCCATTTTCTCCCTTGTTCCATCGTTCGTTCGGGCGCGCCGTGTCAGACCGTGTGAGGTCGCCCAACCAGGAATGTTCGGGTCGGGTCGTTTCTTTCGAGGGCGCCCATATAAGTTTTGCTAAGTTGTGACTGCCCGAGTCCCTTGTGAAAGTTTGGGCGGCCTATTTTCCATTTTCTCCCTTGCGACATCATTCGATCGGGCGTGCCGTGTCGCGCCGTGTGAGGTCACCTGACTGGGCACGTTCGGGTCTGGTCGGGCCATTTCGTTTGAGGGCACCCATGTCATTTTTGATAAGTTGTGACCGCCCGGGTGCCTTGTGCACGTTTGGGTGGCCTGTTTGCCATTTTCTCCTTTGTGGCATCATTCGGTCGAGCGCGTCGTGTCACGCCGTGCGAGGTCACCCGATCAAGTGCGTTCGAATCAGGTCATTTCTTTCGAGGGCGGCCGTATCAGTTTTACTAGGTTATGACCGCTCGGGTGCCTTGTGCACGATCGGGTGGCCCATTTTCCATTTTCTCCCTTGTTGCATCGTTTAGTCGGGCGCGACGTGTCACACCCTATGAGGTCGCTCGACCGAGCGCGTTCAAGTCGGGCCATTTCATTCGAGGGCGCTTGTATCCGTTTTGCTAAGTTGTGACCACCTAGGTGCCTTGTGCATGTTCGAGAAACCTATTTTCCATTTACTCCCTTATGGCATCATTTGGTTGTGTGCACCATGTCGCGGCATGTGAGGTCGCCCGACCAGGTGCATTCGGGTCAGGCCAATTCGTTCGAGGGCACATGTATCAGTTTTGCTAATTTGTGACCACCTGGGTGCCTTGTGCATGTTTGGGTGGCCCATTTTCCCTTTTCCCCCTTGGGGCATCATTCATTTGGGCGTACCATGTCGCGTTGTGTGAGGTCGCCCGACCAGGCGCGTTTGGGTCGGGTCGTTTCGTTCGAGGGCGCCCATATCATTTTTGCTAATTTGTGACCACCCAGGTCCCTTGTGCACGTTCTGGCGACATATTTTACATTTTCTTCCTTATGGCATCATTCAGTCGGGTGCATCGTGTAGCGTCGTGTGAGGTCACCCGACCAGGCGCGTTCAGGTCAGGTCGGGCCATTTCGTTCGAGGGTGCCCGCATCAGTTTTGCTAAGTTGTGACCACTCGGGTCCCTTGTGCACGTTTAGGCAGCCTGTTTGCCATTTCCTCCCTTGTGGCATCATTCGTTCGAGCGCGTCGTGTCGCACCATGTGAGGTTGCCCGACCAGGCGCATTCGGGTCAGGTTGGGCCATTTCGTTTGAGGGCGCCTGTATCAATTTTGCTAAGTTGTGACTGCCTGGGTGCCTTGTGCACGTTCGGGTGGCCTGTTTTTCATTTTCTCCCTTGTTCCATCGTTCGTTCGGGCGCGCCGTGTCACATCATGTGAGGTCGCCCGACCAGGCATGTTCAGGTCGGGTTGTTTCGTTCGAGGGCGCCCATATAAGTTTTGCTAAGTTGTGATTGCCCAGGTCCCTTATGAACGTTTGGGTGGCCTTTTTTCTATTTGATCCATTGTGGCATCATTCGTTTGGGAGCGCCGTGTCGCGCCGTGCGAGGTCGCCCGACCGAGCGCGTTCGGGTCGGGTCAGGCCGTTTTGTTTGAGGGTGCCCATGTCAGTTTTGCTAAGTTCTGACTGCCCAGGTGCCTTGTGCACGTTTGGGTGGCCCGTTTTCCATTTTCTCCCTTATGGCATCGTTCGATTAGGCGTGCCGTGTCGTGCCATGCGAGGTCGCCCGATTGGGTGCGTTCGGGTTGGGTCGTTTCATTTGAGGGCAGCCGTATCAGTTTTACTAGGTTGTGACCACCTAGGTGCCTTATGCATGATTGAATGGCCCATTTTCTGTTTTCTCCCTTGTTGCATTGTTCGGTCGGGCGCAGCATGCCACACCCTATGAGGTTGCCCAACCGGGCACGTTCAAGTCGGGTCGTTTCGTTCAAGGGCACCCATATCAATTTTGCTAAGTTGTGACCACCTAGGTGCCTTGTGCATGTTCGAGCAGATCGTTTTCCATTTTCTCCCTTGTGGCATTGTTCGGTTGTGTGCACCGTGTCGCGCCATCTGAGGTCGGCTGACCGGGCACATTCGGGTCAGGCCGATTCGTTCGAGGGCGCTCGTATCAGTTTTACTAATTTGTGACCAACCGGGTGCGTTGTGCGCATTTGGGTGGCCCATTTTCTATTTTCTCCCTTGTGGCATCGTTCGTTTGGGCACTCTGTGTCGCGCTGTGTGAGGTCGCCCAACCAGGCGCATTCGGGTCAGGTCGTTTCGTTAGAGGGCACCCGTATCAGTTTTGCTAAGTTGTGACTGCCCGGGTCCCTTGTTCACGTTCCAGCGACCTATTTTCCAGCTGCTCCCTTGTGGCATCGTTCGGTCGGGCGCGTCGTGTCACGTCGTGTGAGGTCGCCCAACCAGGCGCGTTCAGGTCAAGTTGGGTTGTTTCGTTCGAGGGTGCCGACATCAGTTTTGCTAATTTGTGACCACCCAGGTCCCTTGTGCACGTTCAGGGAGCCCATTTGACATTTTCTCCCTTGTGGCATCGTTTGGTCGGGCGCGCCATGTGAGGTCGCCCGTCCGGGCGCGTTCGGGTCAGGTCGGGCCGTTTCGTTCGAGGGCGCATGTATAAGTTTTGCTAATTTGTGACTACCCGGGTGCCTTATGAACGTTTGAGCAGCTCATTTTCTGTTTTCTCCCTTGTGGAATCGACGTTTGCTCGGGCACGTTGTGTCGCACCGTGTGAGGTCTGCACCCGACCGGGGGCGTTCCGATCGGGCCATTTCGTTTCGATGGCGCCCGTATCAGTTTTGCTAAGTTATGATCGCCTGGGTCCCTTGTGCAAGTTCGGGTGGCCCATTTTCCATTTTCTCCCTTGTGGCATCGTTTGGTTGGGCGCGCCATGTCGAGCCGTGTGACGTCGCTCGAGCGGGTGCATTCGGGTCAGGTCGGGCCATTTCGTTCGAGGGCGCCTGTATCAGTGTTGCTAAGCTGTGACCGCCCAGGTGCCTTATGCACATTTGGGCGGCCCGTTTTCCATTTGCTTCCTTGTGGCATCGTTCGGTCGGGCGCATCGTGTTGCGCCATGCGAGGTCGCCCAACCGGGCGCGTTCGGGTCAGGTCGTTTCGTTCAAGGGCGCCTGTATCAATTTTTCTAGGCTATGACCACTCGGGTTCCTTGTGCACGTTCAGGTGGCCCGTTTGCCGTTTGCTCCCTTGTGGCATCGTTCGGTCGAGCGCGGCGTGTCGTGCCGTGTGAGGTCGCCCAACTGGGCACATTCGGGTCGGGTCGTTTTGTTCAAGGGTGCCCGTATGAGTTTTGCTAAGTTGTGACTGCCTAGGTGCCTTGTGCACATTCAGGCAGCCCGTTTTCCGTTTTCTCGCTTGTGGCATCATTCAGTGGGGGGTGCCATGTCGCGCCATGTGAGGTCGCCCGACCGGGTGCGTTCTGGTCGGGCCGATTCGTTCGAGGGCGCTCGTATCAGTTTTGCTAACTTGTGACTGCTCCGGTGCCTTGTGCACATTTGGGTGGCCTTTTTTCCGTTTGCTCCCTTGTGCCATCTTTTGTTTAGGCGCGCCATGTCACGCCATGTGAGGTTGCCCGACCGAGCATGTTTGGGTCGGGTTGTTTCATTTGAGGGCACCCGTATCAGTTTTTCTAAGTTGTGACCACTCGGGTCCCTTGTGCATGTTCGGGCAGCCCGTTTTCCATTTGCTCCCTTATGGCATTGTTCAGTCAGGCACGTTGTGTCGCGCTGTGTGAGGTTGCCCGACTGGGCGCGTTCGGCTCGGGTCGAGCAGTTTCATTCTAGGGTGCCCGTATCAATTTTGCTAAGTTGTGACCGCCGGGGTGCCTTGTGCATGTTTGGGCGGCCCGTTTCACATTTGCTCCCTTGTGGCATCATTCGGTTGGGCGTGCTGTGTCGCGTTAGGTTGGGCTGTTTCATTCCAAGACAGTCGTATCATTTTTACTAGGTTGTGACCACCTAGGTGCCTTGTGCATGTTTGGGTGGCCCGTTTGTCGTTTGCTCACTTGTGGCATCGTTCGGTCGGGCGCGGCGTGTCGCGCCGTGTGAGGTCGGCCGATCGAGCGCGTTTGGGTCGATCTGTTTCTTTCGAGGGTGCCTGTATAATTTTTGCTAAGTTGTGATCGCCTAGGTGCCTTGTGCACATTCGGGTGGCCCGTTTTCCATTTTTTCCCTTGCGGCATCGTTCGGTCGGGTGTGTCGTGTCGTGCCATGTGAGGTCGCCCGACCGGGTGCGTTCGGGTCAGGCCGATTTGTTCGAGGGCGCTCATATCAGTTTTTCTAAGTTGTGACAGCCTGTGTGCCTTGTGCATGCTTGAGTGGCCCATTTTCCATTAGCTCCCTTGTGACATCGTTCGTTCAGGCACTTCGTGTCACGTCGTGTGAGGTCGCCCGACCGGGCACGTTCGGGTCAGGCCGTTTCGTTCAACGTCGCCCGTATCAATTTTTCTAAGTTGTGACCACCTAGATTCCTTGTGCACGTTCTGATGGCCTGTTTGTCGTTTGCTCCCTTGTGGCATCGTTTGGTCGAGCACGTCGTGTCACGCCGTGTGAGGTCGCCCAACCGGGCACATTCGAGTTGGGTCGGGCCATTTCGTTCAAGGGTGCCCGTATCAGTTTTGCTAAGTTGTGACCACCTAGGTCCCTTGTGCACGTTCAGGCGCCCCGTTTTCCATCTGGTAACTTGTGGCATCGTTCGGTCGGGTGCGCCGTGTCGCGCCGTGTGAGGTCGCCCGATCAGGCATGTTCGGGTCGCGTCGGGTCATTTTGTTCGAGGGCGCCCGTATCAGTTTTGCTAAGTTGTGACAGCCCGTGTGCCTTGTGCATGCTCGAGTGGCCCATTTTCCATTAGCTCCCTTGTGGCATCATTCGTTCAGGCACGTCGTGTCACGCCGTGTGAGGTCGCTCGACCGGGCACGTTCGGGTCAGGCCATTTCGTTCAACGCTGCCCGTATCAATTTTGCTAAGTTGTGACCACCTAGATTCCTTGTGCACGTTTTGATGGCCTGTTTTTCGTTTTCTCCCTTGTGGCATCGTTTGGTCGAGCACATCGTGTCACGCCATGTGAGTTCGCCCAACTGGGTGCATTCAAGTTGGGTCGGGCCATTTCGTTCGAGGGTGCCCGCATCAGTTTTGCTAAGTTGTGACCACCTGGGTCCCTTGTGCATGTTCAGGCGGCCTGTTTTCCGTCTGCTAACTTGTGGCATCGTTCGGTCGGGTGTGCCATGTCACGCCGTGTGAGGTCGCTCGACTAGGCATGTTCGGGTCGCGTCGGGACATTTTGTTCGAGGGCGCCCGTATCAGTTTTTCTATGTTGTGACCACCCGGGTGCCTTGTGCATGTTCAGGTGGCCTGTTTGTTGTTTTCTCCCTTGTGGCATCGTTCATTCGGGTGCGCCGTGTGAGGTCGCCCGACCGGGCGCATTCGGGTCGAGTCATTTCATTCGAGGGCGCTTGTATCAGCTTTGCTAAGTTGTGACCGCCTAGGTCCCTTGTGCACATTTGGGTGTCCCATTTTCCTTTGCTCACTTGTGGCATCGTTCGGTTGGGAACGTTGTGTCATACTATGTGAGGTTTCCGAACCGAGCGCGTTCAGGTCGGGTCGAGCCATTTCGTTCGAGGGTGCCTGTATCAGTTTTGCTAAGTTGTGACCGCCTGGGTCCCTTGTGCACGTTCGGGAAGCCCATTTTCCATTTGCTCCCTTGTGGCATCGTTTGGTCGGGCGCGTCATGTCGCGCCGTGTGAGGTCGCCCGACCGGGTGCATTCGGATCAGGTCGAGCCGTTTCGTTTGAGGGCACCCATATCAGTTTTGCTAAGTTGTGACTACCTAGGTGCCTTGTGCACATTCAGATGACCCGTTTGTCATTTTCTCCCTTGTGGCATCATTCAGTAGGGTGCACCATGTCACACCGTGTGAGGTCGCCCGACCGCACGGCCAGTCAGGCCGTTTTGTTCGAGGACGCCTGTATCAGCTTTGCTAAGTTGTGAACGCCCAGGTCCCCTGTGCACATTTAGGTGACCCATTTTCCATTTTCTCCCTTGTGGCATCGTTCAGTCGGGCATGCCATGTCGCACCGTGTGAGGTCGCCCGACCAAGCGCGTTCAAGTAGAGTCGGGTCATTTTGTTCGAGGGCACCCGTATCAGTTTTGCTAAGTTGTGACCGCCCGAGTGCCTTGTGCATGTTCGGGTGGCCCATTTTCTATTTTCTCCCTTATGGCATCATTCAATCGGGTGCACTGTGTCATGCCATGCGAGGTCACTTGACCGGGCACATTCGGGTCAAGCCGTTTCGTTCAAAGGCGCCCGTATCAGTTTTGCTAGGTTGTGACCACCCGGGTGCCTTGTGCATGTTCGGGTGGCCCGTTTGCCATTTTCTCCCTTGTGGCATCATTCGGTCGAGCGCGGCATGTCGCGTTGTGTGAGGTTGCCCGACCGAGCACGTTTGGGTCAAGTCGTTTCGTTCAAGGGCGCCCGTATTAGTTTTGCTAAGTTGTGACCACCCGGGTGTCTTGTGCACATTCGGGCGGTCCGTTTTCCATTTTCTCCCTTGTGGCATTGTTCGGTTGGGCGCGCCGTGTCGCGCCATGTGAGGTCGCCCGACCGGGCATATTCGAGTCAGGTTGTTTCGTTCGAGGGCGCTCGTATCAGTTTTGCTAAGTTGTGACCCCCCAGGTCCCTTGTGCACGTTCGGGTGACCTGTTTTCCATTTTCTGCCTTGTGGCATCGTTTGGTCGGGTGCGCTGTGTTGCGCCATGTGAGGTCGCCCGACCAGGCACGTTCTAGTTTGGTCGGGCCGTTTCATTCGAGGGAACCTGTATCAGTTTTGATAAGTTGTGACCGCCTGGGTCCCTTGTGCACGTTCGGGTGTCCCATTTGTTGTTTTATCCCTTGCAACATCGTTCGGTCGGGCATGCCATGTCGCACCATGTGAGGTCGCCCGACCGGGCGCGTTCAGGTCAGGTCGTTTCGTTCGAGGGCGCCCGTATAAGTTTTCCTAAGTTGTGGCTGCCCGGGTGCCTTATGCACATTCGAGTGGCCCGTTTTCCATTTTCTCCTTTGTGGCATTGTAATTCGGTCGGGCGCGCCGTGTCAGGCCGTGTGAGGTCGCTCGACTGGGTGCGTTCGAGTCAGGTCGGGCCATTTAGTTCGAGGGCGCCCGTATCAGTTTTGCTAAGTTGTGACTGCCCGAGTGCCTTGTGCACGTTCGGGTGGCCTATTTGCTGTTTTCTCCCTTGTGGCATCGTTCGGTCATGAGCGCCATGTCGCGCCTTGTGACGTTGCCCGACTGGGCGCGTTCGGGTCGAATCGGGCCATTTCGTTCGAGGGCGCCCTTATCAGTTTTGTTAAGTTGTGACTGCCCAGGTCCCTTGTGCATGTTCGGGTGGCCCGTTTGTTGTTTTCTCCCTTGTGGCATCATTCTTTCAGACGTGTCGTGTCGCACCATGTGAGGTCGCCCGACCGGGCGCGTTCAGGTCAAGCCGTTTCATTCAAGGGCGCCCATGTCATTTTTCCTAAGTTGTGACCACCTGGGTGCGCTGTGCATGTTTGGGTGGCCTGTTTTCCATTTTCTCCCTTATGGCATCGACGTTCGTTCAGGCGCGTTTTGTCGCATCGTGTGAGGTCGGCGTCTGATCGGGCGCATTCCGGTCGGGCCGTTTTGTTCGAGGATTCCTGTATTAGTTTTGCTAAGTTGTGACTGCCCAGGTCCCTTGTGGATGTTCAGGTGGCCCGTTTTTCGTTTTCTCCCTTGTGGCATCATTCGGTTGGGTGCGCCGTGTCGCGCTGTGTGAGGTCACCCGACCTGGCGCGTTCAGGTCGGGTCGTTTCATTCGAGGGCGCCCGTATCAGTTTTGCTAGGTTGTGACCACCTGGGTGCCTTGTGCATGTTCGATTGGCCCGTTTTCTATTTACTCCCTTGTGACATCGTAATTCGGTTGGGCGCGCCATGTCACGTCGTGTAAGCGTTCAGGTCGAGTCGGGCCGTTTTGTTCGACGACGCCTGTATAAGTTTTGCTAATTTGTGACCACCTGGGTGCCTTGTGCATCTTCGGCCAACCTGTTTTTCGTTTTCTCCCTTGTGGCATCATTCGTTCGGGCGTGCCGTGTGAGGCCGCCCGACTGGGTGCGTTCAGGTTGGGCCGTTTCGTTCGAGGGCGCCCGTATCAGTTTTGCTAAGTTTTCACCGCCCGGGTTCCTTGTTCACATTCAGGCAGCCTGTTTTTTGTTTTCTCCCTTGTGGCATATTCGTTCGGTCAGGCGTGTCGTGTCCCACCATGTAAGGTTCCCCGACCCAGCACGTTCGGGTCAGGCCATTTCGTTCGAGGGTGCCCATATCAGTTTTTCTAAGTTGTGACCACCTGGATGCCTTGTGCACGTTCGGGTGGCTCATTTTCCATTTGATCCCTTGTGGCATCGTTCGGTCGGGCGCGCCATGTCACGCCGTGCGAGGTCGCCCGACTGGGCGCATTCGGTTTGGGTCATTTCGTTCGAGGGCGCCCGTATCAATTTTGCTAAGTTGTTAAGTTTGATTGCAATAGAAACTTTCATCAATAAATGTAAAGCAATGGCAAACATATACTATTAATTAATAAATAAAGAAGACATGGCAACAAGCAACAATACTTACAAAATTGTTACATTGAGATGCAAAGAATAAGAAACTAATTTAACCCCTAACCCATTTAACCCCTAAACCATAAACCTCTAAAACCTAACCCCATTAGCCGCTAATTTCTAACCCCTAAAATCCTTAACTGCTAGATACCCTAACCCCCTAAACCCCTAACCCATTTAACCCCCTAAACCCTCAACCTATAACCCCTTAACCCCTAACCCATTTAATCCCTAATCCATAAACCCCTAACCCATTTAGCCCCCTAAACCATAAACCTATGAACCTCTAACTGGCCATTTAACCCCTAAACCCTAAACCTCTAAACCCTTAACCACTAACCCTTAAACCCTTAACCCCTAACCCATTTAACCCCTAAACCCCTAAACCCCTAACCCATTTAACCGCCTAAACCCTAGACCTATAAACCCTTAACCCTTAACCCCTTAAACCCTATTTCCCAACCGGCCTAACCCATTTAACCCCCTAAAAACCTAACCCATTTAACCCCCTACCCTAACCCTTAACCCCAAAAATCCTTAACTACTAAATCCCCTAACCCCCTAAACCTCTAAACCCCTATAACCCATTTAAACCCCTAAACCCTAAACCTCTAACCCCTTAACCTCTTAACCCCTAACCCCAAGCTAAAATCCTTACTTGCTAAATCCCATAAGCCTTAAGCCCCTAAATTCCCAAACCCACGCCTAACCATTAACCCCCTAAACCATAAACCTTTAAACTTATAAACTCAAACCCATTAGCTCCCTAAATTTGAACCTCCCTAAAATCCTTAACTGCTAAACCTCCTAACCCCCTAAACCCGTAACCCATTTAACCCCCTAAACCGTAAACCTATAACCCCTTAACCCCTATTAACCCATTAAACCCTAATTCCCAACCCCTAACCCATTTAACCCCTAAACCATAAACCTCTAAACCCCTAAACCATTTAACTCCTAAACCCTAAACCTCTAAACCCTTAACTACTAACCCTTAAACCCTTAACCCATAACCCATTTAACCTCCTAAACCCCTAATCCATTTAACCCCCTAAACCCTAAACCTCTAAACCCTTAACCCATAACCCCTTAAACCCTATTTCCCAACCGGCCTAACCCATTTAACCCCCTAAAACCCTAACCCATTTAACCCCCTACCCTAACCCTTAACCCAAAAAATCATTAACTACTAAATCCCCTAACCCCCTAAACCTCTAAACCCCTATAACCCATTTAAACCGCTAAAGCCTAAATCTCTAAACCCTAATTCCTGACCCCTGGCTAAAATCCTTAACTGTTAAATCCCCCAAGCCCCTAAACCTTTAGATGCGCGCCTAACCCATTTAACCCCTAAACTATAAAACCTCTAAACCTCTAAAACCTAAACCCATTAGCCCCTAGCTTCTAACCCCTAAAATACTTAACTACTAAATCCCCTAGCCCCCTGAACCCCTAACCCATTTAACCCCCTAAACCCTAAACCTATAACCCCTTAACCCCTAACCCATTTAATCCCTAATCCCTAAACCCATAACCCATTTAACCCCCTAAACCATAAACCTCTAAACCCCTAACTAGCCATAAAACCCCAAAACCTTAAACCTCTAAACCCTTAACCCATAACCCATTTAACCCCCTAACCCATTTAACCCCTAAACCCTAACCCATTTAACCCCTAAACCCTAAACCCTAAACCCTTAACCCCTAACCCCTTAAAACCCTATTTCCCAACCGCCTAACCTATTTAACCCCCTAAAACCCTAACCCATTTAACCCCTACCCCAACCCTAACCCCTAAAAATCCTTAACTACTAAATCCCCTAACCCCCTAAACATCTAAACCCCTATAACCCATTTAAACCCCTAAACCCTAAACCTCTAACCCCTTAACCCCTAACCCCTAGCTAAAATCCTTAACTGCTAAATCCCTTAAGCCCCTAAACCTCTAAATGCGTGCCTAATCCATTTAACCCCCTAAACCTTAAACCTCTAACCCTTAAACACTAATTCCCAAACCCTAACCCATTTAACCCCCTAAACCCCTAAAACCCTAACCAATTTAACCCTCTAAGCCCTACCCCCATTAACGTGTAACGACCCCTAACCCCTAAAATCCTTAACTGCTAAATCTACTAATCCCCTAAACTTGATCTAAAACGTTAACCTATTTAACCCCCTAAACCCCAAGCATCTAACCCCTAAACCCCTTAACCCCTTGATTTGCTAGGGGTCGGTTACCTTGATACTAACGGTGGTGTATTCATACTCCTTCTGAATAACCAATAAGGGTTAAGGAAATTGACTAATATGTTGTCAAGTTTTATCTTATCCATCTCTGGGGTAAGCTGATTTTCGGCTAACTCCACTGCTTTTGATCTCAATTTTGGCAATTTCTTTCTTCTCTCATATGATACCTAAGCCTTTGCCTTTATCTTCCCTTCTAATTCTGTAATAGTGTCATAGTGATGCTAGCCAACTTCTTTGGAAGGTCTTCCTAGCAGAGAATACTTATGACCTAGCTGAAGACAGAGCATCTGGAATGACCATTCTCTTCCCCTAACCCCTAAGCCCCTAATCCCTAATACCTTAACCACTAAATAATTATTCACCTAACCCCTAACTGTGCCCAAATCCCCTAACCCCTAAGCCCCCAATCCCTAATCCCTTAACTGATTTAACCCCTAATCCCTAAACCCTAAACCTATAACCCCTTAACCCCTAACCCATTAAACCCTAATTCCCAACCCCTAACCCATTTAACCCCCTAAACCATAAACCTATAACCCCTTAACACATTCAGGTCAGGCCCCCTAAGCCCCCAATCCCCAATTCCTTAACTACTAACTCATTATTCGACCCCTAACCCCTAAATGGACCTAAATCCCCTAACCCCTAACCTCCAATCCCCTAAGCCCTCAAAATTTGAATTAGCTTTGAAGAAGTAATTGTTTTCTTACTTCTGTCTAATTCACTATATACTCAAATAACTCATAGCCATATCACATAGGCCCCACTCACTTACGAAGGTTCCCCAAACTCTGCCCCAATTTGGTTGATCTTGCTCAGCTTGAAAATTTTGTATTTTCATTGATGATTGATTTTCCTCTCAACCCTTGATATTAATGGTGGTGTATTCATAATTCTTCTGAATAACCAATAAAGGGTCAAGGAAATTGACCAATATGTTGTCAAGTTTTATCTTATCCATCTCTAGGGCAAGGTACTTTTCGGCTAACTCCATTGCTTTTGATCTCAATTTTGCCAATTTCTTCCTTTTCTCATATGATACCTAAGCCTTTTCCTTTCTCTTCCCTTCTAATTCCCTAATAGTGTCATAGTGATTCCAGCCAAATTCTTTGAAAAGCCTTCCTAGCAAACAATACTTATGACCTAGCACTTAAATCCCCTAACCCCTAACCCCTAACCCCCGATCCCTAAACCCTTAACCACTAAATCATTATGATCTCCCTAACTCCAATCCCTAATCCCTTAACCACTACTAAATCATTACTCCCCTAACCCATAAATGTACCCAGATCCCTTAACCCCAAAGCCCCCAATCCCTAACCCCTTAACATGCACTAACTCATTATTCTAGTCCTAACCCCTAACCGCTAAACCCTAAACCTCTAACCCCTAATCTCCTATTCATTGATCCCCTAAGCCCCTAAAAAATATGCCATGAAAACCCTCCAAAAAATTCTTAAATGATGGGAATTCCTATTTAATGTGCATGAAGCTAGTCATGGAATGCGACAAGTCATCCAGGATACATCCAAATATTTGATTTGTGCCTCGGGGAATGTGAAATAACAGGTAAGATACAATCACTAGTGAGAAAATCATTGGTTCTAAACTATGTGGGAAAAATTCTAGTCAAGCTAAGGGATGGTGTGGCCTAGGTTGGATGCGATCCCTAGGTGACTTTAACGGCTTAAAAGCCCTTGGTTCATGGCTACTCAAATCACATGTTAGGCATGAAACTCATCTCAAAAATCACATTACCTAACAAAATAAAAGTAATGGATTAATGCACAACTTATTTATTTCCTGGGCATATGTATAGGTATGTTGACATAATTTATTTACTTATTCATTAGGAATAACATATAATGGTTCAATATATGGAACATTAGAATTTTAAATATGAATATTTGTATTTTCAAAAGTTTGCCTATAAGGATTAGAATATGCACTAAAAAAATTGTGACATATCATTATGTATATTATTATATCATTATGTATATTATTATCATTCATATACTATTACTATTATTAGATTTTATATCTATTCAATTTTTTTTTCCTGCTCTGCTTGTTCCACCTATTCAAATTTTCTTAATTGACCTATTCAATTTTTTTTTTCCCGCTATGCGCTTCTTCGACCTTTATGCCTTTTCTCCCATGATTCCATTCTTCCCTATGATGCTTTCTTTTTTCCAGATTCTTGCAGAAGCATGGGCGCTCTGAAACCCTAAAGCGGCCACAGTCCATTAACAGCTCGAAAGCCATATTAGCTGGTGGAGATATTTCAAGTTTTGCCGATGTTCAGAAATATATGGGAGATCTGAAGAGAAATCGATCGTGGAAGAATGCTCTCTTCTTCTGGAAGAATCAGATTGGTATTTCCCTTGTTTTACCCCATTCAAAATCGCTATTTTCTTCTACGCTATCTTGGTTATGAGATATAGATGGTTGTAGGTCTGAATTTCTGCACTCTATCTTTTGTGGGTCTATTCAAATTATAGGGATATGGATTCTTCTCCCTCGAACTAACCCAATAAACTCTGAGGCTATAGGCGAATTGAGGGTGAATTGTACAATATAGCGAGGAACAGAACACAAAAAAAGGGTTTTAAATTATTGTGGCACTTCAATGGCCAGTGCAGTAGTAGGAAAATGTGGTTCAACCCTAATAAGCACCAGAGGATCTACTTTAAATTTTTTTTGGTAGCTGGAAACATCGAGATAGCAGATCTTCGAAGAAAAGCAATTTTATTTAAAAACATATTAAAAATCATAACAATAAATGAAAAATGGCAAATTGAAAAGCCCTAAATCCCTAAATTTTGCCTATAAAATATCCCTTCCCCCATCCTAAAACATAAGAATTTAACTTTCTCATAGGGGTTTTCATTTCAGAATTTATAAGCACAATTTGGAGAAATATACATTCAGAAATCTGAATTTTTTATGTTTCTGGTTCATGTTTTTTATAGATTATTTTCTTGTATCTGGGTTCTCACATTTTAAAATTCCACAAATCTGTAAGCTTTACCATGCATTATGAAACTCAGCATTAAATATAGAAACTATGTCAAGTTTCTTCTATAAGCATTTTACCAATCCATGGATTTACATTAGAACAAACTTGGCTTGTGGCAAAGCTAGATCTCACTGTTTTGGTTATTTTTGAGTTATACTCCATGAAAAAAGCTTGAGAGTTTTGTTTTCCTCCTCTTGTATTTCACTTTGTCGATGATAGGCAGAGCTATACTGAATTTTGTTTCTAGTTTGGCATAAATTTCTCCAAAAACTATTAAGGAAATTAGTATCCCTGTCATTAGTAATAATTTCGCAGACCATGCAACATTTTCTTTGAAAAATAGCACACCTATTTTGTTTCAACACTAGTCTCTTTACATGAAACTAAATGGGTTGTTGGAGATGGTTTTATTTCTACTTTTAAGACCTATATGATATGCACATTTTCAATGCACATATGAGCCTAGTTAGTTCGAAGAATAAGATAAACAACAATGTATTAAATAGGAAAAATCAAAGTAATAAACAGATGGGTTGTTGGTGAGCATGTGATACACATGCATAAGTGGTAAAAAGGCAGTAAATAGGTCGACGAAACTCTACTTTGTTTTCCAAGTCTTGTCCTTGGTTTCATTTATTACTCCCCTATGGATACTCCTTCATGGCTGCAATGGAGGCACTTGAGAAATTGTAATCATCAAGACTTGGTGGTTGACCTTCAAGGGCCTTGATGAGGTTGGGGCGCTTCTCTGAGCAACACTGCTCCTTACAAAGGAAGGATTGTGAAGAAAAATGATCCAAACAAGAGTAATATATACATAATAAATATGTTAAATTATTTAAATCGATATAGTGGAAGGTGTAGAACAAATTTTTTCTTATGATTTCTGCATTAAAACGATGCTGAAAAAATTGATCGGAAATGTTTTTGATAAGGCCAATCTTCATTTTTATGCTCGCCATTAATTTCCACTCATAA
Source organism: Pinus albicaulis (assembly GCA_034641835.2). NCBI lineage: Eukaryota > Viridiplantae > Streptophyta > Pinopsida > Pinales > Pinaceae > Pinus > Pinus albicaulis. The sequence continues at coordinate 426,061,719 of CM076581.1, read as the reverse complement.
TAATGAGTTTTTATCAGTATAGACCGTGGATCCAGCAACAACTATAGTGACTCAAGCATTGGCTTTAAATGGATTTCAAACAACAAAGTCACCAAAATAGGACATTAATAAACCATTGAAAATCCGAGGCTTCTCACCTGGTTAACAACTCTAAGGTACCGATAGAAACGTTAAGAAATATTTCTATGTGTTTCTTGTCTTAAAGAGAAGAACATATTCACTAATGGTTTCACCTATTGAAGATCCAAGATCTGTGTTTCTGTAGATCCAGGTTGTTGGCATGGGAATCAGACCCAAGGTTCAAGCTCCCTAACCAACAAAACCCCATAATAATTGACACTTTCAATCTCCAAAGGCTAGAGAAGGTCTCACCCGAGACACTTACAGGAATTGCAGAACCATCTGATGATGATTCTGTGCAAAGGATGAAGCACTCTAGATTTTATAATGTCAAAAATAAAACCATTATCTTGATATATCTTAGGAAATCCCAACACAAGGTACAATTCCATAGTGATGTCAACCCAAGGTCCATTTCGTACTAGCAAACGCTACATACTCTTATATTCTTCAAACTTCCTTTGGTAAACTGGCAAGTTGGACAAGATGGCACATTCCTATCCACATCCCTATGCATGTGTAAGCTTATTGGAAAACTAAGGATTCAAGATGGTATATATGAATTACTATGAAAGTCGTAGTAAAACTATCAAATGTAGTTAGCAAACTAGTACATTCCAACGGACAAGAAACTGACAATATTAAATAAATAATATCAACAAATATCTCAAATATTTCTCAATTGATATTGCAATATCAATTACAAATTTACAATACAATGTAGTTTCAGAGTGTTATACTGAATTTAGAGAATATTGGGCCACAGACTATGATCATAACTCTATGACTTATAAGACTAGAGATTCCTTATGCAGAAAGGCATATGAAGGGTGTTCTGGAAAATTTAGTATGAACTTGTGAGACTGTGAGAGTGGAGATGCTTGACAGTGGATGTCAAGTTGCTATAAGTTTAGTCTTGCTAATGTTCAATTCTTGAGAATGAAAGAGAGAGAGCCTGGGCATAAGGGATTCAAATGATGATGCAATAATTCCAATACAATAAACACATACAATATTTATAGGTGAAGAAGTTCTAACCATCAATTGGAGCCATTGGCACTTCAATTGCATAACAGCTGGAAGCTGCAACAATTCATAATCTATGTTGTTTACTCACTAATTGCTATGATGGAACCTGTCGTCGGATTTGAAGGTTCGGTATTGCGACACTTGTAACATGGAACTTCAGCACCAGAAGAGTGACTTGGCAAGAAAGCTTGCTGCAGCAGAATCACAAATTAATGCTATTGGAAAGCTCAATGAGGTATGCTACTATAGACACACACATAAAAGTGCCTTTTGCAACATATATTATTCATTTGAAAGTCGATCCCAGTATGAATACATAGGGTTAACATTACAATGATCACCATGCTCTCTAAATGGTCTTGGTTAAAATTTACCATCGTTATATGAATATTATTATTAATCGTACCAGTGGAATTAACTGGAATTACACTCAAGTCATCTGTGACGACAAAATTGACACTCTTCTTCACTCACATATCGCGTTGTATGTACTGTATCCTTGGTGGCTAAAGGGAGCAGCTTGTCCACTAACTTCACTTCACGGTTTAAAGTAAGGGATGCACATCTCTCTGCCTCACCCAACATGCTAAAAATAATGAAATTTCATAAAAAATGTTAAATATCAACAAAATAATATCATTGGAAATTCTTACTTTGGGGTTTTGCTTATATGTTTACTTCAGATGAGTAGATTTAGTTCAGTGTGGGCAGTTCAGGTCACCATAAACTTTAGAGATGACTTGAACTCCATTGTGCATATTAAATACTAACCTTGATTAGGAAAATGTTATTGCTTAATTATTAACAAATGGATTCACCATGTCAATGGGATTTTCTAGAATTTCAGCACAAATTTTAAAATTCTAGATGCATAATTCTAGATTTAATGCAATTAGTAATATTCAATAGGCTTTCTAGATGGGTATTTCAATTTTCTTATAAATAACTACTTGAACACTTTGTGCAGAGTGATATGGTGGCAAAGGTTGAAGTTGAGGCATTTGTACTAAGGCACACAAATGAAAATCTCTACAAGCAAGTTGAGGGCTTGCAAATGAACCGATTCAGTGAGGTTGAGGAACTTGTTTATTTGCATTGGGTCAACTCATGTTTGCGTTATGAACTTCGAAATTCAGATAAAACCCCTGGAAATACGTCAGCAGTGGACCTTAAGGATATTTTGAGTCCAAAATCACAAGATATTGCTAAATAGCTTATGTTGGAATATGCAGTGTTTGAACATTCAGGACCTCAATGAAAACGCCAGTCAGATAATGATTCAGAGAGCTTGTCCTCTTATTCCTCGAACACATCTAAAGCCGCAGAGTACGATGACTTTTGAATGGAAATATTTCTAGCGCGGATTATTACATCAAAGAAGTCTAATCTATTTTGAAAACTAAAAAAGTGGGCTAAAAGTAGTGATGATTGGCAAATATTACATGGTGACTATCTTTCTGAGAAGAACTCTGAGAAGGGGCAAATATTACATTGTTGTTTTTTGTTGATGAGGTACATATGGAAATGCTGGCAAAATGATCATTGCTGATTGAGGATGCTAAATTGTTAGACCATGCATCTTATTCTGATTTTATTTTCCTTAAGGAAAAGTATATAAATTTCATTGTGTATGCCCTACCATTTTCATTTTTCTTTTTGCTGGTGAGTAAATAGTTCTATATATATAAGAAATATTTTTTCAAAAGTAGGGATCCAGATAGAAATTTCCACTCCAAGGACAATCCTTTGGGCACACTCAGTGTCTTGATTTTTCTTTTTATATTTTCTGTTAGAGGCTAGTTGCTCCAATATGACAGTAATTTGAAGTCTTTTAATAATACTTTGTTACACATGACTTTCATTTTCTTCTTGCAGAATTTCTAGAAATGAATGGGTATCTTGTGGACTGTTGTAAATGAATTTAGTTCTATTACCATGCTCAAGAGAATTTAATTTTTGTCATTATTGGAGGATAGAGATATACCATAAGAGCTCGGTTCAGTGTTGTAGCCTTTTATTAAGAGTTGAATCAGTTAAACCCTCGGACCTATTGCAACCCTATATTAAGGTTTGGTTCTATTGAAGCTGCCATACTTTGGACCTCTTCATTGCAGTCTCAAGCCAAGGATATAGCTACAATATTTTGACATTTTTTATGCGGTGAACATCTATTAAAATCTTAGATTATCTCCTATTTACTGATGCATCGACAGAACTTTCAAATTATCTAAGTCACCTATTTTTATTTATGAGCTCAGTGTTAAGTTACAAGACTGTGATAAGACTCAGTGACTTATGTTTCGTATACCAATCTAGCTTGTAAAGCTCGGTCTTATGGAATTGAGCCCAAGAACACCTCAGACTTACCTTTGTGGAAGTAGAGTGGTGATAACACATATGTGGAGTATATTTGAAGGGTAAATTAGTGCTTCCTTGGAGTTCAGATAGAACACATCAGTAGAAGTGTATACCAGTGTTTATTTGAAGCTCAGGTAAGACAAGTTTGTGGAGGATTAAAGATTCAACTATGGAGGGCTCGATGATATTGGAGGCATGAAAAATCAACAGTAAAACTTGAAGTGGTGACAACTGGAGGCTTATACAAGTTGAGATGAAGAGCGACGTTAATATTACTTATTTGTATATGGAAAATATTACTTAAAACTAGCACATTTGGTGATTTTTTTTTTTTTAAATATTTTTAATCAAGCGTCCGAAGACCGATGCCTTAGAGGTTGGAAGAGCGACGTTACTTTTTTTAATATTTTTACTTTTTCATCGGAAGACCGACGCCTTACATGTCAGGAGAGCGATGTTAATTTTTTTAATATTTTTACTTTTTCATCGAAAGAGTGATGCCTCGATCATCGGAAGAGCGATGTTTTGTTTTTAAATAATTTTAACTTTTTCGTCGGTAAAGAAAATTTACATAAGCATCGAACGCACGAAGTTCTAAATGTTGGATGATATTTTGTCGTAATTGCGACGGTTTGTAAAACGTCGGAATTAAACATTGGAAGCCATAACATTGGAATTGTGATGTTTTTTTGAAAACCTGAAAAGCGTCGGAAGACCGATAGTTTGTGATCGTCGGAAGACCGATAGTTGTGGTTCGTCTGAATACCGATGCTTATAAAACTTTAGAAGACCAAAAATTGTGGTTCATCGGAATACCGACGCTTATAAAACGTTGGAATAGCGACACATTGCAAAACATTGGAAAAAGTGTCGGTATTGCGACACTTTGGCAAAGCGTTGGAATTACGATGTAATGGCTAACCACGTTTTTTCTAGCCTCAAACTATTTCTCTTGCGACAACTATGTGTCGGAATAGCGACGAAGTGGGCGTCGGAAATTGGGCCAAATTTTCTAGTGATAAAGGGACTGCTTGAGGATCAGGTTGGAGTTGTAGCATTTGGTTGATAGATTCAGCAGTAATGGTGAAAAGCACTTATTTGTTGGCACTTACTATGGCTCTCTGATGAGGCACATAATACTGTTGACATAAGCTAATGACCTCTTGACATGGATAAGTTACTGGAACAACATATTTGGGTAAGTGTGATTCCCAAATATGGACTTCTTCTTCATTATCTAAGGTTTTTTCATACCTCCAGTTATGAATGTCTAGTAGATTAAATTCAAAAATTGGGTCTACTATTTTTTAGTCAATATCAGCTAATGGAATGTGCTCAATGCCTATGACAAGGGGTTGTAAAGGATTTACAACAATAGAAGTCTTAGAATTCATGGCTGGAGTTGATTTTGGCACTTTGGAACCTTCAGGATTGCTAGAACTTGGCTTTTTAGGCATTTGGACTACTTCTGCAAGATTAGACAATTTGCAGAAGTATTTTTACTTTAGCAGAGGTTTCTTGGGTAAAAATAGGTAAAGTATGTTCTCTTTCTTGGATTTATTCTTCAATTTCAATCTTCAATAGGCTTTTATAGATTTTTACTAGTTTAAAACAAGAAACAAGGGTTTCTTAATATTTTCAGTGAATAATTGGGTAAAGAGTCATTTGAGATTGGGCACAGAGGCTTAGGATAACTTCAGAAGGTTTCTGGGGTAAATTTAGTGTTTAAAATAGGGCGCAGCATAGATAGGGATTTTTTCAGAAATTTTGACAGGGTTTGGCCTATTTTTTGGAATTTTTGATAGGGTTATATGGGTAAATTTGAACTTATGAATGTAATTTTTCTCTTAACAAGGCTTTTCAGATTGAAGCAGGCTTAATTTTCTTGAAGAATACCTTTTATACGTAGGTATTGGGCTTCGAAGATGGTTTCTAGAGGTTTTGAACAGGTGTTGGAGAGGTAAATCCCCTTTGCGGACAATGGCAATCCCTACTAGCCCAGATCGGGTCTAGAAAAAACTGAGTCACACTGAGATGCAAGTTCCTAATTTAAAAAGACCAAGATGCGACAAGAGGCCTACCTTAAGTCCTATGATGCTGTCTTTTGCGGATAAGATGGCACTTCCGTCCCTCGCTCCGACAGATCACAATTCTCCCGCTCGATGTGATCGAACACTTGCACGTACAAGAAGGAACAACAAACAAACAAGCGTAAAACAAAATCAATGCAATTATGTATCAGTCAAAGAAGATACAACTCATAACATGAAACATGAACATCTGAGTGGAACCATAATCGTAGTTGTTTATTATTAATCAAAACAAATAAAGATACAACCTGAGCTCTGACGCTAGATCTTCCTTCGTCGGGTCGACAGAGTAGTACATCTTGGTAAAGCTCGTTGGGACAAGGACAAGTCTCTCTCTCTTCAGTTTTCTGACAATAATCTCCTTATAATTGATTCAGCTCTATTCAGGCTACCAAGACTACTTTGCTCAACCATTCAACCCCTTCATCAATGGAAGATGACTATATTTATAGAGAAGAGGAGGAGGATGGGATCCCTACAATAGTGTAAGGGAGGCCTTATCCCTTGGGAGGTTCCCCATAAGGTGGAAACAAGAGGCCAAAGGAGGAAGGCCATGGTTATTTCAGTCAAAACCAGTCCTCATGACTCATCCACGAAGTTGTTGTAATCGAAACTTCGCCTCTTTTTTTAAAAAACTTTCTATAAGCAGATTGGCATGGGTTCTTAAATGGGACAGAGCACCAACTGGTGTGGGCTCAGTGTTAATTTTCCTCATTGGCACGAGGACATAACGAGTTACCAGCGCCAAGGCAAAAACAGGTGTTTTTAGAGGTCTGCTCAGGAAATGATCAACAGAAGGAATGTTGTCCTCATGGAAAGGGATGCAATGATGGTATTTGCAAGGCATGACACTACTTATTGGTCACATAAAAAACCCTCCAATGGGAAAGATGGGGATTTTAGGGACGGTGACAAACTACTGTGTAACAGATGCCCCCTAAAGCATGAGGCCCGAGAGAGAGAGAGGGGTGAAATGCTTTACGAGAACGTGCCAACTGAAAAAATTGTTGTCAGAAAACCTGCATAGGAAAATACAACCAATATCTCAAATACATGATGTGTGGTATGGGCGCAGCCATCCATAATAGAGTATACAATAATCCGGATCCAAGGCATGGACGCAGCCATATAGTACGGATCAATAAATAGACTCAGGCATGATCGCAACCATCCAATCAATGAGTCATGTAATCAATCATAATAATCCACAAAATCACAGCCTGGATTCTTAACAGACAAAATCCAGGGTCTTGCGCTCCATCTCAACCTGAACAAAGTACAAGTTCAAGCATGTGAATAAGTGAGCTGAAGTCGAACATGCAAGAACATTGTCTAATTACCAGCCAATGATGAAAGCTATTAACAGACGCGAGAGGAACCACAAATAATGACAATGGCCCTCAAGGTACTATAGGTACAATCCATGGAGTGTGAACAGTGAGCTGGCATCGAACACCCGCAGAATCATCTGATTGAAGGTCAATGATGAAAACCTTGCGTCGAATGCGAAGAACCTATCATTGAGGCACACAGGCTCCAAGGTATCGGAAGGGAGTCTCTAGATCAACTTCCTAGATAATGAGCTGAAGTCGACAGGAAGTGACCTTGATCAAAGGTGGGCCATAGTGTTTCCCACATCATCAACGCGAGACAGAGGAAAATAATGTTTGTGTATCAGGACCAGATGAGAATCAAAGGAAGGTTGAAACTACAGAGGTCAACTTCTCTTGAACATATCAGTGGCATGACACTAGGTTTGGCAGTATTTGACATCAAAATATCTGAGGTTGTGATGATGAAGGAAAGAGCAGATGAGAGGTCAAAAGGGATCACCCAAACCCATGGAGGCAAGCGGAAAACGAGATGAGATGTCCCCAACCCGACACAAATGCAAACAAGTGCCATGTTCAAGAGCGACATACTGCCGACACGACGATGATACTGGTTCCATTTTTTTCCCCACCATTTTTGGTGAGTATGTCTTTATTTTTACACAAGCTTGAAGAGGATACCATATGCTTGTCATATAAGTCCGTCCTTCGGACGAATCCATCCTAGTACATTTAACGAGCCCTAGGAAGAAGAAACTAGAATATCGTCATTACGACTGAATCCGATGTCATCAGGGTTTAACAAGTCTGACAAAGGAAGAACTCAGCGTCTTTTCATGTTTAGAGAGTTTGAAAAGACAGCAGAAAAGTAAACTCCAACAGTCCCTTTTCGTAGATAGTTACTCAGATCCGAAAAGGTAGAAAAATATGTCTGAGAAAACCTCCTAGTCGCGATAGGCTAGGGTATTCCTTTTACATAAATAATCTATCCCAGCCTGAAAAATGGGTAAACGTACACTGGGTAGATGTCATTTCGTAACCACTTTAACGAGATCAAAAAAACAAGCGACTCGGCAATATTTTCATGTTTAGAGATTCAGAAAAGAGCTGAAAGATGACTCCACCTGGAGGAACGAGTGGTATAAAGGGTAGCAACTAGTTCCGGTAATGGTGGAACTGCTCAGAACAAATAAAGGTTAAGATGCTAGCTAACAAAGACCACTCATCGCAGCGGTTCCTTAGGAATGGGTAAGACAACCAAGTGAAGGAATATGATTAGCCAAGTAGATAGTGACGATGGAGTGAGAAAACCAAGGCTCATCTAGCAAAGACAAGCTGATAAGATGGAAATCACAAGAGGTAAAATGGGAAAGGTTTCATTTTTACACAAGCTTGAAATCAGGAAACACTGCTTGAATTTGGTTTCATTTTTACACAAGCTTGAAACAAAGATAAACTATGCTTGAAACCGGTTTCATTTTTACACAAGATTGAAACGGAAACAAACTATGCTTGAAAAAGTAAGCATGCCCCCAGCATGGTGACTCAATTCGAGGTACATGCCCCCCAAGCTTCAGTCCATGCACCTGAGTAAATAGATGGAGGGAGTGAAGATTCAAGTTACGAGATCTAAGAAAGACTCAACTGGGATTTTACGAGATCTGATCAAAGACTCAAATTGAACAAGAACGTGTTTCATTATTTTAATGAGGTTGACACATTAAAAGAACTATCCTTAGGACACCTTTTTTCATGGTTTAAGGAGCTTGGAAAAATACAAGGAACTCTACTCTAACAACCTTGTTTCATTTTTTAAGGAGCTTGACACAAGACAAGAAACTCTGCTCCAACAGACCTTGTTTCATTTTTTAAGGAGCTTGACACAAGGAAACGAACTCTGCTCCGACCAGACCCAGTTTCATTTTTTAAGGAGCTTGACACATGAAAACGAACTCTACTTTGATGGTCTTGTTTCATTTTTTAAGGATCTTGACACAAGAAAATGAACTATTCTCTGACAGACCTCATCATAATGAACAAGAAGTCATTTCTTCCAAGAGTTCCCATCCGATGGAAGGAAAACATCTTGGAAGTCTGGACCCAATGCCCCCAGCACACTATGCATGATGGCATCATCACTGAGTACAGGCACGGGGTAGGTAGCCACATAGTTGACCTGCGGTGGGGCAGATACAACAGGTGGATAAAAACCAAGAAGGGATGATGGCATGCCAGATGCCACATTAAGACCAAAGAATGAAAGTTGATCAACGGTCACGATCCATCCTTCATGTGGAAAATAGACCACATGAAAAAGGGAGGAGATGAGCGCTCCCATGGCATAGGTGTAATCGCACCCCAAGAGTATATTGAAATCCAAGGGGCCTGGAACAACCATCACATCCATATGGACAGTTTTACCTCCCAAAGTAACAGGTAACCTTGGAAGGATCCCTAACAGTTGGCTCGTTCTTCTGTTAAATGCCAACAGATTCTGCGTAACAGGCATAAGCGGCGGCGAACTGAAAGCTTGCTAAGTATTTGAGGATAAAATACTAACAGATGCGTTTTCATATATAACAGTGCTAGGTATGACCAGACCAGATTTTTGTACCATTATCTCAAAAGGCACATAAGATGGAAGGCGGTATCCTACAAATCGACTCCAATCAAAGGAAGCGACCAAACTACTCAGTCGACTTCCATCCTCCATGACTTCCATCACGAAGTCAGGAAGGGTATCCTCTGGGACCTCCATCACGGGAGGCAGAGGAGCAGCTTCTTGAGGTGTAGGGACAGGAGAATCTTTCTCCAAGTCTAAATAATCTGAAGAAACAAGAAGAACCTGAGGGATGTGAGGTCCACTCTCAACAGAAAAGACCTGGTGCACCGCAGACAGGGCCATCTCACCGATCCCACGACCAATGGTTGGTCAAGAATGGATTCCTAAATTTGAATTTCCAAGGGAGCAGGATTGACCAAGGATGACTCTTGACCAATCGTAGGATCAACTAGTGGAGGACTCAAAGAAAGCTGTTGGTAACCAGCTGGAAGGCACGGCACAGAAATAACCGAGTTGTCCAAAACTCGCATGGCTTCATCCATATATGGAAAAAGGTGAATGGCATGGTGCCCTTCACACAACTTACAGGGATTGGTGAGCTTACCATGCTTCTTAGGATCCTTACTAGCACCAGTTGAAGACATGCCCCCAACTTGACTCCCAGAAGCCAAAGGCAACAGTGGATGACCATTGGACCATACTTCAAGCACCTTGGGAATTCCAGGGCAATCTCGAAGAAGATGGTTTCCCTAGCACAACATGCAAGGGAACTTGACTTTCTGCAGAGGGTTGGAAGGTTTATCGATGGATGGTTTCTTAGGCGCAATAGCCACAGAGCTAGCCTCTCCTTTATCTAACTTCTTATTCTTTGTCTTCTTCTTCTTCTTCTTCTTAGCCACATGGTTACTCGAATCCAGACTTTCACCAGGTGAAGTAGAAGAGGAGGATGCAGAAACAGGCGAAGAAGGGGAGAGGTCCACCTTGGAATCAACATGATGTTGCTCAGGTGGAGGAACTGATTGAACAGTAGCCGGGACATTCGGAACCACAGAGGTTGAAAACAACCAAACGGGCAACCCAACAGTTAACCCAGGAAGGGACAACATTGCCATATAAGGAGCACCAAAATTTCCAAAAGGAGGAAAAGGACTAGGATTCCCTTTGGAGGGGATTCCTTGGTTGTTGAACTTCGAAAAATTTGCCATCAGAAACAATTTAAGAACAACACCTTAAGGAAACTAACTTTAACCAGGAATATTTCGTGGGAAGTTAATTTTTAAAAAATTGAAACAAAACTCTACCGTTTCATCTTTTAAGAGTCGAGAAATAGGAAAAAGGTGACTCTATCGCTTTCAAATTGGAAACAAGAATGAAAGGACAAGCGCTTGATGATCCTTTCAAATTTAAAGAGTCAGAAAAGATTGAAATGACTACTCTGGTAATCTAGGCAAAGGGTGTACCAAATATCTGTGAACTGCAATATACACCTTAGTTTCAAAATGAAAGAGAAATCAACCAAGGCCTAAACGTACGTGCAGGAAATATCCCCGAATGTTGTGTCCGGTGTATCATGGGTATAAGGCGGAAGACTCGGCTTCCTATGGATAAAGGATAGCAACCTACTGGGGTCTCCCTTTATATACACGATGGTACGGGGAGCACAAGTCCGTACTAGTGCTGTCTAGAGAGAAAAGGTGAACGACAACTCCTAGGTTTAACGACGCTGGAACACATCACTAGCCTAGACCTCTAAATATTTCGTTAATGTTTCAATGCTTCCTTAGGTTGATTGAATAAATTTTAATGTTGATCTTCAATTATGTTTCAATTTCAGGCCCTACCAAATGTTATCTGACAATCTCCTATATGCAGCTATATGAGAAAAGAAATCTTTCACTTCGATGAATGCTATCTAGTTAAGGGAATAACTTCAAACAATGATGCAACAAACAACAATACTGAAAATGAAATTTTTCCAAACTAGATGACTTTCACTATCCAAAAGTAACCTCAAACATTCAACGATGCGAATAATGCAATGTAATCTATGCAAACTCCTCTTTTTCGAAAACTATGCAATTGTAATCTATGCACAATTTCCTTTCTCTTTTCAAATGATAAGAATGCACTCAATGCATTTTTCGATGAAATGAGAATCTACTTAATGCATGCTTTTAATGAAAGAGAATGCACTCAATGCAATTTTTAGCTTTCAATCATTAAACAATGTAATCTAAGCTCAATGATGGATCTCAAAAAGTACTTTTCAATGCAATGTGATCTAATGCATCTTAACGAAAAGAAAACTAATTGAATGCAAATCTTCTTAATGAAGGATGAAGGCAAAAGGGGTGCAAACAAACACTAAGAATGAAATCGTTGTTTCAAAACACTTTGTAATGAAATTCCTCAAAAGGTGACAAGACATATGAAGTCAAACACAAAGAGGACTTCCAAAGCATGAGATCAAAACAAGGCATTCATCCCTTTTACAACAAGCAATCATGGAGAGAAGACATTTCAAACAATGAGCAATGTAATCTATGCTCATACAGTGAAAAGACCGGAAGGGAAAGGCACACTGGTGAAGGATTTAGGGAAAAAATCTCAATTTTCACACACCTTGAAATTGGCACGACTTTCTCACTGACAACTAGCGCCAACTGGAGCGACTTTCTCACTGAAAACAAGCGCCAAAGCCTAAAAATGAAAAAACAAATAATTTCTCCCAACCAGGACCATACTCACCGCTTCAAACAAAATCTAAAACAAACTGAGAAGCAAAGTACCGACCAAAAGAAACATCCGAACAAGGGAAAACCCTAGCACCTACAGGAGATGGCGTGATTGTCTGGCTATAATCCGTGCCAGACAGGGAATGGCATGAGTGATGAACTGGAAACATGCGCCAATTGGTGCGACTGTCAGGGTGGAAACTGCGCCAATCAAGCCATCCATGAAAAGATGAAAATTCAGAAAAAAAGAGGTCAAATTTGATCCTCTGGGGGCTGAACAAGGGTTTTACACCAGAAAAAAGTGAACCAAAAGAGTTGATCAAGCAGACAAAGACCAAAATCAACTGAAAAGACAAGACAAACTCCAATCAATGTCTCCCCAGTGGAGTCGCCAGTTTGTTGGAGAGGTAAATCTCCTTCGCGGATAGAGGTGATCCCTACTAGCCCAGATCGGGTCTAGCAACAACCGAGTCACACTAAGATGCAAGTTCCTAATTGAAAAAGACCAAGATGCGACAAGAGGCCTACCTTAAGTCCTACGATGTTGTCGTTTGCGGAGAAGATGGCGCTTTCATCCATCGCTCCAGTAGATCACAATTCTCCCACTCGATGCGATCGAACACCTGCACGTACAAGAAGGAACAATAAACAAACAAGCGTAAAACCAAATTGATGCAATTATGTATCAGTCAGAGAAGATACAACTCATAACATGAAAAACGAACATCTGAGTGGGACCATAATCGTAGTCGTTTATTATTAATCAGAACAAAGAAAGATACAACCTGTGCTCTGACACTGGATCTTCCTTCGGCGTGTCGACAGCGGAGTACATCTCGATAAATCTCGTTGGGAATGGGACAAGCTTCTCTCTTCGGTTGTCTTGACAATAATCTCCTTGCTACTGATTTGGCTCTATGAGGACTATCAAGGCTCTTTCAGCATTCTCTAGGCTATTGAGGGCTCTTCAAGGCTAACTTGCAAAAGGAAAATGGCAAGCTTATATAGATGGTAGAAGGGGATTTGGGATCCCTATAATCATGGGATTGGCCCTATCCTCAAGGAAGCTTCCATGAGAGGTGGAAAACCACCTCCTCTACATGGAGATCGGAAGCCAAACCTCCCAACTCAATTTAGAGACCAGTTCAGGAATTGGTTGGAGTCAATATTCCGCCATTTAATTTTTAAAAAAACTCCTTAATAAGCCTGGTGCGGGTACAACACTGAGACAGTGCGCCAGCTGGCACGCCCTCTTTGGAGGATTTCCTCCATTGGCGCGAGTATTGAACTGGATAGTCGCACCAAGGCAAAAAGGCTATTTTTAGGATTTTTCACAAGGAATTTTCTTCAGGGGAATGAATGTCCTTGTCTAGGGGGATTCCATGAAAGTGGTTTCATGTCATGTCACTGCTCACAGGTCATGGAATAAGCCCTCCAATGTGCGGGACAGGGGATTGCAGGGATGGTGACAAATTGTTGTGTAATAACGGGTTGAATGGCTTCTTTTCAATCTATGGAGAAATGCAAAAGCTCCTCTGCAACCTTTAATGGTAACAGGTTGAAATTTGCAGTATTTTGGCATAAAAATGGAAGAAAATGCTTGTTTCACTGTCGCGGCGGCTCATACAAGGTTTATGCACAGAAAGGGATAAGAAATGAATGCATTTCCAACATTTTTTAGGTGTATTAGGGCTAATAGGCACCGACAATTAATGGAGGTCAAGTCATCAAACTAGTGGTTTTCGGGCTCAAAGGGTCTAAACCACAAGTGGTTATCGGGTGCCATTTCAGTGGTAAGTGGTTTTGGAGGAAACCAACGCGATCCAATGAAAATTGACCACGTGGAGGAGGGATAAATTCGCAATACCGCCCATTTCGCGTAGAAATGAAACAAGGAATTTCACGGAAGTTTATTTGCGATATAGTGTTTACGCCGTCGGATCTTGGGGTTCGATTGCGAACGACCTAGATTGATTGCGGAAGTTGCATCGGGATTTGGTAATGGGGCCAGGGTATATCATATGTGGTGGGGTTTTCATACATGCGCGGATGGGTTTTAAACCTTAGAAATAAGCGTTTAAACAAAGTTTAAAACCTTAGGTTTTATATGATACGGCATGTATAAAGTTTATATGTCAAAGTAAAATAATTACACAATGTTTCAACCATTACATGGGCGCGGGTCTAATATATAGTTTTTTTAACGTTTGAAGGTTGTTTAAAACTATAGGGGGCGGGGATTAGTTTTAATGATAGGTTTAAACCAATGGAATAGGGCAGGGTTTTTATTTATCACATGCGATATTTAAAACATTGGTTTAAACATAAAATAGAGGGTTTGTGGGTTTGTTTAAAATAAAAGGAATTTAATACTATACGGGAGGGTGTAATTAGGGATTTAATAAATAAATTAGAAATTAATATGAAAAAAGGGATAATGTATGAATAAAAATACATGTTTAACTCTAAGTAAAGTGAAAATAAGCATAACTTGTCTTTGATGTATTACCTCACACTTTAACTTAGGATAAATGCATTTTGAGGGTTTATGAATGATTTTTTGAAAGGAAATGTAATTAATTATTTACGGTTTCACTTTTACTAAGTAAAAATGGGTTTTTACTTAGGAAAAAGGGATTATGATTATGAATGAAGGATAAATGCGGATGAATGAGGGCTTTATGTAGGACTTAAATATTTTTAACCAATTAGTCATTGATCCTTGGGTCTGGTCCCAACAGAAGCCCGAGAAATTCTCTGAGCCTTTTTAACTGAGGGTTTAGAATACTGAATAATTGTAGGGGAGAGGAAATTAGTGATTTTTTCCTGATGATGATTTATTACATACTTTCTCAACTGCTTTATACTTACCCATCTTTATTTCTAACATTTTTTACTTCATTTTCATGGTTGCATTTAATCTTGCAACCCTAAATCCATTTTCTTTAAAAGCATAAAAAATATCTAAGTCTAACCTTATTTAATTCAAGGGTTCAGATTAAACTGTTGAGCTTCTCATTTATTCTCTATCTTAACTATTGATTTGTCAAGTTTATATTGTTTGACATATCTTTATTCTCTATCTAAAACATGAAAAGTTAAGATTAAACTGTTTAACTGATCATGGATTATGGCATTTATTGACAATCTACACACAATCATTATTCCTGCAGTAAAAGTAAATAGTAGTGGCATTTTGACTTTCTCACTTTCAGCTCTTATTTTTTTTCTTTTTCTTTTGGGGTCTATCTTTTTCTAAGTCCTTTGATAATTCTTTTAGGACTTTTTTAACCCTCTTTTATTTTTTATTATTTTTCATTTTTCAAAATATGGGAAAACAATTTGCAGAAAGCAAGGTATGTACATATTTACAAGACTATCATAGTCAATTAAAAAATTATGAATCCTATTATTATAGGACCCTAACAGTGGCTCGACTTGGGGATGGCATGTCCTAGTGAAATGTCAAGAACTTTAAGACCAGTAGCCCCTGAAATTTGACTGTGATGATCCTGTAAGTATCTTCTAGTCTCTGCAAGTATTCATACTTATGATATTTACCTTTCAAATCTTAGGGTCTTCTTTTCAGGCTTCAACTTTGTTATGAAAATATCCAATCCAATCTAAAATCTTTAATGTATAATTACAATGATCAAAGTAAATGAAACTAACTATTTGTTAACTCAGGAGAGTAGTAGTGCTTCAACATTCTGCCATTTACTACTCCTTCTGACATCTCTGACCCATCTATTTCTTTTAGGTAGAAAGTATTGCTACCTCTGTAACCATAAATGACATAAGGTCTTTTCCTTATAAAATCGAATTTTCCATGTTCATCCTTGTCTTCCCTTCTTGAATCCCATTTTAACACTTTATCTCCAATATAGAAATCATCTTCTTTACTCTTTTTATCAAAAAATTTCTTGATCTTATCCTGGATGACTTAAGACTTGATACAAACTTCTTCCCTTGTTTGTTGTAAGTGAATAGTTTGATTAATCCTTCTTTGAATGTTATTTTTTTCAACTTGTAACTCTTGGATAATATTCATCACTGGTACTCCTAGAGAGGATGGAAAAACAACATCCATTCCATAGACAATTTGGTAAGGGGAGGTACCAATGGATTTTTTGGTAGTAAGTCTATATGCCCATAAGGCATTGACCAACTTCTTATTCCAAGTCTTTTTATTATCTTCCAGTAACTTTTTGATGATGTTTACAAGGCTCTTATTTGAAGATTCAACTAGACCATTACCCTGAGGGTAATATGCAGTAGAGTGGCCTAGGGTAATATGGTATTTATGGAAAAATTAAATCATCTTTTTGGATTTTAATGCTGCTACATTGTCAGTAACTATCTTTTGGGGATATCCAAATCTTGAAAGAATGTTACTTTCTAGGAAAGAGGTTATGACAATATCTGTAGCTTTCCTAGAGGGTGTGGCTTCAATCCACTTAGTAAAATAGTCAGTGGCTGTCAGAATCCACTTATGTTGGGCTGATGATGGGGGGTGAATTTCTCCAATGAAGTCAAGACCCCATTGTTGGAATGGCATTTCAGTAGAGATGGCTTTTAAGGGTAGGGGTAACAACTTTCTCTGACCCTCAAATATTTCGCACTTACGACAGGAGGTCACATATCTCTTTACATCCACAAACAAAGTATGCCAGTAAAAACCAGCTCTCAAAATCTTGTCCATAGTAGTCTTCCATTAAAGTTGTCCTCCACAATCACCTGCATGAAATTCTTCTAATATTTTGTCAGCTTCTTCTTTAAACAAACAATTTAATAAAATCCCACTATGATCTCTCCAAAAAAGTACATTATCCAGAATATAAAATCTTACTTCCTTAAGCTTTAAAAATCTAGCTTTGGTTCTTGATAGTTCAGGAGGAGCTTGTAAGTTTAGTAATAAAAATATAATATCTGCATACCATGGTGAGTCTAAAAAGGATGCACTGATATCTGGAGTCACCATCTCTTCCTGATCATCTACTTGGATAATAAAATTTATGTCTAGGGAATTACAATTTGATTCAGCCATGAGTCTGGCTAAACCTCGACCTTTTATCAATTTGTGGGTTTTATCTCTATGTCATATTCTAAGATAGGGGTTGAATAAATAATGTAAACTCTGAAGTCTTTGATAGCCTTTACCAAAGCTAAGGCTAATTTCTCCATGATATTATACTTCAAAGATGCATCTCTAAGGGTTCTTCTAAAGAAAGCTATGGGATATTCATAACCCTAGTCATTTTTCTGTAGTAAAACTGCAGCAATGGTATATTCAGAAGCAAATGAAAAAATGATGAAATCCTTTTTAAAGTCGGGACTTATAAGGATTGGAGTTTTGGTTAAGGCCTATTTGATGGATTAGTCCATTTAAGAACTAAATCATTTTTAAGCATGTTAATTAGTTCTCTAATTATCTCAGCTAAGTTGGATATAAATCTTCTTAAAAATTTGATCTTACCTAGAAAAGCTTTTAACTCTTTTATGTTTCTTGGTGGAATGATGTGAAGAATTTCTTCTATCCTAGCAGGATCTATTCTAATTCCTTATTTTGATATTATGTGTCCTATTAATGTAATGTTCCAAATTGGGAACTACTCATGAATCCGGCAAATCATATTCCATTTTTTTTTCCAGAAAACTTAACAATAAACAACCGAAATATTCCAAATATTTACTGTAGGGGTTTTTACTAGGTATTTCACCTTTACAAGAAAGGATGAGACCCAGAGGCTAGCTGGCCCACTAGCAGACTCTGTCTATAGAACTATGTCAAGAGCTAATATTTCCAAGAGGGGATCTAATATAAACTCTTGGATCCATTATATATTATAATATAAAACCAAATTCCAAGAGGATATCAGAAGAAAATCATTCTATGTGGACTAAACAGTTCTCCCACACCTAGTTGCCTTGAAAACTGTCGAAAAAAGGGACTGCAACAATCTGGAAACTGTATAACAATATTGAACTTATTAATAAGCTTAAAAATAGATGAAATAGACATAAATACATGTCTTTAACTACAGAAATTATTTATACAGCGTTTTATAAACCAAGGGTTGGGGAAAAGTGAGGATTTAGGCCATAAAACGAGTATAATCAAATATATGCATACAAATAAGGTGGGAAAGTGGTGGAATATGATATATAGGGTTATGAGGGACTCCCATGTCTAATTTTAGCAAAAACAAAAAAAAAAATTCTATGTTAAACAGTTCCTTCTTCCCGACTAGTCAAGAAAAACACCCAATCCCCATGACTTTGAATATGCAGAATTTAGTGAAGCTCAGGAAGAGTGATTTTCTGAAGCTCTTAGTTGGAATATGACACAATAATCAGCAAATAATCTTGATTTCATAGCTTAAGAAAAATATATAAGAAAAACAGAGATTTACATGAAATAACCCTCAAGATTGAGGTGCTGCAACATAGGAGAAAGAATGAAGACTATATCAGTGTTATTTTTCAGGGGTTTCAGCTGCTGTAAGTGAAAATTTAGATATATGACATATATATGGCTGAAACATCAGATCCATACCAGATCTGGAAACTACTCAACCTCCTCTGTCCGATCCCCTTGGGATTTCATCAAAATAATGCATGTACAAGAGTAGATCTGAACTTTAAAGCTACAGAACTGTAGAAAACTCACAATTTCTGAAGATGAATTTTATTTTACATGAAATAATATCTTAAATAGTTTATAACAATAGCTACTTGAAATAATTACAAAGTGAGAGGCAAGCCTCAATCACTTGAGAGCATATCTGCACAAAACTGGAATAACATTTAAACCCCAATGCAGAAAATGTAGTTCAAGGAAGGGACTGCGTTGTAGCTCAATGGAACTGAAGAAAAAACTATAAAATACAGATCTAAATACAAAATGGGAGAGATATCCTCTTCTGGGTGCTCATAAGACACCCTCCCTGATAGAAATCTTCTCCAAAACAACTAGATCTCTGCAGATCTAGACTACCACTTGCTGCAACTCAAGCAGCTGCAAAATCCTCAATAGGACCAGCGCTGCTAATAGATGGAGCTTGGCCAAAATGCCAGATAGTGGCTCATTTCAGTGCATTCTCCTCCATGAGATACTCAAGGAAGGAGGGAGGATTCCTAAACAAGAAATCCTCTTCCCTTAGGCTAAACAGCCTAGAGAGCTAGATTTTCTCAAGAAACCTCTATTTTGAAAATCCTTCAACAACCTCTACATGAGCCCTCTCCTCCTTTTTATAACTTGAAGGGGTGCACGAACCCTAAACCACTTCAATGGACTTAACCCCTTTCATATTGGATCCCTCTTCTAAAACTGCGCTAGTTCTCCAAGGTGGTCCAATTTATGTTCACACACAAGTGGATTTTGTTACAAATGCCCAGATTTATCCCTTTTCACATTGGGCATGTATTTATTCTTTGACTTAAGGAGTTTTTTTGTCCTCCTTTACATTTTATTCATCAATCATGAAATACAAAAATGAACAAGGCAAAATTAATGTTCCAAATAACTGAAGCTAATTTAGGAACATTACAGTCTCCCCCTCCCAAATATTTCTTGTCCTCAAGAAACTGCAAGGAAGAACCAGACTTCTCCTTCCCCTTCTATGGCCTCATCAATGGATCCCACCATGGCTGAAAATGGTAAGCAATGAATCTGTCCTCCAATGACCTTCTCCAAGTGCAAGATAGCAAGTGTACATCATGAGAAATGGGAGGTACAAGTGGTGATCTTCTTGTTGCTCAATGGCCTCATCAGGTAGGAGTGATGAAGAGCATGGGGAAAATTTTTCCCAATGAGTGTCTCCCACACCCATGCTATCATCCAAATAAAAGGAGCCATCCTTGATAGCTCAGAAAAACAATCATTAATCCCCATGATGTGCATTGAGTTGGGGCTACAAGGCTGGAAATGAGGGATGAATATATCCAACTCACGTTGTCCCTCTTCCCACCATTGATGGATGCAGAGCTATGGATCCTGGGCTGCAAAAATGTGGTCACCATGAAGCCAAAAGGAATCTGAAACTTCATGATCTCCTCCATTGATTTTAGTGAGCCTCCTTGCCCACCCTCTTATGCATACAGTGAACAATTTATCTTCACCATATGTGCTCCAAAAGACATGTCGACTAAGTGCCATATGATGTGCTGGATGGTGATAATAGTCCCTCCCTTGAGACTAGCATTGTCCATCGTCTTGTTGCCTCAAGTCATGATACCATAAGTGGCCATCCCATCACTTGCTTGCTGAAATAAGCTTCTTCAAAGCTTGGAAATGATAGAGGAAAATAAGTGTTGGCTGAATGGAGATCAAGCAAAACATGTCTTCCCTAATTCCTCCCATGTGAGAGGCTCCCCTTCATGATACAAACGCAATACATGATCATTTTTAGAAGATGACACAATGTACCATGCATCAGCCACAAAAGGTTCCCTCCTCTTCTTGAAATTCAATGAAATATGGGAGATTGCATTGCCAATGGATATATTCATCCAATGTATCATTCCTCCTCTCCCACATATGCTCCTCATACAAATAGAAATATCAGCAACATAGGGAGCAAGAATAGAATTCATGTTGGTTTCCATATGCAAAAAAAGTGAAGGGAAATGATCCCTCATATGCAACCAACGCAGTTTGGACCTCAACTGCAATAGAGACTACTGAAAAATGTGGTCTTCTAACCACTTGCATGCTGCCCAAATCTCATCATAAGCTTGGAGGAAGTGTATGATGGATGAGGCAATGTCAGTATGTCCTCCAAAACAGAATTCCTCCCCGAGTCCTCCTAGGGAGTAGTTATCAACATTGGTCATGGCCTCAAGTAGACCATGCAACCTCAAAATAAGAATGCTCCTTCTTGGAGCAACATTCTGCACATTTATGGTTAAGGAATCAATATGTAAATCAACAAATAAACAAACAATGTCCTTACCATAACTCTTTCCCATGCATGATGAGCATCTCATAGATGAGCCTCCTTCCATCCTCAAAGAGAAGAGAAGAGACTGTAATAACTCTTCCAAAGAGTCATGTGCATGCACAGCTCCCATGCTAAATGTAGATGTGGGAAGGTTGTTATCCTTCCCCGGCTTTACCTGCCACAGTGCAGAAACTGAAATGAGAGTGGGTGTGGATGATGTTGAGAGACTGCTTCTCTCCTCCTTGAGCCTACCCAAGACTCTCAGCACTGCATCAAAACCTCCCAAGGTCTCCACTTCTCTGAAATCGATGGGCAATGCCTCACCATGTGAAGCTTCACCTCTTCTTGCTGATAAAGTGGCCTCCTTGCTGCAATGTCTCCTGGAAATGAGACATAATCTAGTGGTGACTAAATACATGAATGGAGAAAACCCTCCATTCTTCCACTGTGCAATCAAATCACCTCTTTAGGTGCATCAACCTTCTGCAATAGATAGGAATAAGATTGGCCCTCTTCCTCACCTTCTCTCGATATCCTCTTGCTTTTGTACCTTCTCCATCTCAAGGGCTTGTGAAATGCATCCCCTTTGATATCTCCAAGGGAAGATATTATTCCTCCCTTACTGCTCTTGCACAGCGCGGTGCAACTCTATTGTTCTAGATCAGCAGCACATAGAAATGTAGATCTCTCCATGCAATGGGCTGAAATGACAACAGATGAATTCTTGACCATACCTTAGTGAAATGTAGAAGCAAGAACTTCTTCTGAAACTGTGTAGTCTTCCTCCATTGAACATGAAGGCTGCTCGTCCAAGGCTGTGCCAGTGCTGGTACAAGTCTCTACCCCCTCAATCTCCTTGATATTTTCTTGAATATCCTTCAAGGTCTGGAAAAAGAGTGAGGGAATCTCTTTTTCTGTCATTCCTTCTTCTTCTCCTCTTTCTCTCAGCAAGAAAGTGGGGATCTGAAAACATTGTAAATCAGATTGTGTGGCTAAATTCTCACACACATCATAAGAAGTAGTGGGTACTCCTTCATCTTCCTGAAATTCTCTAGGAATTTCACTGTAGCTTCTTCTGCTTTGAAACCCTCTTGTAGTTTCACTGCATCCTTCTTCTTCCATGGCTTGAACCTCCTTGGAGAGGTCCTTCTCTGATATGAAAATTGATGAGAGTAATCTCATCCTCTCCATCAATCTGATCTCTGCTTCTGCTCTTAATACACTGATAGCTTGATCTCACAGGCTGTGCCAGAGAGCATGCTCTGATACCACTGTAATGTTCCAAATTTGGAACTGCACATGAATCCAACAAATCATATTCCCTTTTTTTCAGAAACATTAACAATAAAAAACTAAAATATTCCAGAGATTGAGTATAGGGGCATTTACCGGGTATGTCACCTTTACAAGAAAGGATGAGACCCAGAGGCTAGCTGGCCCACTAGCAGACTCTGTCTATAGAACTATTTCAAGAGATAATATTTCCAAGAGGGGATCTAATATAAACTCTTGTATCCCTTATATCTGATAATCTAAAACACAATTCCAAGAGGAGATCAGAAGAAAATCAGTGTAGGTGGGTTAAAAAGTTCTCCCACACCTAGTTGCCTTGAAAACTGCCGAAATAAGGGACTGCAGCAATCTGGAAACTGTATAATGGTCTTGCACTGATAAATAAGCTTAAAAATAGATGAAATATATAAAAATACATGTCTTGAACTACAACAATGATTTATACAGCGTTTTATGAACCAAGGGTTGGGGAAAAGTGAGTATTTAGGCCCTAAAACGCGTATAATCAGAGATCTGCATAAAAATAAGGTGGGAAAGTAGTTGGATATGATAGCGAGGGTTATGAGGGAATCCCATGTCAAATTTCAGAAAGAAAAAAAAAAAACGTTTTTCTATGTTAAACAACTCCTCCTTCCTAACTAGCCAAGAAAAACACCCAATCCCAATGACTTTGAATATACAGAATTTACTGAAGCTCATGCAGCATGATTTTCTGAAGCTATTAGTTGGAATATGACACAATCATGAGAAAATAATCTTGGTTTCATAGCTTAAGCAAAATATGTAAGAAAAACAAAGATTTACATGAAATAACCCTCAAGATTGAGGTGCTGCAACATAGGAGAAAGACTACAGACTATATTAGCATTATTTTTCAGGGGTTTCAGCTGCTGTAATTGAAAACTCAGATATATGAAAAATATATGGCTGAAACATCAGATCCATACCAGATATGGAAACTACTCAACCTCCTCTGTTCGATCCCCTTGGGTTTTCATCAAAATAATGCATGTACAAGAGTAGATCTGAATTTTTAAGCTATAGAATTGTAGAAAACTCAGAATTTATGAAGATTAATTTTATTATACATGAAATAAGATCTAAAATATCTTATAAAAATAGCTACTTGAAATAATTACAAAGTGAGAGGCAAGCCTCAATCACTTGAGAGCAGATTTGCACAAAACTGGAATAACATTTAAACCCCAATGCAGAAAACGCAGTTCATGGAAGGGATTGCGCTGTAGCTCAATGGAACTGAAGTAAAAAAAATAAAATACAGATCTCAATACAAAATGGGAGAGAGATCCTCTTCCGGGTGGTCACAAGACACCCTCCCTGGAGAAATCTTCTCCAAAACAAATGGATCTCTGCAGATCTAGACTACCACTTGCTGCAACTCAAGCAGCTGCAAAATCCTCAACAGGACCAACGCTGCTAATAGATGGAGCTTGGCCAAAATGCTGGATAGTGGCTCATTTCAGTGCATTCTCCTCCATGAGCTACTCAAGGAAGGAGGGAGGATTCCTAAATAGGAAGTCATCTTCCCTTAGGCTAAACAACCTAGAGAGCTAGAGTTGCTCAAGCAACCTCTATTTCGAAAATCCTTCAACAACCTCTACATGAGCCCTCTCCTCATTTTTATAACTTGAAGGGGTGCACAAACCCTAAACCACTTCAATGGACTTAACCCCTTTCATATTGGATCCCTCTTCTAAAATGGTGCTAGTTCTCCAACGTGGTCCAATTTCTGTGCACACACAAGTGTATTTTGTTATAAAGGCCCAGATTTATCCCTTTTCACATTGGGCATGTATTTATTCTTTGACTTAAGGATTTTTTCTTGTCCTCCTTTACATTTTATTCATCAATCATAAAATACAAAAAAGAACAAGGCAAAATTAATGTTCCAATTAGCTGAAGCTAATTTAGGAACATTACAATTAACTTGCCTTCTTCTAATCCAAATTAGGTTTTCTTAGGATTTAATTAGATGCCAAACTTTCTGCATTTTATAAAAACTTGTTTGAGATGATCCAAGTGTTTATAATAAGTTTTAGAAAATACAGTTATGTCATCTAAGTAAATTACTAAGAATTCACGAATTTCCTTTGCAAAGGCTATATCCATAGCTCTTTGAAAGGTTGCCCTTACATTCATTAGACCAAAGGGCATTTTTACATACATAAAAGTGCCCCAAGGAGTAGTAAAAGTTGTTTTGGGTTGATCCTCTGGTTGGACTAAGATCTGGTTGTATCGTGAAAAACCATCTAACAGTGAAATCCTAGAAGAAACAACTACCCTTTGTAAGATGTGATCCATTTTTGGTAAAGGGTAATTATCTTTTAAGGATACTTTGTTTAGATTCCTAAACTTGAAACATAATCTAATCTCTCATATTTTCTTTTTTGTTGGAACTAGGTTAGAAACCCAATCAGAATACCTGATTGGTGCAATGATATATGCATCATACATTCTTTTCACTTCCTTTTCTATCAAAGGCATCAACACAGGATTGATCCTTCTTAACTTTTGTTTAAATGGCTTTTGATCTTCTTTTATATGGATTTGGTGTTGAATTATTCTAGTGTCATAGGCTTTAAGATCCTCATAACTTCAAGAAAAAACATTTTTCAATTCTTTAAAAAGAGAAATATATTTTTCCTTTTCTTGTTGAGGTATGGCTTTGGAAAGTTTGATCATTTTGGGTTTTGATTCTATACCAATATTGCATTCCTCAATATCAGATATAACTGGATCCATTTCGGGTTTTCTAGAAACATCATTTGAGTTAAATAGATCTTCTAAAGGAGTTAAACCTTTTGGTAATAAATTGTCTTTGAGATTTAATATTTCAGATTCTTCATCAGTTATCTCATCAATTTCTACTCTCTCTAATTTATCTATATATGATTGACTAAATCTAGTTGGTTTAGCAAAATTTACTTTATTTAAATCTACATTATTTAAATTAATTTTAGCATCTAAATCTTGACCTATGGTACAATCAGTGTCTATTTTACAGTTCTGAAATTCACCTTCATTATTCAAAAAATGATAAATTTGTTGGTCCTGTGAGAAAATTTGCCAATATTTGAGGTTTTCTGGACTTATTGGCCTGTGTTTTACTTCTACAGTATACATATGATTAGGTTGAAAAGGTAAATTACAAGTACTAGCAAAGGTTGCTAAAGAATGTACTTGTAAGTTTTCCTTCTTGGTATTGTAGAGAAATTACATTCCAGTAAATCATTAATCAAATCTAATACAGTCTCTCTATATCGGCCAAGTCTAGGATTGTAAACAGAATAATCACCTTTAATTTTTTTAGCAATCAACTCTGAATCTCCGATTATTGCCATTATTTTTCCTCCAAAATTTCTGATTATTTGGAGTCCTAAAATGAGGGTTTCATACTCAGCCATATTGTTTGTGCATTTGAAATTCAATCTAAAAGCATGACCTTCTACATGATTTTTCTCTATATTAGTTATCCATATTCCTGCTCCTACTCCTAACTTATTTACTGAACCATCAAAGTCTAAAATGCCATAAAGATTCATGAGAGATATTATCATTGTCTGGTGTTTTCTTTTCTTCTCTTAGTTCAGTCTTGATTTCATTATCAATTTCAGAATTACATAGGATGAAAGAATCTAGATCGGTAGGTGTGGTATAAATTGGGTAATTTATTGACCTTTCAGCACTACTTATCATATATTTCATTAATGTTTCCCTATATAACTTCTTGGGTTGATCGAAAACTGATATAGTAGCACAAGACATGTCCAATTGTAGAGATCCCTATAACTTTTCTCCCCATGAGCTAGATAATAACTTTCGATATTTAGGTGGGATATCAGCTACTACAATGTCCATTAATATCCTCTTACCAATATATTGA
Source organism: Pinus albicaulis (assembly GCA_034641835.2). Classification (NCBI taxonomy): domain Eukaryota; kingdom Viridiplantae; phylum Streptophyta; class Pinopsida; order Pinales; family Pinaceae; genus Pinus; species Pinus albicaulis. Next base: position 426,035,354 of record CM076581.1, on the reverse strand, counting down.
ACTAAAGTTACACACAAATCCTTGATTAAACCTAGGAATTTTACTTTGCTTGAATCAAATGAAAATAAATCTTTATAGGGCCTTGTGATGTCTAAGTTCATGGTTTCCATTATAGCTTTGGGCATTAAATTATGTGAAGCTCCTAAATCTAGCATTGCATTGTGAAGGATTTTATCATGAATAGTTAAACTAATGTAAAATGGAGGAACTGCTCCATCTAAATGCTTTCCATTCACATCTGGGCCAAAAATCAACTCTGGCTGATCATCATTCAGATTTATGGAATCTTCTCCATCATTTATGTTAATGTTTTAGTTATAGTTGATTTATACAAGTCATGTTTTACCAATTCTGTCAGAGAAATTGGTATTTTTAGCTTAGAATTTTCAGATTCTATGTTGAATGAAGGATGTGATTTACTTATTTGAATCAATTATTCTTTGGTAACAGTAGTTTGTGTTGGTTTATCTTGTCTTTCTAAAGTTATCCTTTTAGTGTCAGTTTGAGTGTCTTGAGTCTTACTGCTTTTTGTTTTATTTTCAGGAGTGGTTTGTGAAGCAGTAGATGTTTGTTCAGATTTGGAGTTGTCAAAAGCTGTTTTTGCAGTGGCAGCTTTTGGATCTGTTGATTTAGGATCAACATTGAGCTTTTCAGTATCTAAGGTTGTTGTTTTATTAGAATTAGATGCTTTAGGAGCAATAGATTTTTGTGAATATATTGCAGCTTGAGCAACTTCATCAGTTATGTCCACAATCTTAGGGCTTGGTGAAATCTCTGGGCTAGAAACCTTTTGGGAAGAACTGGAGTTTTGCTTATTTTCCCTAGGGAGAATTTGCAGAATTTTTGTTTTGGGAGCTTCTATTGTTTTCTTATTTGGTGTTTGAGATGTTTTCTTAGTATAAGACTCTTTATTTTTCTTACTTCTTAGGTTATTGATCTAGGTGGATATTGGTGGTCACCTACCTATTCCACTTGGGGCCCCACCATTGTCTCTTTCAGTTTTTCAGTTTTGGCACAACTTACTATTTTTAGCAGTTTTTCGGGTCCTGAACTTTCGGAGCCGTTTTGAGGCCCTAAATGACGTTTTTTGGGAAAACGAAGAGCAACATGGGTCCATGCCCTCGGATAGATATTTATAACGAGGTATGGTACACGTAAAATGGAGATCGTATGCCAAAGTTACGCCCCTTGGAAGTTGAAACACCAATTTACCCAAACTGGGCCCATAGTTTTGGCGCTTCATCTCCTAGGGTTAGGGTTTTGGCTGTTTAGGATTTCCCATTGTTTCTAAATAATAAATAGGCCCTCAAGCCTCATTGTAACTGATTTAAGACGCCTATATCTTCCACATCTCTTCTCAGAGATAACTACCAGCACCCTAGCTAGTTTTATTTCCATTCTCTCTGTAAGCAAATTTCAGTTCTTTGATATTAATGAAATGAAGTGTTATTTCCGCTGCATCTTTGTATTTATGGTTATATGTTTATTCTCTTGCATTACTGCGTAAATCCAGATCAGTGGTATCAGAGCAGTCTACTTTTTCTTGATCTTTATTTGCATGTCCCCAACGAGGTCGGGGTATAAGGAGTTAGGGCTCGATCTAGTGGAACCTTTGGAAGATCAGCCTCGCAAACCCCGACGAACACCCATGGGGGACGAAAAGAAAGATGAGGGAGCAAGACATCTTATCAAAATATTGCTCGAGGAGGCCCTCAAAAAACAAAGGAACGTGATGATGGATAACTTTTCCCAGATCCTTGAACGGCTACTCACCGGCGACGCATCTGCATCCAGCAGCCACTCTGGAGGTGTGACTCCTTTTAAGGTACAAGTAAATTTTGACATTCCCATATTTGAGGGTCAAATAGATGCAGATGCCGTAGATAGATGGTTGAATCTGTTAGAAGGATATTTCTCGGTTCATGACTTTTCAGACCGGGAGAATATTATTTTTGCACTCCTCAAAGCTACCCCCCATGTTAAGGACTGGTGGGAAACCTACTGTGAGAACAAGGACCAGACAGAACCCTCTCTGTTCTCGGCCGTACCAACTTGGAATTCTTCCCGAGACGCCGTCAAGGAACAGTACTATCCTGTGGGGAGCTATGAGGACAAGTACATACAATGGACCACGCTGCGACAACAAAGGGATCAAGATGTGCATGAGCTGACGAATCTGTTCCATACCCTGCGCACAAAGTTGGGTATCAAATATTCAGAGAAACATCTGGTGCTAAAGTATCATAGTTGTCTGCACAGATACATTCAAGAGGAAATGGAGTTCCTCGACATCTCCTCGCTTGGTACGGCATACCGGTATGCTGCCAAGATTGAGCAGAAATTCAAACAGAAGAAGCGAGACTTTGGATCTGCGAATCAAAAGCAAGGGAAAGGTGCTCCCAAACCACAGAACAAAGGACAGAGCCAAGGCACGGTGACTCAAGACAACCTGTTGAAGCCACAAGCAAAGAACAACACCGCAAAGCCAAAGAAGGACACGGGAAAGTGGTGTGAGTTCCATAAGAGCTCCACTCACAACACAAGTGAGTGTCGGGCCAAGCAGTCGCTAGTGGCTGAGATGAGGGCTTCTAAGTCAGATGCATGCTCTGACTCCGAATCAGAACCTGAAAAGGGGAATGAAAAAGGGAAACAGATTATTGATGCAGATCCCAACGCCACTGTTGCCACTACAAAGATCCAGAAGGAGGAACCAGAAGATCCAAAGGAGGAGGAACGTCTCTTCCACTCCCAGATGTGGGTAAAGGGCTCCCCAGTACAGTTCATTGTCGACAATGGGAGCCAAAAGAACCTCATTTCAGCAGACGCCGTGAAGCGGTTGGGCTTGTCGACCACAGCTCACCCACATCCATACACCATCGGGTGGCTTCACCAAGGACGAGATCTCCGCGTCAGCCAGCAGTGTCGCCTTCCCTATAGCATCAAGCCCTTCACGGATGAGGTATTATGTGACGTTGATCCTATTGATGTTTCTGATGTATTATTAGGACAACCATACTTGTGGAAGCGTCATGCTGTGTATGAGTCTCGGCCTCGTGTTGTTATTGTTACTTTGGGAAATAAGTTGTACAGGATACCAGAGGTACCACCTCCTGTCGCTATCTCTTTGGTTACTGCAAAACAATGCAGTAAGCTCATTTCCCAAACCAGGAAATTCGTTTTCTTGATGATCCGCCCCCAGGGCAAGAAGAAGACTGTGGCCACGACCTCCAGACAGGGCTCCTCTGCACGACAACAACAAATGGATAAGGTTGTGGAGGAGTACGGGGACATCTTCACCTCGCCCACAGGGGTTCCTCTGCACTGTCAGGTCAAGCACCCGATTGATCTGACCCTAGGTGCGCCGCTACCCAATGGACCGATCTATCGGCGCTCTGTTCTGGAAAATGATGAAATCAAGAGGCAGATTCAGGAGCTGTTGCAGAAAGGTCACATCAGACCAAGTTCATCACCCTGTGGGAGTCCGATCGTGTTGGTATAGAAGAAGGATGGGACGTGGAGACTCTGTATTGACTATCGGGCGCTGAACAAGATCACTATCCGGAATAGGTACCCAATCCCACGGATTGATGACCTTCTGGACCAACTCCAAGGTGCAAAATATTTCAGTAAGATCGACCTGAAGTCTGGGTATCACCAAGTACCAATTGAACCCTCTGATGTGTGGAAGACTGCCTTCAAAGCTAAGGAAGGCCTTTTTGAATGGTTGGTCATGCCTTTCGGGTTGACGAATGCTCCCGCAACCTTCATGAGGATGATGGACAACATCTTGCGGCCATTCACCAACTCATTCGTAGTGGTGTACTTGGATGACATTCTGATCTTCAGCAAGACTTGGGAAGAGCACCTTCATCACATCCGACAAGTCCTCCAAACACCGCGGCAACACAAGTTGTGTGCCAATTTGGAGAAGTGCACGTTTGGCATGACCCAGGTTCAATATCTGGGATACATTATTGATGAAAGGGGGTGCATGTGGATCCAGCCAAGATCCAAGTCATTCGGGATTGGCCAGCCCCGACTACTATAACAGAGCTTCGCAGCTTTCTGGGTCTTGCTAATTTCTACCGTAGATTCGTGTTGGGATTCTCTCATATCACTTGGCCCTCGAGTCAAGTCACCAAAGGAGGAGCGAGAGAAAAATTCTTTTGGTCGGAACCTCAACAGAAGGCGTTCAAAGAATTGAAAAATCGCCTCTGTTCTGCCCCAGTGCTCACCTTACCAGACTTGCAGCAGCCATTTGAGATCGAGACAGATGCCTCCGACTATGTTATTGGGGCAGTTCTTACTCAACAGGGACATCCAGTGGCATATCACAGTGAGACATTGTCTGAGACAGTTCGCAAGTATCCCACCTATGACAAAGAAATGTATTCCATTTTGCAAGCTTGTCGACAATGGAAGCATTACATTTTGGGGAAGGAAACAATCATCCACACAGACCACCGGCCCCTGCAGTTCATACAAACACAAGGGAAGTTGCAGAATGATCACCATCAGAAGTGGTCCACATATCTACAACAGTTTCATTTGAACATCAAGTACAAGAAGGGTAGCACCAATAATGTTGCAGACTACCTTAGCTGACCACTGATCGTGGCGCTCAATAATTTTCTCAACTCTTGTGGGCATGAGACTTCTGATTGGCTGCTTCTCTACGAGAGAAACCCAGAATTTGGCCACACTTACAAGGCACTCTTGGGGGGTACGCAAGTTCCAAATTTTCACCTCCAAGATGCACTTTTATGTCACCTGGGACACCTTTTTGTTCCTTCAAGTGAGCGTGCTAAGATGATATGGGAAGCACACTACAATCGAGTCACTGGGAATTTCGGGGTCAAGAAAATAGTAGTTGTACTACAAAATTATTTCTATTTTCCGAACCTTCGAAAGGATGTCGAGAAGCACATCAGATCCTGCACTGCCTGTGCCATTGCCAAACCAACCATCAAGAAGCAAGGCCTATATACTCCGCTAGCTACCTCTAGTCGACCTTGGCAATCCATCTCCATGAATTAAATGTTGGGCATGCCTTCTACTAAGCATGGAAATGACTGTGTTTTCATGGTCGTTGACAGATTCTCAAAGATGGCCATTATGGCGGCCTGCAAGAAGAATATCACAGCAGAAGCCACTACTAAACTCTTCTTTGAATGAGTTTGGGTGCACTTTGGGATCCCATAGTCTATCATATCAGATCGGGATAGTAGGTTCCTCAGTAAATTTTGCTCCAGCCTATGGTCAATGTTGGACACCAAGCTCACCAAGTCCACAGCCTTCCATCCCCAAACAGATGTCCAGATAGAGGTCGTCAACAGAATGATTGTACACATTCTACGCTTGTACAATTCAAAAAATCCATGCACATGGGACGAGAGCCTCCCCTATGTACAACATAGTTATAATCAGGCTCTCCACAGTTCAATCAGCCATAGCCCCTTTCAGGTGGGCTTGGGATTCCAGCCACTATGTCCCATTGACGTAGCAATTCCATTTCCGGCTACTCAGGCCGATTCGGCTCATGTCCAATCTGAAGTCGACAAAGAAAATAGCTTCATCGAGTGCATTCAACACATCCACCAAAAGGTTCATGACATATTTTACAGAGCCAATGCTAAGTAAAAGCAACGCCATGATCAACACCGGGTACCACACAACTTCCAGGTGGGCGACAAAGTATGGCTACATTTGCAGAAGGAGCGCCTCACTGGACCCCACCACAAGATTTGCGCACTCCGATATGGGTTGTACACCATCACCAAGGGTGGAGGGAACAATTCCGTTGAGCTCAATATTCCACCATTCCTCAGTCTGCACCCAGTATTCAATGTAGACCGCCTTCGCCCTTACTTACCACCTCTACTGGACACCTCTGACATTGCAGAACAACTCACACCAACAGAGTTAAACCCAGAATGCATGGAACAGGCCACCACAGATTGTATCATGGACATGCAAATCAAGAACACTCACCAACAGAAGATCCAGTTGTATTGGGTTGTCAAAGCTGGCCAACTCCTGCACCAAGGAAAGTGGTTCACCAGGGACCAAGTTCAGCAGAAATTTCCTCATCTCATGGAGGAACTTAACGCAATGGGGACCATTTCTTCCTAAGGGGGAAGGAATGATCCAGGTGGATATTGGTGGTCACCTTCCTATTCCACTTGGGGCCCCACCATTGTCTCTTTCAGTTTTTCAGTTTCGGCACAACTTACTATTTTTACCAGTTTTTCGATTCCTGAACTTCCGAAGCCGTTTTGAGGCCCTAAACGACATTTTTTTGGGAAAACAGAGAGAAACATCCATCCATGGATCGATGTTGCTCATTCAAAATTCGTATTCCTCGAATAGATCTTTCTAACGAGGTATGGTACGTGTCAAACGGAGATTGTATGCCAAAGTTACGCCCCTGGGAAGTTGAAACACCAATTTACCCAAACAGGGCCCATAGTTTTGGTGCTTCATCTCCTAGGGTTAGGGTTTTGGCTGTTTAGGATTTCCCATTGTTTCTAAATAATAAATAGGCCCTCTAGCCTCATTGTAACTGAGTTCAGAGGCCTGTAGCCACCACATCTCTTCTCAAAGATAGCTACCAGCGCCCTAGCTAGTTTTATTTCCATTCTGTCTGTAAGCAAATTTCAGTTTTTTGATATTAATGAAATGAAGTGTTATTTCTGCTGCATCTTTGTATTTATGGTTATATGTTTATTTTGTTGCATTCCTGCATAAATCCAGATCAGTTATACTGACTGTGTACTTCGTTGATGGCAAATTCATAACCTTGTTTGTAATAAAGGATTCCCCTGAATCTAATTGGAGTTGTTGGAGTTCAAATAACTCTTGATCTTTCTATGTGAGAAAGATAGTGTTATTATCATCTATTCCCATTACATTTATGGTATCCTCATCATCATCATTGCTTTGAGAAATATTAGCATACTTCTTTTGAAATGGAGGTCTTATTGTTTGGTCTGGGGCTGAGTCTTTTGATTTTCCTGAATTTGTGTTTTTTCTAAAATTGGGATTTCTGATTTGTTGTTGATTATCCCATTGAGGTATTCTTTCTATGTTATCTAACCTATCCATAATCCTCTCTAAGGTTTTAGCTAACATATCTATTTTTGTGTCTAAACTAGAGGCTAATTATTTCATAGTCACTCTCCTCTCATTTCTTAATCTTGATTTTTTAGCTAGAATGTTTACTTCTACACCTACAACATATGTTTTCATTCTTTCCAAAGTTTATGCAGTTCATTCTCTTAACTGATATGCCATGCCAGTGTCAAATCCATCTAGAAATTTGAGCAAGACAGAGTCAGGAGTGGGTTTTATATTTTTAGGAATTGAATTGTAAACACTGTTATATCTAGTGCAGTAGCCTTGTAGAGATTCATTGGGAGCTCTCTTCAGTGCATCAAATTCAGAAAATATTTGTGGGGGGTTTTCTTCTTTTCCCATTTATTTAAAAATAATATATGGAAAAGAGCTAAATTAGCTATACTACTTGCATTAAGACTTCTGAACCATTTCTTTACTTCTTCTATTAATGTTTGTGCAAACAACCTCATTTGTACATTTGATTTATCTATCTCATGGAGTTCAAAGTAATCTGACATTTTTCTTATATGCTGTTGTGCAGTATAATGTGTAGTAGCATCAAATTGTGGTATTTTACTTTGATAATCTTGGGGCATGTCATGAAGTTGTCCTAGAAGAACAAGGGAAGCATACCTAGCAGCCATAGCTTGAATTCTAGCTTGGCTAGGAGGTAAAGTAGAGGTACTTGGAGCTGAATTGGAAGTAGTAACTGATGAAACTGGATCATAAGGTGCTGAACTAGAATTAGCAGTTGAAGAACTAAAGGATAAATTTGAGGTATTGGGAAGTGAAATTGGAATATATATGGAGCTACTAGGAAATGAAAATAATGTGCTTGAAAAAGCAGTGGTGAAGCTGGTGGATGAAGTGGATGTAGGGGATGAAAGAAATAAATTTCTAGGCTGTAAGGGTAATCTAGGACTAAATGGATCTATGGATTGAATTGTAGTAGAAACTATAGATGATGTAGTGGTTTCTAAATGAGGAATATAAGGTTTAGATTTATAAGCTAACAACGGAGCTAATTCTATGGCTTCATCAATTTCTTTAAGAATAGTAGCGTTAATTTCTTCAAGTCTCTCTTGATTTTTAACTTTATTTAATTCAAAATCTGCAGTAACACTTTTATGTTTTGATTCCAAAAAAGAAATAAAAATAGGGTTTAAAATAGTAGTACTTAAATTACTTTCAGATTTGGTCCTGAATAACGAATGTTCAAATTCTAAATCAAACTCTATATCTTGCAAACTTACTAATTCTTGGGGTAATGAATTGACTCTTATTAATGAAACTTTAGCATCTAAATCTTCTCTCTGTTTTTTATTTTTCCCAATTCTGTCTCGGTTTTCCACTATAACAACAGGTTTAGGGTCTGGATTAGACCTGGTATAATAAACTTTCCTCGAAGCCAGAATTACAAATTTTTATACTCACAACTAGTTAAACAATCTTAAAGGAAAAATATGATAAAAATGATTTCCTTTAAGGTTTATTTAACAACTAAGGATTGATTAGATTCCCAGTGGAGTCGCCAGTATGTTAACACTCCAGTAATTCTCTAGTTGTGAGATTTTTTATTTCTTAGTTGAGAAAGCTAGAGGTAACCACAGAACAACTTTTAAACTCTAGGATCTAGCCTTCCTAGGGTTCAGAGAGGGCTCTCTCTATAAGATTTAACTTTGTTTTGTTTTATAAAATATTAGGCTAGTTATGATTGTAAAATTGGTTTTGGTTTTGATTTATTTGGTGGGAAAAATCACTTAAAGAGATGGATAGTGGGAAATATATTTGTCCATTGGGCTGAGGAGTCAAAAGTCAAGCAGACAGAACCAGGATCAGGGCCAAAAGGTCAAATATTTTCAGGGAAATATAGATAACCCTTGGAGATCTTGGAAAGTTGTTTTGTGAGGTGATATGATTGGGATAAAGAGAAATGAACGGTTCTTTGATCCGGAAAAGGGAAGTAGTAGGCAGAGGTCAAATGAAAGAGGGAGCAATTAAGGGTTCTCTACTCTGGAAATCAGAAGAAAACATATAAATGACAAACAATTAAGACGGGGTGCTTTTAACAAATCCTGAAGTAATACTCATGTTCATTCATTCAAATTTAGAACACACAATGGATTTCATGTAACAAAGAAATATAAACAATGAAAAGTAGGAAATAGTTCACTCCAAATAGCTCATCACATGAATCCTGAAATATAATGCTAGTTGATATGATCTAGTATGCTACTCAAAATTTGAAACACAAAAATCCTTCAAGGCCACAAAAATGATTATAGAAGTATTCAGCAATTTATTCCGCAATAATACTTCTAAAGATGAAGTATTTATACATAATTGTGTACAAAATATCCTAGAATGAATGAAAGCATGGAAATTACATGCCTTGAACCCTCTGGAAATTTTGAAGTGGAATATGGATTTGAGGAATTTCTACATGTAAATGCATAAATGTTTGGAAGATCAAGAATCTTTTGGGAAAATCTAGGCCAATATACAGCTTGGTAAGGGCCTCTATGGATAAAGGGATTGCTTGAGGATCAGGTTGGAGTTGTAACATTTGGTTGATATATTCAGCAGTAATGGTGAAAAGAACTTCTTTGTTGGCATTTACTATGGCTCTCTGCTCAGGCACATAATACTGTTGACATAACATAATGACCTCTTGACATGGATGAGTTACTGGAACAACATACTTGGGTAAGTGTGATTCCCAAATATGGACTTCTTCTTCATTATTTAAGGATTTTTCATAGCTCCAGTTATGAATGTCTAGTACATTAAATTCAACAATTGGGTCTTCTATTTTGTATTTAATATCAGCTAATGGAATGTGCTCAATGTCTATGACAAGGGGTTGTAAAGGATTTGCAACAATAGCAATCTTGGAAGTCATGGCTGGAGTTGATTTTGGCACTTTGGAACCTTCAGGATTGCTAGAACTCTGTTTTTTAGGCATTTGGAATACTTCTACAAGATTAGAAAGTTTGCAGAAGTATTTTTACTTTAGCAGAGGTTTCTTGGGTAAATATAGGTAAAGTATGTTCTCTTTCTTGGATTTATTCTTCAATTTCAATCTTCAATAGGCTCTTACAGACTTTTACTAGTTTAAAACAAGAAATAATGGTTTCCTGAGTTTTTCAGTGAATAATTGGGTAAAGAGTCTTTTGAGATTGGGCACAGAGGCTTAGGATAGCTTTAGAAGGTTTCTGAGCTAAATTTGGTGTTTAAAACAAGGTGCAGCATAAACAGGATTTTTTTCAGAAATTTTTAGAGGGTTCGACCTGTTTTTTGGACTTTTTGATAGGGTTGTATGGGTAAATTTGAACTTATAAATGTAATTTTTCTCTTAACAGGGATTTTCAGATTGAAATGGGCTTAATTTGATTGAAGAATACCTGTTATACGCAGGTATTGGACTACGAAGATGGTTTCTGAAGGTTTTGAACTGGTTGAATGGCTTCTTTTCGATCTTTGGAGTAATGCAAAAGCTCCTTTGCAATCTTTAATGGTAACAGGTTGAAATTTGCAGTCTTTTGGCATAAAAATGGAGAAAAATTCTTGTTTCATAGTTGGGGTGGCTCATACAGGGTTTATGCGCAAAAAGGGATAAGAAATGAATGCATTTCCAACGTTTTCTAGGCGTATTAGGGCTAACAGGTGCCGGCAATTAATGGAGGTGAAGTCATAAAACTGGTGGTTTTGGGGCTCAAAAGGTCTAAACCATAAGCAGTTATCGTGTGCCATTTTGGTGGTAAGTGGTTTTAGAGGAAACCAAATCGATCCAATGAGAATTAAACACGTGGAGAAGGGAGAAAGTCGCAATACCGCCCATTTCGTGTAGCAATGAAACGAGGAATTTCACACAAGTTTATTTACGATATAGTGTTTACGCCGTCAGATCCTGGGGTTTGATTGCAAACGGGCCAGATTTATTGCGGAAGTTACATTGGGATTTGGTAGTGGGGCCAGGGTATATCATATGCGGCGGGGTTTTCATACATGCGCAGATGGTTTTTAAACCTTAGAAATAAGCCTTTAAACAAAGTTTAAAACCTTAGGTTTTATAGGATGCGGCAGGTATAAAGTTTATATGTCAAATTAAAATATTTACACAATGTTTCAACCATTACATGGGCACGGGTCTGATATATAGTTTTTTTAACGTTTGACAGTTGTTTTAAAAATATAGGGGCCGGGGATTAGTTTTAATGATAGTTTTAAACCAATGGAATAGGGCGGGGTTTTTATTTATCACATGGGATATTTAAAACATTGGTTTAAATGTAAAATAGAGGGTTTGTGGGTTTATTTAAAATAAAATGGATTTAATACTATACGGGAGGGTGTAATTAGGAATTTAATAAATAAATTAGAAATTAATATGAAAAAAGGGATAATGTATGAATAAAAATACATGTTTAACTCTGAGTAAATTGCAAATAAGCATAGCTTGTCTTTGATGTATTACTTCACACTTGAACTTAGGATAAATGCATTTTGAGGGTTTATGAATGATTTTTTGAAATGAAATGAAATTAATTATTTAGGGTTTCACTTTTACTAAGTAAAAATGGGTTTTTACTTCAGAAAAAGGGATTATGATTATGAATGAAGGATAAATGGTGATGAATGTGGGCTTTCTATAGGACTTCAATATTTTTAACCAATCAGTCATCGAGCCTTGGGTCTGGTCCCAACAAAAGTTAGAGAAGTGCTCTAAGCTTTTTTAACTGATAGTTTAGAATACTGAATAATAGTAGGGGAGGCGAAATTAGTGATTTTTGCCCGATGATTCTTTAGTACATACTTTCTCAACTGCTCTCTACTTACCCATTTTATTTCGAACATCTTTTACTTCATTTTCATGGGTGCATTTAAGCTTGCAACCCTAAATCCATTTTCTTTCAAAGAATAAAAACTATCTAAGTCTAACCTTATTTCATCTAAGGGTTCAGATTAAACTGTTGAGCTCCTTATTTATTCTCTATCTTAACTACTAATTTGTCAAGTTTATACTGTTTAACATATCTATATTCTCTATCTAAAACATGAAATTCAAAACATGAAAAGTTAAGATTAAATTGTTTAACTGATCATGGATTATGGCATTTATTGACAATCTGCACATAATCATTATTCTTGAGTAAAAGTAAATAGTATTGAAATTTTGACTTGCTCACTTTCAGGTCTTATTTTTTCTCTTTTTCTTTTGGGGTTTATCTTTTTCTAAGTCCTTTGATCATTCTTTTAGGAATTTTTTTACCCTCTTTTATTTTTTGTTATTTTTCATTTTTCAAAATATGGGAAAACAACTTGCAGAAAGCAAGGTATGTACATATTTACAAGACTATCATAGTCAATTAAAAAATTATGAATCCTATTTTTATAGGACCCTAACAGAAGGGACATAGACATATCACCTGATGGAATGCGTTGAAATCTGAAGTTTCATAATGTGGATGACATAGTGTGAATTACACAGTGTGTAATATAGATGGGAACGGATAAAGACTCCAGTCATTAGTTATACCATAGTAATAGGGCTATGAAACTATCATAATTCGCCTTGGAAGAATACAGTCTGTAATATCAGCTACACAAATGGATGGCATGTAATCTTAATTCTAGAACAACCTACGAAGAATATCATTCAAAGAAGAACAAGGTGTAGATCTCCTCTTCACTTGCCAAGTAAGTGTCTTTCATTTTCATTTTCATTTTGGTTAAATGACTTCGATTTGCAAGGAGATATATGAGGTGGTTGTATTACTGAAGATCCTTGCATAAAAACAAGGAGGATAGTCATGGTCCTCATAGATAACTGAAGTCATAGATAAAGGTCTACTTTGAATTCATGGAAAGGAACTCTTAAGGTTTCCTCACATGAAAAATATTGGAGACACAATGAAACTGAAAGAAGAATTATGAACAATAAAATCAATTTCATGTCACCGAAAAAGATGGAAGGAGTGGATGGAAAGAGGGAGTAAGAGGTCATAATAAGTCTCTTTATGGCTCCTATATCCTACTTCAGATTTGATGCAAGTGACATCATGGAAGTATAAGAAATAAGAACTCATATGATCATGAGGGTAACAAAATCATGGGATGAGTAAGTTACCTCACTCATCAATCTAGGGTTTCTATGGAAGAAGACAAGTTGAAGGGAATATTTTTGCAAAACTCAATCATTTGAAGAAGAAGGAAGAACCCGATTCAAAGCAAATCTAAAGAAAGAAGAAGCAATGGATCTACACTATGATTGAGATCATATTCTTTAAGTGATTTATGTTGGTTATATGATAGGAAGCAGTGTAGTACCTTGATGAAAGCATGGAAGGAGCTCTTGGTGAATCAGCTCCGGGAAAAACTCTCTAATAAAATTAATGATGGAAAGTAGTCATCAAGAGAAAGGGTCATCATTTAAACAGATTTTCTAGGATATTGATGGAGCATACAAAGAGAATGAATCTCTTCATTGCTACAGGGTGACTCAAAGGAAAAGGGGTATGAGGTATGTATATATTTATATGCTAAACATTGGATGTTGTGTAGTCATTTCATATGGTTGTAGGTAATGAACTTTTGTATTTAGAAGTATGATCTATGGAGGAGTGTCTCTCAGTGCACAGAAAGATGAAATCAGCATAATATGTCCTGATGGAATATGAGGTGGTTGCATATGAACAATAAACTAGAAAGGTTATAAGTTCCTGGGAATAAAGAATGTGAAGAGAGGAAGAGATCATGAAATGCAATCATGTCAAGAGGCATTTACCATCCGAAAGCCAAAAATATGTGACTAAGAGATCTCCTGGAAAGATATGTAGACTCTGACAAAAGTCTGGTAAAGAAGAAGACCTTTGGAAAAAAGCATTATATTAGGAGATGTGTCAATTTGTATGAAGGATGTCGATGCCTACAAGAAGATGTCATGGTGAAAGATCATCACTAAGGTAAATTTTGTTCTAAAATTTCATATGAATATGTTTATCTGGAACAATTTGTGCAGGGCTGCTAATCATGAGAAAGGATGTATGATCCTTGGAAATGATTTGAAGGAAAGACGCATGGCATAACAGTGGACCAGATAAAGTAATTTGATGAATCACTTTTTGATAGTTGACATGACTTAGGATGAAAAGTGATGGATGATCTATGCCTTATGAAGCTAAAAGTTGGAGATTCCTCAATATCGAAATCCATGACATCGAGGAGAGAAATTCTTCATGAGCAGCGGGGTCTCTCACCATTGTTGCTGGAGATTGCTACTTAAGAGGGAGCCTGATGATAAGTTTCTTACTTGGAAGAAACTTGGTAATTCCTAAGAATGAGCTTAAGTACATTCCTTGTATAGGAATGAGGGCATTCACTTGTGGAATAGGTCCTCCCTGGTTGAGAGGGAGAGATAGACACATCATTCTGGTCTTCGGAAGATAGAATGGAGGATTGGGTAATCATATGGAATTTGATACTCTTTGAGAATGTGTTAGGGAATTCAAGATAAGTGTAGTTAGGGACCGATATTCTTTGAGGGCTAGCTACCCAAGAAAATAATAGCCCAAGAAGGTCATACTTTGGGAACAACCGGGTGGAGTATGTACCTTGGAGAGACAATGACGAAGGTGTCTATAAGTCATGTGTCTCGCCAGCATTGTAGCCCATTTTCTCATTGAGAGATGGGGTTGTTAGTCAAGGCCTTGCACTAGGACAATTTTGGTTGATATGATGCTATACAAATACGATTACCAATCCAATTCTTCTGATGAGATTCTTCAGTTTGAAAGAAACCATGTACCTACATGAATACCTCCCTAGTTAAGATGGAGTGTTGAAAAGTGTAACTAGGTCGGTCTTCATATTGACTATGTACTTATGGATTTATGTAAAGTAGAAGAGAAAGATAATAAAAATGTATTTTTGTTGTACATGCTTCATGGGTTTCATGAGAAAGATTTTATAGGTCAGTAGACTTCTTCTTGATGACTACTAAGATTGTCTTCTAGTCACAAATGTAATTAAGTGTCATATGGATAAAGGGTCTAGTTATATGCTCCAGAACCTGGTCATGGTACCTTGAAGAAATGGCTTCTGGAAGATGCTCAAGATACCTTCATAAACATTGGGATAAACAGACTACACGTCAAACTATATTCTCAAACGGTGAAATCGACCTTCATGCAAGATATATGGTTGGCCTTCTAACAGTAAAATGTGCTATATATATATATGTAGAAACTGCAGCTCAATTGGTCAACTAATAATGTGGATCTCTCAGAAGTAAGACATACAATTGAATGTGTATTACTCTGAAAATTGCAGAGAAGTCTGAGCCTATTATAGGAAGAGATAGCAAGGGAATTGTGGATACCACAACAGAGACAGAGTGATACGAAAGGTAATTGTGGATACCACAACAAAGAAATCAAGGGAAATGTGGACACCACATCAGAGACTGCGTGTTACAAAATGAAATTGCGGATTGTCTTGAAGAAGAATAATCGAACAAATATAAAATCTACCTTGCGGATGATAGCAAGATGTAAGAACATATATACTTCAGGAGAACTTTGACAAACACTGATATTATAGTGTGGACATCTGGACAAATAAAACATAGAAAAATTTGTAGATGCACCTTAGTAACTAAGTGCGGACAAGAGAGAGAATTAGGGAAACAAATAAATGCAGATAAAGGCTAATCTATGAATGCGGAATTGAAGGAAGAAGATAGTCTGCGGACAGTGAAATACCAATTTGTAATAGCAAGTGGTTGATATACATAGTTAAGAATTGTGAGCCTAATCTTTGTGTTTTTGTGTTTTGATAATTGACTTGATGAAAGATTGACTTAACTAAAAGAAGAGAAGACATAAGTACCTCAAGTACGTTCAAGTATGTTCACAATTAATTATCTCGAAGAGAATTTGTCTTAACCTGCACTTTTTCAAATTCTCAACAACAAGGTCATACCTCATCTCAGCTGCTACCTTAATGTTTCCTGCCCGTGGCTCTGGCCCAAGAGATCGAGATCTAATGTGAGTCTCTGTTTGTGATCCCGATCCACTGCGCAAGCTTCTCCTGGCATACCTATGCGATCCTGCAACATAAAATACGAACCAAAACCAAAATATCATGAAGAATATCTCATGAGAAAATGTGTGCAAATGAAATTGGGGTCACTTATATTTATAACTCTATGAGGGACTGCTTGGGGATTTGACCACATCCACATGTAGTTAGGCCAACCCATAAAATAATAAAATAATTCATATCTTAACTTCTGCTTAACCGACTGGGACGATCTATAGGTCAAGTTTGGTCCTCTAGAAAATAAGTATCTAATTAAATTATAATCTTAATCATATGAGCTTTCCAATGTCGAATTTTACCTTGGTTGAAAAAATTAGCATTAATGTTATGTACTCTATGTGAGATTATTGTTGTCATTTATGGTGTATTGTTATTGTTAGTTGCACACATGGTTATGATAAAACCTTTAATCATATCCTATAATCCCCACAAGTATCTAATGAACTTCAACAACTCACTATTTTCCTCCATCCATTATACTTGGAGATTGAATATTAATGGCAATTATCTCATAGTTGTTGGAGTTACACAGGAGGTTTCCAAATTGTTTTACTTAATTCTAGTGGTCCGTTGAGCATATTTAGCATTTTTGGGTGTTTTTATTTCTATTTAGGTTGTTCCCCTCTCCTCTTAGCAATGTTTTTTTTTGCTGGGAAAATTCAAGGTTAGAGTTGGAAATCCATGAGCCTGTAGACATCCCCCGAACCAAATGTAATTTCTGAAGTTGCGCCAGAACTGTATGCACTCATATGGTAGCCACACAAACTGTACACATCTCCAGCAGCATGTCATGAGAAACCCCTACAATAGCCCAGTCATCCCTATGTTGTTTTTTGGCCGAGTTTCTGTATAATTAGTGTGTGAATTCCTTAAAACTTTGTGTTTCACAGCAAAATAAATTATAAATGTATTTTGGACAATCATGAGGAAGACTTTAAATTTTTCTGAACGTCAACCAATTAATGAATTCCAACCATATATTTGGGTGTCTCTTTATTTTCTTGGGCATGTAAATATAGATATCCATTCCATTAATTGCATGATATCACTTATATTGAACTGGGAATGCACATATGTGTATCGTTGAAGACCATATAGTCCTACTTCATTTTTGCATTGAAAGAGTTGTAGAATGTTGCATGAAATTGGGATTGCAACCAGCTGAGAAATGAAGCATATAACAAGCAGAGTAGTCTTAGTTTCCATAGGTTGGCATTCAAGTGACCCATAATTTCTGTCATATTTTCAAACTAAACATTGTAATTAGTTGATAAACAACAGTTGACATTTTATCAACCTGCTATTAATTGCAAAGACCTAATTTTAATTTCATTATGCAGAGTATCAATGCCGGTAAAATGGATAGGCCATATGCCTACTGTTTACAGATCAAATGTGTAAAGAAGGTCCAAAAACTAGGAGTTAAAGGATCTAATGGCGTTATTCTCCTTCCATTTTGGTATCAAGTATCTTTGGCTCATTCCCAAACCCAATGTATATGTCTTCCTTGATTAAGTATGGATTTATGAAGAAGTTCAAAATAATATCACATTATGTTGTTCAAGGTGGCCATCAAAATGAGGTATACATAACCTTATTCAATATGTCTTTGAAGCCGCACCAGTGTATTGGTACTCTTTATCATATGTCCCTGTAGGAATCCAAGATGAGAAGAAAATGTTTCAATTATCTATGACAGGGTAACAGAGAAAAATGTGACATCCCCTTTGTTAAATGACAGAGGCTTGTTATACCTAAGCAGCTAGGTGGATGGGGATTGAAGCATATTAATAAATTTTCAAGAGCTCTCACAGAAGAGAGTCTCTAGAGAATGATTACAGTTGTTGGGCTCTGGAAGCAAGTTATTCAAGCTAAATATATATCCCCAATCCATGGATGAATGGATAATATTGCCCCATGAGTCCCACATAAAATTCTTCGTCGTATTGGAAGAAACTAGCGTTGGCTTTCCTTCATGTGGGAAATGGATTTTGCTAGAAAATAGTAAAAGGGAGTTTTATGTTGCGTATGGACACTTGTTTTGTTGTGAAATATAGAACATACTCTCCAAGGAGCTATTATTATAGTTCAGACAACATGACATCTTCTCTCTTGTAGATGCAACAACCCCTAGACACACTTCTTTGGTAACAAGGATGTGAGTTTTATTCATTTGAATCCACATCTAGCTTAGAAATGGGACCCGTTTACTGTTAAATTTCAAATAAATTTTATTAGATTTTCTAAGGATAAAGACTTTGTCGTTTAGTCAAAGAGTCCAGTTGGAAATATATACATAGCAAAATCAAATTATATCACAAGTTTTCTTGAGGAGCTAACTTAGGTTCACAAGTCGTGGAAACCAATCTTGGAATATTAATGCCCCCTCCTAAGTCGAGAATCTGATTTTGAATTCCCTTGTCAAACAAGGCCCTCACAATGGATGTTCTCCAAAAAACGATCTAGCAAAGACCTAGATTTGGTCCCCTTTGCAAATGCAATGAAAAAACAATATCGAAAATCCTT
The DNA here is from genome assembly GCA_034641835.2 of Pinus albicaulis. Taxonomy (NCBI): domain Eukaryota; kingdom Viridiplantae; phylum Streptophyta; class Pinopsida; order Pinales; family Pinaceae; genus Pinus; species Pinus albicaulis. The sequence continues at coordinate 426,016,610 of CM076581.1, read as the reverse complement.
TTGGATTCTACTTTCATAAAAGAAATCTGGAAGGATCTCCCTATCTCTCATATATTGAAAAGGTAAACGGGAAGGGTCCTCACTAGTTGACAGTTTCAATCGTTGAATACAGGATTTGTTTTTGCTAGGTCACATATCAAGGGGTATTTGGATAACTAGAAATAGTATTACCTTCGAGGGTGAGCCTTATTCTCCCACTTAGGAATTTCATAAAATCCATCAATACAACCTAGGTATCTGATGATTAACAAAGATACACTTTGGGGCTTTTCAATGGCGCTAGTAACGAGAGTTCAACGAACTGTGGAGTTGTGGGTGTGATATATTTTTTTGATGCTCATTTTATTATTTTCAAGCTAGGTCTTCGGAGAAATTCTAACAATTGGCATCCCTTCTTAAAAAAAAAATTCACAACATCTATATTTTTCCTGCTCTTGAGAAAGTAACTCCTCAAAAGATAAATTTCTCAAGCATCACCTTCAGGCATATTTACAGGGACCATAGAATGGATGCAGACATCCTATTGAAAAAAGGGAATTCATCTCGCTCAAAGTCTTCTGTAGAATGGATGCATACATCCTATTGAAAAAAGGGAATTCATATCGCTCAAAGTCTTCTAGATCTACATAAACGGACAAATGAAGAATACTTCCCTCATTATCCCAAACTCTTCATGTATTACGATCTGTCTATGTTTACAAGTTCGGAAAATTGTCTTTTGATGACAATCTATATGGATTTTTCCTTACATCGATTGATTTCCCGGATGGTGTTTCTTATATAGGATATTTTTCTTTCAGTTGGTCAGGGGTATTTTTTTTCAGTAAATACATTTTGTAAAAGGATAATTATGGGAAGTATGTTCTTCGTACCCCTGTGCATGATAACACATACAAAATGCAACCCTTTTCACCTCACTATGAAGTCATAATTTTTTCTTTAGTAAAAAATATCACATATTTTGGTAATATTATATTGGGTTGTACTGAGATTAGGCCCCTTCCTCACCTCCAAACACATAGGAAATCCATATTATCATATTAAGTAAACCGCTATATTCCATATTTCAAATCATATCCTCTTGGATAATTTTATGACTAGATCTCTCAAGAATTTGTATGTTCACAGAATCTGCAATTGGTTTTTTTTGTCATATTGGGGATTGACTTTCAAATCCCATTATGTGGACAACCTTCATTGCAGACATTTGAATTGGTTAAATTGGGATTCTTTGGAAAGGACATTGCACAGTTAAATTTCCCTTTCATGGGATGTTGTATCGATAATAATTTGGACAATGATTGGTGATGTCTCCAGTAAGACAATCACATTGGTGATAACTATTGAACCATAAGGCAATTCCTCCATGGTGTGTTAAATCTGGAAATTCAAGCTTGCAATGTAGATGAACTTGTAGTTATTTGGAGTTTAAATTTCAGAAACCTGCCAATCTGAGCTGAAATGCTCCAAATACCAATACCCAATATGAGATGTCAATTATTACATATGTATATTTTTCTTTCATTTGTAGTAGCATTGCAATGAGAAAAAACCTCACCCCCTCCCCTCTCTCTCTCTCTGACAGACTTGAAGGAAAATCTATATCTCACTTCAATTCACAAAATCATGTCTTTTCTCATGTTGTTTCTACTCCATTAAACCGTACTACTGCATATTTTTTCCACAGTGTGAGACCTTCCATATCTACTAGTGATTAATCTGATCATACAAACTCCTCTCTATATAATAATTCATGATGTCAGCATATATTATTTATAGTATCGAACTTACATCCTAATCTTATCAAAAGTACATGGATAAAGCAATTAAGTGAAAAGATTGGAACTCTTCGTCAATATTGAATAATAGCACAAAAATAATTGATCAATGCCGACACCTCAACAAGATGAAATGAATTCGTTAAAATATACATCAGGGTGCAATGAATCTTGTATATAAATACATTTAAGTATTTCAAAATAAAAAGCCACACTTAATGGGCTACCCATATCAACAAGTCCATTTGCAGATGAAATATGGTCCCCAAAACTTCCTCCAATATAAATTCCTTGCAGTTAAAAACACCCAGATTTAACACAAATACCCTCCTAATACCCACTGAAAATTATACCATGGGAGCCTTTTCAACATCCAATGTTTCCTATCTAGCTCCAGCTCTTATACTAGTTGGTTCTACTTCACACGACTTGTTTCAGGTTGTTGAATTTGAAACAAGTAAGATTTGTTGTAGGAACACAGAATCTATCAGATAATGGTAGCTCAAGATACTGTACACACAATGGGAAAAAATAAAGGAATTCTGACAAAATTTGGCATGGTTATCTTTACAAAGTTCTTGTATCTTTTGGATTTTCTTAAGGTTGACTAAGTCAGTCAGAAGTTGTTTTCACTTAAAATCATTTGCGGTGTTAATTAATGGGTATCCTGGAAACTTATTCCAAATTGAGGCAAGGGGCATACCTATAACAAAAAAGTATTAGCACTTAACATATGTATTATAATTTCATCCACAAATAAACAAAATTCCCACTACAATGATGTTAATAGAGTCCAATTTTAAACCAACATCTACAATGATACACCAAAAAAACTAGTTAGAGTGCACAAGCTTAACACTAATGTATCCAGATAAAACAAGTTTGGAGTAGTGGTTTGGTGGACATTTGATAACAAATAATAAAAGGTGTAGTTCTTAAAAAATTAAAAAATTATGTATTTTGATGAACTAGATTAAAATACATGTCAAAACAAAAAAAATTGCTCCAAAGGAGCATACATTATCATAACATTGTCTATAAAAAGCCTCAATATATGCACTTATCCCTTGTATGCCAATATATTAATATATTTATAAACACAAAAAAATCTTTGACCCCTAAGGACATTAGATTATTATAATACTCTATAAAAAACTTCAATATATATAATGATGATAAGAACTGTGAGATTTGATACTTAAAAGGAATTTGGCATCCCCAAAGTGGATCAATACCTTTGCAAAAACTACAATAATTGAGGAAACACAATAGAGTTTCATGATTACTACATGAAATTTTATTCAAAATTGAAAGAAAACATGTAAGAAAGGGAGAAAACTCACCCAAAAACTCCTAATATAAAAAAATTTGGAAGCCCATGAGATAAATCCTCTAGAAGGTTTTGTTTGTACTCAAACTTTTGCAGCCTCAAAAGGACAAAGGGAAATATCAACAATAAATTCTGCAAATGTAGATACCACCAGGTAGATCAATGTCTTGTATTTGTCAGTGTACTTAGGCCCTACAATGTTTGAGAAGTACTTCTTAGAGAACTCATATAATCCAAACTTGCAAGCACCCTGAGCATTATATCCAAGAAGAGTTGGCACCCAGCCCATGAATAAACCCTTTTCTCCTTGTTCTCGAAGAAAAACACCGAAACCAATGGAGATGCTCTTGTACTTCACATGGTCAATCTAAAAGTAAACAAAAAAACAAAAAAGGGATGTGAAAATTTTATTTAGGAGAGGATAAAACATTGAAGTCAGTAAAATAACTTAGAATACTAGTAATTATATCTTCTATATTCAAGTAAAATTTCTTTCGATCAAAAACTATTTCCGTAATCATGTCAAATTCTTAAATAAAGCTAAGAAGAAGGCTCATATTTTGTAGGACACAAACAACTTAAAGTCGCACTTGCAATAATTTTTTGGTCACAAAAAATATTCACTTTCCATAAAATTATGCCAAAATGACATGTAGGCTATTTTATTTTCTAATTTAAACCTTAATGTGTTCAAGAATAATCTATTAAGGAAAATCACAAGGCTTGTCGAGCATCCATGTCATCCAAGTCCTCAACGACAACTGAGAAGGTTCATGACCCAAATGGGGATCCTTTGTTTCAGAAGCCTTGCTGGAAAATTATAATGCCTATTTTCCCGATAAGTATATCATGTGTATGTTCACCGGTTCTTGAGTTAAGATATTTTAAACTTTTAGATATTCTCTTTCCCTACATAAAATAATTTACATAATGAGAACCTTGTCCAGCATTAATGGGAACACAAAAAAAAAAAATCAGTTGTTAAGAAAGACATGCATTCAACCATTGGGCATTTCAAGCAAATATACGCTGGCTTAAGAAAGTTTTAAAATTTGATATATCCCCCAGTTGAAAATCATATATCAAGTGTCTATAAATTCTAGAACTAGTTTCAAAAATTATTTTCTCACTATGAATTTAACAGATCCAATGTATACAAATGTAAATCCCGCCATGTTTTCCCACCATGGGGCTATTAGGGCTCGAAAGGTACAAACAATATTACTCTCACTTAAGTGCTTGGGAGTGGGATGATAGGCTTACAAAAGTTGTGTAAATTAGGTCTATCTTGGATGGTTAAAAGGAGAAATCTTTTATACCACTCCCCCCAACCCACTTCCAAAATCCAAGGGGATGAGATATTTCCTCACATTTATCAGCTAAAGGTGTTAGCTCAACCATTTGTCACCAATTTTTTTGGGAATTTTTCTAGTTCTGTAACAGCAATTGTCCAATTCAAATAACCCTAGGTTATATCAGCAATGTTGTTGGGAATTTAGCTAGCTATGTACGAACAACTATCTAGTTCAAATAAACCTAGGTTAGATGTAGTGATCTAGGTCAATAGATTTACTAGGGACACCATTCAAAAATGTGGGGAAGCATCCCTTGAGTTTCCATACAAGTTTTTCCTTAGGGGAAAAAGGTCTCAGAGTCATGTCCCCAATCCAACAATGTTGCACGACACCTCCCCCCCTACCCAAAAAAAAACCCACATACCCTGCATTCCCATGTTTCAGATACTTTTGGACTCTTACAAAATTTCCAAAAATTGTTAGGGCCTTCATTAGGGATTCATGGACTTGCTGGCGATCCCCAAGATATCCCACGTCGATTTTAGGGACATTCTAAACATATTTCAGAGATGTTTTTGGCATAGTTCAAGTATTTTTGGGCAGATATCAGGGATGCTCTAGGAAGATTCGAGGAATAATCCAATCATATATCTTAAGTTTTCAAAATCATGGACATTGATAATTGAACATTATGATCATTTTTCCCATCCATTATTTTTACATTGCATTGATTCTAAATCTATTGTAAAAATTGGAGCTCAAAACATAGGTTTTGTATGATGGGTTTCAATTTGGGTTTGTGGTGATCTAGATACTGAATATTCAATAGAAAAATCACAAGAAAAGCCTCCATGTCAAGAAAATAGAAAATGCAGCATTTCAAGAGTCTAAAGACTAACTCTTGTGGTTATTTCTCTTGTTCTTTCTCATTTTCAGATCATCTCAACTTTTACATATTGTACATGCGTTTCCAAGAGTCATTCAAATTCAATGCTTCCACTGCCCCAACCTCAAACATTATGAATACAATCAGATAGTAGTGACTTGGATTGGGTATTAAATGTTTGAATACATTCCGATTCAATTCCATTATTAATCTGAAATATAAATTTATTAATTTAATCTCTTTTCATAATCAAATTATTTTATAGAGGTTTTCAACACAAAAATAGAAATTTGTAAGACCCATTGAGAAGGGAATGCATTTTATGTTTAACATAATCACCATTGACAATAAATTTGAGGAAGAAAACTGCTCTAAATACAGTTCTCTGTCCAATGTATCCTTCATGGACCTTCTTGTAAATTGAAAATAGTTAAACTTAAGTCTCCTGAAGCTAAAGTGCATGTCTAATAGAAAATAACTGAAAATACTTACACTGAGGTTTACTAAAGTTAAAGCTTATGTCTAATGACCAAAAATAGAATATCATTCAACCCATTTTTAAATTGCTAGAGATATTTGATAATTGGCAAGTGAAAGGGTTGTGCATAATCCTAATGGTATAGCTTGATATGCTCACAAGCTTGAAACAAATACCAAGCGAGAGCACACCGCCAAATGTTTCGGGGATGGAGAGTCCCTGAAAAATTTGTGGGTGTGATCTCGCCATCCCGGGATGCATCCCCATATCCCCACCATTCCATCATCCCAAATACCAGTGCATCATAAGCTAAATGTGATGTAAATACTTGATGTCCCTTCCAAGTCAGGCATAGTAGATTATACACTAACATTTTACCCTAGTTACACTTGTCGACAATAGTGAAGTCTCTAGGGATTTGTTGGAATCACGATTGCCGTTAGACCAAAACCTACAGGTGTTAGTCTTCGCTACAATCTCCAGAGTTAAGATCTACGAGAGGTGGTTAGTCCATGTCTCAAAACACACGGGGAGCGTTGAACCCAATGTCCAACAATCTCCCTCCCAACGTGAGCTGGGTGAGTTTCGAACTCGAGACCTGTCGCTCTGATACCACTTGTTGGAATCACGATTGTCGTTAGACCAAAACCTGTAGGTGTTAGTCTCCGCTACAGTCACCAGAGTTAGGATCTACGAGAGGCGTTTAGTCCATGTCGTGAAACACACAGGGAGCGTTGAACCCAATGTCCAACAGGATTTCCCCTGCGTAGTTGCATGGGATAAATAATACATGTGCACACAAACAAAACATAGAAGATGCTTAAAACACAATTTCAAGGTTTCCCATGCAAGCAAATTTCATTTAACAAATTAGCAGATGCATATGAGATATCTAAATAAAATAGAATTAAGAATTTCAAGATGCTTCACAAAGTTTTTACAAAATTCAAATTTGCATATTAAGTATTAAAAAGACTATATGTTTTCACCACACATTTAAACAGAGATCGAGATGGATGGAAAAAAATTACCTAAGTGTCCAGATAAAAAAATCAAACTCAACAAAAAAGAAGATGGAAAAATCTAAATTTAAGAAGATACTATGAATATTAACAGATAATTTAACCGATATCCAGACTGAATTTTTTTTTTTACTAAGATAAAAGAATCAAAATGGATAATTGGAAACTGAAAATTCAACTTTAACAGAAGCATCCATAACTAAAATAAATATTAAGTATGCCTCTTCAAGCGGTTGAGATGGGACATCACCATGCAAAAGAAAAGAGTTCAATCCTAAGCGGGATTAGAACCCTATTCAATATTGGTTTCCCAAAGCTTTTAATTAATTCCAATTTGCATAGAAATTATTAAAAATACCATATGCTTAAAATAGATTTAAATGACACCAAAATGGATAGAAAGACATTACTTAAGTGTCTACATAAGCATATCAGACTAAAAAAACAAGTAGATGACAAAAGACATATTAAAGCATATGCTCAAAACCTTAACATGTGCTTTAGTAGATGCTTACAAGCTTGGAAAGGGCTTACTAAGATAAAGAATCAAAACAAATAATTTTAAAATTTTAAAAATAAATATATAAGAAAAATAAAAACAAAAAAATAAATAACTTAAAAAAATAGTCTATATAATTAACAAAATTCATAAATCTAACCAAGAGTTTTGGATGGGACATCGTCATGAAAAATTATTCTAGATTCAAGCCCTAACGAGCTTAGACCCAAATTTGAGTTGGATTTATAAATATTTTAATAAATTCCAATATGCATGGAAATTACTAAAAAGAATATATGCAAGCTCACACATATCAACAAACATCAAGATGGATATAAATGAATTAGTGTCCAGATAAGAAAATCAAACTCAAAAGACAAAAAAAACAGGCAAGCGCTACATCAAAACATATGCTCAGAATCATATTAGAAGTTTTAACAAATGTCCACAAGCTTCAAAATGGTTTTACTGAGATAAAATAATCACAAAAAATAATCAGAAACAAAAAAAAAAGGATTAACATATGACTATAAAACTAAAATAGATATTAAATCTGTGTGGTTGAGTGTTATGTCAACATGCAGAAAACCCTGGTTCAAGCATTGGAGGGCTTAGAGAACTATTCAATACAGATTACCCAAGATTGACTAGGTCTCCATGCTCAAGTAGACCATATTAAAGTGGACGAGGTTCATAGCTAGGGCATGATGAGAAAAATCATTTCTAAATAAACCAATATAGATCTTGGATTGCCTAAGATTTCCTGTGGCTAGCTATTGAAGGCATTGATTATGTAAGGAAGAGGTCAAAGGTTCAAATGTAATAGAAAGATTTTCCTCAATGTTAAAGTAGCATTTATTGTGTTAATGAAAATTTGGATTCAAAGCTCTCTGTGGATAATCAATAACAATTATCTATTAAAAACAATATTGACTAGGATTCCAAGCTCACGTGGACCATATTAAAGTGGACGAGGTTCATAGCTAGGACATGATGAGAAAAATAATTTTGAAATAAACTAATATAGATCTTGGATTTCTAAACTAATACATATCTTGGATTGCCTAAGATTTATTGTGGCTAGCTATCAAAGGCATTGATTATGCAAGGAAGAGGTCAAAGGTTCAAAGGTCATGGAAAGCTCTCCTTCAACGTTAAAGTGGAATTTATAGTATTAATGAAAATTTGGATTCAAAGCTCTCCCTCGATAATCAATAAAAATTATTTGTTAAAATTATAAGAAAAAAACAAAAATAACAACTCCCAGTGGATCAATCAAACACAACTATCAACTAAAACAATTTGAAAAGCAAATATAAGAAGAAACATATCCTCCCAGAGGATTTATGACAACATGGTTAAGACTTTAGCACATAGCTTACTAGCTATAAATAACGGAAAATATTAAAATTTATTTAACATATACCTAACTTCATGAAATTGATTTGATCCTCCACGGGATGAACGAAACTGATTGTTATGAAACTAGCTCACAAAATAGAAGAAAAGATAGATCAATGACTTAGAATTTAGCATCTTCGAGGGGGAAACCTCTTTAAATTACTTAAATGAAAAATTCTTGGATGATACAAATGAGAAAAACCTCCTTTCTATATATAGGAGTCCATGGGGTCACAATATAATCCTAGTCGACCTAACAATAATAATGTAAGGGCGCAACAATAACAATTGTGGGATTTTATGGGGCACAATAATAGCAATATGGGGACTACATGGGTATAAAAATAACAATAAGGGGGCTACACTAACAATAATAAGGGACTACACTGTTAATATAGGGACCTAACATGCCCCTCTCCTTCAAAAAAGTGTCGTCCTCAATGCTTGAGTAGTTCTGGATGCTTACATATAAAATTCTCATCCTCCCGTGTGGAATATTTAGTGAGTAAGTTCCTCTGAAATTGATCAATTTCATAGTTGTCGAGTTAGTGTTTCCATGATAGCTTGAGGTTCCAATATGATTTTTTCTTCCTCGTCAAGTTCTAACAATATTGTTTGGACTAGAATGTTTTCACCTATAACCTTCTTTAACCAAGAAACATGGAAACTTGGGTGCACTCGAGAAGATGCAGGAAGCTCTAATTTATATGCCATAGTACCAATATTTTGGAAAACCTTGTAAGAACCACAATAATTTAGAGATAATTTATTATCCTTCTTAGCTTGCTTGAGGTACATTTGTTTGTATGGTTGTAGCCATAAAAAATAACCAGTCACCTAGGTCAAAACTTCTCTTGCCGCGAATTTAGGTCATCCTTTAAGAGTTGGAGAACTTGTTGTTGATACTCAATGTGATTTTCCACTGCTTCAACCTTAGAATTTTGTATTAAATATTATGTGATGGACGGTGGATGATATCCATAAATTTCCATAAATGGGGTGATTTTTGCGACAGTGTGGAAGGAAGTGTTATACCACCATTCAACCAGAGGTAACCACTTGAGCCATTGTGTTTGTTTATCAGATAGAAAGCAATGAATATGTCCTTCCATTTTTTTTTTCACTATCTCAGTTTGCCCATCGGATTAAGGATGATAAGATGAGCTATGAGGTAGTTGAGTACCCAAACAAGAAAATATTTCTGTCCAAAAATTTCCAGTGAAAATGGGAGTTGTGTCACTTACAATAATCTTTGGGTTTCCATGTAGCTTTTTAATTGTTTCCATAAATGCAGTAGCAACTATACTCGTTTTAAATGGATGAGATAATGCAAAAAAGTGTGCATAATTGGTAAGTCTATTAAATACCACCATGATGAAACTCTTTCCTTTGGACTTATGTAAACCTGTGATAAAATCCATTGAAACCTCATCCTAAAGTTGACTTGGAATGGATGAACGTTGTAGAAAACCTGAGGTCTTAATTTTCTCAACTTTATTTTGCTGGCAAACCAAACATTCCACCAAAAAATTTTGGAATATCATATTTAAGGCCATCCCAAAAAAAATCTCTCTTCACCTTGTGGTAAGTTTTAAAAAATCCTGAATGTCCTCGTAAGGGAGAGGTGTGCAATTAAAAAATAATATTTTGTTTTATTTGGGAATTCTTACAAAGATATAAGCAATATTTGTAGCATAAGGAATCATTTTTTCAAATAAATGTATCATATGTACTAGGATATTGCTGCAACTTTTGAATGAGTGTCCACACTTCTTCATCATTCTTCCATTCCTCCCTTGCTTCAGTTATCCAATCAGGTTGGATAATAGAAATGGCACAAATAACTGCTTTAATGGCTTTAATTTTGTTAGGGTATACCTTAACACCCTCTTGAGATACAATATGACCCAGATATTTCATCTCTTGTACTCCAAAGAAACATTTAGAGGTTTTTCATATAATTGCTTCTCATCCAATAGTTTGAGAATCCTCTCAAAATGTTGAACATGATCCTTCTAAGACCTGTTGTAGATTAGTATATCATTAAAAAATACTAACACAAATTTTCTAAGGAAGGGTTTGAAAATGGAATTCATCAACCCATGAAATTTAGAAGGTGCATTGGTAAGGCCAAAAGGCATGAATAGAAATTCATAATGACCCTCATGAGTTATAAATGTTGTTTTCGGAATGTCTTCAGCCTTCATTCTAATTTGATTATATCCTGAATGGAGATCCAACTTGATGAAAAAAATTGCTCCACGTAATTCATCCAATAATTCATCAATCATACGAATGGGAAATTTATCTTTAATAGTGAGCTTATTGATCTCCCTATAATCCAGACACATGTGCTATTCTTGTGCAACAATACTACTGGAGTAGAGAAAGAACTTTGACTAGGTTGAATTATACCATCCTCTATCATTTCTGCAATCATGCGTTCAATTTTTCTCTTTTCGGCATAAGGATATCTGTAAGGCCTAATGTTTAGAGGAACACTTCCTGGAATCAAGTGAATAGCATGATCATGATCACAAATATCTGGGAGTCCTTTGGGAGTTTCAAACACCTTGGAATGATTGTCCAAGAATTTTTGGAGATATGGAGGAATAAATTATTTTGATTTTGTAACTTCTAGTGAGCGTAATTGTGCAATTATGCCTCTTTTTTCTATCTTCAGAAGATTTTTCATGACATTAGAGCTTATTATATTTCCCAGCTTCCCTGCAATACACCATAATTCAACTTCCTTTCCTTCCGAAAAATATTTCAAGAAAAGTTCTTGAAAATTAAAAGCTATTGTCCCCAAAGATTGTAACCATTGTACTCCTAGTACAACATCATCATCACCCATTGGAATGGAGATCATTGGAATATTAAATACATATTCTCCCCTAGTTAGCTTCATATTATGGCACATTATAGAGACATTTATAGTTCTTCCATTTGCAACCATCACTTCACACTCTGGTGTTGGGTATAGGAAGAAATTCAATTCCTTGGCTACCTTACAATGAATAAAATTATGGGTACTACCCGAGTCAATTAGCACTATTACATTTTTCTTCTTGATATGTCCTTCTATCTTGAGAGTTTGAGTGTTAATTCATGCCAATGCATTACAAGATATGATCAAATTTATTTCTTCTTCCACTAGGGTTAGTTCTTGGTGTATATCTTCTTCTTTTTAAGTTTCTTGTTCCTTTTCTTACTCCTCTTCACAATATATGTAAAATAATTTCTTCTTGGCACACTTATGACCTTTAATGTATTTCCTATCACAACTATAGAAAAGCCCTTTTGCTATTTTTTCTTCCAATTTTTGCGGTGTTAAACTTATAGGTTGTGGAATTCTAGGAGTAGAAACACTTTCATATTTATAGTTGTGAGTGGTAGGCTTCCTTGTCACCATAATTTTTCTTGCAAACCTGAATTCCTTCTACAATGAATCAGGTTCCCAAATGCGAACCTCATGTTGGATGTGATCCTTTAAAGTCCCTATGAAGACATCAATCATGTTCTCCTCTATAATATCCTTTACCCTTTTATGGAAGTCCTCAATTTGCTCCACCATTGAACGCTTTTGTTTGAGATTTATCAATTGGCTAAAGAATGTGATTCTCTTTGTATCCTCAGAATGTGTTATCATTTCCTCCGTAAAAACTGACCAAGTGACAATTTTTTTACAAGACAAAATCCATTGATACCATGTAAATGTATTTTTTTATAAATATAAAGTTGTAATCCGTACCTTTTGTGTTTTTTTCAGATTATGGAGATAAAAGAAATTCTCCATTTGTAGTATCGATGTTATGAGATCCTTTCCATCAAAATTCCTCATATCGATCTTTGGAATATGGTGGGTCATCAATCCAACATTAGAGTCTTTGAAATCACGATTAACATTTATTTTTTTCTCATCATGAGTTTACTCTACTACCTTTTCACCATTAGGAAGCTTTTCTTGTAGCAACTTTGCCAAACCTTCCTTCAAACCTTGCATGTATTTCTTTAAATCTTCCATCTGTCCTTCTATACTATCAATCTTAGCTTCCATGCCAGTCTTCAAACCATCCATTATAGCTTCCATGCCATTCTTAAAACCATCCATCTTAGCTTCCATGCCATTCTTCAAACCATCCATCTTAGCCTCCATGCCTTTCTTCAAACCATCCATCTTAGATTGCATTTCATTTTTTGTTACTTTTTGCGAGAGCGAAATTTGTTGCACTTGGTCTCGTAATTTTGATATATCATGTTGCACTTATTCCTCTTCATGTTTCATAGCAGTGCTTTCCGAGGGATTAAAAGGTATGTAATTCTTTTTGGGAGGCATTATAGAACCCAAAACTGCTATATATGCTTTAGTATGCCCTCAGAATCACTTCAAATTGATTTTTCAAACAAAATTTATGCAATTAAAAGAAACAATTACATATATTTTTCTTGCTTTTGAGAAGCTCGACATTGATACTAATGTATCTTTGCGATTTCAGATCCCAAATATCTTAGATTTGGTCTTGCAGTAGCCCTCTAAGTCTTCTTTCCAATTCCACATGTCAGACCCGATTTGGATTCTTCAATAAAAACTTATGTCCAATCTCCCACAATGACCTAATTATGGATTGTTCAGCAAAAAGAAATTGTACGGTGTGCCACATATCACTATTTGTTCCTTTGGCTTTGAAATTGATAAAACCAAAACTACAGTCCGTGCAATTTCAGCCACTTTTTATAGAATTCCAATCTGATGTCTGAAACAAAATTTATTATGATTTTCCCTCGGCCACCTATTTTAGATGAAATTTTGGAGCATGCGAAAGCCCTAACTCCCTGAGATCATATCTCCCAAAATATAGTGAACCAAACTTTGAAATGTTTACATGACGTTCCTTCAGATGTTCGCTCAAATGGGTTTTTTTTTTCTTCAAAAACTTTGTAGAAAAAAAGTTATAGTGAAAATTCCATGATGACCTATCTGTAGCACCGAAACCCCAGAATCCAAAGCTCTAATACCAAATTTTATGAAACCAGCTCACAAAATATAAGAAAATATAGATCAACGACTTATAATTCAACCTGTTCAATGGGGAAACCTCGTTTGCATTACTTAAATGAACAATTCTTGGATGATACAAATGGAAAAACCTCCTTTATATATATAGGAGTCCATGAGTCACAATATAATCCTAGCCAACCTAACAATAATAATGTAAGGGCACAAAAATAAAAATAGTGGGATTTTATGGGGCACAATAATAGCAATATGTGGGCTACAGCGGTACAAAAATAACAATAAGGGGGATACACTAACAACAATAAGGGATTGCACTAGTAATATAGGGATCTAACATTGATCTTGAGAGCTATCTTGATGCTTAAAAAGAGATTTAAAAAAAATCAAATGTGGGAAAAGAGATTTCTTTTGAAAATCAACCTACATATTATGTTTGATGAGATCCAGAGGGGTTATGCCTGTATGGGTGATACCGCAGCTAAGAATGCCACCCATGGTGCAGGCTTAATAGAAGGTTAGGGAATACATGGCGATTTACCCGGCTCGTTGGGCGCCAACACAAAAATGTCTTAGGAGCATTAGTATTGGCACTTACATTTTATGCAGAACTCCCAGTGATGTTAAGATTCAACAAAGAATCTATATATGTTTTGGGAGAGTCTCTGATACAAACGAGCCTCCTATGAGATGCCTCAATGAAGATGAATATGGGGAGTAAAGAAAGCTTGGAATCAGAGATCGGGTGCTTTTCTCTAACACTGCAATGGCCATGGATTCGATTGATCGATGTGAAACATGGCTAGATCGAATACACGAGAAAGATATGTTTGCCTCTGCACTCCTTCCTCTTCCCTTGTATTTATATGTTTTTGAGAAGGGATTCAGGTTTCCTCTTCTTACTTTTTACTATTATTATTATTATTATTCTTACTTTCTCTTTATTTAGGAATATTATAATATTCTCCTCCTTTTTTGGGGTTTTTTTTTCATGTGTAGTATTTAAAATTTATTTCTCCTTGGTGAGCAGTTACCCACCATTCATTCAAGAGCATATTATCCCTTGTTATAAATCTCATGGTCAATGCTCTCTCCAAGACCTATGGGAATTGGTTCATAAGGGGTGAAAATCAAAGGTCAATGTTCTTCCTTTTATGGTGGGACTCTATTCGTTCATAAAGGATGAAATTCTATGATCAATGATTTACTTGTTGTGGTGGGACTTCATTGGTTAATAAGGGGTGAAATTCTCTGGTCAATGCTCTCCATCTTGTGGTGTAATTTCATCCATAAGATGATGTGGAACATTTTTATTAGGAATTTAAATTTTAATGAGGAATAGTATCACTTTTTCTAATAATAATTAAGATTTTAAATAATATATAACCATTTTTATTAATTGATTTAGAATTTTTTATTGAAATTAGTTACACTGCAATAAATAAAGATATAATTTGGGTGTAGTCTAACTTATAGAACAAATGGCCTTTTTCATATCCTTTTATAGTTATTTTTAATCAAGCCCTAGCACATAATTTTAAAAACTTGAGTTTAAGTTGTTTAATCCATAAAGTTTAAGTGCTCGAGAGGTTTTTCAGGGCGTTGAATCTATTTATGCATTATAAACAACAAAAAATCACAATATTACTTGAGATTGTATCTTCAAATTTTGATGAAAAGGCCGTCCCATATATAAGTTAGACTACTATAGTTTGTAATTGTATTTATTTTGGGATGGTATGTACAAAGGGAATTATTCATTATTTCAAATAAAAACATGAAACAAATTTTACATGGGATTTGGAGAATGCTTAATAATTAGGCTAAGCTTATACATTCTTTTAAGATTTACTTATTATAACTAACTTTAGAATATGGAATTTAATAGTTATTAGGAACTCAAATTTAATAATTAACGTAATATTATTGAATTTCTCTTATTTGATAATAAGATTGCCTCTTTTAAAAAATCTTGTTTTTTCAAATGCTTTGATTTCAAAATTCCCAATATGTCTAAGGAAAGAATACCACATTTTTTTTAGAGTTTGTTCAGAAAACAATGGGTGTTGTGCTACCATCGATCCCATAATATAGCTCATTCTTTAATCATGCAATGTATCCTCTCATTAAATGAACCATATGTCACATTGTCGGGATTTCTAGATTACATATAAGGTTGAGAGATATGATATGACTTGTTTATCAATTGTTTTCATGCTCGCTCTTAACCTTTGAAATTCCTCTCAACATTATGTTGAGGTTTATTATTACAGTGGTGGGATAATGGAATTAGCATTGAATGCACACATTTTTGGATGGAGTAAGGACATTATTCTGGTAAGAACCTTCATTTATTTGTGATGCAGGAGCATTCAGGCCTAGTCAGCAATGTGATAGCATGATCACAGGTTGTGACTAACAAGGGGTTGGAAGATAATAGTTTAATTAATTTTATTTGTTTAAATATATGAGAGTGTTTATTTATTGTTAAATATGAGGAAAGGGTATATGTGGCTGAGTGATCCTCCCTGTGTGGAGATCAGGCCAAACAGTTAGATTTATTTGACTAAGAATAGAATATGAGGAATTTTAAAATCTTGATTTAGCGTTAGTTTAGAAAAGAGTGGGTTTGAAGAGACTTTTTAGGAGAGGTTGAGAGATTTCTGGTTCTGAACCAGAATTGGTTCATGAAACCATTTATTGTATAAATTGTGTCTTTCTTGTATAATTCAGACAGAGAGAGGGAACGAAACAGAGAGAGGATTTGGAAGCACCTGGAAGCCTACGGGTAGCATAGGAGAAGAAGGCCACAAACTAGAATAATCAGGCCGAGAGGGTAGAGAGCCTCAAAATTGTATTTATGTGTTTCTGTGTGTACATACAGAGGAAGGAATGACTCTGTATTGTTTATTGGAAATAGAAAAAAATAGTGTTGCGTGCATAGTGCATTAAACAGCCCGTGGAGGCCTTCAAATACTTGCTTTCTCAGTATTCGGATGATATAAATGCTGCCTATGTTTTTCAAGTTTTTTTTATAAGATTATGGTGTTAAGGGATGGATTGGTGAGAGCATACCTTCGTTTTGGTTCCATAGGCAAAAGAACCCAAATTACACTAAGTATTTGGCATAGAATGTATTCATATTCATAATCCAAACTTCCAATTTGTTAGACGAGTGGTTTTGAGTGCTATCGGGTCTGAAGAACCCAAATCGCATCAACCCAATGCATTGGCATGTTGAATCACCGAATACCATTTACACAGAGAAATTATGCTAAAACCCTTAGCGTATCCATTGAGCGGACTTGAAATAATATAAGGATTTCTTTTGGCCTTATTCCATCAACGATATTTGTGGTCCATTGGGATCCAATTACCAATTAGCGAATTGTTCTGAGCGTCAGATCGGTCAGATCTGAGCACAAAAACCCACATAAGTTTCTGTTGAAATCGTGGCACAGTGGAGTTCGAGTCCTAACTGAGATCGAATCCTCAAGATGGGTTTAAAGTCTGTGCGAAACTTGAAATAGAACCGATGTGTCTTGAAGCCTCACTTTGAGGAAAAATTGTAGATCTTAATCTGCAGTTACATACAACAGTTGTAGTTTAAGTATGAGAAGGAGCGCTGTGGATTGAGAGTGATTTCAATTAACGTTTGATTGTTATTTCATATTGTTAAACGCTAACTAGTATGAGTCAAATTTGCAGAGATTGTTGAGTAGCCTTGGAGAAATCGATTTGCATAGTGATTGGAGTGGATGTTCAAATTCTGAATCGAATTTTTTGAGGCTGAAGATACGAAGACCATTCCGATTCAATTGGTGAATTCGCAGAACTCTGTTTCTGTGTAGAGCCAGAGAGCGACCATTGAAGATGATTGCAAAGGTCGATGTGTGGATATGATCGTGTGGAATGGTATTTGGGTTCAAATGCTATTTGAAGTAGGTTCCGATCTAATATAAAGGGAGGTTATTGAATCGGTGATCCAGTGTTGGGTGTCGATGCAAGTGGTAGTGTGTGAATTTGTCAGGTATTGAGGTTTTGATTTGGGGAAAATGCTGAGATGCATTTTTATATGCATGGTAATGTGTAGATTCTGGGTTTGGCGGGGTTACCCGTCATAATTTTGGTATCAGAGCCAGCTTAACGCTCTGAAAAGATTGTTTTGGGAAACTAAATTTTAATTTTGCCAGATGTATAATTTCCCTGAAGTGCGTTTGATGAAGATGAGGATCAAACTACAAATGACGTTGAGATCAGAATGGAGAAGCAGAGAATGCCCAGGAAGGTCTGGTAAGAATTTTTAAGTTGATAATTTTGCAGAGATGTATTTGAATGTCTAAAGAATAACATGAGATTGAAATTTCAAAGGAGGAAGTGTTTTCCTTTTAGGAAAAGTTGATTGCATGACTGATTTGATTGAGGTAAAAGGTTTAGAAGTTAAAGCTGAACAGACGAGTGGTTTGTTGTAGCATTGGATTCATTTGAATAGTTTAAAGACATCTTTGAAGGAAATATTGCAGGTTTGAAAGATACTTTGATGTGTCTTGAGATAAGATTGTGCAGGTCAGTGGAAGTAGTGGATTTGCTGAAAGGTGGAATGAGTTGTACCAGCATCATAGCATATGAGCTATGTAAAGAAGATAGAGCAAGAAGAACTCCCAGATGCGTAAAGGTGACAATACCCGACAGTAAAAAAATTTACTGAATGAAGAAGGTAGTGAGAAATTGAAGATGCAGAGCCTAAAGCAAGGAGTATTCAAGAGGAGATGAGAACAACTTCCAACTGAGGTTGGGTAGAAGTTGATGAGGCATCTCCACAATTGTGATTGTGGACAAGAGATAACAATTCCAGCAAGAAGAGTGCTGGGTAGAATTGTTATTCAGTGAAAGGTTTGAGGGAAGAACCAATAGGTGCCAAAAGGCTAAACTCAGGAAATTTTGGTGAGGCATGAAGGAGACTTGTTATAGGTGAAATGGAAAAAGTTAGTTGCAGCTCACTAGTGAACAAGGAAATTTCACCAGAGGAAGGAAAGGAATTGACTATTGATGGTCATGACAGGGGTACAAAGGGAAGTCACGGACATGGGGAAAAGAGTGCTGAAGCAGTTCGACTCAAAGGAATGAGTAAAGAAGAAAGGGACATAGAGTTGGTTGGGATGAAGGCAGAACTTAGTCATTTGGAGAAGCTGGTATTGAAAGGAATTAGAGAAAAATGGAAACAAGGATTTTATGTGGGAAGAAGAGTTAAATGGCCTGTCAGAGAATTGTTCGCTGAGAAATTATTACTTCGAACAACTGAGAATGAAGAAATAGAATACATCTGTGAACCAGAGAAAGGATCTCTCCTTGGGGACGAAGACAGTGATGACAGTAGAGAAAAATTGATCTATGCAGATCAGAATGAGAGGAATGTGTTGACATCATCCGCACAGACAAGAGGATATCATATTTTTGGGATTAATTATTTCTGTGAATGTAAAATTGTAGGTATGCAGCCTAAAGAATTTGAACCTGTGTATGAAAAAGTGAACGGAGCAAAGGCAAGACAAGCAAGAAAGGAGATGCATAAGGACTTTCAAGACTTCAATTGGTGGAGGAAATTAAAAGGTATGGCTGAATGGTTATGTCTTCTTTTAGTGGGAACTTATTGGATCATATTTGAAGGAATTTTAGCATGCAAAGAAGACCAATGGGAAATGGAAACAGGAAAGGAAACAAGTGCATTGTAGATTTATGAAGTGAAGAGAAGGAAAGTTGACACCGAGAACTTAGCTGAAGAAGGTAAGCCAAGGAAATCTTTGGAAGATCAAAGTCTTATCAGAGAAGAGGAAGAGGCATTATTGTCTTATTTGGACAAACTGAGTATTGGAAGAAATTGTGTAGAACAGGAAGGTATTCTACAAAATTATGATGAAGTTGCCAAGCATAGTCAAGAAGTTGCAGTCCCAGAAGTTTTCTTTGATGAGGAAGAAATCAGAGATGTTGAGAAAGAATTTCTCAATAATTTAGTGAACTACCAGAATAGTTCAGAGGAGCATGAGGAGCTGATCATTGAGGCCTTGAATGAAGAGCCTTGCTTTTTTTAAACTGACATGTTGTGTATGTTTTCAGGTTTGACAGGTGAGGAATAGCGATTGGACAATGTGCTTATGCATGTTGATGAAGAAGCAAGATTACTGGAAGAAATGGCTGAAATAGAAAGATATTTTGAACATGTATTTGATAATTTTGAGAATGATGGTATTGACAAGGAAATTGTCATGATTAAAGGAGTTGAAGATAAACAAATGAAAGTTTTTGATGATAACTATAATGAAGTATTTTCAGTAGAAAAGTAGAATTTTGTTTCTGTTATAGGAGAAGATAACATAACATCAATTTGTTGCAATGGTATAAGTATAGAAGATGAAAAGATACTTCACAATGATATGCTCCAAGAAATCCTAGCTATTGAATTGTTGAATGATAATCTTGTGTTGGAACAAGGAACACCGTATAATGCAGAGGAAAGTATGGAAATGGAAATTTATGACAATTTCATAACTTTTGCAGAAGGACAGTGTAAAGAGTTGATGGCAGAATCACCTATGAAGATCGAAAACCATAGATATTTTGAATCTGAGAATTGTGGTGGAAATTCTGTTTTATATAGGAAGGAGTCATATGCAAATGACATGTTTATTGGAGGAATTGACATTTTACTGAAAAAGTTATTAGACAAATATGAGAACATAGAAGGAAGAATTATCTTTGATGATAATGAAAGAGAGGCTGTAGAGTACAAAAAATAGATTGTAAATGGCAGAGGCAAGGAATATTTGGACAAAAAATTGATAATTTATATGGAAAAGGAGAATGTATAGCAGACATATGTCAGTGGAGTTTAGTTAAAGACAAATGGTAAGAAGGAAATTGAGAAATTATGGAAGATGAAATCAGATGAGAAGAGGGACAGCAAGAAGGAGAAATTGACCATAGGAATTTGTATCAGCAAGAACAGAGGACAACAGTAAATTAAGATTTGGAAATCTGGAGGAATAGAAGTGACAGTGGCAGAAGAATTAAATCAGCAGCATAATGAAAGTGATGACCAGTTACAAAGTAAATTTTTGGATACTAGATGGACAACAGAAGAAACACATGACCAGGAGGTCATGGAAACTTTCAACTTTGGGAGTCTGATGCAGGAGCATTCAGGCCTAGTCAGCAATGTGATAGCATGATCACATGTTGTGACTAATGTGAAGGGGTTGGAATATAATAGTTTAATTAATTTTATTTGTTTAAATATATGAGAGTGTTTATTTATTGTTAAATATGAGGAAAGGGTATATGTGGCTGAGTGATCCTCCCTGTGTGGAGATCAGGCCAAACAGTTAGATTTATTTGACTAAGAATAGAATATGAGGAATTTTAAAATCTTGATTTAGCGTTAGTTTAGAAAAGAGTGGGTTTGAAGAGACTTTTTAGGAGAGGTTGAGAGATTTCTGGTTCTGAACCAGAATTGGTTCATGAAACCATTTATTGTATAAATTGTGTCTTTCTTGTGTAATTCAGATAGAGAGAGGGAACGAAACAGAGAGAGGATTCAGAAGCACCTGGAAGCCTACGGGTAGCATAGGAGAAGAAGGCCACAAACTAGAATAATCAGGCCGAGAGGGCAGAGAGCCTCAAAATTGTATTTATGTGTTTCTGTGTGTACATACAGAGGAAGGAATGACTCTGTTTTGTTTATTGGAAATAGAAAAAAACAGTGTTGCGTGCATAGTGCATTAAGCAGCCCGTGGAGGCCTTCAAATACTTGCTTTCTCAGTATTCGGATGATATAAATGCTTCCTGTGTTTTTCAAGTTTTTTTTATAAGATTATGGTGTTAAGGGATGGATTGGTGAGAGTATACCTTCGTTTTGGTTCCGTAGGCAAAAGAACCCAAATTTCACTAAGTATTTGGCATAGAATGTATTCAGATTCATAATTCGAACTTCCAATCTGTTAGACAAGTGGTTTTGAGTGCTATTGGGTCCGAAGAACCCAAATCGCATCAACCCAATGCATTGGCATGTTGAATCACCGAATACCATTTACACAGAGAAATTATGCTAAAACCCTTAGCGTATCCATTGAGCGGACTTGAAATAATATAAGGATTTATTTTGGCCTTATTCCATCAATGATATTTGTGGTCCATTGGGATCCAATTACCAATTATCGAATTGTTCTGAGCGTCAGATCGGTCAGATCTGAGCACAGAAACCCACATAAGTTTCTGTTGAAATCGTGGCGCAGTGGAGTTCGAGTCCTAACTGAGATCAAATCCTCAAGATGGGTTTAAAGTCTGTGCGAAACTTGAAATAGAACCGATGTGTCTTCAAGCCTCACTTTGAGGATAAATTGTAGATCTTAATCTGCGGGTTACATACAGTAGCTGTAGTTTAAGTATGAGATGGAGCGCTGTGGATTGAGAGTGATTTCAATTAACGTTTGATTGTTATTTCATATTGTTAAACGCTGACTAGTATGAGTCAAATTTGCAGAGATTGTTGAATAGCCTTGGAGCAATCGATTTTCAGAGTGATTGGAGTGGATGTTCAAATTCTGAATCGAATTTTTTGAGGCTGAAGGTACGAAGACCATTTCGATTCAATTGGTGAATTTGCAGAACTCTATTTCTGTGCAGAGCCAGAGAGCGACCATTGAAGATGATTGCAAAGGTCGATGTGTGGATATGATCGTGTGGAATGGTATTTGGGTTCAAATGCTATTTGAAGTAGGTTCCGATCTAATATAAAGGGAGGTTATTGAATTAGTGATCCAGTGTTGGGTGTCGATGCAAGTGGTAGTGTGTGAATTTGTCAAGTATTGAGGTTTTGATTTGGGGCAAATGCTGAGATGCATTTTTATATGCATGGTAATGTGTAGATTCTGGGTTTGGCGGGGTTACCCGTCATCACTTTGTATATTGTCTCCTAAAAAATTTCTCGAGAGATTTTTATTCAATTTATCATACTTTGATTATTTAGATTTGGATTTTGTGTGATGAATTTTCTTATTGGTTTCTACATTTTTTTTTTGTCCTTAGAATCAAGGGTCTTGTTTTCTCTTGGGTTTCATAGTGTCTATGATAGTGTTTCTATGGGTAATTGTGATTCCTTTTCCAAGGTTTTTGGAAATTCTCCCCATATCTTTGGGTCCTTTGGTGCTAGTTTACCACTCGTGTACTGTGCAAGTAATGAGTTTTATCTAACATCCTGGCTCAATTCCACTTCAAATGAAATTTAGTAGCCCTCTTTAGTCAAGTTTTTCTAGGATTATAGAGAGGCCCAAGACTTTTAGAGATCCCTGAGTAAATATGAAAAGATAATTCATAGTAATAGGGCTTCCATATTATCAATTACTTCAAAGGTTCATGAGAATGAACACTACTGTCCCTACCCATAATTCCATAATTTTGATTACTCTAGCACGAAAAAATCAATAAATTGAATCTCTAGAAGTAGAGTGCAATATGCTTAGAAATTTGGCTCTTAATTTAAGTAAAGGCTCTTAGTCAACAACCTCAAATTTTTGGACATTGAACAATTTGGTTAGAGAGGCCTAAAGACCAAAAGGGAGAGGAAGGATTGTTTTCCCATGGAATGAATCTTACAGATGCAAAGTTAATTTTCTTTTGATTTTGAAATGGTTATAGTTTTGTATTCTAAGAAACATGAAAAAGTTTAGTTAGGATAATTTTTCTTCGATTGTTGAATGGGTGAGAGTTTGTTGTTTTAAGCACAGCAAGGAAATCATAAGGGATTGCTATGTTGGGTGTGTGTTATATTCTTTCCACGAATAGTCACACGCAAGGGGGGGTCACAAGGGTGTGTGTTATAATGCAACGTTGAGTTAAAATGCATTATATATATTCCAATGGAAAACAGAGCACAAGGAAAAAAAAATGTACAAAGTCTCAAATGAATATAATATCCAAATGTAAAACACCCATCATGATATATTACTATGAATTTCTAAGCCGCACAACACTAAATAATAGAGGTGTGAAAAGTTGGATTGGTTGGGCCCAAACCAACCAGCTTGCACCCTATTTAAATAAATATTAAATTATAGATCAAAGAGAAACATTAACAAATGTAGCCAAAATGAAAAGGAAACCTGACATTGATGCTTGTTATTAATGGAAATGTCAGTCCTTATAAATTTGAGCTAAGTAATCCAGATCCAACTGACCATAAGGAAGGAGAGAGAGCCCCTTAGAATTTACTCCAACATCATAAGATTACCATGAATGGATTTGTGTCTTCCTCTACAGAGCCATTATTTGGCTTTTATATAATTTACAATTACATGATAGGCTTTGAATACGCCAAACCAAGCACAAACTGAATGCGAGGGGATCATAACAGATTACCCACCCAAAGGAGGTGTATTAAAACCAATATCTAATCAAGGATACACGAATATGATATGAAATATCCATTATGTTTGAAAATATGGGCAAGATCCTAGAATTCTAGAAATTTCTGCATTTTTTACAAAATTTCCTCAAAGAACCCATGTGTAACTCTTTGACCGATGAGAATTTGTGGAAATGGTTTGGGTTCTAGATAATTTTATATACTGAGAAAAAACCCATATCCTCATTTTTTTTACACATTAGGGGAATTTTGAGGTCTAAAATGGGCCTCGTAAGGAAATTATAAAATAATAGTGGAAATAATAAAATAATATTTGATGACATCATCAAATTTTAGAGGTAAAAAACAAAAAACTAATTTTTCAACTTATCTCCCAATTTTTTTACTCAAATTTCAAGTGGGAGTACTCGTTGGATGCAAAATTTAATTCCTCATCAAAGGAGTACCCATGTTGCATACTTTTGATGGGTCCTGCTACACAAAAAATGAGAAATACATGAAAAATGTGATTGTAATCACGTTTTTTTTATGTATTTCTCATTTTTCATGTAGCAGGGTTCATCGAAAGTATGCAATATGGGTACTACCTAGATGAGGAAATAGATTTTGAATCTAATGAGTACTCCTGCTTGAAATTTGAGTAAAAAATTTGGGAGATAAGTTGAAAATACGAGTTGAGAAAGTAGTTTTATTATTTTATTATTTTTTAATCTTTTTACCCTTTTACTTAAAAAATGTTTAATCATTCCCCATGGTTGAAATCATCATCCTGAATCCTATTGGTTCTTATAAATTTTATTTTTTTTCTACATTTTTCTTAGGAGGCCCATTTTAGACGCCAAAATTCCCCTAATCAGTGACCCTCCATTTGCATGAAAATCGAGGTCAAAATTGGCATTTTGAAAATTGTGTGAATTTTTAGCAAATTTGTTGATTTTCTTCTAGAAACCCACACGTGTGACCTGGGTGCATTTTTACTGATGTGGACGTGTTAGAAAATCATTTTGGAAAATCACCATCTTCGGTTTTCCCTAAACGTGTGCCGAGATGTCGAATCCCCAAATTGGTTGCTCTTTAGTGCAAGAATAGGTCAATGAAAGATAAGTTAACCTCTGACTATCAAAAAGGCTGCAAAATATTTGTGAACATATTTCATCCATCATTTTCCTCCGTGACAATCTCATATGATCAAGTGCTCCCCATATTCTTCCATTCTTGGGCATGATCTCGATGGAGCGCAGGACCTGGATTAACAACATTTAATGAACATCAATCCTAATAAATGAATATAACAAAGGTATAAATTGCAAACCAAATGAAAATATTCACTATTGCATGAAAATATTGTATAAGTGCAAGATAAATGCTCACAGACTGGTAAAACAAGGGAATAATTGAGGCATCATAAGGGCAAAAAGGTGCATTAGATACAACAATTTTGGGGCTTGACAAACAACCCTTGTTAAAAATACATGTAATAAAGTTAATAAATGTAAAATATGACCATGGTTATGGGACACATATTCCAAGTTGAATTTTGGGAAAGAACATAGTGACCGTGATCACTTGTGATTAATTAATGGCTATGGAAATGTAAAGGCAATGGCAAAGGTTTGGAAAGGAATGAGGCATTTATTGGAATTTTATTTATGAAAATAATGGAAATTAGGAGAAAAGGAAGGTGAAAGATCACAAGTTTCATGTGAGGAGGAAAATGAAGGAAAATAATGGAAAATTGAAAAAAACAGAGGCCTTATGAATAAAAATAATTTTGAGGATCAGTTCATGGCTTTGTTGGTTTAGCTTTTGATGAGTTTTGTTTTGGATCTCTCTTTTATTCTCTCTCTCACATACTCTTGGACACTTAGAGTTTTCTTAGACAGCTCTTCGAGGAGTGTGGAATACTTGGGATTTGGAGCAAGAAGTCAACTTAAGAGAAGGAAAGTGCAAGAGGACATCAGGATCAACAACTTTTTTTGGTTTTACTTGTAGGTACTCAGTTGCATGTATGATTATCTTGCTAGTTTAGGCATGCATGGAATATCCATGTGATTTCTTGGTTATGATCTATCATTGGCATGGAGTATTTCCTGGGTTGACAGTGGCTTTTCTTTTGTTTTATGTTTGGTTCTCATGTTCCTTTCGTTGTGTGTCGAGTTACTAGTTCCTAGAAGCCTTGGTTGGACAAACAATATGGAAGTCCTGTAACAACTTGGGTTGAGATAGTTGTCCTGGATGTCGTTTTTGGGTTGAGTTACTAGTCCCAGAAGCCCTGGTTGGACAAACATTATGGAAGCCCAACAACAATTGTGGGTTGAGTTACTAGTCCTGGAAACGCTGGTTGGAATGAACACTATAGAGCTCTTGACAGCTTGGGTAGAGACCAATCTGGTGATGGTGATGTCTGGCCATGAGGTGGAATAATTGGTTGAGGAATGAGGTGATTTTTCCTCTGGAAGCCATGGTTTGTTTTTTTTTGGTTTATTCCATGAGACCCCACATTCATGCTTGGAATATGGCACGAGGGTAGCTGGTTGAAAGAAAGATTTGGTTCAGCCTAGCCTATGGTCGGGAGGTATGTGGAAATCCCAGAAGTGGTTGCATTTTCACATGTTAATAAGAGCTATTTCCCTCTTGTATTTGATGGGTAAATATACTTTCTCGTGTGTGGTTTTAATGGTTGTTATATCCTTGTTATTTATGTTGGTTATGATTAGATTTTATGACAGACTTGGCGTATGTATATCATCATGTTTTATTAGAAAATGAATGAAAAATAAATATATTACCTAATAGATGATAATGCATCTATTATGATAAGGCATCAATTCTTCTTATCGATTGTCACATAAGTATGAGACTCCTATGCTCAGATTTGTTGTTATGACCTGCATATTGCATATTTGTGACATGTTTGAAGAAATTCTTGTCATGGCTAGTAGGGGTTGTATCAATTATTTGTATCAAAGTTTGCATTAGTATCTTTGTTCCCATGTTATTTATCATTCTTGAATTTTTCATGAGGTTTTGGGAAGTGGCGTGAGTCCTAGCCCTGAAAAACTAGCACATAATCTGAGGTCGTTGGCACTGAACTAGTTGGAAAAGTTCACAATCATTGGTATGCCTTGACATGGGAGAAAATAGAAGGCCTCACTCACTTACAAGGCTTTTCATGGGAGTGGGTGAGCGTCGAGGTTAGTCAAATGATGATTTGTCTCACGAGTTGGCCACCTGGAAGGGTTGGTTGGCTCCTAAAGGTTTTGTAGTATGTGTGGAAGGTCATATTGGTGGTGTTATTTCGGTTCCACTTCTTTAATGTGACTTAGGAGGTTGAATCACATAATAGCCTCCCCTCGTCACATGTTTACCCCAGCGGCCTAGTTAACTTGGGTAAATGTGGGAGGAGAGTGTTTACAGAGTGGTTTCAGAGCGAGGTTCTGTTCTCTTTGGGTGATGTATGGTTTCCGTTCTCTTTTTGTGATATCTGATACCACAGAGTGGTATCGAGAATGGTTTACCTCTTGGACTTGATGGGTAGTGTGTTGGTCATGCATACATTTTGGTTGCATATGTATTTTGTATTCTTGTGGTCTATGTTCTTATTGTGTATGCATGGTGTTGGTCATGGTTTGAGTTGTGTCACCATGTGAAGTTAATGGTGTTTATGTTGGATGTGTTATTAAGATTATATTTTTGTTATTCACTGGTTATGCCTGTCAGTATTTGGATGTATTGTGTATTTATATGTGGTGTACATATGTTGTTATGAATGCATTGTGTCTAGTTCATGTGTGGTTGTGGCATCATGCATGGTAAATGAATGAGGATTGAGAGGATGTATATATGTTGTTATGATTATGATTATGCATGTATTGTGCTAATCAAATTGTTCTTGTGGATGAGATATCCCCCCCGAATTATACTAAGTTACTTTGGTTTTTTTAGGATTTGGTTTAGCTGACATAGTATGCTTGCAGTAAAAAAAGAACAAATATGTCTATTAGAATGGTAGAATATAGTTCATGAGATTCTACCTATGGATCAGATGAGTAACACGGGGATGATTACTCCCCTCACATAGAAGACACTTTGAGAAGTTTAAAGGTAGAAATAAGGAGCTGCAAATTAGACAATGATAGAATCATTCAATCACAAGAGAGACTTGCTACGACACAGGGAAAAAAATTAAAAATAAATGCCTCTATTCTTCAAAGTTTTTCATACTTGCATATATAGGGACCACTTAGAATCATCCATGGACAGGAGGATAGGAATAATAGGGCATATGACAGTCGATCTCATGGTGGGCACAAGCCGGATAGAGATGACATGATTAGAGATGGAAATTTCATGAATACAACAGACACAAGAGGTGATGGACACAAGTTCTATTCTAGTTTTGGTCTTGACAGGTGTCATGATCATGATCGTTATCATCCTTACAGAAGGAATGATAGGGTATATTCGCTGGATGAATTCAAGAAAGCAAAGCCACCTACCTTTGATGGAGAAATTAAGAATTCATAGGATTCAAAAGCTTGGTCCCTTGGGATGAATAAGTTATTTTGGTTGCATGATTACTCAGAGAACAAGAAGGCCATAATAGCTACATTCAATATTTTAGTTAAAGCACATATTTGGTGCAAAGGTGTAAAGCATTTCAAATATATTCATCAAGAGGAACTGACTTGGTGTGAGTTCGAGAGACTATTAAGGAAGAAGTACCTATCATATAGATTTCATGATGACAGAGCGAAGGATTTATATGAGCTAAAGATGGGATCTATGATTGATGAGGAGTACACTAGAACATACTTGGAGTTATTGAGGTATGCACATTATTTGAAGGAAGATAAATCAGAGATTAATAGATTCACTAGGTTGTTGTCGATAGCAATCAAATACATGATTGAGTTCGATGAGCCTAGATCATTGGAGGAATCCATCAGGAAGCTAAAGAATTATTATGAGCAATCGAAGCATAAATATGAGACTAAGCAGAATTGGAGAGGTAATGCAAATATTAAGGGGAAATGGGATAAGAAGTGGGAAATGCCTCGATACACAGGTAAAAAAGAGAATTTAGCACCAACTAAGAAGTTCAACGCATCTGAAAAAGGACAAGAATTTCAGTCTGATGAAAAAAAAAAAAACGTTTTAGGTTGGAAACCTTTACAATGTTGGACATGTGGCAAGGATCATCTCAAGCGAGATTTTCCACAACATCAGGGTGGTAGATCACATATTTACAGTGCTCAGGAGGCACATACAGTGGGGGATGTTGGACAGAGTGTTCCCCAGATTTTCTCAACATTGGATAACAAGCAAGGAGATCACCAAGAATCTACTATTGATATGGACGGTAATATTTTTTATCAAGTTGTTTCTATTTTAATTGAGCCTGGATCTAATTATAGCTATGTTAATCTTGAATTGGCAGATAAGTGTGGTTTTAGTAAGAAGGTTCATGAAAATTCTTCATTAGTGCAGTTGGATACAGGGACTAAGAAAATATTTCATTATTGGATAAAAGCTTGTACATTTTAATTGAATGGTATGTATACATCGACGCATTTCAATGTAATTCCATTGGGATCATACAGTATGATTTTGGGTATGGAATGGTTATATCTTCACAGGACTAAGGTGGATTGTTATGAGAAGGCTATTGAGTGTTTGGATGAAAATGGGGAACAAAGAGTCTTTCAAGTTAAGAAGAAGGCAACATCAGTTAGAATGGTTAAAACTATGCAGGCCAAGTGCAGTCGCAAGAAAGGGTGTGTGTTATTTACCATGCATATTTCCAGTGAAAAATGTAAGGAAGTTGAGGATGCAGATGTTTTGAGCAGGTACCTAGTTCTACAAAAGTTTCGAGATTTATTCCAAGAAGAGATTTCATAGTTTCCACCTCATAGGGAAGTGGAATTTCTATTGAGTTGGTACTAGGGGAACACCAAAATCAAAGGCACCATACATGATGAGTACTCCATAGTTAGTAGAGTGGAAGTTACCATTAAAGGAAATGCTTGACAAGGGGTACATTAGGCCAAGTGTGTCACTGTGGGGTGCACCAGTGTTTTTTTGGAAGAAAAAGGGTGGTACTCTCAAGCTATGCATTGATTAAAGGAATTTGAGCAAGGTAAACATCAAGACTAGGTATTTTCTGCTGAGGATTTATTACTTTTTTTATCGTTTGAAGGGAGCAACAATGTTATCGAAGATTGATTTCAGATCAGGATACCATCAGTTACACATCAAAGAAAATGATATTTACAAGGCAAATTTCAAAACCAAGTATTGAAATTATGAGTTTGTTGTAGTTCCTTTTGGTTTGAATAATGCTCCAGCTAATTTTATGTGCTTGATGAATAGTGTGTTGTGTCCTTATTTAAAAAATTTTGTTATTGTATTCATTGATGATATATTGGTATATTCTAGGAATGAGGAAGAACATGTTGAACACTTAACGATGGTGTCGAGATTGTTTAGAGAGGATAATTTGTATGCTAAGTTCAATAAATGAAGTTTCTTTCATACAAAGGTACATTACTTGGGACATGTTGTTTCTAAGGAAGGGATAGTAGTGGATCCAAAAATGATACGAGCTATCATGGAATGGGAAGTTCCTAGGAATGTGGATTAGGTAAGATCAGTCATGGGTCTAGCAGGATATTATAGGAGGTTCATCAGGAACTCACATATTCCTTATCCTATTACATCATTGCAAAGGAAAGGTAATGAAGAAGTTGTTGAAAAATGCTCCAGTATTAAATATTTCAGATCTAGATAAAGAGTTGGTGGATTCCTTATGAAGGAATGAAAGGTAGCATCCTATGAGTCATGGAAAATGAATGAGCACGCACAAAATTATCTAATACATTATATTGATTTGGCAGTGATCATTGATTTCGCAAGAGGTTCATAATGATGAGAGATCACAGTGGATTGATGTACCTATTTGACCAACCGAATTTGAATGTGATATAAACTAGATGGTTGGAAATGATGAGTGAATTTGAGATTCAGATCAGGTACATTAAAGGTAAAGAGAAGAGGGTTGTGGATGCTCTTGGCATGTGGACGTAGGTAAATGATATAGAAGCTATGATTTATTATGGGAAATATTTACATGAACAAATATTATAGGAAAGACAATAGTATGATAGGTATAGAGAGATTATGCACAAGTTAGAACAGGGTATAAGTGATCAGGATGTGGAATCTTGCCTCGTAGTAGATGGCTTGGCCAAGTTTAGGGACAAGATATATGTGTCAGATAACAGAGAGCACAAATATATTATCTTGAGGTAGTTTCATGATAAGTCACATTGAGGTAACCCAATATATCATAATACATTGACAGGAATGAAGAAGTTTTATTATTAGTCGAATCTGAAGAAAAAAGTGGCAGAGTTTATGGCTAGTTGCTTAGATTGTCAATAGGTAAAATAAGAATGCAAGCATCTAGGTGGACTACTAAGCCTATTTGTATTCCAAAGTAGAAGTGGGAGGTCATTTCTATGTATTTTATCACAGGTTTTCCGAGGACATCTAGAAAACATGATTCTATCATGATTTTGGTGGATAGGTTGACAAAGGTAGCACAATTCATTCTAGTCAAGTCTATGTATTCATCTAGTGATGTGGCACGGGTATTCATCAGAGATTTGGTGAGGTTGCATGGTGTACCAAATAAGACTGTGTCATACATGGATGCCAAGTTAACTTTTAGGTTCTGAAAAGAGTTATTTGTAGGATTGGGTACAGAGTTGGCCTTCAACACAACTTATCATCCATAGATAGGTGGAAAGATAGAGAGGGTCAGCGAGATATTGGAGGACATGTTGAGGATGTATGTGATGCATTAGCAGAATATATGGCAGTATTACCTTCCGTTATTTGAGTTTTCTTACAACAATGGGTATAAGGAGTCACCAAGGATAAGTCTGTTTAAGGTATTGCATGGGCAGAGTTGTAATATTCATACAAGTTGGAGTGATCTAGTTAAAAAGATATTGATTGGACCCGACATGTTGTCAGAGATAGAATAGGAAATGAAGGTAATCAACAAAAATGTGAGAGTAACACATGATAGACAAAAAATTTATGCAGATCAAAACAGGTTGTTTAAGGAGTTTTAGGTTGGGGAACATGTGTAGTTGCGCATTAAGCCTAAGAAGATCTCCTTGGGGAATGGATCATGTGCCAAATTAGCACCTCTTTATTGTGGACTTTTTGAGATCCTTGAATGGATTGGACCAGTAGCCTATTGACTTGCACTGTGTCCGATAGTGAAAATATATGATGTTTTCCATGTGTAATTACTTAAGAATTATTTAAAATATGTTGATCATGTGATTGATTGGTCAGTATTGTAGGTGGATCCAGAAGGAGGATTCTAGCCAGAAACTCAACGTATTTTTTAGAGAAATATGATCATGCTCCAGAACTGAGAAATCGAGCAGATTGAAGTGGAATGTAAGAACTTTGGGCCTCATAAAGCTGCATGGAAGATGGTGGATCAAATGCATGCTATGTATTCTTATTTATTGGTTGGTTGATAGAATGTTTTTCATATATGTTTTGGGTGATGTTTTGGTTTATGTACATATATATATGGATGTAAACACCGCCATGAGTTGTTTTATGAAGCTCCAATAAGAAATATGGGTTTCATGTCGTTATGGTTGTCATGTTGTTATGTTGTCATGTTGGTTTGCTTCTCAGTAGGTTGATCATTTTAAATATTGCAACAAGCTGAGTTAAAAAACTCCATGGAAAGTATGTTTTTCTTTCAGCGGCCTTGTTGGTTGTAGGTGTCATTGAACACCGAGGATGGTGTTCTCCCAAGGGGGAGTGTTTTGTAACAACCCTGGTTAAAAAATGTAATAAAGGTAATAAAGGTAAAATAAGACCATGGTCATAGGACATGTATTCCAATATGAATGTTGGGAAAAAAATAATGACATGGATCACTTATGATTAATTAATGGCTATGGAAATTGGAAAAGACAATAAAAAATGGTTGGAAAGATATGAGTAATTTATTGGCATTTTATTTATGAAAGTAATGGAAAATAGGAAAAAAGGAAGGTGAAAGGTCACATGTTGCATGTGAGGAGGAAAATGAAGGAAAATAATGGAAAGTTGAATTAAATAAAGGCCTCATTAATAAAAATAATTTTGAGGATCAGTTCATGTCTTTTGTTGGTTTATCTATTGATCAGTTCAGTTTTGGAGCTCTCATCTATTTTCTCTCTCTGTCATACTCTTGGACACTTGGATTTTCTTGGAGAACTGTTAGAGGAGTGTGGAATACTTGGGATTTTGAGAAAGAATGAAAAATATGAGTAGGAAAGCACAAGAGGACATTGGGATCAATAACTACATCGAGGTTTTATTGCAAGTATCAAGTTACATGCATGATTTTCTTGATAGTTTTGGCATGCATGGCATATGCATATGATTTCTTGTTTATGATTTGTCATTCACATGGAGGATTACTGGGTTGAAAGTTGTTTTTCCTAGCCTTTCCATTTCCTCGATAGCCTTGGTTTTGTGGGTTCCTCTCCTTTTATTTTCTGGTTGGTTCTCATGTTCCTTTGGTTGTGGGTTGAGTTACTAGTTCTTGGAAACCTTGGTTGGACAAAAAAACTAGAATCCATGTGACAACTTCGGTTGAGTTAATAGTCCTGTAATCCTTGGATGAAAAAACAAACTAGAAACCCTTAGTGGTTTGCGTTAATATTGGAAGCTCTGGTTGGAAAAATGCTTCAGAATCT
Organism: Pinus albicaulis; assembly: GCA_034641835.2. NCBI lineage: Eukaryota > Viridiplantae > Streptophyta > Pinopsida > Pinales > Pinaceae > Pinus > Pinus albicaulis. Next base: position 425,982,705 of record CM076581.1, on the reverse strand, counting down.
TAGTGGTAGATGTGGGTTGAGTTACTAGTCCTAGAAGCCCTAGTTTTAAAAAACGCTCTAGTTCCCTGGATAACTTGGGAAGAGACCAATATGGTGATGGTTATTGATGTCTGACCATGAGGTGGAATCATTGGTTGAGGGTTGAGGTGGTTTGGGCTCTGTAATCCCTGTTTTGGTTTTGTTTGGTTTATCCATGAGGTCTGTTGGGCACGACCCAACTTGGCCTATATTTTCGCAAAGACTCTACATTTCGTGGGGAAAAATGCGCAGTGGAGCGCACAACAAAGCATGAACTAGACCATTTCAAATATATTGTGCGTCGTCATAGGGGCTTCGGGGTGGGTCGAAGCCCCTCCTTTTTGTAAAGTGCACAATTTTGTAAATGGTTTTGGGTTATAATTGCTTGTTTTGGGGATTCCATGGTATTGTAATGATCTAGCCCTATGATGTAATAGCATAAATAGAGAGAAATAATAAGAAGAGAAGTATAAAAGTATCGATTTGATCCAAATCATTGTTATGGTTGTATTATTGTGATCTTTAGTTTTGTAGCGAAGGGGAGGCTTTGTAGCTAATTTTATAAAGGCCTGAGTCTATGGCTTCATCTGCAAATAGCCTACAACTTAGTGCGCTGGCTAAGAACTATTTGTTGTACGGAGATTCATTAGTATAAGAAATAGTTCTTGTGGAACTAGGCCCACACTAGGGTGAACCACGGTAATTAGTTTTTCTAAAGTGTTTGATGTATATATTTTTTGTTGTAGCATAGTAGTTATTAAAGTTGCATTCTAATTTGGCACAATGATTGTTTATGGTTTTATATGGCATGTTTAATTATTTTATCTAGTGTTGCAAAGTAATTTATGAATGTTGAGGATAAGAAAAAATAATAATGTCACATCTCCTAGTCCCTCAAGGCCGCAGAAACCTGGTTATGCATCCTTCCAGTCCCTCAAGGCCGCAGAAACCTGGTTATGCATCCTTCCATAGTCACTTCAGGTGACACTGTGATCGGTTTGCAGGTCATTGCCGAAAGGGCTAGTGATTGAGGGTTTTGTTGTGTGCAGTATAGACCGAACCTAGGTCAACCCCAAACCAAGCCAACAAATGGTTTTGTTGCCAGGACTGAGATCCGTTTGAGAGATATGTGGGTGTGACACCTGTCGAAGATGGAGATTCAAGGCCGGAGAGACCTAAAAGAGTGGGAATTTATCACATTTAATCCCTTAGATGTGGAGTTAATGGAAGTGTTGAGTTCTCTTTTCATTTCATTGGTACTGTACATTTTTGAAGCTTCAGTATTTTTAACTTTAACTAGCACCCATTGATTTATTTTGAGTTCAAAATATCTTTTAATATTACATATTGGAATGAATGATTGATGTATTTGACTAGTTCGTAGCAAAATTCCCTTTTCTAATTACTGTACTTCCCAGAGAAAATGAAAATTTCGGGCTTCTACAGTCCATCTCAAATATTTATGTTTTTCATGAAAAAAACCATGCAACCTCCATCACGATAAATTTCAGAGAGCTAGCGATTATCCTAGGACAAAATTGTATCCATACGCTAAGAATGCAGCTTTCTTCTTGCAGTGGTTCTACATTTCTCTAGAACAGAGAAGCTAACCCACTGAAGAGTTTTTTATTAAGAACTCGTTGAAAATGCTTACTGTTCACTAAGATACTTCCAGGGTTTTCTAATATGAACTCGTTGAGAAAAGCTTACTGTTCAATTATCTCCGTTCAGATAATTCCTTCCTTTTAGTAATCCACCATTTTTCTAACGTTGAATTATACACATAGAATAACAGGTTTAAAGTTAGTAATTGTTTGGATTTTACATTTTATAACGGATCCCTAAAGGAGAAATGGCCCACACATGTAGGAATATCAATAATTTTATTTTTATGTTTTTACCATTTAAAGGATTAAGAATATCAATAATTTTATTTTATTTTTTTACCATTAACTAAAATCCGTGAAGAAAAATGTATTTAAATTTCTCAAAGCTTGATAAGTTAGGTGTAGGTGTTGCTATGCGGTGTTGTAAGTTTAATAAGTAGTTGTGGTTAAGCTGTTACCCCAAGTAGTCCTTCGTTGTGAACAATTGCATTTATTCTATTCACGTGTTTTTTTGTATATCTATAAACAAAGTTTTATGAAAGAACTAATGGGTCTTTAATAATATTATGGAGATGCCAATTTAATTAAGTTTAATTATAACATAAAATAGGAGTACTATCACATAAAGGAACTATTTCCAAATAAAAGATAAAGGGAATAATTGTGTAAAGGCAATAATTATGTAAAATGAATATTTTAAATAAATGATAAAAAGGAATAGTTTGGTATAAATGAATGTTTCAAAAGTATTTAAAGTTGGACGCACATCGAACCGTGAAGCTAGGAGGGCCTCCACGCGCCACATGCTTGTTTTAACGAGTTAATGACACACTCATATTAATGAGTCATTGGAACTCGGATCCCGCTCTTCGTACAAACATTATACCAGGGTTGATGGGTAGGTGTCTGGTTATCTGCAGTTGTTGGGCGATGGTGAGAGAGTGATGGGCAAGAGCACCATGTGTATTGGCGTCTAGACTCAAGTCGTGGCTTGGGGAATCTGCACAGGGTGAGGTATGCAATTACAAGTGTGTGTGGAGTTGGTTCTGGTTTTGTGCCTCGCCGTGGGACCTTGGAGTTGAATTCCATATTGAGAGTGTTGTAGCGTCAGGTTCGGGGCTTGGAATTTTCATAGTGTGCAGAGAATATATCTATGCAAATTTTTGGTTTCATATCTAGTTAGTAGATATTGTGTGGGTCTTGAAGCTCACACGAGAGCACGCCAAGAGTTGTTGGTTTCAGTTCAGGAGAAGCTCGAATGACCCGATGACCTAGTGCGTGTCTTCTTGCGGCAACATATACTGTGAGTTTACGAAGGTGGTCCCAGCGCGTAGGCCTTCCCCCAATTTCCTTGTGTCATCCGAAGGCCTCGATCTGGTAAGTCGTGTTTGTGTTCAACAATTTCGTTTCAATTTTGTGTCGGGCTCTTGCCCTATCAGGGAGGCTCCTATCAGTTTCAGAGCAGCGAGGGGTGGTGGTTCTGGTTGCATGTCTTGTGAGAGAGGTCGAGCAAGAAGGGGAGGATTGGGTCACCGCATGGAGGATAGGTAGTCGTCCGGGGAGCCCAGCTCCAACTCTGTGTCAACAAAGAGCCAACACTCAGTGGCGTCCATGGTTGTGTCGCCATCCTGCTCACCAGGCCAGGTGGATGCCTTGGTCACCGTGGAGTCAATAGCGACCTAATTGCAACACATCCAGGTCAATTTGGATACTATGCGAGAACAATGATATGAGGAAAGGAATGAAATTGTAGCCTACATCAACGACCTCTAGCACATGCATAACAAGACTTTGGATGCTATGGAGAGTCTTTAGCGTCATCATCGGCGCACCAACGACCACCTCTGACCTATGGAAATTCAATTGGAGCACATCGACTATCATATACATGACCGAGCGACTCTATTTTCTACACCTCTCGTATTCCCTCCCAATCCTCCTCCATGATGTATTTTTCTGAAACTTGTCTTTTTATCACTTTTGTGTTGGCAATAACCAAAGACACCAATTGTCTTGGCTCTTCTCCAAACTTTCTTCTATGTAGAGCTACACTCCTATTTTCTCTTAAACCTGCAATGCTTAGCATGATAATATAATAAGCTTTTTTTTTTATAGACAAAAATAAAAAATAAAAAATAGAATATAATAATAATAATAATAACTTATGATTTATATCTAGATTTTGTTGACCATTATCTTATTACTTATCATTAGTTTATGGCCATTTAAGTTTCTATAGGCTGCATGCAATACAATTTAATGTTTATTTTAAATTTTTGGTATGGAAAGGTATTAAATTAATTATTTGTCAGGTCGTAATAGGAAAAGTATAATTGCAAACTTTTTCTAAATACATTTACTTTGTAATCTTCTTTTACTAATTTTGAATAAAATTATGTTAATGGGCTGAAATGGTAATGCTAAAAGAATAAGTATTTTTCTCTCATTTTTCTTTTAAAAAAATTAAAACAAAATTCATTTTTATTATTATTATTTTTTTATAAAATGGTTAATAATCCTATACCATGTTATATGTTATATATCAATTTTTAGAATATTTTATAAAATAATGAAATATATTTTATTTGATAGATAATTATTTAAATATTTCACATGTTTTATATATTTATTTTAACACCAAATATTTTATTTTTTTATTTATTTTTTATCAATTTTAAAATTATTTAAACATTTTATTTTAGCTAAAGTTAAATGAAAACAATGTTTGAAATATTGTTTAAATTTAAAAAATTTATATAACTTTTAATATATTTATTATAAATTTTTCCATTTATATTTTTGTTAAGAAATTCGTTTTACTTATATGTTAAATAATTGGATATTTTTGTTTATCCTTTCCCAATTTTGTGATGGAAAGATTAAAAAATATACAAACTAAAAGTTTAAAAATACATAATTACATTAATAATTTAAATAGATTTATTGTTTTTAATAAATTTAAAATGAGTTTAATTTTGAAATGTTTTTGGTTTTACAAAATTAGAATTTTAATGTTTATTTAACTTAAATAAATATAAATGATTTTATTTTATATATTTAGATATTTTTAATGTAATTTTTTTTTTTTTTTTTTTTTAAAGTTTAAGATTGTATTACTTCAAAATATGATGAAAGTACATATATTCAATAGAGTTCATCATCAAACATGTAATTGTGTATGTGGTTGCAATGTACCCAGTGGTAAACTAGATATTTTGACCATCTACCAATCGAATAATTAGCTCAAAATTTAAAAAGTTTCAGCAATTATAACATCATTAAAGTGTTTAGAATAGATTGTAGAACCAAAAATTTAAGATAAACATTTAGTCTCAAGAATTTGAGGAGCCAATAGGAGCTAGATATTTCACACTAGAACCTGGACATGTGGAGTAGGTTCAAACTAAAAATGAAGCTTAATGTTTGTCAACCTCGCATAAATCCTCTATACACACAGCTGCTATTTATGTTGGATTCTTTTGAAATTTACCAAGCTAGCGAAGACATTAAAATTTTATGCTTGTTTTTTCTTCAACACCCTCTCCAACAAGGTCTTTGTCTACCACTATAAGGGCGGGGCTGATAAATAATGTTTCCTTCTTCCCTAGGTGGTCCCCAAGTAATCCATGGTGACACATCCTCCATGATTTCAGAATATAATAGGGTCTGTCAATCATGAAAAACAAGTCTTCAACTCGCGAATTTCACTCTCAGCTTTAGGAGGAACAATAACATGGTAAGTATTGGCAGCAACTTGAGCATATTGTTTCCTTTGATTGCGGCCTTAGGGTTCATGCCCTCCCCTCACATGGTTGGTACACATACATTATCATTGAATGCATGGTTGGAAAAAATAGCACCCGGGATTTTGACTCAAAGAATTCAATATTGAACCAAAGAAACCATGAACTCCACCCGTGCTGAAGCACAAAATCCAAACAACCAAATAACTAGTGGATAGAAAAGTCACAACAAAATATCGAGACCACAGAATTCCAGTAAAGCGACCACAACTTGAAGGGTGCCACCAAGCAAAGTGGGTTGATAACAACCAGCCAAGCATGTTTCTAAAATATACCCTTGTCGACTCAACACCCAAGAACTACTAGCAAACCCAAGGGTGGAAAAATAAGGTGACCAAAATGATAGCCTCTAGCTTATACAAACTTCCATAAACAATAGAGTGCCTCCAAAAAGGAAGAACAATGACAATCAAACCAAGGTCGTATCCCATATTACAAGTCACAACTAGTGTCAAAACACTGTGACCATAAATGAGTCCGTAGAGACAAATCCCAACCCTTACATAATCATACCAAGAAACTCTCCAAGAGACACCATTGAAAGAAATTCAGAGCTTATGGAGCATAATAAATACCCTAAATCTGTCGGTGAAGAGGAGTTCCTCGTTTAGGTTCGAGGAAGCCCCTACAAAGTTCATAGAGGCTAGCAATCAAGGAGCAACGAGAAATTACTTTTTTGTAGAAAATCTTTCGGTAGTAATCACATGTAAAAGAACGAGGTCGACGCGTTTCGAACCAACCAGTGTGGTTCATCATCAGGACTATGTGAGAGATCAGATCCAGACATTAAGTATAAATAGATGTAGAAATGACTCAACTAGCCATTAGGATAACGGCTAGTTTGACTTTGAAAAAGTAAATATTCCATTATTTATTTATTTATTTTATTTTTATTAATTTTATTTATTACTATTATTTATATAATGGTAAGTAATTTAACAAATCGTGGAGTATATATGTAGAATTTTTGTAAATTTTTTTTTATTAAATTATATAATAATTAATTATTATTATTAATTAATAAATATAATTAATTCTTATTCATAAGATTTAATTATAACAAACCATCATCAAATAGTCAAACAAAGAGTCAAAATAAATAAATAAATAAAAAATAAATAAAAAATAAATAAATAAATAAAAATAAATAAAAATAAATAAATAAATAAATAATAATAATAATAATAATAAATAAAAACAAAAATAAAAATTAATAAATAATGAAAATAAATAAAAATATTTTATTAATTAAATAATTAATATTATTATTATTTTTATTTTTACTTATTTTAATATATTTTATTTTATTTTCATTTTTTATTTTTTTTTTATTTATTTTTTTTATTTATTTTTTATTTTATTATTATTATTATTATTTATTTATTTATTTATTTTTTAAATAATCAAATAAATAAAGTAAAAATAACTAAATAAATAAATAAAAATAATAATAATAATCAAGAATATAAGGCAGGAATCCAGCATCTGCTGATATTCCAACCGTCATCTCTATTGAGATTAACGGGCCTTTTTTCAATTTCAATAGCCTCTCTCAACTTACGATGATGGAAATGGTCGATTCTAGCAATGACCTTAGCATCTTCTATGCAAACATGATGGTTAGTCTTTTCTGCATGCTCAGCTAAGGCGGATGAGCGAGATCTTCTATGCTTGATATCAGCCGCATGCTCACAGAAATTACTTGTTAATTACTCGACCTTTTCATCCCCCTCCTAAGTTTACCGACTCAGCCAAACATGCAACACTCAAAAAAGTTGTGTAAACCCAACCATTTATGCTTTTATTAGGAATTTCCACAAATATCATTTGTCTGTGTAGAGGCCAAAGTGTTTTTTAGCAGCACCCACTAGACTTGTTAGTCGACCTTTGCTCATGATGCAGGGGGTCAGGGTAGGGCCTCTCGGCGCTGCCATGAAAGCCAATCTTGCTACTCAGAAAGTGCATCCAACTAGACACCTTCACCTCCTTGATATAGGGGTCAGGCTAGGGCCTCTCAACATTGCTCTGAATACCAATCTTGCTATTCAGAAAGTGCATCCAAATAGAGATCTTCACCTCTTTCATTAATCACATTCGCATGCTTATGTATGCAAGGGGGGCAGCCAAACCACCCCCCTATTAATTTTTTGCAACATATTAGAGTTGTTGGATTCCCCCCAACCCATTAAGAGTCTCAAAGTTCACCCCTGTTAGGAATTAATGTAACCATTATTTAAATAAAATATAATTTTTCATTTTAAGATTCCATAAATATTAAAATATATTGATTTTTAAAATTTATTGCTATATAATTTCATATAGCTTTTCATGTTTTATTCACTTCGAAAATTTATCATTTTTTGAGTCTATAAAGTTATTACATTATTTGTTTCACAATCAAAAAATATTTTGAATATATTTTTCTCTAATTTAATTTCAATTAAAAGTAATTTCAACTAATTTGATTTAATGAAATAATATATATATTTTTAATAAAAATATTTATTTTTAAATTTAATTCTTAGATTTATAAATAATAAAAATATGTTACCTTAACACAACCATATTACCCTAATGCAAAATTTATATTTACCATAAATAAATATAAAAAATTAAATTAATCAATAAAAATAGTAATTTAAAGAATGGTTAATGTTGATTCATATCCCAAAAAAAATTCAATCCAAGTTAGACTACCGTAACTCTAAAATGTATCCAAAAGAACATCCAATAAACCCATAATAATTTGAAATCTATTTAAAATAACAAAAATATTTTGATTGCATTGGATTATAAAAAAGTATATGTTTCATTTAAAAAATATTTTAGGTTAGATAATTATATACTAACTACCAAAAAATACATTACATATTTAAATAAATAATTAATTAAAATTGATATTAAAAGTAATCAACTTTTGTTTTAATCAACTTATTACAAAAGTTTTGAAGGCTGAATTAATATCCGTTTCATAACTTTCTCTCTCATGTAAATTAAAAAATTTAATTATTTTAAAAGTATTTATATTTATCGATTCTTAAAGCTAATCAACTTATTACAAAAGACCTTTATATAATTGTTTATGTTCAAATATACGGAGAGTATCGAATCACATGTGCACATATAATGATTTAACTTTTTTTAGAATTATAATTGGAATTAGGTTTCATTTCTTTTGAATAAATTTTTAATATAATTATTTATGAAAAAATAATTTTTGAAATTGATTTTTATATTTATGGTTTATATTGGAAAAATAATAATAATAAGCTGAAAGATAATATTAGTTTGAGATTTATAATTTGGATTAAGTTTTAAAATTAATGTTAAAAAAAATGAAAAATAAAGAGAATTATTACTATAGCTTTTAATTTTTAGATACATGGTTGTTGCAGTTCTTATTTTTTTATGGCCAATTAATAACCTTAATAGATTATTATTTATTCCTAACAATAAATGTTTATGGAATTAATTAGGTTTATGTTTATAAGAAAATTTCAAGTATGAAACTTTAAGAGTGGAAGATTCAAACTTTAAAAAAAAAATTCAACTTTCTACCATTTGAAGAGGTTGGGTATATTAATGAAAACACTAAAACACATATATGGAAGACATTAAATCATAGAAATATTAAGTTTCAACATAGTTTGGCTTTTAAAATTCTAAATATAGTACGATCTAGAATTATCTTATTATTATTTTTTTTCCAAATATTTATCATCCAAAATACTTTCAAATTTCCTCATAATAAAATATTTGAAATGCAATGGAACATAAAAATAGATCAATGTATCAAAAGCTCAACCACAAATTCCAAACAGGACAATATATTTTCTTTTAGAGGAAAAAAGTCATTAACAAGAATAATGGCCTCGAGAATAAACAATGATAAACTATGACTTACATTTTCTATGTGATTTTCACTCACACTTTATCAGGATGTGAAAGCTTGAACATTTTTAATTTTTATGAGCCCTTTCAAAAGGAAGTATAATGCTCGGGAGCTCTAACCGATGGAAAATATGGCCCATGAGAGGTATGACCATAGTAAGTATGACATACAAGAACTATGCACTTGGGAACTTTGACCCTTAGGAACTATGATTCATAGTAACTATGACCTCGAGAACTTTTCCCCATAAGAACTATCACATCAAGAACTATGACGATGAAAGTTCCTTTATTTTTCATAGTTCATGAGGTTATAGTTCCCTTGCCAATTAGGAACTTTGGCTCATAATAACTTCATTTGAAAATAACCATGAGCACATGAACTATGACATAATTCCTTTTTTCAGTTAGGAACTTTGACTCACAAGAACTATACACATTGTTTATTAGTCAAAGTTATAGAGAATTTATTGATCAGGAACCTTGATTATGGAACTATTATGACCAATGACCCATAATTATATTATTCATTCATTTATCGAAGTTATTTTCAGTTAGAATCACCGTGGTAATAGTTCCCAATGGTTGTTGTTGTTATGTGTTGTAGTCCCTACTGGCTTGAGTTCTTAACGTCATAGTTCTTCTTGAAATGATTCCAAAATATATTTTTTCAATGTATCCACATTTAATAAAAACTTTTGAGATGGTTAATTTCATGTTATATTTATTCCTTATCCAAACCCTTATAATTGAAATTGATAGAGTAGTTATTAGCCTAAATTTTGTGCTAGGTGGTCAATGATGAACTCCTACTGATAGGAACTATGACCACAATAAATTATTATAGTGAACCAACATTTAATTTTTTTACCACAAGTACCTACATATATCTCCTATATTTACTTAATATTTCATAGTCTAAAACATCTCAGAAAATAAGTCATAGAAAATTTCTGAATTGTCGTGTTTGAAGCAGATTTGAGGTGCATTCAGAAACCCTAACTTCCTCAGAGCATATCTATAAATGTATAGTGAAAAAAATACTAAAATTTTACCACATGTACATGAATATATCACTTATATCTTCTCAAAATTTCATGGTTTGAAACATCCCAAAAGAAGAGTTATAGCAAAAATGTTAAGATGGGTTTTTCACTCCACAAATCACATTTTTAATCCATCTTTAAAACCCTTAGAGCATTCCTAGCTTTTCATTTTCACATCAAATCAATATTGCTCTGATAATATTCAAATACACTTATATATCCTTTATTTATAGTGTTTTTGTGTTCACTGATGGAATGAACTTATAAAACTCGCTAGGATGACCTATACTTTTTGGTTGGGCCAACCGAACAAAATATTTCAAATCTCCTTTTTCCTATCAAATTAGAGATAATAGCTTATACTTATTTGTGTTTAAAAACTTAACTTATAATTAATTCAAATAAATATTACATGAGAGAGTTTACTACCCTACTGGTATTCCCATAGGGAGACTAGACCAGTAGGACAAGTAGATGAGCTTGAGGTTACGAAAACCTCGCTTGACTATACTATCAAATAAAATGAAGGAGCTTCTAGAGTACATTACTTTTCCAACTGGCTATTAACAAACAAAATTAAAAAAGTGAAACTATTAGTGTTTATATGCTTTATATGCTTTAGAACGAAGAGAGGTAATCCAAGGCTAATATATTAGACAAGACAAACAATTATGCACAAGGGGAGTAAGATATGAACTGAAATGAGGGTTGAGATTTTCCTTAGCCACGAGCGTCGTGAAAACCTCCCAACGATGAGTGTAGCATCATCCATGAAAAACCTTGTCTGCCAATTTACCTACCATGATGATGGCTTCAGTGTTGAGGCACACGATCCTGTGCACCACAACTATGAGCTCTGTGACGTATAACCATTTAGACATGTTGACAAGAACCACTACCTTTGGCACTCCAACCATAGACAATTGATTTTTGAACTCTACAACAACTATTACAAATTTGTTTCTTCTCTTATTGTGATGCTCTTCCCTACGTAATTGAAGGTTGAGAACAAAGGACGATTGATGGTCGATTTTCTCCATTGTGACACTAGAGGGTCAATTACGTAGGGATACCATAATTTTTGTGCATCCTGATGGGAGTTCAGTGCATTCGACGAATGGAAAGAAGACAGGAGAGCCTGGGCATTAGATGAACCAGGAATTTTAGGCTGACTAGCCATCCTAAGCCCCATACTGCCATGAAAATGAAAAATTTTAATTGTGTCAAATGCGTAGTAGGAGATTCATCGAGATGCAGACTCATCAGCTTAGTAAAAATTAAAGGATTCCAAAAGAAGGACCGACAAATGTAAACATAACTACCACATAGGCCATTGACATGGTAACCAGGGATGGAATTCGATGGGAAAATTTCCCATCATGGAGTGATTTGCTTGTCAAATACTATTAAAGTTTTTGTCAAACCTTTAAGATATTTTGTTGAAGCTCTGAAAATGGGTGGGAAGGTGTGAAAACCGTCAATTTTGACTGGTGAGTCTGTTTTGAAATTCCAACCCTGATGGTAACTAAAAAAATACATATCCTACAATGGAGAAGGACCAACTGTAGAGATGGGGTGTGGCCTATGGTGGGATAAATAAGGAAACTTCCTAGCTCTACATTGATCACTTGCTCACAACTAAAGGTTTCGAGCCATACCATGATTTTTTTCCATATGATGTCCCTATAAGCAGGTGGTACCAACCTGGATATTCGAAATTCAGAGCCAAGGACAAACAACAAGACTCTGCCAAGACCCTGCAGAGAACCAGACGCAGACGTAGGCCTGGAACACCAACACAGCAGACACAGACGAAACACAAACACAACAGACACAGACACTGATAAGCATGAAACCCGTTAACATGTCCAGGCTGGTGTATTTATAAACTAAAGTTCAGTGTAATATTCCCAATTAGCTTTGCTAATTGGAATATTGCATTTTTGCTTTATTTTGCTGCTTTAGATAGAAATAATAAATAAAGTGAGAAATAAGAGGGGTCACCTCACTTTAGTCACCTCACTTTATAATAAAGTGTTCTTTTTCCTAGTAGATTGACGTTGTAACTTAGAGAGGGGGCCTTGGGGGTCCACGTGGATATGATAAGGGGAGGCATTAGGCTAACCCAAGGTAAACTGCGCAGATCCAGGGTGAGTTAAGTTTTGGAGGGAGTTTGATGTTATAAAAGGAGAGGCTCTCACTTCATTTGATCATCCATGATTTGATATTCTTATTGATAGCTGGACTCTTGTCTGCTTCAGCACGCCGGTTGTTTAGTCGGTCTGCAGCACTGTTTAGTGCAGGAGTGTCTGCGGTCGGAGATCTCACCCTTAGCCTCGGGGGACTTCGAGTGCCGGCCCTGGTAAGGTTTTCTGGTTTCACCCTTAGCTTCGGGGGACTTCGAGTGCCCGCCCCAGTAAGGTTTTTCTGAGTTCCATCTTTCAGTTCCAGCAGCAGAGCAGCAGCAGTTTCTGAAGCATATCTGAGGAGGAGAAAGCCCTCTTGTGGCTGCGCAGAGCAAGGGAAGGAAGGACGCTGATTCTTGAAGGAGAAGGACGCTGTCTCATCCGGAGAGAGGACGCTGATCCTTGCAGGAGAGGAAGGACGCTGTCCAAGGAGGACGCAGTTCAGGATTGGCAGAGAAAACGCTGTTTTGGGAGGCAGAAGGACGCTGTCTAGCCCTAGAGTGAGGACGCTGTCCATTTCTGAAGGTAAGGGTTGCAGATCTGAAGGCTTATTGTTAGATCCAGCCTTGGGAAGGATAGATCTTGCAGATCTAGTCCGGTATGTGGCAGATCTAGTCTTGTATGTTGCAGATCTGGGGGTTTTGCACTAGATCCAGCTTGGAGAGTTGCAGATCTGAAGAAATATTGGCAGATCTAGTCCAGATCTGAAGGGTTAACATCAGATCCAGCCCTAGAGGCTGTAGATCTGAAGAGATATTGTCAGATCCAGTATAGATCTGAAGGTTGGGTGGCAGATCTGATAGGGGAGGACGCAGATCAGGGAGAGAAGGACGCAGATCTGGTTTGGAGGCTTCAGATCTGTCAGATCTGAGTGTTCAGGAGCAGATCCACTTGGTAGGACGCTGATCTGAGGGGCAGACTTGGGAGAGGTAGGCACAACAGCGTTTTCTAGCATTCAGTGGTTGATCTATTGTCTGGAGGGTTTCCTGCGCTGTCACTAGCAGAGACAGCGTTTTCTATTGTGGAGGGTTTGCAGTCTACAGCCCCAGCTCCAGCGCAGTTCATCTTCAGATTGCAGAGCAGCTAGGACGATGTCCTTGTTGCATCCCTTTGTCTGTTGAGAGGGTCTCCACTTGCCTAGGGCAAGGATAGGTGCACTTGCTCTGATTTATTGTACTCCTCTCTATGTATTTTCTGATCAATAAAATGGCTCAGTTTCTGGTATTCCATGTGTTATGATTCAGTGATCTGGTTCAGTATTATATTTCCTATATCTGTATTGGTGTATTTCTGTTTATTACTGGTTAGTCCCCATTTGGGGATATTATGTCAGGTACCATCACTGAAACCCTCAAAAAGTCTGAGATGTATGCCTCTGCACTACCTGTCTGTTTGAGCTTGGTCAGCTCGAGGAAAGGCTGATCCGGGTCCTTCTGATCAAAACGTTTCACCACCCTCCTGGTGAACTCAGCATATGTAGTCACTGTGGAATGCCCCAGTGTTGTCAACCCATGAAACCACCAGTTCTAGGCCTCACCCTCTAGATGTAATGCAGCCATCTTAATGGCCTCCTTCTCTGGCATCTGGTTAAGCTGAAAATATAGGTCTAGTTTCTCCACCCAAGACCTGGCTGTGGTCTTTGGTGACCCATCAAACATCGGCAAATGAAATTTGCTGGCTGCACGGTTACTATCACGGTGGGAGCCCCGTCCCTTATTTCGATCATGAGGCTAGGAGAGAGCTGAGACGAAAGCGATTGTGCTTCACCTGCCAGGAGCCATGGGCACCAGGACACAAGTGCACAGCAGGGAAGGCACATTTCATAGAGGTCTTCTCCGAGGGCAGTGGAGAAGAGGATGAGTTGGATGATGAGGAGGCGGGAGAGTGTTATGCAGCGCAGAGTGCTTTACCGCCACCGCCACCCGATGCAGGAGAGGCATCATTTGCACCTACTGGGGGAGCTCTAGCAGCATTACGAGGAGTCCCCAAGTATCTGACATTGCGCGTACGCGGGACAGTGCGGGGACAGCGTGTCTCAGTTCTAGTTGACAGTGGGGCCACCCACAATTTCATCGATGCCCAGATGGTCGCACGGAGAGGCATACCCACGGAGAGCTTCGATGGGTTTTCTGTTTTGGTCCCAGGAGATCAGACCATGGCTTGTGCTCGATATGTACCAGAGTTATCAGTGACGATGGGCACCTATACTTTGACTGATCACTTCTTTGTGGTGGACATTCCGGACAGCAATGTGATATTGGGAGTGCAGTGGCTTATCACTCTAGGGAAGGTCACAACAGATTGGAAGGCCTTGGAAATGGAGTGGGATGATCCCAAGACGGGAAGGCATGAGAAGATCCGAGGGCAGAACACATATCCGCCCCAGACGGTATCGGCACACAGCATGGATGCGACATTCCGCAGAGGAGATATAGAGTGGGCAGTCGAGCTGCGGGCTTCAGAGATAGTAGATACAGGTAGGGCGGTGCACCCTGATCTACAGACTCTTCTCGACAGGTATGCAGTAGTTTTTGGAGACATTCCACCAGGACAGCCACCAGATCGGGGGTTTGAGCACACGATCGAGTTGGAGCAGGGGATACAGGCAGTGATCACCACTCCTTATCGGCATCCCAAGGCCTATCGGGATGAGATAGAGCGGGCCATTCAGGAGCTGCTGGTCCTTGGGCACATTCGACCCAGCACCAGTCCTTTCGCTTCTTCAGTAGTGCTGGTGAAGAAGAAGGATGGCACATTACGCATGTGCATTGATTACAGAGCTCTGAACAAGAAGACTTTGAAAAACAGGTACCCCATTTCCAGGATCGATGAGTTGATGGACGAGTTGAGAGGAGCACGATTCTTCTCAAAGATTGATTTGAGGTCCGGGTACCATCAGATACGCATGAGGGAACAGGACATTCCCAAGACTGCTTTCAGGTGTCATTATGGGCACTTTGAGTTTCTGGTTATGCCATTTGGACTGACCAATGCACCTGCCACTTTTCAATCTTGCATGAACCATATCTTCAGGGATCATCTGAGGAAGTTCGTGCTAGTTTTCTTTGATGATATTCTCATATACAGCAGGACCTGGGAGGAGCACCTCCAGCACATTGAGACGGTCTTGCGCATTCTGGAGGAGCAGCAGTTCTTTGCCAAACTCTCCAAGTGTGAGTTTGGAGTGACAGAGATGTTGTATTTGGGACACATCATAGGAGTGGACGGAGTGAGAGTCCATGACGAGAAGATCCGGGCTATCAGGGACTGGCCAGAGCCGCGGAATGTGACAGAGCTTAGAGGGTTCATTGGTATCTGTACTTACTACAGGAAGTTCGTCAAGGGTTTCTCACGGCTTGCTGCACCCCTCACAGAGCTGACGAGGAAGGGGGCATTCAGTTGGACGGATACCGCCCAGCGAGCTTTTGATAAGCTCAAGGAGGTGATGAGTAGTTGTCCGGTGCTGGCACTGCCCGATTTCACTCAGCCCTTTATCCTAGAGTGCGATGCATCAGGGGAAGGGATTGGAGCAGTTTTGATGCAGGAGGGTCATCCGATTGCATTCGAGAGCCGGAAGCTCCTTCCACACGAGAGACTTTACCCCATCTATGATAAGGAGATGTTGGCCATCATGCATGCATTGGCCAAATTCCGGCAGTACTTGGTAGGCGGCAGATTTAGAGTCAGGACAGATCATAACAGCCTGAAGTGCTTTCTGGAGCAGAAGCAGTTACAGGAGAGGCAGCAGAAGTGGATCAGCAAGATCCAGGCTTACGACTTTGACATAGAGTATGTCAAAGGGAAGAATAACGTGGTAGCAGATGCCCTTTCCCGTAGACCAGCCACGTTATCCCTTATGAGCTTGGACGCTGATTGGAAGGCTCGACTACTGGTTGAGTATTCCAAGGATAGATTTGCATGCGAGGTGCTGGATGGACAGGTAGCAGATAGCAGATACAGGGTAGCAGATGAGGTCATCTATTACAGGGAACGGATCTTCTTGACTGAGGGATCTCAGCTCAAGGAGAAAATACTCTATGCCTCTCATGATTCACCATTGGCAGGCCATCAGGGGTTCACCAAGATGTACAGGGCCATCCGAGAGAGATTTGCATGGAAGGGCCTCAAGGAGGACGTACTCCAGCATGTTCGGGAGTGTGAGGTTTGCCAGCGGAACAAAGGAGAGATGAACCATCCCGCAGGGTTGTTGCAGTCGCTTCCCATTCCAGAGGGGAAGTGGGAGAGTGTTTCGATGGACTTCATCACGGGTTTGCCCACAGTGCAAGGCAAGGACTGCATCTTCGTGGTAGTTGAACGGCTAACGAAGTATGCTCACTTCTTCGCCATTTCGGCACACTACACGGCAGCACAGGTGGCAGAGCTGTTTTTCCGGGAGGTTTTCAGATTGCATGGTCTACCCAAGACCATTGTTAGTGACAGGGACAACCGCTTTATGGGTGGATTTTGGCAGGAGCTCTTTCGACTAGTAGGGACTGAGTTGACACCGAGCACCAGCTATCATCCCCAGACGGACGGGCAGACAGAGATAGTTAACAAGTGGGTGGAGGGCTACTTGCGTAACTACGTCAGTGGGCAGCAGCGAGCGTGGCTGAAATGGCTACATCTGGGCGAGTACTGCTACAACACAACCCATCATATGTCTATCGGTATGACACCTTTTTATGCATTGTATGGATATCATTCCTTATCTTTTGTGGATGTGATGTTTGGGGTTAGCAGGGCTCCGCGAGCCAAACTATGGATCCAAGAGAGCCAAGACATCCTTCGGACTCTCAAGGACAACATAGCCACCGCACAAAATCAGCAGAAATTATATGCAGACAAGGGCCGAGTGGAGAGACACTTTGAGGTAGGGGATTTGGTCTACCTGCGGTTACAGCCATACCGCCAGTCTTCACTCAAACAGAAGGGGGCAGAGAAGCTTAAGCCTCGTTTTTATGGACCATACGGGGTGATTCGTAGGATCGGACAGGTTGCATATGAGTTGGAGTTGCCCCAAGGCAGCCGGATTCATAACATTTTCCATGTATCATGCCTGAAGAAGGCACTGGGCCAGCATGTGACAGTCACCGGGGAGCTACCTCCGACAGATGATGAGGGGCACTTGGTACTACAGCGAGAGGCCATTATTGACACCAGGGAGAGACAGCTGCGTAGCAGGAAGATCAGAGAGTTCTTGGTGAGATGGAAGAATCTGCCAGATGAGGATGCCACTTGGGAAGATGAGAAGATCTTACAGCATCCCTCACTCCAGTTGCTTGAGGACAAGCAACGTTTTGCCGGGGGAGACTGTAATATTCCCAATTAGCTTTGCTAATTGGAATATTGCATTTTTGCTTTATTTTGTTGCTTTAGATAGAAATAATAAATAAAGTGAGAAATAAGAGGGGTCACCTCACTTTAGTCACCTCACTTTATAATAAAGTGTTCTTTTTCCTAGTAGATTGACGTTGTAACTTAGAGAGGGAGCCTTGGGGGTCCACGTGGATATGATGAGGGGAGGCATCAGGCTAACCCAAGGTAAACTGCGCAGATCCAGGGTGAGTTAAGTTTTGGAGGGAGTTTGATGTTATAAAAGGAGAGGCTCTCACCTCATTTGAGCATCCATGATTTGATATTCTTATTGATAGCTGGACTCTTGTCTGCTTCAGCACGCCGGTTGTTTAGTCGGTCTGCAGCACTGTTTAGTGCACGAGTGTCTCCGGTCGGAGATCTCACCCTTAGCCTCGGGGGACTTGGAGTGCCGGCCCTGGTAAGGTTTTCTGGTTTCACCCTTAGCTTCGGGGGACTTAATTGCCCGCCTAGTAAGGATTTTCGAGTTCCATCTTTCGGTTCCGGCGAGCAGCGGTGGTTTGAAGCATATGCGAGGAGGAGAAAGCCCTCTTGTGGGCTGTGACAAGAGAAGGAAGAGCCCGATTCTTGCAGAAGGAAAGGACGGCTGTCTCCTTACGGAAGAGAGAAGGGGCAGTCCTTGCGGGAGAGGAAGAACTGACATCCAAGGAGGACGCAGTTCAGGGTTGGCAGAGAAAACGCTATTTTGGGAGGCAGAAGGACGCTGTCTAGCCCTAGAGTGAGGACGCTGTCCATTTCTGAAGGTAAGGGTTACAGATCTGAAGGCTTATTGTTAGATCCAGCTTTGGGAAGTATAGATCTTGCAGATCTATTCCTGTATGTGGCAGATCTAGTCTTGTATGTTGCAGATCTGGGGGTTTGCACTAGATCCAGCTTGAAGAGTTGCAGATCTGAAGGAATATTGGCAGATCTAGTTCAGATCTGAAGGGTTAACATTGGTCCCGACCCTAGAGGCTACAGATACGAAGAGATATTGTCGGATCCGGTATAGATACGAAGGGTTGGTGGCGGGAATCGATAGGGAGGGCGCGAGATCGGGGGAGAGAAGGACGCGAGATACGGTTTGGAAGCGGTCCCCCGTCGGTCACAGTGTTCGGGGAGCGAGATCCACTTGGTAGAGCCCCGAGTACGAGACGGAGACTTGGGAAAGCCGAGGCTCGACGGCGATTTCTAGCCTTCGATGGCTGATCTGTGCGGAGGTTTCTGCTGTTGTCACTAGCAGAGACAGCGTTTTCTATTGTGGAGGGTATGCAGTCTACAGCCCCAGCTCCAGCGCAGTTCATCTTCAGCTTGCAGAGAAGCTAGGACGCTGTCCTTGTTGCAGCCATTTGTCTGTTGAGAGGGTCTCCACTTGCCTAGGGCAAGGATAGGTGCACTTGCTCTGATTTATTGTACTCCTCTCTATGTATTTTCTGATCAATAAAATGGCTCAGTTTCTGGTATTCCATGTGTTATGATTCAGTGATCTGGTTCAGTATTATATTTCCTATATCTGTATTGGTGTATTTCTGTTTATTACTGGTTAGTCCACATTTGGGGATATTACATTCAGCCATACTATTTTAAGAGTTTGACCGAACTTATGTTGCCAGTTTTCCCATCTCCGGCCAAAAATCTGTTTGTCCATGTTGTCAGTACGCTGTCAATGTAAATGGCTATATGATTTTGGCCGAACTAATTTTGAAATTTCGGCAAAACTCTATAACAATTCGGCCAAATTTTTGAGAAAAAGAGTTTTCCTCCCCCGATTCTCACAAAAGTGTAACCCAAATTCGTGGGTTTACCCAGGGTCTTGCATGATTATATATTTTATAGGGATTATTCCATTATGTGTTGAACATTTTTTTAAAATCAATGCCTATTATATAATTTTAAGGACTTCCATAACTCCTCATATAATTCGTTAAAGGGTGCTAGCTCAATGGAAGAGCACCTGCCATGCAGGAGGTTGGTGGTTCGATTCCATTATAGCCTAACATGAATTATTCAATGATATTGTATATTTTTTTAATTAAATATTTTTATATTGATTTATTTTAATGGTGAGATATTTTTCTGGATTCTTTTTTTATATTGTCTCTAGAGAGATAATAGATAGGGTTAAAGACATTGTCTCCATAAAGACAATATGTTTGTAATTCCAACTATTGTCTTTAGAGAGACAAAAATGGAATTGTCTCATAAGAGACAATAATGTTTGAGTTATATATTGTCTTTATAGAGACAATTTTTTAAGACAATAATTGGAGACACTCGCTTAAAGATAATATTTAAGACAATACAAAAGTTTACTTTTGTCTCAAGTTAAGACAATTTACCCAAGAATTGTCTTAAACCCCCCCTTTGTGTTGTAGTGCAACTATTGTCTCTAGAGAGACAAAAATGAAACTATCTCTGGAGAGACAAAGATGGAATTGTCTCTAGAGATACAAAAATGCTTGTGTTATATATTTTCCTTATAGAGACAATATTTTAAAACAATTTAATTTGAGACACTTGCTTAAAGACAATATTTAAGACAATACACAAGTTTTATTTTGTCTCAAATTAAGACAATTTACCCAAATTTTGTCTTAAATATTGTGTTAAAACCCCCCTTTATGTTGTAGTGCTTCACTATTTATGCAATTCTCCTCAAAATTTTGTTTTCTATAACTTTTGAAAAAAAAATTATAACAAAAATGTCATGATCTCTTGATTAAAGGAGAAAAACAACTTTGACCTATCAAATGTTATGATTCAAAGGACTTGGAAACAATAAAAAGTTATTGAATGCAATTCACTTTGAGAGACATAACTCATATCCAATGTATAATACAAAATATGATGATCCTAATATTGGGTCATATATATATATATATATATATGACAAAAAAAGTTCAGTTATAATGAAATGTTCTAATCTACCCATTAATATAATAAATAAACTAGTAATGAATACTTATTAGAACTTAACATACATGCCTTACAACTTTAATACTAGATCTAGATTTTGTATGATTACTAGCCCAAAGAAATCATGATGATATGAAGAACATAATTAATGGAAAAAGCTTATGATTCTCTAATGAATAATTATATTTTAAGGTGAAAGTTAGAAATGTCTTAATTATGCTCATTACTCACCATCATAATATCATGCTAACCTAAAGTTTGAAGTGAGCATCTAGAGAAGCCTCATTAAAGCCTCATGTTTGGAGAATTAAGGATTTATCCAATAAATCTATCAAATGTGAAGGTCTAAACACACACTTTTAACCTTGTGACAAGGAACCAACATATAACATATCAGAATTAAATAACATTGAAAAAAAAAGAAAAAATAATCTACAAACTACACAATATAGGAAATTTAATCTAAATTCAGTAACATGCCACAACAAGCAATTTACTTCAATGACAAAAAAAATTAAAAAAATGTTTTTCAAATATAATTGATTTTCCATTACACATATAAATATATAAAATTTGATTAAATATTTTTTAAATAATAATTTTTACAATCAATAACCAGATCTAAAAATTTATAAATATTCTTTTAAAATAATAAATGTTCCACTCCATAGAAACATGCAAAAATTTGAAAAGATGTGTTTTAAATTATAAATTTTCAGTGTAATTGAGTAACGCACACTGTGAGAACACCATACCGACTCCTCTCTCACTTCCAATTCTTACGCATTTAAAATATGAGTCTCTTCACATTCGACAATCCAAAAACACAAAAATAAGAGTCTTCACACTCCATAATATCATGACACATACAAGACAAAATAACCTCAGCTGGTCGTTTCTCCAACAATTGTGCGATTTGCTGTGCATAGAAAGAGAAATGAGTCGTTCAGATACCACGTATAAATTTCATCAAATAAAAAATGAAAGAGAACACATTTCATTACAGTGCAACACAATGATCTCCGCCATTATTATTTATCTAGTATAAAAAATAAAAATTCCAAACAATTAATGCAAAACCAGGAACAACAAGGCATTTGATGGATTCATCGTAACTCCAGACATGCATAACCATACACATCAACATGCGTATGTAGTGTTGTGTGAGTGGCTTATTGAAGGCCAAATGGTATTTTTCCTACGGTTATATACACGCTTTCATAATATCAATGACACAAGTAGTAGCTATTGCTAAACGCATTGCAACTTTCGAACAAGTTTCCACAATTCACATATCTAATAAAAGCTATGGGCTAATGAGGGAGTAGATTAAAGCTATGGGATAATGGGTGAGTATGACGGCTAAAACATTTCACCCTACATAACCATTCTATGCCTCATCTTCGATCCATTCTCCACATGATATTAATTGAAGTCGATGACCATTGTAAACGTCCACCTGAAACTCTGGAGCTCCATGTCCCGCAGCTTCTTCACGTCTGACATGAAGACCTTCCAGATTCGAGATGCTGAAAATAGTTGCTGTCAAATAGAAGAATAGAATTTTGAATATGGAATCCCAATAATCAGAATATTGGCAGATGATGATCTTTGGCACTATCCAGATGTTTGCATGCGGTTCTAAGACACCATTAGAGGGTATCCCGTGAAAATGAATCCATTGTTCTTCAAGATAAAGCGAGATTGGAAGCCACGATGCCTCTAGCCAGCATGCATTTTCCTTTCGCACTCCTTGTTGCTTGTACTTTCTGTAAACCAGATAACATATCATGAGTGTTCACTTAAGGACTTAGAACGACATGGAGGAAAACTGGTGCTCATCCAACCCACTAAACCTACGTTGCAGTGTTGAGAAACTTGGAAATACGCCGGAAAAGGAACTGAATACGAACCTTTGAGCTTGGTAAAATTAAATTTGAGAGCATTGCCTTCCTTTGACATGAGAGCTGGATCGAAAATTTCAATTTCAATTTGAGAGCATCACCATCTCTTCCTCTGAAATTTGAATTTGAGAACATTACCTTCTTTCTACGCAGGATCTGGATTGAAAATTTTAATTTCGAGCATAGCCATTGCATTAGTATGGTGGGAAGGTGCCAAAGTTTGACATAGGGTGGGCAAGTGGCATTCAATGCATGTCTAATCACCTACATACATTTACCCCATTAACTACTACGTCTCGCTTGCTTGGAAAGATGGAGCGATTAGAAAACAAACAACAACCCGTCGCATCTCAGATGCGTCGTCCTGATGCATAGCATGGTTATGTATGGTGCATGGCCGCTATCCATGGTTGGTGGTCTAGCCTCTGCAAAGCAATGAATGCACCAGACGGTTAATGCATTGTAAGTTTCGGTAAACTCATAATTAGCATACTAGATCAGTTGGTTGACTTGGGCACATTCACGGGAAAGACATTGATTGGAATTTTAATTCAAAATTTAAATAGCTATTAGCATTGATTTATGGAAAAGTTAGATTAGAAAGTAAAATTATAAATTTTATTATTATTAATTTCTTAATGGTTGTTAATAATTATTTAAAAATATATATATATATAATTTTTTATATATTTTTTAAATTTATGAAAAATATTATTTATAATATGTTAAACACCATGTTAAACATATACATGGTGTATGAGAAAGATAAACACACACAATAAGAAACTCAACACACAATGAAGGATAAGCGTGCAGCGCTCTTATTTTTCCATTATATATGATGTAAATTTATAGTACAATGGTGTGACTCTTGGTTTCACATTTCAAGGTCACTTGGACTCCATTGTGACTTTTTGCATTCCACACCTACCCATGGAGGATTAGGTGTTCCAACATTCCCCCCCTTAATCCGATGGGGGATGTGTGAGTCTAAGAAGAGAGTTGTAATACAAATCTGCAAAGTATACATGGTAGCACTTGGGCTGAATCAACTCTCTGAAATGTTGGCAAAAAGAGGTGGTTTAAGGATGACCACCAACACTGAAACACAATACTTTTTGCAGTTCCCAGAACTCTTCCAAAACTGGCAAGAAGCTGAAAGCTTCTGCTAGAGGAATTGTCCCTCATAAAAAGGGGAGACCTTCAACCTAAAAGAAAGGAGGTCTACAACCTGTGATGGTTTAAGGATGACCAACAACACTGGAATGCTTGAAGCATTTCCTGGAACTCAACCAAAGCTGGCAAGAAGCTGAAGGCTTCTGCTAGAGGAAGTGTCCCTCATATATGAAAATGAGACCTTCAACCTAAAAGAAGGGAGGTCTACAACCTGTGATGGTTTAAGGTTGTCCACCAACCAAAGGCATGCTCATGGGCATCCGTGTCTCTAGCTACATCTTTGAATCTGAAATGACGAATTGTGGCTCAGGCTCGCTTGAACTGCTGTGTCTCTGGCTACAACTCTGAACATGGAATGAGAGATTGTGGCTCAGGCTCGATTGATCTGACGTCGAAGCTTGTACATGACCACCATTTTCCGCCCTGTCAGGGACAAGGTGAGATGATGGCGAAAACTCAATTGCAAGTTTGCTGAATATTCTAGAACATGTTCTAACATGCAACTTAAACATATTGTTGGATGCTGATGCCCATTGCCAAGAAGCGATCCATCCAAGATGAATCTTTGTTCTTCCAGGAAGCTTGTTTCTGAAGCATCTGTCTGAAGAATGGGTGTGCTGACCATAGTGCTTACATGGATGAAGATTAAAACAGTGATCTTTCATATGACCAACTCGATCACAATGTTAGCATTTTACAATCTGTTATTGTTGTTGTGGAGGAGGATCTGGAATAGCTGTAGGTGAACTGTCATACAGAAATCCGACACTCTGAAATATGATGGGCTTGGTGTAGTCTAGAATATGAAAGGACACATCCTTGTCATATCCAAGACCAGTTTTGTGCTTGTTGTGGACAAGCTCTTCCCAAGGTCTGATGATGGGCTTAAGAAGTGCGGGCTGAACTACTGCATCTGCATGTAAATCTGCTCTAGTACAAGGAACTGAATGTGGATCATTGCAACTTTATTCACTTACTGTTGATGGGAGTCTTTTTCAATCTTCTGAACAGAAACAGGTTCAGAATGGTGACTCTTTTGCTGAAGTTCATCTTGCTGGAGCTGAGATTCCAACTGCAAAAACTCAATCTTCTCATGTGCATCTTGCAAACAACTTTGAATGTTACAAAGAGCATTCTTGCTCATTTTTATCATATCATCAACATTGGAATGAATGAGGTTATTCAACAACTCTAATGCCTCATTGATTTTAGCCATTTTTCAACAATTCAAACTCAAAAAAAATAAAGGGTGTCAGCTTCAACCAAAAATGCACCCGTTTACAATGTGATTCAACTTAATTTCAAAGAATACAAATGACTTCAAAGAACTTCCAATTATGGAAATCTCAAAGCACAAAATCTGCTCCTCAAATCATGGAAGACATCAAGGTATAGACTTGACTGTCTGACCAACAAGCAACAATGACTTACATCAACAATTTTTCCAAAAACTCAAATGTACACTTCAAATCTTGATTGCAGCTATGAATGAAGATGCAAATTCCACTCACAATACAATGTAAGTTCAATACAACATTTCTGCAAAATATTGTATAAATGTGCAGCAAAAACACTGTGCAAGAAGCCTTTAAGGCAGCTGAATTTTTTTCTTCAAATAGTTGTTTTTAAAAATGATGGCAAACTTGTCCTCTTTCAGAAAATCACCCTTATGCCACAAATCACACAATATAAACTTCACTTTTCTTCTTTATGTGTACAACCCATTTGCTCATATGCCATTTCTGCTGTTCATTTCCTCTTCCTCTCTCTTTTCCTCTCTCTCTGCTTTTTTTTTTTCTAATTAATTATTTGGAATTAATTAAAAAATTTGGAAGGAGGGATTGTAATAAAAAATTAAAGTGGGAAGGGAAATAATTTAAAACAGGGAGGGAATTTAAAAGTTTAAAAAATTAAAAAGGGAAAAAACAAAATTAAAATAATGGGGAACGATATTGTAAATGGGGGCGGTATTAGTTATGTGGGGATGGCAGTATTGAATGGGTAAAGGGGAATAGGGAGGGTGCGTAAGGGCATAGGGGGTGAGAGCTCAGGTGGAGAGGGCGATGAAGGGGCGTGGTTTATGGGAGAGGGGAATGGCTGTGAGGGGAGGGCTGTAGAGTAGTAGAGGGGATGAGTTAAGGAGAGAGGGGGTGGGTGAGTGCAGGCGAATAGGGCCGTGAGGCCGAGTGAGGGAGGGAGGGAAGTGTAGCGATGCGAGGGGGCGTGGGAGAGTAGGGGGGTGTGCGGGTAGGATAGGAGGAGGGTCGTAATGCCACAACGAGATGGGAAGCGGTGAGAGGAGGGTGTAGACGGAGTGGAGTGTGAGGTAGCAAGGGCGTGGAATGGGCCGTGGGTGGGACAGAGTGGAGCGATGGTCGATGAGGGAGAGGGGGTTGCGCAAGGTTGGGGGGGTAGGAGCGTAGGGGAAGGGGAGAGCTAGAGCGATAAGGGGAAGGGCTATGGAGTGCATATTAAGGTGGAGTGGGGATGGGGCTATAGTGCGAAGGGGAGGGCGGAGTAATAAGGGTGAGGGGAGCGCAGGTTATGTAGGTGGGTAGATAGGTTGAGCGATGAGCCGAGGGGTCGGGGTTTGGAGAGCATTGTGGAGTGCGTTGTGAGGGAGCGTTTGCTGTGAGGGGGGAAGCCGTGAGGCTAGGGTCTAAGTGTTGCAGAAGTGAGAGTAAGGGGGCTCGGGTAGGGAACGACGTTGCAGTTGGAAGGGCGTAGGGGTATAAGGGAGCGAAGGGGGGGAGCGACCATTTGAAAGGGAGTGGGTTGTTAACAGCAAGGGGAATGCAGAGTTGAGGGGGCCGAAAGGCCGAGTTGCCGAGGAAATTATTTTTATTTATTTATTTATTTTTATAAAAATTACAGTAGAGAGTAGGAAATCTGAGATTTTAAAACAGCAACAGAGGACAGTCCAGAAATGAAATAAACTCAGAATTTTTTCCAGTAGCCTAACGGCAGAGAATTGGAAAAAATGCAGAAATTTTTCAATGAAAAAACCCAGAATTTTTTCTTTCATAAACCCGCTTTGAACAATTTTCCGGCAGCTCTTCAATGCAGAAATTAAAAGTACTCAAAAATCTTTTCCAGTAAAAAAACCAGAAACATCTTCTTCAGAAACCCACTTTAAAATGGTATTTTCAGCAGCTCTCCAATGCAGAAATTTAAAAGCAGAAATTGCAGAGAAAAAATCAAAATTTAGAGAACCTTCAGATGCGCAGCGCTACTCTTCTTCAAAACTCTTGCTGCTCTTCTTCAAAACAAATTTCTGAATGTTGTCAATTGTATGCTTCAGAAACTCTCTAAATGTTGCAAAAATGCCAATAATTTTTGCAGATATGCACAGGCCATAAACAGAAATGGTTCACTCAAGGTTGAGCTGGTTATGAACTTATCAGCACTGATACCATGTTAAACACACACATGGGGTATGAGAAAGATAAACACACACACAACAAGAAACTCAACACATAATGAAGGATAAGCGTGCAACTCTCTTATTTTTCCATCATACATGATGTACATTTATAGTACAATGGTGTGACTCTTGGTTTCACATTCCAAGGTCACTTGGACTCCATTGTGACTTTTTGCATTGCACACCTACCCATGGAGGATTAGGTGTTCCAACAAAATATTATTATTTAATACATTTTTTTTCTTAAATTTTTAAAAGTTATTGTTGTTTAGTAAGTTGCATTTAAGTATGAGAAAAATGTATGATTATTTTAAGCTTTACCTATAATGTGTTCGTTTTAAAATAAAAATAAAATAATTTCTAAACAAAAAATAGTGTATCAACAAACAAAAATGAATATACCTATTTGGTTAGTGATTAGTTTTAATTACAATCATTGTAAAATATTTATAATCTGACTCTCACACAACTCACAGGATGTGGTAAGTATATTTCACTCTTACTATCAATAATAAATAAAATATTTTGATATTCATTTAAAGTAATATAATTTTATATCAATTTCAAAAAGTTAAAAGTAATATATATATATATATATATATATATATATATAGTTTTGCAAAAAGGTTAGGGTCAATATAGGGTAGATGAGTGTACACATGTAACTTTTTTATAAACATAAAATATTTTCTAAATAAAAAAATATAATATCCACTTATAATTAAAAACAAAAATTAATATACTTATTTGGTTAATTTTAATTAAAAGCATTATAAAATATCAATAATCTTACTCTCATTGTGTTTATTTAGTTTGTTTCTGAAAATGTTGTGAAAGTATTTCTCTCTCAAGCATACACAACATATTCTAAAATTAAAAGCTACCGTCCCCAAAGATTGTAACCATTGTACTCCTAGTACAACATCAGCACCTCCCATTGGAATGGAAAGCATTGGACTAGTCAATACATATTCCCCCATGGTTAGCTTGATATTATGGCATTTCCCAGAGCAATTTATAGTTCCTCCATTTGCAACCATCACTTGGCATTCTGGTGCTCGGTATAGGAAACAATTTAATTCCTTGGCTACCTTACAATGAAGCTAAAATTAAAAGCTACATCATATGGTTACACAACATATTCTTGCTTCACAACATATTCGTGAAAATTAAAAGCACATTGTCGTGAACATTAAAAGAACATTGTCGTGAAAATTAAAAGCTATCGTCCCCAAAGATTGTAACCATTGTACTCCTAGTACAACATCAACACCTCCCATAGGAATGGAAAGCATTGGACTAGTCAATACATATTCCCCCATGATTAGCTTGATATTATGGCATTTCCCAGAGCAATTTATAGTTCCTCCATTTGCAACCATCACTTGGCATTCTAGTGCTGGGTATAGGAAACAATTTAATTCCTTGGCTACCTTACAATGAATAAAATTATGGGTGCTACCTGAATCAATCAACACTATTACCTTTTCTTCTTGATATTTCCTTCTATCTTGAGAGTTTGAGGAGTGGTAATTCCTACCAGTGCATTACACAATATGGTCGGATTCATTTCTTCCTCTTCTAGGGCTGGTTCCTGGTGTATATCCTCTTCTTGTTCATTTTCTTCTTCTTCTTCACAATCTATGTAAAATAATTTCTTTTCGGCACACTTATGACCTTTAGTGTATTTGCTATCACAACTGTAGCAAAGCCCTTTTGCTCTTTTTTCTTCCAATTGTTGTGGTGTCAACCTTGTAGGTTGTGGAAATCTAGGCGTAGAAACACTTACTTCTTTATAGAATTGAGTGGTAGGCTTCCTTGTCGCCATAATTTTACATTCAACTTTTCTTGCCAACCTGAATGCCTTCTCCAATGAATCGGGTTCCAAAACACGAACTTCATGTTGGATGTTATCCTTTAGAGTACCTAAGAAGAGATCAATCCTGTGTTCCTCTGGAATATTAGTTACCCTTATATTCAATTTTTGGAAGTCCTCAATGTGCTGCCCCACTAAACCCTTTTGTTTGAGATTTATCAATTGGCTAAAGAAGGTGTTACTCTTTGTATCCTCATAATGTGCTATCATTTCCTCCGTAAAAATTTACCAAGTGACAATTTTTTTACGGGAGTAAAGCCATCGATACCATACAAATGTATTTTGTTCTAAATGTAATGTTGCAATGCGTACCTTTTGTGTGTTTTGCACGTTATGGAGATCAAAATATTGCTCCATCTGTAGTATCCATGTTACAGGATCCTTTCCATCAAACTTCCTCATATCCATTTTTGGAATATGGTGGTTCTTCCCGCCAACATTAGAGTTTATCAAATCACAATTAACATTGATTTTGTTCTCATCATGAGGTTCTTCTACTATCTTTTCACCATTAGGAAATCGTTCTTGTATCAACTTTGTCAAACCTTCGATGTCTTTTTTTAGATCATTCTTCATGTTTTCCATCTTAGCTTCCATGCCATCCATCTTCTCTTCCACACCTTTCTTCAAAACCTCCATTTCATTTTTTGTTGCTCTTTGCGAGAGTGAAATTTGTTGCACTTGCTCTCTTAATTTTGATAGATCATGTTGCAATTCTTCATCTTCATGAGTCATAGTAGACCCTTCTGAAGGCTTAATGGGTGTTGAATTATTTTTACGAGGCATATTTTAGAACCCAATACTGATATGCCCTTGGAATCAATTCAAATTGATTCTTCAAACAAGACTTATGCAATTCGGAAAAAAAAATACACACCTTTTTCTTGCTTTTGAGGAGCTCAATATTGAAATTGGATTATCTCTGTAATTGAAAATCTTCAATATCTGAAATTCAACCCTATAGTAGCCCTTTGAAGCTTCTTTCAAATGCCACAGGTCTGACCTAATTTGGATTCTCCAAGGAAAATTTGTGTCCAATCTCCCACAATGACCTAATTCTGGATTGGTTCAGTAGAGCGAACTTGTACGACTTGCCACGTGTCACTGTTTTGTCATTTGTCTCTGAAATTGATAGCCAAGAAACTAAAGTCCGTGTACTTGCGACCAATTTTTACGGCACTCAAATCCACTGCCCAGAGAGAGAGTTATTGAACTTTTCCCACGATCACCTCTTTGAGATGCAATTCTGGAGCCTGAAAAAGCACTACCTTCCACAGATCATATCTCCGAAAATATTGCGAACCAAGCTCTGAAATTTTTTGACGAATTTCCTCAGGATTTCAGCTTCACACCATACAAATTTCAGATTCTGAACCTTCGTAGAAAAATTTTTATAGCGAAAATTCCACGATGACCTGTTTAGGAGCTTGAAAAAAGACCTAACTTCCACAGATGATATCTCCGAAAATATTGCGAACCAAGCTCTGAAATTTTTAGACAATCTTCCTCAGGATTTCAGCTTCGCACCCTGAAAATTTCAGCTTCTGAAACTTCGTAGAAAAAAAGTTATAGCGAAAATGCCACGATGACCTGTTTGGAGCAGCGAAACCCTAGAATCCAAAGCTCTGATACCAAATGTTGTGTAACCAGCTCCAAAAAGAGAAGAAAGAGATATCAACGCCTTAGAAATAAGCCACTTCGAGGGGGCAACCTCCAATACATTACATAAATGAACAATTCTTGGATGATACAATTTACAAAACCTCCTTTCTATATATAGGAGTCCATGGGGCCATAATGTAATCCTAGTGGGCCACAATGTAATCCTAGCCGACCTAACAATAATAATTTAAGGGCACACTAATAACAAAATGGGGGTTAGAAGGGTACAATAATAACAATAAGGGGGTTACACTAACAATAATAAGGGACTATACTAGTGATATAGGGACCTAACAGAATATGGAAGTGAATTCACTACATGGGCCAATGAAGGAAGAGGAAATTTTGTAGGACTGGCAGAGGCTGCTAGCTTGAACGTGAATGCCACAACAAACGTAGAGAATAGGGGTGGAATTGTTGCATTGGCCACAGTAGGAGGGAATACTGCAATAGTGACAGAGTATGGAAGTGAAAGCACTGCGGGGCCAAAAATGGAAAAGGGAATTCTGCAGGACTAGTTACAGTAAAGAAAGAGAAGGGAAGGGAAATTACTGCTGGGACAAACGAAGGAAAAGGGAATTCTGTAGGACTGGTAAGAGTGAAGAAAGAGTATGGAAGTGAATTCGTTTCAGGGGCGAAAGGAGGAGAGAATTCTATAGGGCTGGTAGAAGCTGCTATGTTGAACGTGAATACTACACTAAACGCAGAGAATAGGGATGGAATGGCTGCACTGGAAATTGTAGGAGGGAATATTGCAAGAGTGACAGAGTCCACACTAAACAGAAGTGAGATTTCTGCAGGGGTCATAGCACTGAAGGCAAATTATGAGAATCAATTACAAGTTACTCCAGAAGCCAAAATGCAGAGGGAAATTGTACTGGGACAGAAGGTTTCTAGTATCAATACTCAAGTTCCCAATGTCGATCAATTGAGATCTGCTCTTGCTATGAATTTGAGTCGCTTTAAGGACCTGACTGTGCTTGGAACAGGTTCCATGCTACAGACTCCTTGTAATTTTCTTGCAGAGACTGAAACATATAGAAAAAAATGCAAGTATGGTGTCAAAGAGACATCTGTTGTTCGTACCACTGAAGAGAATGCATCGTCTAATGGTGATCGATAGGGAACGGGTCAAGAAGGCTCTGATGACATTTGATGCATTGCGGTGCAATCTGATGAATGAAGATGAATTCTGCAAGGAATTAGGTGGAGGAGCAAGGCATCCTGACTTAAAGGCAGGGAGTATAATGATGGACAAAGGGCAGTGGATAAACCGAGGTAGAAGATTTATAGGTCCAGTCCCAAGTGTTCATGTGGGTGACCATTTTTATTTCCAAATGGAGCTGTGTGTAATTGGTTTACATGGCCCGAGTCAGGCTGGTATAGATTTCATTAATGCTAAAAACAACCAATGGAATGAGCATGTGGCAATCAGTATCATTTCTTCAGGTGGTTATGAAGATGATGACGATGGGGGTGATGTGTTGATTTACACTGGGCAAGGAGGAAATAATTATATAGCAGAGAAGAAGCAGAGCTTTGATCAAAAGCTTGAGAGAGGAAATCTCGCTTTGGAACGAGGCATGCCCTATGGAGTTGAGATCAGAGTGATTCGTGGTGTCAAAGACAACATGAGTCCTTCTGGTAAAATTTATATATATGATGGTTTCTATAAAGTTGAACAGTCTTGGTTAGATAAAGGGTGTTCAGGATTTGGCATTTTTAAGTACAAGCTTCATAGGATACCAGGTCAACCAGAGATTGGTTCAGCAATTCTAAAAAACACTAGGGTCTAGAAGGCTCAACCCCTATCAATACTAGATCTTCTTCATCCAGACATATCCTTAATGATTGAGAAGTTACCAGTCTGTCTTTCTAACAATGTAGACAATGAAAAAGGGCCATCCCATTTTGAGTATACCAGTAAACCACTTATGTACCATAATTCTCTAGTGCAGCTGGACTCTTCTGAGGGGTGCATGTGTGTAGGTGGGTGTGGTCTAGCTTATTTCTTGTGTTCCCAGAGAAATGGCGAAAAAATACCATACAATTCAAATGGTATTATTATAAAGGGGAAATCATTAATCTATGAATGCAATGAGCATTGTAAGTGTCCTCCGAGCTGCCGGAATAGAGTAACTCAAAGAGGTTTGAATGTCCATTTAGAGGTATTCCGAACCAGTGATAAGAGATGGGGTGTAAGGTCTTGGGATCCACTTGCAGCTGGCACCTTTATTGTTGAATATACAGGGCAAGTGTTCCCCATTGAAGAATAGGCAGCTATTTGTAAGTGACAGTGAATATATCCTTAATCTGAAACACGCACAAAGAGGGACAGAATGGGGGAGTGTTTCTGATATCTTGTGTGAGCAGCAGCAGGAAGAGGATTCCAATCCAACTTTCCCACCTTTAAAATTTCTAATAGATGCTAACAAATTTGGGAATGTTTCACGCTTTATAAAGCATAGTTCCTGTCCTAATCTTCTTATGCAATTTGTTCTACATGATCACCTTAACATCCGATTTCCTCATGTTATGCTCTTTGCAAGGGATAATATCCCACCTTTAACAGAGCTTACATTTGATTATGGATCTGCTCCTGCTTCATACAGTGAGGAAAGTGGAGAAAGATTTAGATTAAGAGAAATATTTTTTATTTATTAAATTAAAATAGATAACTAAAATAAGTAATTTGTAACAATGAGATAAAGATTTAGATTAAGAAATTTTTTTTTATTAAGATAAAACAATAATTAAAATAAGTAAGCATCTTATATGTGTAACAATGAAATAAAGATTTAGATTAAGAAAAAAAAATTATTAAGATAAAAAAATAATTAAAATAAGTAAGCATATTTTATGTGTAACAATGAGATAAAAATTTAAATTAAAAAAAAAAATTACTGTATCAATTTTCTATAAAAGAATATCGATTAGCATAAATATTGTACTATAGTCATTAAAATAAAAATATCAAATATGTAACTTCAAAATAATGTCAATTAAATTTTCTTATAATTGAAACTAAAATGTTAAATGTTATAACTAAAATGCTAAATGTTTATTTTAATTATTGACAAAATTATTATTAAAAATATAGAACACGATTTTATATTAGTGTGTAAGCAAGTTACAAGAATGAATTTTGCATTTATTATCTAATATGATAGTTATATAGTTCAAATTCAAAAATATCATTAAAAATATTAAAATTAGAGTATTTGAATTTATAACTATCACAATTACATTAATAAATATGGTTGATATATGTAGATTTGTGTCATTTTTTTCCTTTTTAAAATTTCATTTGTAATTTGATGCCATTTGGAATCTGTAATTTTATTTTATCCTTTAAGTTATTTCTTATTTGATAATTAAGATGGTAATTTCATAATTGTTGTTAAATAAATGTGAAAAACTAAACATGGATTTAGAGATGTAAGGTAGTTAATATTTGAAATTCCTAATATGATATTTATTAATATAATGGAGACAAAAAGAATACTAGCATTTTTCATTTATGATCATAAGATTAAATTTTAAATTTAAAAATAAATTAATATATCAACTTAAATAAAGGGAAAACATAAATATCCACCATAATAACTAAAATATCAAATATATAACCTTAAAATAATACCAAATAAAAGTTGAATATTATAACTCAAATTCCCTTATGGTATATGATGAAATTTTTTGAGCATGGAAAATAGATTGATGTGTAAAAAAATTTAGTACTTCATATTTAAACTATAAAATATTTGGTCCTATTTTGTATTTATGTGTGTTATAGAGTTATATAAAATTTTGATGATTTTTAACTCGAAATAAATTTCTGTTATAGAATTTAGACAATTCATTTAAAAAAAAATTGAAAGTACTAATTTTGTGGGCAAAAACATTGAAAATAAACTGATATGCCAAATTTAACCCTTATAAAACATTGATTTATTAATAATGTTGATACAAATTTGATTGTCATATTAAATAATAGAAGTGTCTAGGTGTAATATATCATCTCTAGTTCTAATGAATTAGGTTCATCGTACTTTTAGAGGATAACTTAGCTTCATAGACCCTTATTTGATATGAGCCTTCATATGCATCTAGCTACCAAAGCCTTCCCAAAATGATGCATATTATTAAGCTCCAACTACTTCACCACCTTAATACTCAACTTACTCTATACTACTATTTCATTTGTTACTGCTTTACAGCGTTTCCTTTGCAACATATGGTGCAATTGCTAGTTATTATTATATAACTTTAAGGTCATAACTAAGTTAATAGTGTGATTCCTCAATGGGGATGCTTAAAAATTGAGAATGTATTACCTCTAAGTGGAATATGTTTGTTCCTATAATGCTTGCATTATAGGGATGGGTCTCAAGGCCTTGCTAGTGTGTATGACATGAAAATAAGGTCCTTAGCTCCTAGGTGAATCTTTTAGGAGCCAAGAGACATAAGAAAGATACAGCATGCCTTGTTTAGGATATCATCATTCTTAAAGTGAGATATGGAAGAATTTGAGGTTTTTTTTCCATAACTTAAGTTTCTTGAACTAGTGGGCCATGATGAGGGCCATGACTTGAGGTATGGGCTCTCTTAGTTGTTTTTCCATTTTTTGGAATGTTCTCAGTTTGCTTGTATTTGGGGATTTCAGTCTCGTAGTTTCTGCATAGAAATATTTTATTTTATGAGCCTAAGGTTTGTTTTTCTTATGTGGACCCTAGGGTTTAACTGTTTTCCTGAAATGTATAGCAAAATCACATCTAAAATACTCTTTATTATGGTCCCTTTGTGTTATTTTGTTTAGATGGTTGATAGTTGTTTTCTCAGTGCGTATAAATGGATTGTGTGTTCGCATATGAAAAATGTAATTTCTCTATTCTTTGATGAATATAATTACCATTATTTTTCTAGGAAAAAAAAACATTGATGAAAACTACCCCTCCCATCTTATGTCAACTAAGCTGAGGCCCTCTTTGTCAATCAAGTTGTAAATGTTTTCAACACCAACAACAAGTTTGAAATGGTGGTTAAGTTATTATGCCATAACACTGAATCCTACATAATAAAGTTTTTATTGTATCGTCCTTAACCTTCAACATTATCGCTCCCTCCATCTTTAGAGCTACCTATAATAAAAGGCGGTGATTCCTTGAAAGGGAGACTCTATTCATAGTGATAGACAGAGGAATATAACATGGGTGATGTCATATTGTAGCTTGTTTCCATATTAAAACATTGACTTTGAAGAAGTGCATCATGATATACATAAAGCTATGACAACTCATTTAAGGTTGTTTCGACATGAGAGCAATTATATTAGCCCATCCAAAATTTTTCATAAGAAGATATAGGCATAAAGTAACATGACTAACATGACGAAAGTCATGTTGATAAGAGGAATGCAACATTACAATGGAAAACAAGAAGGTGTGGGTGTGATAACATTGTTATTATATCCATTAAAACAAAATTGAAGAATAACCCATAAAATAAAACAGAAACATAAAATAGATCAAATAAAGAATAAGATCTACCTAAAAAAAGAGGTCATCATCAAATAACACAATTAAAAAAGAAATAAAGTAAAAGTAAATACACCCAAAATTTAGAAAATAAATCTCCTAAGCCTTTTTATATAACCTTAATAGAAGAATGCATTTAAAAAAATAAAAAATTAAGAAAGTGACAAAGAAAATGTACCCAAGAAAAGAAATCTAAGGTAAAGATTATAAACCTTTTATCTATACAAACACAATTGAAAACATAAACAATCAAGTGGATAAAAAAAATGCCACATTCATACTGAAAATTAAAAAATATGGGCATGATAGCCTTTTTATTACAATAGTTAAAACAAAATTAGAAAATAAACCATTATATATATATATATATATATATATGAAAATACTCTAAGTCTCTTATAACTCAGTCCAAGAATACACTTAAAAAAAATGAAAAATTAAGAAAATAATAAAGGAAATGTACTGACAAAATTTAAGATAATAAATCTCATATATATACATATATAATTTAAGAACATAAACAATGTCATGTGGATAAAAAGATAACATTAACATGAACGGGAAAAAAAGAAAAAAAACCCATGATAACATTGTTATTATATCCATTAAAATTAAATTAAAACATAAATATAAAATAAATAAATTAAAGAAAGAATCTAATTAAAATAAAAAGAGATCCTTGCCCAAGAATAAACTAAAAAAAAAAAATAAAGAAAAAGAAATAACATGGAAAATGCCCCTATGTCCATCGAGCTTTGGATTAACTATGAATGGTGCAGTACTAAAGTATTACTTATCATAATTGACAAAATGAAATTTCTAGTAAATAAATTCTTTATAAATATGAGAAAATGATTAAAAATAAATACACCTTTGAAAAAAAAAATCCTACATCTTTTATATATTAAACCAAAAAAAATACAAATCTCAAATATATATATATATGTGAGGAAGTGGGAGCGATTGACCAAATTGACTAGGTTTCATATATATATAGTAGACATGAGAGAATTGTTCTTGTATATTACAAGTTTGGAATGAATATATATATAGGCTTAATTTAAAAAAACTTCATAAAATCATTAACATGTTTATATATATATATATATATATATGAGAAAGTGGGAGAGATTGACCAAATTAACTAGCTTTCATATATATATGGTAGACATGAGAGAATTGTTATTGTACATTACAAATTTGAAACGTAAAACAAGATAAATTTAAAAATTAAAAATTTTGTAACAAAAAGGCGTTAAAAGAGAACAAACACATTAGAAATAATTTATGTTAGTTGTGATTTCATGATGTTAATTGTAGTTTCATGTGATTGCAATGCTTGATTGTAAAATTAAAAATAACTAGAACATTTTGATTATAGTATGAGTTTATAAATAAAATAAAATTATATAATATTATTAATATGTAAATTAAAAATTGTTTTTTTCCTTTTGATATGATATATTGGTAATTTAAGTTAATAATTAAAGTATTTACTACAAAGTGGTTGTCTCTAAAACATAATAGAAAGATTTGATTAATTGCCAAGGGTAAGTGTTGTGTATGGAAAAAAAAAAAAAAAACATATAAAAATTATTCAAAATCTTTGAAAAAAAATACAATATAGAGTAATAAGCAGATATTGACATTGATCAAAATTAATAATGTATCAATTGAATAATATCATAAGAGTATTTTCAAGAAATTCAATTTTAAAAAATAATTAAGTAGTATAATTAGTACAAATGAAATCTTCACTTTAAACCATTTTTTTTTTATAATCAAATTTTCTCACACTTCACTTTCCCTTAATCCGATTGTATCATATTTAAATATATTTTTTTGTCATATTTTCTTTAGATATTATAATAAAAACAATATATCCTCATTTTAAAATAAATTAAGAAAATTAAATATTAGTATTGAAATATACAAATATGACCAAATTCTATTACTTTAAATAATTAACCTATAAAGCATAGATAAACACTTAATGAATTATGTATTGCTTATCTAGCACAATATAAGGTTAAAAATTCCTATATACAAACCACACATTTAGTAATTTAATTTAAGTTTACATTCAAAAAAATTCTAATGGTGAACAAGATGCTCGACAAGAAGACATCCGATATTGACATGCAATTAAAAAAAACTGCCAATGGCCTCTAATTGTATGTTTTGATTTTCAAGCTCCTCCGGAATCCTTAGTCTTCATCTTTTCGTTTGTTGTGTTTCCAAATTGAATTGGAGTAATCGTCTCTTCTCCTTTGATAACTTTTTAATGTAATTGATGGTTTTTCTAATAATCCGTATTAGTAAAGCTTGATCAAGATCAGAAAACAGAAAACAAATTCACGGAATTTTACTATGACAAACTTTTCCATATACAATATAAAGTTTCAAAATATAGTGTCAGTTTTGGAAATTATCTGAGGTTATTACCTGGGCAGGAGTAGTGGAAAGGGGATTTCATTTACTTCATGCCCAAATGTTCTGCCAACATTTCTTTTTTTTACAGGAAAATTTCATTCTGTAGTTACTTAGCAATCCACGTGATCCAATGTGAAACATTTGAATAGATAAAGAATGCAAAAATAGGAAATCAGTTGCTATAACTAATTATCAAAGGTTGAGGTCGCTTGATAACCAGAGAGTAATTTGATTCAAACTGCAAATGAACTCTCATTATCTGAAATACCCCATATAGAATCGCTGGCAGAGAAAATCACATGTCGAAAATGCAACAACCACTGAAGGTTTAAGGAATTAGGAATTCATTGTCTGAAATACCTCATATAGAATCGCTGGCAGAGAAAATCACATGTTGAAAATGCAAACACCACTGAAGGTTTAAGGAATTAGGAATTATTTCAAAACCATTTTCAACAGTGACATAAAACACATAACATGCACTGCATTGCGATGTCCATTCTGAATCTGAATCCTCTTGTCGTTTCCCTGGGCTCCCGCTCTACTTTCTACAATTACCCTGCATCAATTCAAACTAGTTACTAGACCGAGCGTTTTTGGAATAAGCTCACGGACAAAGGAGAGGCCGTATATTGCAGGGTTTAGATTCTAAATCTGAATTTGAAATTGAAACTCAAAACGTGGCAGGGGTTTTCAAGTACAATGGAAAAAGACAACGGCAGCAGGCGTTCTCAATTGCAAATTTTCGGGTAGTTTCACGACTTTGGAAGAAAATGGGTCTCTCTGTTTATGTGAACGGATTGCAAACTGAAACCGAAAGGGGCCTCGCTGCCAAACTTAACAAACCTAACTAGCCTTTTTTTTTCAGAGGAGAAAAAATTCTGGTTTATATTTTGTACCATTACAATTCTGAAAAACTTAACGAAGCTGTCAGCCACAAATGAATTGTCAATGTCAAAACAAGTATGTGACTAAGTATAGGTGGGTCGATGATACATTTTGCAATATTTTGAGATGGCGTGCAGCAAATTTCTCCAGAGAATAAAAATTGTTTCGTTGGAATTTGGTTGTAAAAGTGTTTAATCATATTAATTTTATGCGTTTTTAATCTTATATTTAGCACTATTACATCTATTTAGCACAATTACATCAAAAAAATTTCAGGAAAAATCACATTATATGTTTAAGTGTTTTTGTGTTTCTAACTACTCAGTGTAATAGTGTAATTCATCATCAGGAAAATAATGATGATGAACTACAATGAGCAATTCGAAATGTATATGCTTTTGAGATTATAGTGTGATTTTTTAGAAAGATTTTTAATGTAATAAATATGGATCACGGAAGTCTACACTCTCAAAATTTTAGCACTATAAAAAAAAAATATAGACATCCAAAATTTGAAAAGTATAATCTGTATGTAACATCCTTATTTAATTCCCTTAAAAGAAAGTTCAATTTAGACAGTGAAGTTTTTTTTTAAATTAAATAGGATTAACCTAGTTATGAACTAAACTTATTTTCTTTGAATAAAAGATTTAATTATGGTATGTTTCCATTTAATTTCATTAAAAAACATTTCAATTTACAGAGTGGAGTTTATTTTATGAACTAAACTTCATTTCTTTGAATAAAATATTTAATTATGGCATGTTTCCATAAATTGATGGTAAAAATTTTCCAAGATTTCAGAGTATTTGGATTAAGTATTATCCTAGAAAAGGAAAGCGGTTATGTTCAAGGGAAAAGAAAGAACTAGAAAGTTACAAGGTAAGAGTGTCTAGAGCTGGTAGAAGCCAGTGGAATTTTGCAACTTGACATTGGGGGGAGAGACTGGACAGGGGTCTTGAGGTCTACCTCCTGCAGTACTGCTATGCAATCCTACTCCGATGAGAAGCACAGGGGGAGTTGAGGACGTCATTGCCTCTCTCATGGTTGGGAGGATGCCATGAGTCTATTATTACATGACTTGAATGAAAAGGAATAATGAGTTCTCATAAAAATATCTAAAAGTATGTTATACTTTGTGATTAGTTTCTTCTGTGATATTGAGAACGCTTGGTTACAGGAAAAAGATAGTTATAAATGCTTAGCATTGTGAATGTTGTATGAACAAGTTTTATTTTCTAGAACCATTTTCTATTTAATAAAAAATAGCAACACAATAGTGGGAATCTTATAAAAAGTAAATAAATGACAGGATGGACAGTAGCCCATTCAGGGAGGAACCTCCCTAAACAGGACAGTCTATCAAAAGAAGAAGAAAACAAGAGTAAATACTCAGACTAAGGGTTTGGCATTAACTCTCTGGAGGTGGTACGGTAGCCTATATAAACCCTCCTATTATGAAAATTTATAACTGAAGTAAAAATCCAGAAATAGAAAATGAACGGAAAAATAGGACACTCTAGAAATATTTGTGAGATTTATTTAAATTGCAAGTATAGTAATCTCTATACATTAAATAAGAAAAACATAGAACATTTGATATTGAAACAAGAGATGGATAAACATTTATTATTACAACCCTAACCCTTGCTGGAAGAAGAAACCCTCTATGATAATATATATACATATAAACATTGTGCATTAACCTCCAAATAGAGGTACATTGAGCAAGGAGTGCTCAAATATAGAACAATAAAGAAATTTATGAAAATTACTTAAGAAAATAAGGTTCTATTGTGTACACTAATGGTGTTATGAATTCAAGATTCGAATAAGCCTGACTTGCATGCCAAATATAACCAATACTCCGAAGAAAATGCCAGAATAATAAAAGCACAGGGCTCATATTAACTGTATCCATAAGTTTATATTTAACAAAATTTGCAATTCTGATAATGATTATACAGTGCTGTAGAAAAATAAAGAAAAGGAACAAGTTGTTCCAAGAAACCCTCGAGTTGAAAATACCATACTAGGGTGCAATGTTATCATGGTTACTGAGAAGTAACTAGCATACATTTCAAACAAAAAACGAGAAAGGATAATTATTGTTCAGTTAATACATTAAGCCCCCTGAAGGGTTTGCTTATTAAAACTGAAATCCGAACATAAAGCTTGAAGCTCGTTCAAGACAAATTCATAAAACATCTAACAGAAACTCTCAAGAGCTATCCTATAAAGAAAAGAGGAGTTTGTCTTCCCGGAATACCTAAAGAGGAGAGAGACAGGGCTTTAGACCAAAGATGTAATTAAAGGGATGGAACACCGAGGGATTTGGGAGGGGTTCCAGAACAATACCTGCAAGATGAGATCAACAAATTAGTCTTGTAGGAAATAATGAAAAACCCTAAGAAAACGGGGGAGACAATAACTTACCTTCCGAGGTCCAAGAATTCATGCTCCATGAATTTGGCAACACCATATTAAGCCAAAGAAAAAAATGAAAAATATCTCTAAAATCAAAAAGAGAAAAACTAGTAGAATGTGCAGAATCGAAAATGAAATTATTCACCTGATTCCGACAACGTGAACTGTAACTCCATTGATGAAAGCCCAATTCTTTGACGAGCTCCCAGGTGGAATAGGTGCAATTTGTTGGAAGCAAAGCCCTGACGATAGAGGTTACTCATTAGAGTTAAGCGGGCAGACATGATAGACTGAGACATATTCTTAAAAACCAAGCAAAGCGTTGTAAGCAAACCATGAAACGAAATGCAATGCTAGAGCAGAGCCACGGTGAGTTTTGAAGGCATCGCCACTTACCAGGTGAGGCAGAACGACGTGGAGAAAGACCACACAAAGGCGAAGTTGAAGAGAGGGAGGCTACCCAACTGCGACGCCAAATGAAAATCATTTAAGTTTCGAGGGGGAAGGGTAATACCCTAACCACCCCAGAACTCTTCTCAACCATTGATCTAGATGTATGCCATAGATAGTGCTCAAGTAATTGAAGTGTCCCTCTAATAAATACAAACAATAATCGAGGCTACGTAGGATCCCAATATATAAT
Source organism: Pinus albicaulis (assembly GCA_034641835.2). Classification (NCBI taxonomy): domain Eukaryota; kingdom Viridiplantae; phylum Streptophyta; class Pinopsida; order Pinales; family Pinaceae; genus Pinus; species Pinus albicaulis. The sequence goes on along the minus strand of CM076581.1, from coordinate 425,939,919 downwards.
TTAATCAAAACTACAGTTAGGTGTGTGAAGTACAAGTGCCTACAGGATAACACATTATTATGTATGTGTTGAATGATAAACTATAATTCCGTTGTTATGAAACTAAATATGCAATGTAATAATGTTAACCCATTCCTAGGGCTAAGAGCATGCTTAATACGCATGGCTAGAGCCTAGTTGAAAAGAAATTATATTTGCACAATGTTTTCTAGTTGAATGAGGAATAAAGTTACAAGTCGTAGGATAAAAGTCATGTGAGAAATGATAAGTTAGAATCATGTTTTAGATATCATTACCTTAATAAAAAATACTATTTCATATATATATATATATATATATATATATATATATATGGGTAAATGTGTTGTGAGGTAAGTAAATATTCTTTCTATAAGAGTATTAATTTGGGATTATTGTTAGAAGTGAATAAAAAAAATTATGAAAGATAAATAGTTTATGGAAATATGTTATAGGTGGTATCAAAGCAACGTTCAAATGCTGGGACCTAGAAGGGTCACCTGAATAACATTTGGTGTGTGTAAAAATGTGCACAGAATTGGGAAGAAGTGACTCACATAGTGTAATGAGGAGGGGATTTGTACATCAAGCTCCGAGGACTACAGGGGAAATTCACCCACAGCCTAACCGAGAAATGAATCGAGAAATATTGGTGTAGCTGAGTTTAGATCAACATCAGCAAACCAATATATTTTTCGAAGAGAAGCAACGAAAAACCATGAAACTTCTCAATACTGTTTAACAGCTAAAAGAATAAATGGTTCAAGTAAGAAGTGATAATGAGAGGTTGATGCAAGAATAATAATTGATCCTTAAAATCCTTTAAGATAAACATAATCAAGGGACAACCCAAGCGAGCCCATAAAGAGATACCTGAGAAGAAGGTGAACATCGACAACAAGCAAATGATAAGTTGGAAGGTAGTCAAACCCAACGAAGTAATAAAAATAGGCCTTATAATGAAGAAGAGTCAGCAAAATGTCTCTGACCAGCAAGAAATGAAAAAGCAGAAAGTGGAGCTACAAGGTGAATTCTAAAAAATTAAACCTCCCACATTCGATGGAGAAGTTGAAGAAGTAGCAGAAGCATGGATAATTAACATGAATAAATATTTTTGAGTCTACGAGTATAGTAGCAGCTGAAGGCTCGCTATTCATTTAACAACTGCGAGAAAAAACCACATTATGGTGGGAATAAGTTAAAAATGTGTGAGGAATTGAGGACCAGAATGTGACTTGGGACCAATTCTAGTAGTACTTCAAAGACAAATATCTAAAAAAGCATTTTACGATGAAAAATATCGAGAATTTCATGAATTGAGACTAGGAAAACTAACTATGGACAAGTTCATAACAAAATTTACTTCCTTATTGTGATATGTGCCATATCTGAGGGATGAAAATGCAGAAGTACAACGATTCTTGAGTAACCTACCTACTCATATGAAGGCGAAAATTGAATTTGTAAAGCCAAATACCATGGACGAAGTGATTCGAAATGCACGTATGTGCTACTGGTAGGCCAAGGTAAAAGGAGAAGCTGGATGGATTTGGCCACCGAATAAAGGGCATGAAAGTAACTCAAACTTTAAAAGTAGCAGATCTGGAAATTTTAAAAATGCTGATAGAAATACAACAAATAGACAACAGGGAAGAACCCAACAAAGAACCAAGTTTCTAGTAGAGGAACGACCCACTAAGCATCTAGTATACCAGATCATGGGCAGATCCAGAAACCGTCATTTCAATGTTGGGGATGTGGTGAGAAACATTATTATAAGAATTGTCCTCATCATGAAAGAAACGAAATTGCAGCTAATGTGCAAGAGGCATCCATAGTGGGGGATGTGGTGCGAAACATACCCAAAATCAATGCTGCACTTAAGGATCGATAAGCAGATTTCCATCCAACCATGATAGAACTGGAAGGTAATATGTATTCCCACCCTATTTCTATTTTGGTTAACCCGTGTGCTATTTTAAGTTATGTAAATCCATAGATAGTGGAAAAATGTGACTTGCAGAGCCAAAAGTTTAAAAATCTTTGGCTAGTACAATTAGCCACTGGGGAAAAGAGAAGAGTGAATGCTAAAGTTTCCAACTGTTCCATAGAAGTTGGAGACCAACATATTAAGGTTGAAATGAAAATTCTACCTTTAGTCTCCTATGATATATTACTGGGAATGGATTTGTTGGAAGTGCATTGGTCACTAGTAGACTTCAAGGATAAAATCATTTACTATAAGGTTGAAGACAAAACTCGCCAAGAGTTGCAAGGAATTAAGAATCCACTTCAGTTGTGTCCTATAACTACATCTCAATTGTTAAAATGCATTATAAATTGGTGTTAAATTTATGTAATTCAAGTAGGATTCGTTGATTATAAATATAAGACCCCTATGATGGAAAAAATACCGGTGGTGCAAGAATTTATAGATGTATTACTGGAAAACATACCAGGACTACCACAAAAGCGGGACATCGATTTTACCATCTAATTAATGCCAGGGGCAACACTAGTATCACAGGCACCATACCAAATGAGTGTGCCTGAACTGACAGGTCTGAAAATGCAATTACATGAATTTCTAGACAAAGGATATATTCATCTTAGTGTGTCACCCTGGGGGCACAAGTGTTGTTCGTAAAGAAGAAGGATTGTACAACGCAAATTTTTATTTATTACAGGCAGCTCAATAAATTAACTGTTAATAACAAATACCTATTGCCAAAGATAGATGATCTTTTCGATCAAGTAAAAGTGGCAACGATATTTTCAAAAATAGATCTAAGGTCTCGATATCATCAAATACAGATAAAAGATTAAGACATCTATAAAAAACCTTTTTGTACCCAATATGGGCATTATGAATTCGTGGTTTTACCGTTTGGATTAACCAACGCACTAGCAACATTCATGAGTTTGATGCATAACACATTTCATCCATTTTTGGATAAATTTGTTTTGATTTTTATTGATGATATACTAATATACTCAAGGAATATGGAGGAACATAAGGAACATTTTCGGATTGTGCTAAAAATGTTGAGAGTGTTGTGAAACTAGCTCCAAAAATAGAAGAAAAGAGATATCAATGCCTTAGAAATAAGCCACTTTGAGGGGGCAACCTCGAATACATTACATGAATGAACAATTCTTGGATGATACAAATGGAAAAACCTCCTTTCTATATATAGGAGTCCATGGGGCCACAATGTAATCCTATCCAACCTAACAATAATAATTTAAGGGCACAATAATAACAATACGGGGGTTACAGGGTACAATAATAACAATAAGGGGGTTAAACTTACAATAATAAGGGGCTATACTAGTAATATAGGGACCTAACATGCTCCTCTCCTTCAAAAGAGTGTTGTCCTCAATCCTTGAAGAGCTTTGGGTGCTTTTGTATAAAATTCTCATCCTCCCATGTAGAATCTTGAGTGGGTAAGTTCTTCCATTTGATGAGATACTCTGAAATTGATCGATTTCGTAGTTGTCGAGTTCTTGTTTCCATGACTGCTTCAGGTTCCAATATGGTTTTTCCTTCCTCATCAAGTTCTAGCAATATTGTTTAAACTAGAAGTTTATCCCCTATAACCTTTTTTAAGCATGAAACATGGAAAATTGGATGCACTCGCGAAGAATCAGGAAGCTCCAATTTGTATGCCATAGTACCAATATTTTTCAAAACCTTGTAAGGACCATAGTAATTTGGTGATAATTTATTATCCTTCTTAGCTTTCTTGAGGGACATTTTTTTGTATGGTTGTAGACATAAAAATACCCAGTATCTCACCTCAAAAATTCTCTCACTGTGATGCTGATCTTCCTGTTGTTTCATTCGATTTTGTGCCAAATTTAGGTTATCCTTTAAGAGTTGGAGAACTTCTTCTTGATGCTCAATGTGATCCTCCATGCTTGAACCTTATAATTTTCCCTTAAATAAGATGTGATGGATAGTGGATGATATCCATAAGTGCCATAAATGGGGTCATTTTTTCTGCAGTATGGAAGGAAGTGTTAGACCACCATTCAGCAAGAGGTAACCAATTGACCCATTGTGCTTCCTTATCAAATACAAAACAACGAAGATATCCTTCCAAACATTTATTCACTATCTCTATTTGACCATCGGATTGAGGATGATAAGATGAGCTATGAGCTAGTTGAGTACCCAAACAAGAAAATAATTCTATCTAAAAATTTCCTATAAAAAGGGGATCTCTGTCACTTATAATAATCTTCGGGTTTCCAGGTAGCTTTTGAATTGTTTCCATAAATGCAGTTGCAACTGTACTCACTTTAAATGGATGAGATAATGAATTAGTTGATAGAATTACCAAGTATGCACACTTTTGGAGGTGATGCTATTCTCTCATAATTCTTAACAAACCTGTGATAATACCCTGTTAACCCGAGAAATCCATGCAACTGCTTTATGGTTGTGGGGACTTTCCATGCCTTAATGGCTTTAATTTTGTTAGGGTATATCTTAACACCCTCGTGAGATACAATATGACCCAAATATTCCACCTCTTGTATTCCAAAGAAACATTTGGATGTTTTTGCATATAATTGTTTCTCCTCCAATATTTTGAGCACCCTGTCAACATGTTCAACATGATCCTTCCAAGACCTTTTGTAGATTAGTATATCATCAAAAAATACTAGCACAAATTTTCTAAGGAAGGGTTTGAAAATGGAATTCATCAACCCTTGAAATGTAGAAGGTGCATTGGTAAGGCCAAAAGGCATGACCAAAAATTCATAATGAACCTCATGAGTTCGAAATTCTATTTTTGGAATATCTTCAGTCTTCATTCTAATTTGATGATATCCTGAACGAAGATCCAACTTGGTAAAATAAATTGCTCCATGTAATTCATCCAATAATTCATCAATCACAGGAATGGAAAATTTATCTTTAATAATGAGCTTATTGAGCTCCCTATAATCCAGACACATGCACTGTGATCCATCTTTCTTGTGCACCAATACTACTGGAGCAGAGAAAGAACTTTGACTAGGTTGAATTATACTAGCCTCTAACATTTCTGCAATCATATGTTCAATTTCGCTCTTATGGACATAAGGATATATATAAGGCCTGATGTTTGGAGGAACACTTCCTGGAATCAAATGAATAGCATGATCATGATCACGAATAGGTGGGAGTCCTTTGGGAGTATCAAACACCTTGGAATGATTGTCCAAGACTTTTTGGAGATGTGGAGAAATAGATGATTTTGATGTTGGAATTTCTAGTGAGAATAATTGTGCAATTATGCCCTGTTGTTCTTTATTCAAAATCTCTGTCATGACATTAGAGCTTATTATCTTTCCTGGCTTCCCTGTGATACCCCGTAATTCCATTTCCTTTTCTTCCGAAAAAAATTTGAAGAAAATTCCTTGAAAATTAAAAGCCATCGTCCCCAAAGATTGTAACCATTGTACCCATAGTACAACATCAACACCTCCCATTGGTATGGAAAGCATTGGAATATTCAATACATATTCCCCCATAGCTAGCTTGATATTATGGCATTTTCTAGAGCAATTTATAGTTCCTCCATTTTCACCCATCACTTGACATTCTGGTGTTGGGTATAGGAAACAATTCAATTCCTTGGCTACCTTACAATGAATAAAATTATTTGTACTACCCAAATCAATCAACACTATTACCTTTTTCTTCTTGATATGCCTTCTATCTTGAGAGTTTGAGGAGTGGTAATTCCTACCAATGCATTACATGATATGATCGAACTCATTTCTTCTTCTGCTAGGGTTTCTTCCAGGTGTATATCCTCTACTTCTAAAGTTTCTTCTTCATTTTCTTCCTCCTCTTCATAATCTATGTAAAATAATTTCTTCTCAGCACACTTATGACCTTTAGTGTATTTTCTATCACAATTGTAGCAAAGCCCTTTTGCTCTTTTTTCTTCCAATTGTTGTGGTGTCAACCTTGTAGGTTGTGGAAGTCTAGGAGTAGCAAAATTTCCATATTTATAGACGTGAGTGGTAGGCTTCCTTGTCGCCATAATTTTACATTCAATTTTTCTTGCCAACCTGAATGCCTTCTTCGATGAATCAAGTTCCCAAACGTGAACTTCATGTTGGATGTTATCCTTTAAAGTCCCTATGAAGACATCAATCATGTGTTCCTCTGGAATATCAGTTACCCTTATATTCCATTTTTGGAATTTCTCAATGTGCTCCGCCACTAAACCCTTTTGTTTGAGATTTATTAATTGGCTAAAGAAGGTGTTGCTCTTTGTATCCTCATAATGTGCTATCATTTCCTTCGTAAAAATTGACCAAGTGACAATATTTTTACGGGAGAAAAGCCATCGATACCATACAAATGTATTTTGTTCTAAATGTAAAGTTGCAATGCGTACCTTTTGTGTGTTTTGCACATTCTTGAGATCAAAATATTGCTCCATTTGTAGTATCCATGTTACGGGATCCTTGCCATCAAACTTCCTCATATCCATCTTTGGAATATGGTGGTTCTTTAATCCAACATTAGAGTTAATGAAATCACGATTAACATTTATTTTGTTCTCATCATGAGTTTCCTCTACTATCTTTTCACCATTAGGAATCATTTCTTGTATCAACTTTGTCAAACCTTCGATGTCTACTTTTAGATCATTCTTCATGTTTTCCATGTTTCCTTTCATTTTTTCTTCCATGTCTTCCATCTTAGATTCCATGCCATCCATCTTAGTTTTCACGCCATCCATATTATCCTCCACACCTTTCTTCAAACCATCCATCTTCGCTTCCACGCCTTTCTTAAAAAATTCCATTTCATTTTTTGCTGCTCTTTGCGAGAGCGAAATTTGGTTCACTTGCTCTTGTAATTTTGATAGATCATGTTTCAATTCTTCATCTTCATGAGTCATAGTAGAGTTTTCTGAGAGCTTAATGGGTGTTGAATTCTTTTTAGGAGGCATTTCAGAACCCAATACTAAAATATATGCTCAATAGGCCCTTGGAATCACTTCAAACTGATTTTTTACACAAAACTTATGCAATTCAGGAACAAATACACACATTTTTTGGATCTTCAATATCTAAAATTTGGCACTGCGGTAGCCCTCTGAATACACAGTGATTAGTTTCTTATGTGCAATTGAGGGAGATTAGCTACAGGAAAAAGATAGTTATAAATGCTTAGCATTATAAATGTTCTATGAACAACTTTTATTTTCTAGAATAGTTTTCTTTGTAATAAAAACTAGCGACACAGTAGTGGGAATATTATAAAAAAAATGACAGGATGGATAATAGCCCATTCAAGGAGGAACCTCCCAAAACAAGACAATCTATCCTATGAAGAAGAAAAAAAGAGTAGATGCTCGAACTGAAGTTTTGGCATTAACCCTCTATAGGTGGTCTGGTCACCTATTTAAACCATCCTACTATAAAGATTTATAATTGAAGTAAAAATCCAGAAACAGAAAATGAACGAAAAAAATAGAACACTGTAGAACTAGTTTCCAAATTTATTTAAATTGCAAGTACAATACTCTCTATACATTAAGTAAGAAAAATATAGAACATATTATATTGAAACAAGAGATGGATAAACATTTATTATTACAACCATAACCCTTGTGGGAAGAAGAAACTCTTTGTGATAACATATATTCATATAAACAATGTGCATTAACCGCGAAACAAAGGTAAACTGAGCAAGGAGTGCTCGAATATAGAACAATAAAGAAATTTGTGAAAATTACTTAAGAAAATAAGGGTCTATCATATACACTAATGGTGTTACAAATTAAATATTCAAATAAGGCAGACTCGCATGCCAAATATAACCAATACTTCGAAGAAAACACTAGAATAATAAAAGCACATGGTTCATATTAAGAATTGTATCCATAAGTTTATATTTAACAAAATTTGCAATTCTGACAATGATTATATAGTGATGTAGAAAAATAAAGAAAAGCAACAGGTTGTTACAAGAAACCCTCAAGTCGAAAATACCATACGATGGTGCAATGTTATTAGAGTTACTAATAAGTAACTAGTATACATTTCAAACGGAAAACTAGAAATGATCATTATTGTTTAGTTAATACATTAAACCCCCTGAAGGGTTTGCTTATTAAAATTTAAATCCAAACCTAAAGGTTCAAGCTTGTTCAAGAAAAAATCATAAAACATCTGACAGAAACCCTCGAGAGCTATCCTGTAAAGAAAAGAGGAGTGTGTCTTCCTGGAATACCTGAAGAGGAGAGAGACAGGGCTTTAGAACATAGATGTAATTAAAGGGATGGAATGTCGTGGCATTTGGGAGGGGTTCTAGAACAATACCCACAAGACGATATCAACAAATTATTCTCCTAGGAACTAATGAAAAACTCATTTCAGAGAATGGAAACTAAGAAAACAGGGGAGACTGTAACTTACCTTCCGAGGCCCAAGAAGGTGTGCTCCATGAATTTGGAAACACCGTCTTAAGCCAAAGAAACCAATGAAAAATAAGTCTCAAATCAAACAAATAAAAAATAGTAGAATGTGCATAATCGAAAATGAAATTATTTACGTGATTCTGGCTGCGTGAACTGTAACTCCATTCATGAAGGCCCAATTCTTTCACGAGCTCCCTGGTGGAATATGTGTAGTTCGTTGTGTCTAAAATCTCTAACACATCTATAATACCATGTAGAAATTATTTCAATGGACTCAATTTGATCATGTAATGTACTAAAGAGAAATATTGAATCCTTCTACAATATTTGCGGAATATAAAACATGATCGCTCAATCACATGAAAGTAAGAGAAAATAAATTATTAACCACACAAAACAAGATGTTCTTGGGGAAATAAACTACTCAAAACCCATATATTATATATTTTACATTGTCAAAGAATCATTAAACAATACAATTCTTTCTCACACTGAGAAAATCTTGCACTATCGTCACTGTCTCACTCTGATCCTGCTCAAAACTGTCTAGAAATTCTTAGGAAAAATTGACCAACACTTAACCAATTCTTAGCCCCTCCTTAGCCCAGCCCTGCTCATGCAATCCCTAGGAAATTAATTCCTATTAATATGATAATTAACCTTCCTTGAATGCACAATCCCTATGGAGCCTTCCTCTGTCTTTATAACTGCACCTAGGCAATTCTCCAAAAATACAACTAATAGTTTACTTGTCTTTAACCTTTGCCTGAACCGGGTCTCCATCAGAATTGACATGCATGCGACTATTAATAGTGAATCATTAGCTACTTGGTAGATAACTAATTGTGAATTAAATATATTTTAATTCACTTGATCTTCCACTAGCTCATCACAGAGTTAGAACTAGTTAAACTAATTTTAACTCAATTAATGTGAGTTAACTGATCCCACTCACACCACACTAGTGCTACAACAGCAACTAGACCCTGTAAATAATAGAATCACTCTACATGCCTATCATTTGATCCTCAACTCGAAATTCATGAGCTAACTAAGTCTATCACACTTAGTTAACTACTATAAGTTGTTATGAGATAAGATTACAATTTTATTTTAATTCAATTAAGGATAATTAAATAAAAGCCTTACATGGTAACCATTTTCTAGATTTTGTTTCGGTATGCCAATTTCAATGTTTCTTGTTGAAGATTTCAACACTCCCTCTAAACAAGAAAGGAATCAATCTATCCTAATCCGATACCTTTGGAATTTTCTTGCATGCAACACTTCTCTAGTGTTGTTCGCACATGAAATTATCCTGAAACTGAATAGCCTCCAAACAACTAAATTAGTATAATGCATCTGTTATCAGAGTCTTCTGACTGCTACTAGGTACTACACATGTCCACTGGACTCTTTGTGTTGATGCTGACATTTGCATCCATGCACTCTACAATGCTGCCAACTTTGATCTGCGCTCTAGTATCTGACACCTATCACTCTGATTTCTGTCCTCCTAACATCTGACTACATAAATCTAACTCATCCTTCCTGCTACTATTGTACTGTGGTCTCTTCGTAGCCATGTTCGATCCATGAGACACACTATCTCAATGGACCCCGCACAAATTTCTTCCTAAGATATATTTGTAAATTTCCCCACCTCACACCTGGAGGTATAGATGTATGTACTCCCTCGACCCATATGGCTCGAAATTCCCCCCTCTTAGAGGTCTCTGCAACAGTGGACTCTTCCACTCAATCTCCTCTCTGCTTCTCCAATTATGGCTACTCCACAAACTTGTGATATTTCTTCTAAGGCTGCATGTTGAGAGATAATTGTTCCCTCTCAACCACCAATTCATTAACCACTTCTTTGCTCCTCAAAGCCTTGCATGCATCCTCATCCTTGAGATTATACAGGTTCTTGACTCTTGAACCGATCTACTTTACCTGTCCTATGGCTATGTGTTTAAGGAACACCTTTCCTTTTCTAAACACCACTTCATAACCATGGTCTTCCAATACCGCTATGCAGACAAGATTCTTCCTTAGGCCTGGAACATACAAAACATTCGCTAGTCTGAGAGGGGAGCCAGACTCCCTCTGAAAGGTAAATGTACCTATGTTGGTCACGTTTTACCTCCCATCATCTCTAAACTCTATGTTTTGTGGGAGGTCCTTCTCCAAGTCACTGAAAAGATCTCTATTCCCATCATATGGAACGAGGCACCACTATCTAGATACCACATGCATCCCATTGTAGTGTTGGCCCTGCATGCAATGAGAGTAAAATCAAGCTCGAACTGTGAACAATTTGAAGCATAGTGACCATGCTTGTGACAGTGAAAACATCTGATCTTAGACAAGTCTCCCTTTCCCTCTTCGCCTTGGGATTTCTTTCCATTGGCATTTTTTTTATTTTCCCACTAATGCACAATATTATTCCTTTTTGGCGATGGAGGTCCCATCTCTGGTGCTATTCCTTATCTCTTCTATTACCAAATCCGACCATAGTCTCTCCCAATCTAGTATCTTCTCCCTCCCATTCACAGAGTCCTGGTAAGTATGCCAGGTCTTGGGAAGGCCTAGAAGTGCTAGGCTCACCAAGTCATCACCGACTACAGTCACACCAACACTTCCAAGCTCACCTCGACATTGAGTGAACTTTTCCAAGTATGTTGGTACCATCTCACCCTCCTCCTTTTTAATCTTTCTGATCTTGTCCTTCAGAGAAAACTTTCTTTGGTCATCATTGTTCTAAAATAGATATGTCAAGGCCTTCCACATAGCATATGGATTTTCCTTTCCATGGAGACTCCAGATAATATGATCATGAACTCCCTTTAACAAGATCCTCCTCTCCTTTGCTACTTTCTTCTGCCATGCATCAAGAAGTTGGGCATTTTCTACTATGGGCTTGGGAATATCATTATCTATGAATTCCTTCAACCCATTGTCCTCCAATACTACCTCCATCCTATCCTTTCATTCAATATCATTCGAACTTCCCTCGAGTTCATATTCGAGTCTCAAGACACTGAAAGACATCTTGATTCGCTTATAGCTCCAAAGAAAATATTTGCAAATTTGAATACTGTTAAACACAAACTCAATTTCTTCTCCACTATTGTGATTCATGGCGCTCTGATACCATGTAGAAAATATCTAACACAGCTATAATACCATGTAGAAATTATATCAATGGACTCAATTCGATCATGCAATGTACTAAAGCAAGATATTGAATCCTTCTACAATATTTATGGAATATAAAACACGATCGCTTAATCACATGCAATTAAGAGAAAGGAAATTATCAACAACACAAAACAATATGTTCTTGGGGAAACAACTTGCTCAAAACCCCTCTATCATATATTGTACATAGTCAAAGAGTCATGAAACAATACAATGTTTTTTCACACTGAGCAAATCTTGCACTCTCATGATTGTCTCACTCTCATCCTACTTAAATCTGTATATCAATTATTTGGAAAAATTGACCAACACTTGGACCAACCTTTCTCACTCAATCCCTAGGAAATTAATTCCTATTAAATAGGATAATTAACCTTCCTTGACTGTGCAATCCCTATGGAGCCTTCCTTTGACTTTATAACTCCGCCTTGGCAATTCGCCAAAAATACAACTGATAGTTTACTTGTCTTTAACCTTTGTCTTAACTTGGTCTGCATTAGAATTGACATGCATGCAACTATTAATAGTGAATCATAAGTCACTTGGTAGATCACTACTTGTGAATAAAATATATTTTAATTCACTTGATTTTCCACTAGCTCATCAAGCAGTTAAAACTAGTTAAACTGATTTTAGCTCAATTAATGTGAGTTAAGTGATCCCACTCACACCAAACAAGTGCTACAATTGCAACTGGACCTTGTAAATAATAGAATCACTCTACATGCCTATCATTTGATCCTCAACTCGAAATTCCTGAGCTAACTTAGTCTATCACACTTAGTTAACTATTACAAGTTGTTATGAGATAAGATTACAATTTTCTTTTAATTTAATTAAGGATAATTAAATCAAAAGCCTCACATGGTAACCATTTTCTCCGTGCCATTTTCTAGATTTTGTTTCTCGATGCCAATTTCACTGTTTCTTGTTGCAAATTTCAACACAATCGAAGCAGAGCCCTCGCAACAGAGGTTGCTCATTAGAGTTAAGCAGGCAGATATGACATACATACATATTCTTAAAAACCAAACAAAGCATTATAAGTAAACCATGAAACATAATGTAATGTTGGAGCAGAGCCATGGTGAGTTTTGAATGCGTTGCCACTTACCAAGGGAGATAGAATGACGTCGAAAAATATCACATAGAGGCAAAGTTGCAGAGAGGGAGGCTACCGAGCTGTGGTGCCAAATGAAAATTAGTTAGGGTTCGAGGAGGTAGGGTAATACCCTAACCACCCCGGCACTCTTATCAACCATTGATCTAATTGCGCCGAGAGGCGCATCTACAGCCCAGTATGACCCCGATGTCAGGTTTGTCACGTCCTTAATATCGGCTCAAATTTTAAATTAAAATAATAAAAATAAAAAATAAATGTCGGCTTAACAAATAAGTTTTAATAATTATATAAATAAACCAAAAAAAATTAAAACAAGTCAGCTATGATCGAACATAGTTCGTATAAAATGATTCCCAGTTTTCCTTAATGCAAAGAAACCTCTCATACTTATTCCAGAAATTTTCACACGGTCCTTTTAAAGATATCACATCTATCTTTCCGAAATTTTACATAGTTCGTTCAAGAATTTTCCACTGAGACTTTTTTGAAAATTCTCAATTCCTTATTAATATTCAAACAAATTCAGTATCTTACCTCTTCAGCAACATTCAAATAAGAAATTCGAAGTTACACGGCAGTGCTACATGCTCATCTGTAGTTTAAATCCAGTGGTCTGCCACAAGACCACAGAAACGAAAATGTGCCACCCAACCAATGAGACCTAGATTAATATTTTCTTAAATTTTTTTATCAATTTGCATTCTCTCATTGTTCAAGTCCTTTTCCTGTTGTAACCTGTTAATGAGCACTTTTTGACATCATGCTGTTGGAACCTGTTAATGGGAAATTTCGACATGATGTTTTCTTTAGAAACGTGTTCTTTAAGAACGAAGTTTTGCAAAAACAATTTATCAATCAACTTTTGACCTGAAACATAATATGTACAGAGATATAACATTCTAAGTAGCTATCTTCCCATTTAAACTTCAAAATTTCACTGCCAAAAATTATAATGCAGCTTTGAAAAATAAAAATCATTACATTCAATATTGAAAGTTTGTTATATGTAATCATTGAATGGAATGCATTGAATGGAATGGTTTTAATATGTAATCATTGAATGGAATGTTTGTTGAATGATTTTTAAGGGAAAAATTTATATCAACATGTAAAATCACAAGTTTTAAGTTGTAGAGTTTCCTGTTTTATCTACTGAAGAATAATTACCCTAAATAGCACAACGTTATTTAAGATGCATTTCACTGATTTGTATATTATAATTATGACTTTAACACATATATATAAAAAAGATGAGCTACTATTTTTCAAGTTTTTTTGCCCAAAAGTTTTAGCACTGATTGAGATATAAAACTTTTTATCTTTTATGATTGATATATTTATTGTTCATGGTATATACTAGGGCATCAAATTTTGACTGCTTAATACAAAACATTTTGTATCTCATTAGATCTTTGCATGAAATCCTTGCAATCTCGCCAAGGCAAATGGTTTATGGGAAATATATTAATATAGCAAATCACAATTCCAGTTCTATTCAAAATTTGTAGTTTCAGAATCTTTATATTTATGTCAATAGTATTTAGAGTAGAAAGATTTATTCTACAATCCAGTATGAAAAAAAATTGTAAGTATGTCATGCTCTAAAAAAATAATTTAAACAATTAAAAATCTATTAACACAACAATTAATTATTGATATTATAATTTAATACAATTATATATATATATATATATATATATATATATATATATACAGAAATCGTTTGAATATCTATATTAACTAATATATTTCATTATGAACTTTCACTCTCTACACAAAGTGTGTATTTATATATATATGTGTGTGTTAATCTTAGTTGGAAAATAAAATTTTATTTAAAGTAAAATAGAGTAGTTGCGTTTTAATAATAAAAAAAATGTATGACTAATTCAATTTTTAATATAAAATATTAATAATGATAAAATATCAACTTATACAATTTAAACAATAAAAAATTACCACATAGATCTATATTAATCACATATTTAAGAATCAGTAAAATATATTAATTGATGTGTAATCTTTTTTCAAGTTTGAGATTTGATTTGTGTAGGTTTTAAGATGTTTAAACTTTCTGTTTTTCAAAAAATATTTAACAAGTGATATCAACTTTATAAATTTATATATAGAAAAAATGTTAAAAAAAAATATTTTAATGTATAATAGAATTAAATATCCATTATGAATTATCAATAAAACTAGCACAACCACATTATATTTACTAATGTGGTTGATATACGCCCATAGGCCTATATCCACTACCCATCACATTAATTTATATATCAATAAATAAATATTATATATAATAATTTTATTATATTAAGTTGAAATATAAATATTATATATTAATAAGAATATTTATCAATATGTTAAATTTGATTAAAATCAGAAAAATAATTTATATATATTAATAATATTGATTGATATTTTTTTTCCTCGAGAAAAAAGCGTAATTTTATTTCTGCAGGTGAGAACAAAATTACAATGAAAAACACATAGATATGTGTTCGATAGGGACAAACCCTGAAGTTTGTTTACAAAAAACAGTGCCAAAGTGACACCAAGTCAATGCAGACCCAGAAATCTGTCAAATACAAACTGTACCTAGAAAAAAAACTAATCATACAGTCCCATTGTGGACCAAAAACTGTTCAAAGGCCCAAATAATACATTTGCACCTTCAGATAGACATAGCTCTGTCCACCAAGAGGGCCAGCTGTAAGCACTCAACTATTATGGCACAAATAAACTGTAATACAACGCTCCAGTCTTCACTGAATGACGATTTTATTTTGACAAGCCCTCAGATTTAACCATCAAAAAGAAAAGCTGAGAATTAAAAAACAGCTCCCCAAGTGTAAGCGCTCCCCAAGTGTTTGAGTTAATACTGTTTGAATCAATACTGTTTGATTCAATACTGTTTGAATCAATACGACCTGAATCAATACTGTTTGAATCAATACGACCTGTAGCTAAACACAGATCAAAACTGTTTGAATACGACCTGTAGCAGGCTAACATCGCGAAAGGAGCCCTGTAGCAATCTATCCAACGCACAAGGAGCATCAACATAAAATGTAAAGAATAAAACGCAGCCCATGTATATGTTCCAGTAGGCATAAATGTCCGGCCTACCAAAGAGACTCTGAAGCCACACCTTCAAAAATAAATGGATGTTAAAAACAGTGATAAATGCCTCCAGTAGATCACAGAACCTCCAGAAGCCTACAACAGCTGAAAGCTCGATCAAAATGTGCAGCCCATAGAAAAATTCATGTAAAATTGGAACCAGCCCAAAGCATACGAGCCCACCAACAAGAACACCCAAGAAAAAACGAGTGATAAAACACACCCACCATCATCGACCTGTTGAAGATCAAATAGCAGTTTGTTGTCTGATCAAAAGTAATAGATAATTCCAACCACCCTCACCCAGCTGTTGACACAGCACATAAAGTGTAATAAAACTGTTTGCAATGCAGACCAACACATAAACCAGTAGCCTCTTAATCAAATAAGGAAGGATGGAAGTATTCGGAAGTTTCACCATCCAGATGTTCCCGAATCCTCCAGATACCTTCATCCAGCAAAATCCCCCTCTTAGAAGCATGGTCAGCCTTTTCATTATTTTCTCGATAGATATGCTGGCATGAGAAGGATAAAAAAGAGTGGAGGATCTCCCCAACAGAGCGAAACAGATTTTGAAGATGATGAACTCTACAAATTTGAATACCCTTAACCCAGTTAATCACATTCAAGGAGTCCCCAAAAACCTTTAAATGCCGGCATCCTTTCTCCACAGCAAACAAAAGAAGAATCTTGAGGCTCAGCAATTCGGCAAAATTATTTGTCCCTTCCCTAAGCCCAGCAGAGATCTCATACCAGTGAGATTCCGAGAGAAACAGCAGAGCTCCACCACCATAGACATTTTGCTGCATCGCACCATCAAAAAAACCCCAAGGGTTCCTACTATCAATATCCAACAGAAGAACCTCCCTCTGATTGGCAGCACAGATATGAATAGGAAAGGCAGAGTGTAAACCAACAGACATGGCACCAACGATCTCCGGAGTACTGACAGAACCATCAAAAAGAAGACGATTACGAGCCAACCAACAACCCCAAATAACGAGGAGCGGTAGAGCTTTAAGATTCTGCTCAGCAATAGATATCCACCACGATTCCCAAGCATGAGATACAGTAATGCCCTCCCACCTAAACTGGATACCCAATAACCTGGAACACTCTTGCCAAGTACCTTTAATAAAAGGACAGCTGAGGAAAAGATGATTAACCGATTCTTCTTCAGATTTTCACAAACAGCACCATCCAGGGCCCTGAAAACTTCTGTTTTGCAGCACATCCTAGGTAGGGACTTTAATTTCAAGAACACACCACATAAAAAGCCGAGTCTTAGGAGGACAATGCAGTTTCCAGAGTTTCTTCCACCACCACCGCTCCTCACCCAGGACAACCCCAGCACTTAGTTTTGTGTAGCCAGCCCGGAGAGAATAGTTGAAGATATTGTGTATAATCCTGGAACATCACCTCCTAATCCTCCTACATATGTTTTAGTAACATTTGATAAATATGTCGGAGTTGCGTGGGATGAATTATTCCCTCATACTATTCCTATTATACCTATTGAAAGAGGCAATAATAAACAAATTCCATTGCGACTTGCTTGGGGATTAACAATTCATAAGTCCCGGGGATTGACACTAGAGAAGGCAACTATTGATATTGGAAGGACAGAGCGACAAGGTCTCACTTTTACTACAATATCTCGAGTTAAATCTTTGGATGGTCTTCGATTTCAACCACCATTTCCATATGATCGATATGAAAAGATGGCAAAATGTGCCGGTGTTTCTAAGAGAAAAGAAGAAGAAGTCAGGTTAAGGTTAAATACTAAATAAATTATGTATTTTTCATGTATTTTTCAATATATTCTTCATATCACATTTCAATGCTATGATAGTTGTATTTGTTATTTAATATATTAATTAGTTCATTTTTAAGATCACCAAACATATTTATATTAATAACATTTGTTAGAATTTGTATTTCTAATCTTAAAAATTTCAAAGTATGATGTACATCTCAAAAATATACAAAAATTTAATAATCTGAAAAATAAATGTCGGCTTAATATAGGTGTATTTGATATTTCAATGATATGATAGGTGTATTTGTTATTTAATATATTAATTAGTTCATTTTTAAGATCACCAAACATATTTATATTAATAACATTTCTTAGAATTTGTATTTCTAATCTTAAAAATTTCAAAGTATGATGTACATCTAAAAAATATACAGAAAATTTAATAATCTGAAAAATGTGACGTTGATGCCACCGACTGGAACCAGCATAGATCCATCTAACTCCGGATCTATCATGCGCCGACAGGGATCAAATCTCTCGAGGTGCAAACCTTTCCTCAAGTTTTGCACTCAAAAATAGGTTTGCACCTCGAGAGATTTGATCCCTCTCGGCGCATGATAGATCCGGAGTTAGATGGATCTATGCTGGTGTATGCCATCGACGGCGCTCAAACAATCCAAGTGTCTCTCTAATAAATAGCATGTGCCTACAGGATAACACATTATTGTGTATGTGTTGAATGATAGACTATAATTTCGCTATTATGAAACTCAATATGCAATGTAATAATGTTAACCCATTCCTAGGGCTAAGATCATGCTTAACCCACATGGCTAAAGCCTAGGTAGAAACAAATTATATTTGCACAATGTTTTTTAGTTAAATGAGAAATAAAGTTAGAAGTAGTAAGATAAAAGTCATGTGAAAAATGATTCATTAGAATCATGTTTTAGATATTATTACCTTGATAAAAAATACTATGTCATATTGTTTTGTATATATATAGTAAATGTGGTGTGACTTAAGTAAATACTCTTTGTGTAAAAGTATTAATTTAGGATTATTGTTAAAAGTAATTTTGTTTTATTTTTATAAAAGGTAAATAGTTTATTGAAAGATGTTACATTGTAAATACAAAAAAGTCTACTAAATCTCATTAAAATTTCCCGCAAAGTTGAAGCAAATCAGATCTTATGGAATAAAATCATCTATATGTTTGGCTTAACTTTTTGCCATTAAATTTTTAGAAATTTTTTAAAATGTGCAATACATTGAAATATAATGCATGGATCAAATTAAAATTTTCAGAGAATGGATCAAAGTAAATTATTTCCTATTAGAATATTTCTAAAATTTACAATTCAAAGAAAAGAGGAAATTCAATTCTTCACCGCCGCCCACACTGCACTTTCCAGCTTGGTAGTCAAGATTTGATTTCATTTTATGCTGCATTTTGGACTTTCAGCGTGGAATATGCATTACGTACATTCAACTTATTCTTACATCTCAATCACAATTCGTTTCGAGTTTGTTTGAGCAATAAAGTTTATAGCTGATTTATCTTTAAAAATATAATAAAATCTGGATTTGATAGTCGAAAGGAAATAAGCGATTTGAATATTCTAAGATGAGAGATTTGATTATTAAAAACACGCATTAAAATGGGATTTGATAGTCATGTTGGTTATAATTACCTCACTGGATTTGGATTATTCCAAATAATATATATCCTACCTCACTGCATTTGGATTATTCCAAATATATATAGTCATGTTGGTTAGAATTACCTCACTGCATTTGGATTATTCCAAATAATATATATCCTACCTCAGAAACCTAATCTCATGTTACTGTGGTAAAAAATAAACAAAATTGAATTCAACGAAACAGGAGTACGCGGCATTTTCCGAACTTGAAAGAAATCGAGATGTATTTCATTTTATTCGATACCGTTGGATTTTCATTTTGATTTCATTTTCTCCCGTGCAGTTGTCGTTGGATGTTCATTTTGAGTAGATAATGTTCATTTGTTGGAGGCCGCAGTTGCTTTTTAACATACTTTCGGAGACATGTCCACGCTATATGTACTGGTATTTTACATAATAAAATCCAGTATTTTTTTCCTCCGAAAAAAAAATAGGGGTCAATATATATTCACCACCCTTATTCTACCACCATTCATTTCTCTCCCCTGCATATGCCCCAAGAATTTCAACCTCAGGGATAGTTGGCATACAGAAAATCATCATTCTTCTAGATTCATCTCACTATCTATAATCTTATTCAACCTCCGGGATTGCTGCCATGCAGAAAAACACCATCCGTCAAGATTCCTCTCCCTATGCTATTATCTTATTTGTACTAATTTACCCATTTAAGAAAGCTTGCCGTTTTAAACATTAATTATTAATTATTTGGCGGGGTAGACCTAAAACATCATTCTTCTAGATTTTTCTTCCTATCGCGTAATCCTAAGGGGTAAACTAACATAATTAGATAGGTGTTGTTTTTTTCTTTCTTTCTCTTTTTTTTTTGTAAATTTGGTGGTGCCTTCTATTTTCTATTTATATGTAAAGACAGGTTACAGTATAATAAACATTCTTGGCCTCAACATGCCCGCAGGAAACGAGGTCTGTTGGCCATCTAATTCCGTTAAAAGCTTGCCAAAATTGAAATTGTCTCATTCTTCTATACTTCGCATGAGCTAATTGTCCTACTGTTTCAACATGTTCAAGCTTATCATATAAACTAAGTTCATAAATTTTCCAAAAAACCATAAAACAGAAAACTAGGAGTAACTAGCCATCTGAAGAGGACACCGGGGCTGGATCATTGGCACGAGACCCAGGCATATCATCCTGTTGCATGTGCTGGAGCAGTTTCTCCAATCTTCCCATCCTGTCATCCAATCTCTGAATTGCTTTATGTTGGGTAAATTTAATATGCTGCAGGTTGGTGTCAATATTCTCCAACAGGTCTTTGAGGAACAGCGCTGTCTTTGGCTGAACTTTATACTCTGGAGGTTGTGCACTCTGAATTGCTTTTGCCAGAAGACATTTCATTACCCAATATGTGTGAATGGTTTGGTTGAATAAGGTGAAACGTCCACGAGTATTGCCAAGATCCTGAATGAAGTCAAGGATATCAGCCGCAACTTCGTTGTCTTCAGGGTTTATCTGCAGTTCTCTTTCCCAACCACGAATTTGATTTCGGGTGGGAGATGCATTGCCTACTATGTAGTTCAGCACCAGATTCTCCAAATGTTCTTTGTTAGTTTTTCTTCCTCTTTTCACTGGCACCTGTTCATTCTGGATCTTTTGTTTTCCCTTAGCTATATCAGAGCGGAGACAACGTTTCCCCATAATAGCTTTGGTCCTAGCCTCAGTTGCGCTCGCCCTCCTCAGCTCCCAAGCTTTTGCTCGGAGTAAGTTCTGTAAGCTATGGATGAGCTTTTTGGGCGAGGGGGGCATATACATTACCTTAAACTTGCCATCCTTCCGGAGCGCTGACAAGCCAGCAGAGCAAGTTCTGTTCATAATTACACTAACACATGCCACCACCCACATTACTAATCGAATTTGGCGGTGCGTCATTATAACTCTTAATTGTCCGTAGGGCGGTGTGCCATGAGATTGCCACCGGTTGTCCTATTTACCTGACTTTCACCCCGATCGGGGGGGTTTTTTTCTTTTTCAAAATTAATACCTCGGATACAATAATTTATTTTATATTATAAATTATTCATTTACATTATGATATTTGATAATTTACTAAATAATGGGAAAAGATAAACCTTTACTATGTGATATTTTGCTTGAAACTACTCAATTATATTTATATATTGGATGGTATTTAATATTTAAAATTTTATTCATTGATGTGGAGATAGAATGAGAATATGTTAACACCTTTGGTTTATGATAATCTGATAAATTAATTATGTCTACAAACTTATCTATTTTGAAAAAGGGTTTTGAGATTGTTAATTTAATTATTATAATTATTATATATATGGTAAGGATTTAACTTTTATGGAATATTTTAAAATATTTTTAGTAGTTCTAGATCCAAGGTTGAGATTTATCTCTAAAAAAGTTATACCACTTTTTCCTTTTTAATGAAAGTGATTAATTAAAAAAATGTGATAAATGAACTATAGTTTTTGGGAATTGGGATGTGTAAACATATTTGCAAGTTAAGAATACTTACAATAAATGAGAGTCAATCTCCATGATTAAGAATCTAGTTAACTTTTTTTCTAAATGTATATATGCTAAACATATATATTAATTTATAATAATTTAAAATAGATTTATCATTTAATTAATTTTTATGATTTCTTTAATTTTAGCAATATGAGATGCCTCATAACTATTTTCCTTATTTAAATAACCATTTTAAATTTTGCACTTCATTGAATAGGGGGGCTTAAATATGAGTGTGTGTTCAGATAAAATTATAGAAATTAAGAAGAAATTAATGATTTTGTTGGTTGAAACTCGGTGATAAGTATTGCACTATGCAACACCCACAATAATAATACTTTAAGTTGAGACTTCAAGATAAGAATAGACTCATCCATAGTGAATATTTGAACTTATTTAAAAAAAATCAGCCATGTTTGCTGGAAACTTGACTATACTAGGGGAGGGGTAAATTAGAATAGTCAAGTTTCCAACCATTGGTATAAGAGCGGATTTCTTCATTATCAACTTAACCACTTCAAGGTAGACCTCTTTGAATCACGAATTATTAAATTATTCCTATGTTCAATACTGTAAAATTTCACGAGTGGAGACAGAATGTAAAAAATGAATTGATAGCTTATAGATCTTATGTCTCAAAGTTAGTATGCAGTGGATATACTAAATATTCCCCTTCAAATCAAGAGAAATAGTGGAAATGCTGAGGCTAAATGTATAATTTACAACAAACTTCACTATCTAGATCTTAAGATGATAATAGAAGTCAAATATGCAAAAGAAATATGGGATAGGTTGCTTGTCATGGATGAAGGAGAAACCAGTAGCAATAGTGGAGATGAATAAAATAAAATAAGAACAAGAAGAAGAAGGTCTCTCAGAAGGAAAATGTTTAGTTGAATGAGACTTCTTCTGCTAGTGTGAAAATACTTGATTGTCACAAAGAGAAGTTAGTTAAAGACCAAACGAAGCTTGACTCGACCCTAATTGAATAAAAAGAATTATAAGTGAAAATAGAGATCAAAATATTTTTCTACATATATGTGATGAAAATGAGCATGATTTGAAAGAAGAAATCATTGGGTTGAAGAAACAATTGGAAAAAGAAAGAAGAGTTGAAGATGTGTTGGGTTTCCAACTTAAAGAAAAGATCAATTATTTTGAAAATTTAGAAGTTGCGGTACTTTCGGAAATAAATGACCTAACAAGGAGTAAACATAGATCAAATTTAGGCACAAAAGATAATAAAGACGCTTGGAAAAGGCCTATAGGAGAATATGCGAGTAACACGATTAGCAAGAAGACAAACAAGAACAAGAGACAACTAACAAAAAAAGGAATGAGTTAAAGAAAGTGTCATTTGTAGGAAGTCCATTTGTTCTCAAAGATGAGTTGAGAAAATTTTCAAGGTTCCAAAGAAGGTCCTTTGCTCCCTTAATGAATAGTGTTGAATGTTACGTCTGCAATAATTTTGGACACATTGCATTAGACTGTAAGAGTCGTAAAATAAAGGTTTATAAACAAAATATGCAGTGGAGATGCAAGTACCCTTAAGCAAGAAATAATGGAAGATCTCTCCCCTCGCAAAGACCATATTACGTAAGGTACAAAATTTATTTTTATGGTTATTGTTATTCACACAATTCTTTTGGCCATAAAGTCGTTGATTGCAAACCTTATGAAATGAAAAATAGGAATGCATTGTATGTAAAGGGAAATTCATATGTGGATAATAACTCATGAAGAAACAAGTCCTTTCCTCCCTTTCTAGGTCAAATAAGGTGCTAAAAAGGTGACAATATTGGCCACATAACCAAAGGTTGCAAGTTTCTCAGTTCTTTGAAAAAAAATTAGAAAAATGGAAGGGAACATTTAAAGAAAATTATATAGGAAGGAAAAACGAGATGCACAAAGCAAAAGGAAACCCACTAAATTTTGGAAAAAAGAAGAAATATAGGCTATTGAACTCAATGAAAAATTGAAGCTAGCATATCTGAAACGGGAGCTGCTCAAGGAAGTAAAGGTAAGCACAAGAAAAGAAGAATATAGTCATTATTTATATTATAGAAGCAATCATCCATTTGCACTTGTTATGATAGTGAAACTTTCAGGAGGAAAGTAGCCTAAGTTTTAGAGAATGAAGTACTATAACATTGAGTTATACAACAAGACCTTGAGGTATCCATAGATCATCTTTGAGAAGTTTGAAATACAACTAATGACAGAAACTTCATAATTTTGGCAAAGAGTATAAAATAACCTAATGAAAGAAATAGAAATACAACATGTGTATGAATAATAAGAAGTGGAAAAGCACTAAAACACTATATTCATTACCACTATAGCCCCAGAGGGAAGAAGAAGAGGAATGACATGGAAAAATATTTGCAAATATTTTTCAAACAAAAATGTGGATGGCCCTTCCTTTGTTAGATTAAAACGAAGTCATTGTGCTTGTTTTGGAATGACTCACTTTGAATGACTTATTTTTAAGGATGTAAGAAAGAGACTATTTGAATGCTATGAAAGAACCAAGGGAATTTCATAACAATTTGGGACTTCACCCACAATTACTAACATTGAAAACATCTTATTGACATCATTAATATTATCATGTTTGTCATTAGAACTTCCTCCACAACTCACTAATAAAAAATGGATAATTAGTTACTAACAAAATGACTAAAATTTTCATATAAATGACTATTTTTCAGCGGTGACCAGCAATAGCTAATTTACAATATCTTAGACTGCAACCAACTTTTAGGCATTTTTAGATTAATCATTAATTGGTTGTGTCAATTTTATCATCTAGTAGTATATTTAGTCATAATTTTGGTCATTAATTTTGTCATTGATTTAGACATTAATTTCCACAATTAATCACCAAATATACAACAACATATATTACTATATGATCACGTGAGAAAATCAATTAATGAATAAAGAAATATGACCAAAATATTGGTGGTGTTATTAGTTATTGTAAATTAGCTACTAATAGTCATATATATGCAAAATTTAGTCGTTATTTGTAATCACAAATTTATCATTTGAAGTAGTCATTTATCTTTTTTTGGTAGTAAACAATGTTACCGATGAAATAGGTAACCGCAATGTTACCTACCTTTTTTTGGTAGCATAAAAAGCACCCGATTTTGAAAAGTGGTGATGCAGAATCACCATTTTTTTTTTTGGTGCACATTTTTGACACTCTAAAATTTTTATTTATGAAGTATGAATATTTGTTTTAAAATGTTAGTGATTTTCATGCTAATTTTGAAATGTATTGATGCAGCATCAAATTTTTTTATTTTTATTTTTTTTAGAGTGGTGATTTTCATGCTAATTTTGAAACGTATTGATGCTGCATCAACCTTTTTTTTTTAGAGCAGTGATTTTCATGCTAATTTTGAAACGTATTGATGCTGCATCAACCTTTTTTTTTTAGAGCAATGATTTTCATGCTAATTTTGAAACGTATTGATGCTGCATCAACCTTTTTTTTTTAGAGTGGTGATTTTCATGTTGGTAATAAAACACAAAACTTAGATAAAAAAAATATATATAAAAACAATAAAAAAACCAATAAAAATGTAAAAAAAAACAAAAATAGCTCATAAAAATAAAAAATTTAAACAAAAATAAATAAAAAAACAAAAATATTTGAAAATTATATCAAAGGAAATGACAAAATTTGAAGAAAAAAAACACATAATTTAAAGAAAAAAAACACAAATTGACCAAAAAATTAAAAAAAAAAAAAAATCAAAAAAATTTTTTTCTAACTTATTAAAAAAAACAATATATTAAAATATATATATATATATATATATATTTTTAAAAAAAAATTAAAATAATTAAAATTACAAAATTAAAATTTAGAAAAAAAAAATTATAAAAAAAAAAAAATTTAAATTTAAAAATTTAAATTAAAAAAAATAATAATAATAAGGAAAAAAATACAAATTTTAAAATTTACAAAAGAAACAAATTAAAAAAAAAAACAATTAAAATTGAAAAAGATAAAGAAAATTAAAAAATTAAAAAAAAAAAAAAAGAAGCTATCATTAAAAACAAAAAAAATGAAAAAAACCACGTGCAAATAATTAAAAAACAAATATACATAAATTTAGTGTTTTTTTTTTTTTTTAAATGAAACCATTTATAGATTTTAAAAATGAAAAACTAAATAAACAAAAAAATTAAGAAAAACAATTAAATTAAATTAAAATTTAAAAATTTTAATAAATAAATTTTAAATTTTAATTTTAAAAAAATAATTATTCTATAATATTAAATATAAAAAAAAAATTAAACAAATTGAATTTAAAATATAAAAAATTGAATTAAAAAAATAATTTTAAACTTTTTGAAATTAAAATTTAAAAAAAAAAAATCAAATTAAAATAAAAATATTAAAAATTAAAAATAAATAAATAAATAAAAATCAAATCAAATAAAAATTAGATGTACATATATATTAAAAAAAAAAAAAAAAAAAAAACCGAATTTTATTTTAAATAAAAATATTAAATTAAAAAAAAAAATTTAATTTTTTGAAAAAAAAAATTATATTTTGAAATTTAAAAAAAAAAAATAAATAAAATAAAATAAAAACAATTAAAAAAAAAAAATTAAAAAAAAACAATTAAAAAAAATAAAAAAAAAATCAATTAAAAAACAATTAAATGGCGGTGGTGGGGCGCGGCCCGCCCGCTGGGCGGCACCACGGGGGCGGCCCAGCCGGCCTCCCGGGCCCCGGCGGGCGGAGGGCCGATTCTCGGAATCGGCCCTCCGCCTGCCGGGGGCCGGGAGGCCGGCTGGGCCGCCCCCGTGGCGCCGCCTGGCCGGCCCCCGCCGCCCAGCGGGCGGGCTGTGAGAATCGGCCCTCCGCCCGCCGAGGGCCGGGAGGCCGGCTGGGCCGCCCCCGTGGCGCCGCCCGGCCGGCCACCGCCGCCCAGCGGCGGGCCATGCCCCACCACCGCCATTTAATTGTTTTTTAATTGATTTTTTTTTTTTTTTAAATTTAATTGTTTTTTTTAAATTTTTTTTTAAATTTTTTTTTTAAATTTCAAAATATAATTTTTTTTTTTTAATTATTTAAAATAAAATTCGTTTTGTTTTAATTTTTTTAAATTTTATTATTTTTTTGTTTTAAATTTATTATTATTATTATTATTTTTAATAATTTTTATTAAATTTTGCCCAATTTTTTTATTTAATTGATTTTTTTTTTTTTTTAATTTCATAATTTTTCTTTGTTATTAACTTTTATGTTTAGTTTTTTAATATAATTTTATAAAATTCAATAAATTTTATATATATATTTTTTAATTTATTTCAATTTAATATTTTTTTTAAATGTTTTACCCTTTTTCTTTTTTCTTTTTTTTTGTTAATTACATAAAATTTTTATATTTTTTTTCAATTAAAATTGTGTATTTAAAATTAGATTTTTTTTTAATGAAACTTAATTTTTTTAAATTATTTTTTTTTTAATTGTTTTTTTATTTAATTTTTTTTTCCTTTTTTTTTCAATTTTCCATTTTTAATTGATTTTTAAAGTTTTTCGTTTAACAATATATATATTTTTTTCTTTTATATTTAAAATTTATTTTTTCTTTAAAAATTTATTTGTTTATTCATTTATTTATTAAAATTTAATATTTTTGTTTTTAAATTTAATTTGTTATTTTAATATTAACCTCTTTTTTTTTAATTTAATAAAATTTGATGTATATACCTATTTTAATTTAAGTTCATATATATATTTTATTTTTATAATTTAAATTTAATTTATTTTTTATAGTTTATTTGTTTTTTTAATATATATTGTTTTAAATTTGATATTTTCATTGTATTTTATTTTTATTTTTTATTTTTAATTAATTTTTCTTTTTTTTTCCTTTT
The DNA here is from genome assembly GCA_034641835.2 of Pinus albicaulis. Classification (NCBI taxonomy): domain Eukaryota; kingdom Viridiplantae; phylum Streptophyta; class Pinopsida; order Pinales; family Pinaceae; genus Pinus; species Pinus albicaulis. The sequence goes on along the minus strand of CM076581.1, from coordinate 425,912,133 downwards.
AATTTGAATAGTGTTTTTTTTTTTAATTTTGAATTTTTAAATTTATTAAAATTTAATATATTTCCTTAAATTTAATTATTTGTTTTAATTTTTTTTTTCTTTTTTTAAATTTAATAAACATTTTCTTTTTCTTTTTTAAATTTAATTTCTATATTTTATTTTTTTTAATTTCCTTCCTTTTTTAACTTGTTTTTTTTTAATTTAATATTTTTATTTTGTTTTTATTTTTATTTTTTAATTTCTATATTTTTTTAAATTTTAATCTTAATTTTTTTTGTTTATTTTTTTAATTTTTTTTCCTTAAATTTTAGGTTTTTTTTTAACGATTGAATTAAAATTTTTACCTTGTTTTTATTTTTATTTTTTTTATGCTCATATATTTTTAAATTTTAAGCTTTTAAATGTTTTTATTTTTTAAATTTATTTTTTTTCTTAAATTTTAGGTTTTTTTTTAATGTTTGAATTTTAAAAATTAAAAAATGTTACTTCTATTTTTAAAAATGCCAAAAGTATGACACAAATTTTTTTTTGTTATTCCAGCATCAACTGGTTTTGTTTTGAGGGTGTTTTTTCAATCCTTTTTTCAAGAAACAATTTTGTTTTTACCATAATTTTATAAAATGTTGAAATTTGACCTTAAAAAAAAACGAAGTGCTTTCTAGAAGAGACACTTTTTTTTTGGGGGTGTTTTTTCAATCCTTTTTTCAACAAACAATTTTGTTTTTAGCATCATTTTAGAAAATGTTGAAATTTGACCTTAAAAAAAAAACAAGTGCGTTCTGGAAGAGACACCTTTTTTTTTTTTTGGTGTTTTTTCATGTTTTTTGAGAGTTTTTGGGCTAGAGTTCCCGTTTTGAGGTCAGGTTACCTATTTCATCGGTAACAATGTTAGTATCATATTCATTATATAAACGACTAATTTAGTAGTTTATATTCATTTCATCTAGTTTCATTGATAATCATTATAAATGACTACTTTAGTCATATATTCATTTTATTTGTGTTCATTAATCAATACAAACTACTAATTGTAGTTTTAGATTTATTTTATGCATTCATTATTAATCAATAAAAATTAATTAGTATGATTTTGCAACTATATTTAAAAAATTTCATACAATGTGCATCTTCTTCTAATATGAAAACACAAAGTTGAATATGATAATTACTACAGTAAACAATATCAAGTGCAACTATGAATAGTTTCAACTACATAAATTATATTATATGAAATGTTCAAGTATTAGAATAAGAGTTTCCAATTTAATATTGGTTGGACTACAATTTTCACATGAAATGATGTTTCATCACTTCAAAACATTATCATTGTCTTTCCAAGGCATTGCAGGTGAATTCACCAACTCTGAAAACTTGACCATTAGTCTGTATGTGTATGTCTTATCTGGGATATTGGCTCCAAGGGTATCACTAGAGCAGTTATCTTCTCTCCCTCTTTTCACATTTGTCGCTCTAGTGTTATTTCTCTCCTGATTCTTTAATTTTTTATTCTTAGCATTAATACTGAGTTCTTTTTCTGAAAAGAAAAGAAGATACAATGTAGAGTGTAAGACATTGTTAAGTCCCTATATTAATAGTGTAGTCCCTTATTATGTTAGTGTAGCCCCACTTATTGTTATTGTTGTACCCCTGTAACCCCCATATTGCTATTATTGTGCCCTTACGTTATTATTTTTAGTTCGGGTTAAAGATATCAGTGGTCTGTTCATCAATCATCATCTTTAAGTGAATTTTGTACATAGAAGGAGGTTTTGTTCATTTGTATCATCCATGAATTCAACCATGCCTAGGTAATGGGCTGAGGTTGCCTCGAATTGGCTTATTTAAGGCGTTGATATCTCTTTTCCTCTATTTTTGGAGCTGGTTACACAACATTTGGTATCAGAGCTTTGGATTCTAGGTTTCGCTGCTCCAAACAGGTCATCATGGAATTTTCGCTATAACTTTTTTTTCTACAAAGTTTTAGAAGATGAAATGTTTAGGGTGCGAAGCCAAAATCTAGAGGAACATTGTCAAAAAATTTCAGAGCTTTGTTCGCAATATTTTTGGAGATATGATCTATGGAAGTTAGGTCGTTTTTCAGGGTCCTAAACAGGTCATCATGGCATTTGCGCTAAAAAAAATTTTGAACGAAGTTTTAGAAGCTGAAATTTTTAGGGTGCGAAGCTGAAATCCTAAGGAAAATCTTGTAAAAATTTTAGATCTTGGTTCGCAATATTTTTTGGAGATATGATCTGTGGAAGGTAGTGCTTTTTCAGGCTCCTGAATTTCATCTCAAAGAGGTGATCGTGGGAAAAGTTCAATAACTCTCTCTCTGAAGATTGGATTGGAGTGCCGTCAAAATTGGTCACAAGTAAACAGCCTGTAGTTTCTTCGCTATCAATTTCAGAGACAAAGGACAAAACAGTGACACGTGGCAAGTCGTACAAGTTCGCTCTACTGAACCAGTCCAGAATTAGGTCATTGTGGGAGATTGGACACAACTTTGTCTTGGAGAATCAAAATCAGGTCAGACCTGTGGCATTAAAAATATAATTCAGAGGGCTATTTCATTGCTGAATTTCAGATATTGAAGAGTCACAATCACAGAGATAATCCAATTCCAATATCGAGCTCCTCAAAAGCAAGTAAAAGGTGTGTATTGTTTTTCCCGAATTGCATAAATCTTGTTTGAAAAATCAGTTTGAAGTGATTCCAAGGGCCTATAGAGCATATATTTCAGTATTTCGTTCTGAAATGCCTCCTAAAAATAATTCAACACCCATTAAGCCCTCAGAAATCTATACTATGATGCATGAAGTGGAAGAATTGCAGTATGAGATATCAAAATTACGGTACCAAGTGCAACAAATTTCGATCTTACGAAGAGCAACTAAAGATGACATAGATGGTTTAAAAGAAGAAATGGAGGCTAAGTTGGATGGTTTTAAGGATAAAATAATAGCTAATATGGATGATAAATTAGTGGAAGATGACATCGAGCATCAACAACAAGTTCTCCAACTCTCAAAGGATAACCTAACTTTGGTGCAGAATCTAATGAAACAACAGGAATATCAACATCACATCGAAAGAAGTTTTGAAGCAGTCACAAAAACAAGAGCTCGACAAGTACGATCAATTTCAGAGTATCTCAGCAAGTGGAAGAACTTTCCTGTAGAAGATTCCACATGGGAGGATGAGAATTTTATACAGAAGCATCAAGAAATAATCAAGCGTTGAGGACAACACTTGCTTGAAGGAGAGGGGCATGTTAAGTCCCTATATTAATAGTGTAGTCCCTTATTATGTTAGTGTAGCCCCACTTATTGTTATTGTTGTACCCCTGTAACCCCCATATTGTTATTATTGTGCCCTTACATTATTATTGTTAGTTCGGCTAGGATTACATTGTGGCCCCACTAGGATTATATTGTGGCCCCATGGACTCCTATATATAGAAGGAGGTTTTTTTCATTTGTATCATCCAATAATTGTTCATTTATGTAATTTATTGGAGGTTTCCCCCTCGAAGTGGCTCATTTCTAAGGCGTTGATATCTCTTTTCTTCTATTTTTGGAGCTGGTTACACAACAGACATGAAAGACAATAAACACTAGAATATAACCTAAAGTACACTATAAATATTTTATACAACATATACCTCAACATCAGCAATGTCAAAGCCATTTCCCCCCATAAAAGCAAGAAACTCGAACAAGTTTTCTTCATTTGGGCGATAGTGGCCACTATAATGTGGACAGATGACTTATATAAACAAAGAAAATAAAATGTCACCATATAAAAAATCACCTTAGTAACTTAGTATTCAACCTTAAGGTAAAACATAGGCACAATCATGTCAACTAAGTTACATGCTAAAAATCTCAAGTTGTAGATAACTTGTGAAAAATAATAATCTGAGGTGTGATGTTTAATCCTTGTCATTCTATTCGGAACAACATTTCATTTTCAAACGCATGAACTTGGTCAAGTATATAAACATGTGCTCAAATAAAAACATGAAAGTAAACTTTTCTGATAGTCATGAAATTTTTTTAACACAAAATAGTTATAAATATTCCAATCAATATAGTGTAATACTAATTTCATCTTCAATTTTTGGCTATTGTTTACATGCACATGATACGAAGTATTTTCAATTTCATAGTTAAGAGACAAAACAAAATAAAAAAAAACATTCAAAATATAATAAAACAATAAAGAGAGGATATCATGGAATGGACATTGCAATTGTAAAAAAAAAACTATTTACCTTTCCACGGATATCTTTTCTAGAATTCCTAAAACATTTTCTTACCCAAAATAAACATGAGGTGAAATAATCAAAACATTAAAAACCATAGGAATCCCTACTAGAAACATTTCCAAATTTAATGGCTCAGGTGCCTAAAGGATATCTAACATCAAATGAAAAGTATCCAAGAGATGCTTTGCATTGGATCCCCATCCCTTTTCCATTCACATTTCCTATAACCTGCCCACAATAGAGTCAAGTAACAATCAAACGAACGAATTTAAATTTGTTTTTATCTTTTATATATAAAAAATTTGAATATGATTTGTTTCAAGAACATATTAATTCATATTTAAAGCCTTCCTATCATATGAGAAGGTATCAATTAAGTAGGACATACAAAAAATTGACCTCAATGAGGTTCTCAAACAATTTATACAATATCAATAATTTTGTTTTTGTGATATCTTCGGTAGAAAAAAGAACATATTTTCAAAATAAAAATCCATATATTAATTATTTTAAAACTCTATATATGGTTTATTCTTAGTCAACTTTTTAAGATGTTCCTTCGCCTTTACCAAAGCGAACTATAGCTTGGTTAAAATTTGTATCCTTTAATTCAACATCAATTTCTACAAGATAAATGTCGTACATTAATCTTTCCCATTTCTCAACATGCTACATATGATAAATTGAAAGTCACATAAAACCAAGAGCAAACCATTTTATAAAAAAAACAAACAAAAAACAGTGCCTCTAATAAAACTTCATTCTAATATCAGCATATGAAAAGAGAGTGGACCATTTTTCTACTTGGATTTGCCTATTTTTGTTATGAAATTTCTCGAGCTTCAGGAACCAACAAAGTGAGGGAAGTTATAAATGTGAAAAAAATATGTTCACCTTTGTATACTTCTTCAAAATGATTTGAATGATGCCATTTTTGGATGTGGTAAATTCATAATAAGAAATGGCCACATTGGGTGTAGAGATTAAATACAAAAACTTGTAGAAATGGCATGTTTTCTAATAAATTGCATTGTGATGAATACCATGGGTTTCCATGGTTTACAATTCCTCAGTATGTTCTTCTTGATGATGAAAGAGAGATGGAAACAATAAGTATGGGTGGTCCTAGTTTCTATGGTAGATATATTCAAACCAAGGTCATCATCTAAATGAACCTACGTTCCGACATCATAAAACTGGATCTGGATCTGGCACTAAATTACATGGCAGGACTTATAGCCAAGTTTACATTAAATATGATATTTTAGCAAACACATACACTAAATTTACATGTTGGTTAAGCTAAAATTACAAAATGATATAAATCAATCTGCAAACATGTTTACATATGTTTTAGAATAGTATCTCAAACACTCATGGTTAAAGAACAAAAAACAATTACATATATTCTAGATATTCACAAGATGCTTTAACCATTAGGTTTCACAATCTCACTTGATTTCTTAAATCTCATTAGAAACTACACCTATGATTAAGGAAACAAATTTTAATTCACCTTCCTTTCATTTATAGGCGTTTCTTCCATTATGACTGAAGAAGTTGAACTGACAACATGCTTTGTTCACTGAAAGTTGGAATTAGTTGCAACATATTCTTCAAAATGTTTCTCAGCTAGAAGCAGAAGCAGTCTTTGCTGAGCCAGAAGAAGTGCTTGAAGGCAAGCTCATCTTCAAACCCTCAAAATAAAGGAAAAATTCAATTGATTCCAAACATGGTCAATATGGATTTACCTCCAAAAATGAAGAATAAAGGTAGATAATAGAAATCAACAAATAATTATAAGGGATAGTAAAAAAATTAGCTTAAGCTAAGAAATATTTGATAAGGGATCAACATTCTGCCTTGAAGTATCTTTTGAAAAATTTGATCCAGTGTTTTGAATTCGACTGGAAATCATCGCAATCCAATTTTGGCTATCGTTGTATCATTAGGTGGGGGAGGCAAGGGGACTAGATTCTCCCACTACCTAGGGGAGGGGAAATATATGCTTTTTTTCTTCCCGTGCTTTAGACACTCCCTTCTAAGCCTATGGTTGGAAGAATTCCTATACCTATAGATGATGCATTCTTAACATTTATAAGAATAGTCTCACATTCTTGCAATGATCATTAAAAATCCATCCTCCAATCATGAAAAGGAACAATGAACACCATGAGAAAAACAAAATTTTTATAGTGATCAAAGATAACTTTTAATATGGCATGCTAATGACATAAGAAAAAAAATACCTTATTTGATTAATTTAATACCATTGATGGTTCATGTAAATACTAAGGAAACAATAGATTATAAATTCAATGAAGCATATATACAGTAGTATCTAAACTAGTCTTGTCTTTCATGTACTAGATGACGATGATTATGCTAATATTTTTCTTACAATTTGTATCTGATACAAGTCACAAGAAAATGCCAAAATGTATCAAGGTTCAAGAAATCTACAAAATAAGTTATAATAAATAACATAACACAGAACATATTTGGCACTTGCTTCTTTGTCTTTGCAAATCCGAACATGTCTCAGAGCAACTTATGTTAGCTATGTCTGATCCAGGTGGCTCCATAGACACACACAGGAAAAAGAGCGCTGATGAAAGATCAAAAATCAAAGTGTTTGGATTGCTCTCGAACTAGGTTCAAGTTGAATATCTCATCATCCTGATCGAAACGGTGTGAAATTTTCGTCAAACGAAGCTCGTATGCGAAAGTTAGAAGCAGTCAAAGTTCTGGGTTGACTTAATGAGGTGGCGAGCTTAAGGAAGGCACAATTTCACACTTTTATGGCCACCAGATTCTGGCCAACTCCGGCTGGATTGTGGGAAAATTTGCGGCCTCCTTAAATCTTCTCTTACGGCCAAAAAAATGAATGTTAAAAAAGTGTGTTTGTTTATATTTAATATATATATATATAGACCGGCGGGCCATGACTCCCGTCGGCCCCCATGCACCCAATATATTTATCATATATATGTTAACCATATGGGCTAGTGGTGGGAATCGAACCCACTCGGTGGACCCGTCGGCTAGTCCACCCCCACTGACATAAACAATGCCAACCAAAACCCATTATAACATGCCATACCACCATACATCTATGCAAATGGCAGAGGTGGTCGAGGGCGGGCCGCTCGATGCAGGTCTGCCCCCCCAAAAAATATTAAAATTTTTTTGTAAAAAAATGTTAATGTGCCAAGTACAGTGGGGTTGGTGGGGTTGGAACCCCTGACCTCCACCCAATTAACTCTGCCCACAACGATTAGGCCAATGACCTATTTTGAATACTATGCCCCACAAAATCTATTTAAACCTTAAATTCAAAAATGTACCTAGGCCAAGGCAAAGCGGAGCAGAACATACTTCAAGTTTTAATATTATTTTATTTACAGGTAGATGTGGACCATGAGCCAGCAGTATAGGCAGGCATAACCATGATTGAGCCCAACTTTCAGAAGGGTGAAATTTTTCCAATGTCCAAATGCGACAAACTTTGTTTATTTTTCACTATTCGATGCCACGAACTTTGATGGTGTATTCATGTTTTCTATTTGACCATTCCATTTTTCGGCCACTTTTCAAAGTGGAGTTACAGGTGTTAACATTCAATGTGTGAGCAGTCGTTTTCAAGATATTCGATGCCACGATATTGATGGTACACCCAAATCCAACAGTTTATCATCCTTTTCTTCAGATAGCTCCAAGATGTGAGGTATATGCAGTGTGATAATGTGCTTCTTTGTCTCTTTGCTATGAGATGCATTATGTTTTATGGATCCCTGTTGATGTTTGATGTGGGATATTTTTTTGTTCTTGATGTGACATGTAATTTCTATCATGTATTTGTAATATGTTTGAGATCCCTTTACTTCCATGTTGGCTGGATACTCATTGTCACATGTATGTTTGTTTGAGATCCCTGTGTTTCCATGCTGGCGGGATACTCATAGTCATTATGTGCGAGTTATTGTCATACTGATAGGAGTAATTTTTGTGAATGAGAGTTCCTGTAGTGGAACATCTCGTGGAGAGGTAAAACCACTCCTACATGAGGGAAATTTCCTTGTACGATAGAGAAAACACCATCCATGTACATCATCATGATTTAAAGCACTTAATGTAGCGACTTACACCATCTTGACACTGAGCCCCATAGATGTAGTCCTTCCTAGATGAACTCCATTATCAATATCTTATTTTGCTAATGCTTGTTATGTTCCTCTTCTTTACATCATGTAGATGTTCATTTATGTTCATTAACACTTTGATTAAACTAAATTCTAACACATTAGCCAAAGTAAAGGGTCTTGGTTTAAAGAGTATCAGAAATTCACCCAGATCAAGTGGTATTAGAGCAGTCTTCTTTCTTATTTGGATTACAGGTTTGAACCATTGAACGTTCGATGAGTTGAGAAATGGAGTATTTCAAAGACATGTATGAGACCATGCTTAGGGTGTCCAAGAAGGCGGAAAAGTTGTACAAAGCTTATGAGAAACAATTAGCAGATAATGTTGAGTTGAAAGCGCTTGTACAAGAGGAGAAGGAGGACAAACATCGATTGCAGCTTCAACTCAAAATGCATTGCAAGAATTGAAGCGCAAAGAAGAAAGTCTTCAAATAGATCATGATGCATTAAAGACTCTTCTACAAGAAGAGAATAAAGAGAAGCAACAATTGCAGCTTCAGCTACAAGCCGCGACAGAGGCCTTGGAGGAAGTGAAGCGCAACAAAGGCTTAGAGAAGCCTTTTTCACCTATTTCAAAATGGACAACTGAGGTAAACACTATTGATTTCTCTTCAGTTTCATCTGCACATGATATCATTTCTGTTGGAAATGTGGAGATCCCCATTATATGAACCAGTATGAGACTCCTTACTAGGATGGGGTACCGAGGAGGAGGACTTGACATTCATGGCCAAGGCATAACTCAACCATTGGAGGTTGCGTCGAGACCTTGATACATAGGTTTGGGATACACTGAAGGAGGATGTTCAAAGGAAATCAAAGGCAAATAGACGTTTTTGAAATCACCAGGGAAGAGGATTGATGGGAACACTCTACCATCATCCCATGGAAGTTCATTTTGCATTGAAAGAGTTGAGGCAAGCTCTCATCACCATGATCGCATGAGAGAGCACCAAGGAAGGTATAACAAGTCTCAATATTCTTGAGTTCATTTTGATTATAAGCATGTTGCTAATCATGAACGTAAAACATGGCATAACAAAACTTGTCAATTTTTTGGTTTACATAACCATGTCATTTCTGAGTGTTGGAAAAGAATTGTAGCACAAAGGAGGATGAGGCGTGGAAAGCCTTCTCCATAGCAGAAAAATAAACTGGTTAAGCAGGTCTGTAGAAAGAAGACCTTTTACATCCATTGCAACGAAAGTGACCATCAAAGAGCCACGTGTTCGAGGCTCCATCCATAACATCTCCTTAAGTACGAAGTGTCAGTGCATGAACCAGTCGAAACAGTTGTTTGGAAAAAATACGTGTCATAGGGAGATGATCCATTCACTTTGATAAGTGAGAGATGGTTTTTCTAGATGTGGTAGTGTGTCATGGCCATGTTTGTAAATCATATGTTGCATTTTTAACTGTAAAAGTGATGTGTTTTCCATCGCTTGTTAAGAAACCATGATATTTTGGCTTTGTCTTATAAATCATGTGATGCATTTCTTTCATGTAAAAGTGAGGATGTGTTTGCCATCACTTCCAAATGTGACAATGATGTTTTTGGGCCTTGTAATGATAACTAGGGTGTGATTTCCATTTAATGTAAACTTGACCACCAAGTATGTAAACTCGGGGCAAGTATGGAAATATTTGGGTCATATTTGGTCACAATTTGAGCATATAATTTGCAAGAAATTGTACTACAAGTTTGCAGAGGATGCAGGTGTCAGTTCATCGCTCAAGGCTCTGAAGAAAAAAGGTGAAGGAGATGGAAGGGTGACCTTTTTCAAGACACTTGTGATGCAGACATTTTACACAGTAGTTGTAGATTATTGTTGATGCTTTTGGAGGACCAAAAGCTCCTCAGTGGGGAGGGATGATCCGGTGGCTGCAGAGACACACACAGGATAAAGAGGGTTGATGAAAGCTCAAAAATAAAAGTGTTTGGATTGATCTAAAATTTGGTTCAAGTTGAATATCTCGTCTTCCTTATTGCAATAGTGCGAACGGTTCGTCAAACCAAGCTCATATGCGAAAGTTAGAAGTAGTCATAGTTTTGGGTTGATTTGATGAGGTGGCAGGCTTAAGGAAGGCACAAATTCGCGCTTTTCTGGCCACCAGATTCCTACCAACTCCCGTCAGATTCTGAGAAAATTTTTGGCCTCCTTAAATCATCTCCTATGACTAAAAAGCCGAATGTTAAAATATTTTGTTTGTTTATATTAAAATAAAATAAAAAATATTGAAAGGTCAACAGGCCATGACCCCCGCCAGACCCTATGCACCCAATATATATATATATATATATATATATATATATATAATATATATATATATATATATATATATATATATATGTTAACCATACGAAATAGGTAGAATTAATCCACTGTGACCCCATCGTGTCATTTCACGGTCATTTTACAAACACCAACCATAACCCATTATAACATTCCATACCAACATACATCTATGAAAATGTCCAAGGTGGTTGGGGGCGGGCCGCTCGATGTGGTTCTGACCCCCCTGTTAGTATGATTCTTTCGTCGTAAAAGATCACTTTAGCTACGCATAACAAATAGTCATAACATCGATTATGGCTGCAAAATATCTTTAAGTTTGCTGCAAAAATTTAGCTCTAAGAACAAAAATACATTAAGCAGATAAAATATAACATGGCTCCATGCATCAATAGACAAGGCAAGAAATTTTTTTTTAAAAGAATGATTTGTATTATATTAAAGAATGGGGCACCTGAGAGGAAAACAAGAAAGATGTTTTCTGGTTCTCCTCAGTGGGATGGGTTCTTGGAAGTCCTCAGTGTTTCAGATATGGAATTTCCCTCTCTTATTGGTGTAGAAAAAAAAACATGGAACTCAATGGGAGTTCATAAAACAGAAATGGAAAAATGGTGACCAAGAGTAGATCCAAAGTGATCTAATGCAATGAAGGTGACTAATGAATGGGGAAAACCCCCCTATTTATAACAAAATATTGGGGCGGTCTATAACTCGGTGCATGAATAAAATATTATTAATCGAATTCTAGAAGCACCCTTTAGGAATATTTTATTATATTTGTTGGAGGGAAAAGGGTTCTTGACTTGGATCAATTCCTTTATTTATAAATAATAAATAAATAAATGGTTTATTTATCATCTTAGGGAAGTAATGGGAATATAATTAAATAAATAATGGTTTATTTAATTATTTATGGATGATTTAGTCAAATTTAACTAAGAATATTATTTAAATAATGATTTAAATAACTTATTCTTAGGGAATAATTAAATAAATAAGGATTTATTTAATCAAGTTCCTTATTTTGGGTTAAATATGACCAGTAAATATAAACAAATAAGTTATTTTATGTAGTGAAAGCAATTTTTCTTAGGGTAAAATTGGTCTTACATGGTGTACTTGGGTTCATCTAATAATAAGAGGTTAGATGACCAAAAATTGGTGTAATAGATTTCCCCCCAACGTACGAGTGTTAGAAGCAAATCGTATGACCGAAGTATGTTGTAATAACTCAATCACTAGGCATCAAGAGAGAGGTGAGAGAGAAATGTAAGGATGTCTTAGGTGTGAAAGGAATAGACCCTGAGGAGACGAGACTTACATGTGCAACAAGTCTCTATGAAGTGGTACCTGTGCTAAAGGCGGTGGGGGAGACATACCTATGCCCGCCGAGACAAAGTACAAAGAATAAGGCACCCAAAAAACCACGGAACGCAATAAGTACAAAGAATAAGGCACTCGGAAAACCTCGGAACACAATAATGAAGCATGTGCTGGCCTAAACAAGAGCCAGATAAATAACATGATGAATCCCACATACATGCGATGCCTGGAATAATCGTCAGGGCTTATACAATAATATGGTAGTACGTGAGATATAAATACGCCCAAATTCCCCCTACACGTGGGGAAGTGCTCGCAAAAGCTGACGAATACGTGCAAATAGAAGAGGCACTGCAAGTGGCTGACGCTGATATCATCATATGAGAGGAGCTGCATCAAGGGCTGAAATGAAGGCATCCGGGCATGTGGGGGGCTACCTACAGGGCCACCCCCTCACAAGGGTTGAGACATCTCACACATGCCCAGGAATCACCAATAGCTGTGGCTACATCATTGGACCATCAAGTGTATATATCACGATCATGCTAGGAAGAGATCGAACCAAGGTACACTGCCCCCTAGACCTGGCTTCTGGAGTAAATGAGCTGATGTCGACAGAAGGAGGTCCACCATAAGTGAGGCAATAAGGGAACCCCACCTAAGGCATGGGGAAAATAGTAGAGCGACGAACAAGTAGATACTGATGATGATGATGGATTGAGAGAAACGAAGGAGTGGTTGGACAACTTCCCTTGTTAGAGCATAAAGGGTATAAATGGCTTGGCAGCGACTGACACAATATCATGAGGGATAGTGGACAAGGGTACTGAAGGCCATAATGTGTGACAAGAGAAAGGGACCAAGCAGGGAAGGATGGAGGAATATAGTGGGGTACAAAGGAACTTGGGATAGACTCCATGAATGTTATGGTGACTCGACTCAGATGCTCTAAGCAAGGGCGACTCAATGGTGCTGCCTCGTAGTATGGGTCCAATGGGGAATCATAAAATCATGAGTAAAATGGGGTAGCTCATGACGAAATTCAACACGAACGAAGACGAGTAAGGACGCAAAGTGGTGCCCCAAGTACAAGTGTCTTAAGTGAAGAAATTCGATTTTGGGATGAGGTGAATAGGCCCTTCATGGAAAAAATGTATACTGGTGAAGTAGCAAAACATAAAAAACTGATAGATACCCATTTGAGTGCTCGATGAGAGCTTTCCAACGGTGCAGACGGTGTGTCAAATGGGGCTACAGTTTGGTCGCAGTGGGTGAAAGAAAAAACAGGGGTTTTCTTCTAATAGGGCGTTTTCCCTCCAAAATCATTCATTTGCTTATGTAGCTGTGGTGAATGTGGAGAGGAGAGAAGGCCCTAAATCTTGCGGTGATCGTAGTGGACAAACTGACCGTTGGAATTGTGAACCGTCAGTTGTAGGTAAGAGGCCTAATCCTAAGCTTTGTTGTTGATGGATTGAAATTTCAGATTAGGGTTTTAAATTCCAGTAACTACCCCTACTACCTCATTACGGTCAGGTCACACTTTTTGGGGCAAAATCTGTGACCTGGGATTTTGCCCAAAAAGTGCGACCTGCTAGGTGTGGGAGGCCTCAGTGCTGTTATGGGCTGAAATTCTGTTTTGGTGTAAGATAATGTAGTTTTGTTGATCTGAAGGCTGACAAAAATGATGGTTTTGTGCAGATATGGCAGATATAAGGATAAAGTGGAGAGAGAGAGACTTAGGTACAATATGGACGGAAATCTAGGTGGATCAGGGTGTCCGTCGTGCACTGGCTAGACATGGGGTTTTGAAATTTTTGGAGAACCCTTTGATGAGGGCTAGAGAGCCCTTGTTGGCCCAGATTATCAGTTATTGGGATCCATATCAAGAGGCGTTTGTAGTGCAGGGGCACATGATCGAGCTGTTGGTCCAGGATGTGTATTTCTTGACTGGTCTCCCAGCATTGGGGATGGTGGGAAATATGCAGCAAGTGTTACCACGGGGGAGTAACATTATGGAGTTTGTTGAGCGACATTGTCGCCCAGGTATCTGAGTCAAAGGGGCTCAGATATCCATTGGTGATCTAGAGAGGTTGGAGACCTGGGCAATGGCCGCAACAATGTTGAGGATCTTTGGCAGCCAGGCCTTCCATCACATCACTGGAGGGCAGATGATGATTGTAGAGAGTGTGCTAAGTGGGACCTACTATGGGTGGGCCCAGATGATGTTGGTATCCGTGAAACGACAGTTGTTGCTATGCAAGCGGCAAGTGAATCATGATTTTGCCTATGGGACGGTGTTGTGCTCTTTCTTCTTTGAGAAGATCCAGTCCTTACGACCTCATGTGCAGTTACCTGATGGTGGGCCAATGGAGCCACGGATGCGTCGGTGGGGACGATTACTGTGTTGAGGAGGAGGAGGGGCGGTTGAACGGGTGTTTCGACCAGAGTTCTTCGCCCATTGGGATTAGATGCCACTATACATAGACGATTATCCCTATAGTGGGATGAGTTATTGGGGAGATCCAGACTTGCCGCTTCCGCCTGGTCGAGTATGGGGACCCGATGGTGAGTGACAAGTAACTAATATGTTTTGGGAATTTTAGAGTTTGTGATTAGTATTCATGGTACTAATTCTGATGTTGTTTGGAATGCAGATATAGCTCGGGTAAAATCGGCCGGATATATGGGACGACCTGCAGCAGCGAGGGCGACAGGTGCAAGTGGATCAAGGACAGCATAGAACGATGATATGGCAGCTCTAGTGGAGGAAATCCATTGTAGATGTGAGGGGCTGTTGACCGGTGTGTCAGAGCGTGGTTGGCAGGATTTGGATGACTAGTACATAGAGTTTTGTATTGGGCTACCCTCAGAGTGGCAAGGTATCATGCGATGCATGGCGATGGCCGGTCAGGCTGTGCGTGATCTATGAGCAGCGGGAGCAGAGCCATTGGCTCGGGATTCTCCAGAGAGTGATTAGATGTAGGGCAGGTGGTGCCCCCCAGTGTCGATGTAGGGGCGAGTGGTGCCCCCTGTTATCCATGTCATCCCCCTTTAAAATTTTTGGCCATCTGCCCCTCTTGAACCTTTCAAATTCCCTATCATGGCTTGAGAAATTCATTTTCACTTACCATGGCCTTTCTCGCCCCCTAAAATGCATTAGAAAGCGCCACAGATGCGTATTCGAAGTCATAAGAGGTCCAACCCCTTTTAGTTATGGCCCCCTATATCTTACTGTCTAATGTGATCAAGGCTCGGGACCAAGTGTTATTCCAAAGGTGCTAATCGTATATATTGATCGGGTGCATTTTGAACCGTTAGATTAAGCACAGATCAACACACCACAGCGCATTAAATTTTGTGGTCCCCGCACCCTAAAAACCACCATTTAAAACAAGTTGTATCCATCGCACCGCCTTTGAAGGGCTGGCGATTTTTCTCAAATCCCAGCGATTCCATTCAGCAGATGCCACGCGTCCCAGGTCACTGTTTCAATACCACCGCTCATCGCGCATTATTATCTGGATAAATATGTGCAGCGTAATTAACGTGAACCGTCGGATCCTAAGGCCTCCATCCAACAGCTGCCAATCTCCTGAGCTGCGTGAATTTTAGTCCCAATGCACAGTACTTCGGGCCCGCTATTCCGTCGCCCTCTGGTGAAGTATTAACTATTGATTTCATTTTTTATCGTATGGCCCAGAATTGTTTACACATCCCGTTGATTGACCAAGTCCACCTCCACATCTACCCTCCTGCTTGGATTTTCGTACGCCCACGTGTCATCTGTGTTCCCCCCCACCATTCACATATCCCGTTTATATGTCATATCTCAGTGATTATGTTATGTATCTTCACTTCGTTCTCTTATCATCGTTCCGCTATGTATCTCATTTCCACCCTTCGTTCCTCCTCTATTTATCTACATTGTTCGCCACCCTGCATTTCCTCATCATTTCTCCAAGTCTACATCACTATTCCATGATCACGATCGCATTCACCACCATTGTATCAGGTTTTATTTAATATGTTTGTACGTTTTGCGGGATTATGGTGAAGAAGAAGATCTATCACAATTCGAGGCATCCATTGCTGAGGCGAAAGATGCGTTGCAATACTGGGTGTTCAAGTACCATGTTCATGAAGAAGATCCCGGGTAGTTGCCGTTACATGGCTTGCATTAAAGAAGCCATGGTAAAAGTCTACCAAACCCTCTAGAGCAATTTAAAACATAGATTTTCCACAGACGGGGTTATTAATCCTACGGCAAAAAGTATCAGTCAGAGAGTAAAGGATTCAACATCTGGAGCCGAAGATTTTAAATAGCAATACCACATTCAAAAATAAAAGAGTACAAGCGCATAAAAATCATATCCTCCAGGTTTTACTTCAACAGATTTTTCTCTCAGGAAAGTACAGAGCGTTACATATTTTATTCTTCATACCTTACTCCTAAAGAGATCTTCTACCCAGTGCATTTACTTCATGGAGCTAGCCGCAGAGTACATGTAATATTTCATGGCTATCAAACAGTATGGGCACGAAATATTTCCACCATTTTGTTTTAATGAAACAATTATTCGCTTTCACCTACTTCTTTTATGATTTTTTCTTCTCCTTCCTCTATAAAAACTAGGAAGAAAGACATTTTAAGGGTTCCAGATTTTTATCAGAAAATTGTGCAGTGAAAGGCATTTTTTGTATACATCTTGTAAAGCTTCTGTGTGAAGGCTCAAAGCCCGTAGGGTCTCAGTGAGGAGGAGTTCTATCTATATTAGAGGATTCTGGTCTTTGGTATCCCACAGTATGTAACTTCCCTTCATGTGTTTGATACAACATTTCATTTTATCCATCTTCTTGTATCATGTACTGGAATGCGAGTGGCTCACTGATTTTAGGTAAGGATTTATCCTAGTTGATACCCATACTTGTATCAGTCAAGCGCTTTAAATATGGCTCAGGCATGATATACTATTTCATGTTCATTTCATCCATCTTTCTGCTATATTAGTTGCTTTGGGAGGGTGCTTTTAAAACGCCAATGTCATGTATGGATTCTTAGATTGATAAGCCCATACATGGTTCTGTTGTGTATCTGGGTATGAAACCAAAGTTAGCTAATATCTTCTTGTATTTATTTCACTACATACACCTTCTGATACTTGATTTCTGTGGCATATTATTTGAATCGGCCCTCTTTACAGTAAATTGTCTCTTAACTGTCTGATGCTTTTGTGTTAGAGCTTTGCATCTTGTCTCTGCAACATTACTTTCCCTGTGGCAGTTTCTGTAAGTTCTGGTCCCATTTAAATCAATTCCCTTGTCTACAAGAGATAGCAGGGGAGCCTTTGGATTGACACCCAAGTTTTAGTATATGCTCCTTGCTATGCTAAGATGTTCTAGGCACTGGTCTATGGCAACTCTAGACTGTCTCTAGGAGAGACAATATCTGTCGAAAACATCTTTCTGGCACCGTTGCCGGGGAATAATTTAAGAATATCATTTTCCCTAGGCCTCAAAAAATCATATTCACTCTCTAATCAGGTGAGCACAGAGAGTTTAAGAGTTGCATATCTCTCACCATGGCGACTGCACTACTGTTTATCAGATAAATCTATTTGTAGTCATGGCTCCTTGTAAGGCATACTTGAGGTCAGATACATCATAGTCAAAGACATCCTCAGTGTCTGACCCAGAAAATATCATACATTGAAGAAGTTGGAAAGAAAGGAAATCAGTCCGTGCCGAAATCCCTGAATATTTTGTAGAAGATTATCCATCCTCTTCTTCTCAAGAAGTTCCAGTAGAAAATCCCGACTCCACTATGGGAGACACAGATTATTACTCAGATAGCCCACCCAGGGGAGGTGCTAGAATTAAAGCTCAACCTCACCCTACTCCTGAGGTCGAAGAGGTTAAAGAAGTCACTGAAGTAGCTGTTGTTAACCGTGAACTATTACCAGCAACACCTCAGGCTACTGTACAGTATATTATTGTTGTTATTCATACCCCACCTCCGCCTCTTCTTCCATTTGTACACAATATTGCTGCACAACCCCCACCTCCTCCAATGGCTAATGTCCCAGCCTTTTTTGTTAAATGATATGCCACAGGATTATTTGAAGATCTTGCCTAGATTCATTGGGGAAAATGAGATTGATGCACAGAAACATCTTGAAACTTTCTGCTCTTTTGCAGAAAACTTTAATGTAGAAAATTTGGATGTGGTCTTAATACTGTTTGTCCAATCTCTGGATGGTGAAGCCAGAAAATGGTACAAGTCGTTGGGAAACCGTTCCATAACTAGTTGGGATGATATGGAAAATAATTTTCTCAGAAAATGGGGAGAAAAGAAAGATCATGGATAGTGCCTTACTAAGTTCAATACACTCAAGAAGAAACATAATGAAGGGGTGTCAGAGTTTATTAAAATATTTAATAAGTTGTATCTAAACCTCCCTGCAGATATGAAGCCTCATCAGAATGCTGCCAAAGTTGTTTTCATAGCAGCCTTTGACTCGGACTTTGGTTTCTCTCTCAGGGAAAGAAAGCCTGCCACCCTAGATGATGCTTAGTTAGATGCTCTTGAGTTGGAAGCAAATTTTTCTTCCACGGGAAAATTAAGAGGAAAATTTGAACAAGATACCAGGAGAAGAGGCAAAGAGGAAGTATCTACTTCTAATCAGGATAAGGATTCAGATAAAATTGAATAAATGAGCAAAATGATTAAGAATATTTCTAATAAACTGGTCAATCTTGAATTGGAGACCAAGAAATCAGCTTCCAAGAACTTTCAGAATGCTCCAAACAGGGGTTACAATCCTCAGTATAGAAATCCCCCCTGCAAATATTGCCAAGGGAAGCTAAGGAGCTACAGGATAAGGTGCCACACCCATTATACCTGGAAGGCCCAATAGATGACTCCACTGAAGATGCTGCCTATGAACTGCAAGATGCAAATCTTGCCTTTTCAAACAATGATGAAATAGAATGCCCATTGCAAGAAGAAGAAGAAGGGATCAGAGACACAGAAGATGCATAAATTGATCACTATTGCAAACAGTTTAATGATTTCATGCAAGCACATTTCAATAGGAGATATGACCTCAGATCTTTCAGAAAGAGAACTCGGACTCAAGAACATGAAGAAGAGCCTTTCCAGAAGGAATCACCTACTCAAAAGGAGTCAACAATGAAGAAGGTCACAGACAAAGGTAAGAGTCCTCTAAAAAAACCTCTGCAGTCTAATGATCAAACTCCTTCTTCCTCGAAAGTAGTCACTCCTCCTAATGCTGAGTCTGTATCAAAAGAAGTTAAACCCTCAGCTGAAAATAAAGAGTCAAAAGAAGTTGTAATATAAAAGTCCCCTCCTGCTTTCAATTTGCAAAAATAACTTGAGAAAGTCAAAATCCCAGTCCCTTTGACTGAACTGTTGAAACAACCTGCATATCAATCTCAAGTTACTTCTTTATTGCTCCCTCCTGAAACACCAATAGTTCCAGACAGTCTTAATCTTCAAGAAGAAAGACCCATGGTATTTTTTGGCCCACATGTCGAGGAGATAGATCCCTCCACTCCTCCTTTCTATGTGTCTCTAGTGATTCACGACCTGCTACTACACAATTGTATGTTAGATTCTGGAGCTTCCCATAATCTTATGCCTCTGTCTGTCATGGAACAACTAGGTTTGCAAATCACACGTCCATATAAAGATCTATATTCATTTGATTCCAAAAGAGTTAAATGCTTGGGGATGATTAAAGATTTAGTGGTCAATCTAGCCTAAATTCCAGCAAATATTGTAGTGATGGACATTGTAGTGGCTGACATCCTAGCTCGCTCTGGCACATTGTTGTCAAGGTCCTGGGAAACAAAAACTGGTGGGTCACTAAAGATGGATTTAACATATGCCACTATCCCTGTTTTTGGTGGCCAGGAGAGGAGATTGTACAGAGAAACCAGATTTGTCAAAATGGTGACCAAGGCTGACAGCTCAGAGAATTCACCAGTCTACAGAAAGGAAGGAGATTTCTCATGTTTTATGTTAGAAGAAGATCAAAATTTTTCTCATGAACCTTCCTTCTATCAAATCAAGACTGTGCAGCCTTTAGAAGACTATGAAGCAGGAGTATGGACTCTACATTTTGATGGAGCAAATTCAAGAGAAGGAAATGGGGCTGGAGTATTATTAATCTCTCCTACCGGAAAATGGGTGCCACTGTCTTTCAAATTGGAATACGAAGCTACTAATAATGTGGCTGAATATGAAGCACTCTTGCTAGGACTTCAGACAGCCAAGAGCATGGGTATACAGAGTTTAAAGGTTCTTGGAGATTCTGAGCTGGTGGTCAGACAAGTCAGAAATCAGTGTCAAACCAAACATCCTCGGATGAGAGCTTATATAAATGAAGTATGGGACATGGTGGAAAATTTATTCTCAGCATTTAATATCCAGTTCATGCCTCAAGAATAGAACAGCATGGAAGATTCACTTGCTGTAGCTGCCAGTACATTTTGTCCTCCTCAGAACCCTCTCTTGAGGTATGAAATCGAGGTACGTTATAGGCCATCTATCCCAGATAATATCAAGCACTGGCAGGTATTTGAAGATGAGGAACAAATGAAGATATTCTTAGGAACAGTGGGGGAATTCTCCAATATGGAGATTGATGATTGTGAAGAATATGAGGCTGAAAATGTTTCAGAAAATAAATGGGAGGAGAAAATGGCAGGAAGTAAAGTGTTGCAGCTGAAAGGAAATGTTATCCCGAGAGGGCTGGTCCCCCTAGAAAGGCTGTTTGACAAGAATGATGTCTCATTGCAGCCTAGTAAAGTGGTAGAGGAAGATCAAGTGGAAGATCTGAATCTGGGTACTGAGGCTGATCCTAAAATTGTAAAGTTATCCAAGAAGGTCCCAGAGGAATATAAAGAAAAGTACCTAAAATTATTTCAATCATATAAAGATGTGTTTGCATGGTCCTATCAGGACCTTAAAACTTTTTATATTAGTATAATGCAGCATAAAATTCCTTTGAGGGAAGATGCAAGACCTTATAAGCAGAAGCTCAGACAGATAAACCCTCTGCTGCTTCCTTCCATTGAAAAAGAAATTAAGAAGTTATTAAAGGCCAAAATAATTGTGCCATTAAGGTACTCAGAATGGGTTGCAAACTTGGTCCCTGTCAGAAAGAAAAATGGAGAAATAAGGCTATGTGTGGATTTCAGAAGTTTAAACAGAGCATCTTTAAAAGACAATTATCCACTGCCCAAGATGGACCACATCCTGCAGAAAGTGGTGGGAGCCTCTAGAATGTCAATGATGGATGGTTTCTCTGGTTATAACCAGGTGGCTGTACTTCCAGAGGACTAGAAGAAGACTGCTTTCATCACACCATGGGGTACATTTATGTATGCTAGGATGCCTTTTGGGCTAATTAATGCAGGGGCTACCTTTCAGAGGGCGATGGACATTTCTTTTGTGGGTGAGCGGGATAAATTTCTGGTGGTATACCTTCATGATATCACAGTGTTTTCAAAAGATGATACTGAACATATTGAACATTTATAAAGAAATTTTGAAAAATGCAGAAGGTATGGCCTTTCTCTCAATCCACAAAAATCTTTATTTGCATTAGAGGAAGGCAAGCTTTTAGGGCACATTGTGACTAAAGATGGGGTAAGAATAGACCCTAAAAGAGTGGAGGTTATTAATGGTATTTTCCTCCTCAGGAATAAAAAGGAAGTACAGGTATTTTTAGGCCGGATAAATTTCCTGAGAAGATTTATTCCTAACTACGTTGAGATAGTTAGGCATATAACAGATATGCTAAAAAAGAACAATGAAGTAAAATGGTCTTAGGAATCCAGAGAGGCATTCACCAGAATAAAACAGGCATTTGTTGAAGCTCCTGTGCTAGCTGGACCGAATTATGCAAAGCCATTTATGATCTTTTCCTTTGCATCACCACATACAGTAGCTGGAGTGTTATTACAGAAAAATGAAGAATGATATGAGCAGCCTGTTGCCTTTTTCAGTCAGGTGCTTCGCGATGCAGAATTGAAATACAATATATTGGAGAAGCATGCATATGCCCTAGTAAAATCCCTCAAAGCATTTCGCATGTACATTTTGCAGTCCCACATTACTGCATTTGTCCCCACTGCAGCTGTTAAAGACATTCTGAATCAGGGAGACAGTGAAAGGAAAAGAGGGAGATGGATTGCAAAGATACAGGAATATGATTTGGATATCAGACCTACTAAGTTGATTAAAGGACAGGGGCCTGCTAAAATGTTATCTGAATCGAACTATCAAGCTCTGGGCATAAACCTGTCTACGCTTTCAAATGAAGAACCTGAAAATGAAAAAGAACAGCAAGGACTGGAGATAGCCACTCAAAAAGCACATATAAATTATCTCACCAGTCCATGGTATAAAGAAATAGTGGAATATTTTTTGACACTCAGCTGTCCACCCAGCTGTGATAAATCAAAATACAGGGCTTTGAGGTTGAAGTCACAAAAGTACATGGTTGCTAATGGCCAATTATATTGGAGAGATCCTTCGGGCATCCTATTATTGTGCCTCATAGAGGATGAAGTAGAAAGTATAATGATGGAATTTCATGAAGGAATCTATGGAGGACACTACAGCTGGAGGGCCACAGCTCATAAAATCTTAAAGGCCAGTTTCCACTAGCCAAAATTATTTGGAGATGTTTTTACTTGGGTCAGAGCATGTGATAAGTGTCAAAAATTTGCTGAGAGACAGAAGTTGGCAGCTCTACCCCTGATTCCAGTTCATGTGAATGAGCCATTTCAACAATGGGGAATAGATTTTATTGGAGAAATATGTCCCCCATCAAGTGGCCAACATAAATGGATATTGACTGCCACGGATTACTTTAAAAAATGGGTGGAAGACATACCTACAAGGAATTCTACTGACACCATCATCATCAAATTCATGGAAGAAAACATCATATCCAGGTTTGGCTGCCCTGCTAGAATAGTGACTGATAACGCACAGGTTTTCAAATCTGAAAAATTTGTGAATTTATGCTAACAGTATAATATCACATTGAATCACTCCACAACTTACTACCCACAGGGGAATGGCTTGGCATAATCTTCCAATAAAACTTTAGTGAGGGCTTTGAAGAAAACAATCAATGAGAATTAGAAGAATTGGGATTCTCAATTGAAATTTTATCTATGGGCTAATAGAATCACCTGTAAGAGAGCAACTGGGAAATCTCCATATGAGTTGGTATATGGACGAGCAGCAGTGTTTTCTGTGCAGCTGGCCTTACCAGTGGCACGCTTTATGCAAGAAAGTCAGGAAGAACCAGATGATATGGTCAGGAGAATCAATCAATTGGTAGAATTAGAGGAAACACGGGATCAAGTGAATCAGAGACTAACTAAATATCAGGAAAAAATGAAAAAAAAAATCGATCAACATGCAAAAGATAAGAAATTGCAGATTGGAGATTTAGTGCTCAGATGGGATGTCTGGAGGGCTGAAAAGGGAAAACATGGTAATTTTTACCCACTCTGGTTTGGCCCATTCAAAATTGTGGAACAGGGAGGCAATAACACGTTTGTATTGGAGAATTTACAGGGCGACTTACTGGATGCCCCTGTAAACGAAAATTTTTTAAAGCCCTACTTCCAATTCTGATTCAGGTCGGGGTGGCCTGATTGTATCATATTGTATATTAATTTTGTTTTGTTACTGACTGAATGATGCAGGTGTTATAATGAATCATGAAGAGAAAGGGTTTTGAAGGGCAGAAGCTGCACAAAAAATATGATCAAAGGGTCTGCACAGTTCTCGACACATTCAGGGATGAACGCGCCATCCCCAGTTGGAGCCGATGTTATCCACGTCAGCCCCCTTTAAAATTTTTGGCCATCTGCCCTTCTTAAACCTTTCAATTTCCCTATCATGGCTTGAGAAATTCATTTTCACTTACCGTGGCCTTTCCCGCCCCCTAAAACGCATTAGAAATTGCCCCAGATGCGTATTCGAAGTCATAAGAGGTCCAACCCCTTTTAGTTATGGCCCCCTATATCTTACTATCTAATGTGATCAAGGCTTGGGACCAAGTGTTATTCCAAAGGTGCTAATTGTATATATTCATCGGGTGCATTTTGAACTGTTAGATTAAGCACAGATCAACGCACCACAGCGCATTGCTTTTGTGGTCCCCACGTCCTAAAAACCACGGTTTAAAACAAGCTGTATCCATCGCACCGTCTTTGAAGGGCTGGCGGTTTTTCTCAAATCCCAGCGATTCCATTCAACAGATGCCATGTGTCCTAGGTCACTGTTTCAATACCACCGCTCATCACGCATTATCATCCGGATAAAGATGTGCAGCGAAATTAACGTGAACCGTCAGATCCTGAGGCCTCCATCCAACGGCTGCCAATCTCTCGAGCTGCGCAAATTTTAGTCCCAATGCACAGTACTTCGGGCCCGCTATTCCGACACCCTCCGGAGAAGTATTAACCGTTGATTTCATTTTTTATCGTATGGCCCAGAATTTTTTACACATCCCGTTGATTGACCAAGTCCGCCTCCACGTCTGCCCTCCCGCTTGGATTTTCGTACGCCCACGTGTCATCTATGTTC
This sequence comes from Pinus albicaulis, assembly GCA_034641835.2. Classification (NCBI taxonomy): domain Eukaryota; kingdom Viridiplantae; phylum Streptophyta; class Pinopsida; order Pinales; family Pinaceae; genus Pinus; species Pinus albicaulis. Next base: position 425,887,410 of record CM076581.1, on the reverse strand, counting down.
CCCCCCACCATTCACATATCCCGTTTATATGTCATATCTCAGTGATTATGTTATGTATCTTCACTTCGTTCTCTTATCGTCGTTCCGCTATGTATCTCATTTCCACCCTTCGTTCCTCCTCTATTTATCTACATTGTTCGCCACCCTGCATTTCCTCATCATTTCTCCCAGTCTACATCACCATTCCATGATCACGATCGCATTCACCACCATTGTATCAGGTTTTATTTAATATGTTTGTGCTTTTTGCGGGATTATGGTGAAGAAGAAGATCTATCACAATTCGAGGCATCCATTGCTGAGGCGAAAGACGCGTTGCAATACTGGGTGTTCAAGTACCATGTTCATGAAGAAGATCCTGGGTAGTTGCCGTTACATGGCTTGCATTAAAGAAGCCATGGTAAAAGTCTACCAAACCCTCTAGAGCAATTTAAAACATATATTTTCCACAGACGGGGTTATTAATCCTACGGCAAAAAGTATCAGTCAGAGAGCAAATGATTCAACGTCTGGAGCCGAAGATTTTAAATAGCAATACCACATTCAAAAAACAAAGAGTACAAGCGCATAAAAATCATATCCTCCAGGTTTTACTTCAACAGATTTTTCTCTCAGGAAAGTACAGAGCGTTACATATTTTATTCTTCATACCTTACTCCTAAAGAGATCTTCTACCCAATGCATTTACTTCATGGAGCTAGCCACAGAGAACATGTAATATTTCATGGCCGTCAAATAGTATGGGCGCGAAATATTTCTACCATTTTGTTTTAATGAAACAATTAATCGCTTTCACCTACTTATTTTATGAGTTTTTCTTCTCCTTCCTCTATAAAAACCAGGAAGAAAGACATTGTAAGGGTTCTAGATTTTTATCAGAAAATTGTGTAGTGAAGGGAATTTTTTGTATACATCTTGTTAGCCTCTGTGTGAAGGCTCAGAGCCCGTAGGGTCTCAATGAGGAGGAGTTCTATATGTATTAGAGGATTCTAGTCTTTGGTATCCCACAGTATGTAACTTCCCTTCATGTGTTTAATACAACATTTCATTTTATCCATCTTCTTGTATCATGTACTGGAATGCGAGTGGCTCACTGATTTTAGGTAAGGATTTATCCTAGTTGATACCCATACTTGTATCAATCAAGAGCTTTAAATATGGCTCAGGCATGATATACTATTTCATGTTCATTTCATCCATATTTCTGCTATATTAGTTGCTTTGGGAGGGTGATGTTAAAACGCCATTGTCATGTATGGATTCTTAGATTGATAAGCCCATACATGGTTCTGTTGTGTATCTGGGTATCAGACCAAAGTTAGCTAATATCTTCTTGTATTTATTTCACTACATACACCTTCTGATACTTGATTTCTGTGGCATATTATTTGAATCGGCCCTCTTTACAGTAAATTGTCTCTTAACTGTCTGATGCTTTTGTGTTAGAGCTTTGCATCTTGTCTCTGCAACATTACTTTCCCTGTGTGGCATTTTCTGTAAGTTTTGGTCGCATTTAAATCAATTCCCTTGTTTACAAGAGATAGCAGGGGAGCCTTTGGATTGACACCCAAGTTTTATTATATGCTTCTTGCTATGCTAAGATGTCCTAGGCACTGGTCTATGGCAACTCTAGACTGTCTCTAGGAGAGACAATATCTGTCGAAAACACCCCCCATTTTTCTAGTTTTGTTATTGTAACATGCTATGGGCATGTAGTATGTTTCAGAGTAGATGGACTCTAAAAGCACGTGTTATATAATATATGTGAACTATATGTATTTGGTTGATGGTGCTAAATGTTATTGTGTTGTGTGTGATATATGCCAGTCTAGAACATGGTTTGCGATTTGATCTACGTAGTGATTTTGATCTCGAGGTATATGGCTAAATGTAATGAATCTAAATTCACGTATCAAAAGTTGCACTCGTAAATATTGTCTAAACAGGATAGGGTTATGCACACAATAGACACCATTAAGTTGTAAGACGAGAAGCAGGGAATCCAAATGGACATGTAGATGGAGGATGTGATGAGAGAGAGCATCGGCTAAGAGACCATGAACGACATCATATATGGCCTGATTATTGGTGGCTTGACCAATGTAGACTTCATGTGCAAGAACAAGGGTATGCAAGGGGGTAAAAATGGCCCAGGTGGCTAAGGCAAGGTTTCGAGAATAGCGATTGGCGCCATCGGCATAACCAAGGTAATGAGTGGACGAGAGGGTCGAGGGAATATCATCACAAGACGAGAAAAGGGAGGAAAAGCGGGGATGCATGTTGTGAAGTACATCATAGATACGGATGGGAGTATCAAGGTGATGGGAAGGTAAGGAAAGGGGGTGGAAACCACAAGAGGCTGCAAAGCTACCTAGATCATCAGTAGAGGAAGAAAGGTGCACATACGGGTCATTAGGGGAAATGACAGAAGAACAAGAAAAAATATGGTCGAAACATAAAGAGCCTGACAAAGTGGTGGAAGGGGGATCAAGCAAAACAGACGGAGTGGATTCAGAGGGGATGTATTCCAAGGAGTGTGCGGATGATGATAGGTATAAGAGAGGAGCAACAGATTCAAACATCTCAACATCAGGGGGAGGGATGTCAATGGTAGCTGGGGGATCCTCAAGTAAACTTGATGCATAGTGAGCAAGGATGGGCGAGGCGGATTGATTTTGTTCAACTTCGTACTCGCAAATAACCTCTAAAGAGGCTCGGTAATGCGTGAGGTGAGGGAAATGGTGGGAATAATGGCCATGGACACCACACAGAGCATAGGGTTTGTTGGTGTGAAGAGTCTTTGGGTTCTTGGCTACGGATGAGGAAGAGACAGAGGTGTCAGGGACCGTAGATTCAGGGAACACGACTTTAACCATGGGTTGGATATGGGGCAACTCAAGACAAATATGGGTGGGATGACCGATATCATCGCACAAGGCATAGGGCTTGGCAGGTTGGAGAGGGGTAGGGTCAGATGAGGTGGCCTTGTCAGTGGATGCCCCCTTGCGAGTTTTTCATTTCTTGTCGGTAGCTGTCGCAGCATTAGGAGGGTTCTGTGGAGGGGCGAGGGGCACTGTGGTGGTGGAAGGAGTGACAGGGATCGGTTGTACGAGTGTCACAGCTATGTATGGTTTAGGGTGGCCTGGTGGGGTCTCGATTGGAGGGGTAAGATACCAAATGGGAATTCCCAAGGTTAAATTAGGAAGGGAAAGGGTGGCCATGACGAGGACCGAATAGACGCCGCGGGGGGGGGGGGGGACCAAGGAAAGGTATCTGACCGGTGGGGTAGTGACCAGGGGAGACAGTTCCCAGATGGTGGAGACCTGAGCGAAATGACTCAGGAGGGTAGGAAGGTTCCTGAGTGTGATGGGAAGGGCCAGGTGAAAAAGGTTCAGTTGACTGAAGCGAAGGGCTAGGAGCAGGAGGTGGTGAGCGAGATAGAGGTTGCTGACTAGCCGGAGCAGGCTGTGGAAGGCTAGCCTGAGATGATTGCATCATGCAAATAGTCGCTGAGCTGGGGCCAAAGACGGGAGGAGGGGGAGGACCAGGAAAATTTCCAAGCAAAGAGGAGTCTTTGTAGACGCCGGGGGAAACACTGGTCAACGAATCAATAGTTGGTTTATTGGTGATAGTAGAGATGGTGGCCTCAGGGGAGGTCTGAGATTTTGGTTCATGGTAGGTCAATTGGTCAATGGTGACAATCTTGCCATTATGAGGGAAAAACATCTTGCAGTGGACTGCAGACGGGACGACTAACATGCAATAAGTGTAACTACGCCCCAAAAGGATGTTGTAGTCAAGAGGGGCGTCAATAACTTCAACGTCGACACAAACAGTCTTGCCAGCAAGGGTGATAGAACAATTACGAAATAGGCCAATGGGCTGGGAGGCATGGCCATCCCAGGCACGAAGGGTGATGGTGGAAGGGGCCAGTTCAGGGGATCCGATTTGTTTCCAAACTGAAGCAGACATTACGCAGGTAGATGCCCCCTCATCAATAATACACCGAGAAACATTGGTGTTTCGGATTTTGACTGGGATTTGGAAAGCAACTGAAGGAGGAAGAGGGGGATGGTCTGACTGACGGGCATCGAAAACAATCAATTGGTCATCAGTCGGATCTACAGTGCCCATGGCAGAGAGTAGAGCCATCTTTTGAGAAGGACACGACTAGAGGAGTTCCAGTGTTGAAATGGCAGCAGGAGATTGCGCCAGATCATCTACTATGTTGTATGAATGGGCAGCCCAACCAGAGGCAGCATTTTGGCGTAATGGTCCCTTAGGAGGCTTTGGATGAACCTCAGCTTTGGGCAGAGGGAGTTGCAAGGGACCATTGGGTGTCGATAGAGGCTCTGTAGGACCTGACGATGGAGACTCAGAGACAGTCGGAACAAGAGGTGTGGAATACTGATGGGACCGAGTTTGAAGGTGGAGGTCGATAGTGAGAGGTGGGTCAGAAGCCATCATGAGAATCTGGTAATCAGAGGAACCAGAAGGGGAAGGTTGAGTGGTTACCGGGGTGTGAGATGGTTGAGTGGCTACGAATCCTTGTTGCGGGAAAGGATCGGTAAACACAACAGGTTGAGAAGTAACGGGGGTGGGAGGGGTAGTAGGGGAGGAGTGCTGTCCCCGTACGATGGCTTGAGAATCCCAAAGTTGCTGCATTTGTGGTAATAAGGGACAATCTTGAGTGTAGTGACCAAAAACACCGCAACACGAGTAGGGCTTATTGGTGCGAAGTGGCCTATCCGGCTTGGGCTGAGAGCCCTGTGGTTGTTTGGTAGTGGTAGAGTCGATATTTGAAGGATTGGGTCCACAATTACCAGAAGTGGATTGATTGCCTCTTCTCCTTCTTTGAGGAGGAGGAAAATTAGGTGCCCCCTGCTGTGCAAATATCTGCCCTGGAGGGGGTAGTAAGTGCGGTTGTGGGGGTGGGGAAGGCAAGGGAGTGGGAGGTCCAAATGCTGGAGGAGCTAGGACACCAGGTTGCGGATATGGATAAGGAGTAGGGTGGGTAGCAGTAAGGTAAGCAGGGGGGTGGGCAAAAGGAGGAGGCATGCCGTAGCCTGAATACATGCTGCCTGGAGGGGGGAAAATGCCGGAGGGGCTAGCCCCTAGAGGAAAACCATGCCCCGGAGGAGGTTGGGCAGAGGTATGTGACAGGGCTCCAATGATACCGTTGGCAGAATGAGATGCCCTCGAGGCGTTAGGGCCACCGGGTTTGGGAAGGTCAAGAAGGATGGTATAAACATAACCATATTGGGCAGAGATAAGGTCATACTTCAAGGCGATTTGGAGGGCGGCTTCTTCGGTTTGGGGAAAATGGGATGCGACATCTTTGCCAATGGGAGGTAAGAGGGAGCGAAGGAACCAGTCCATGTAAACCCGATCTTCAAAGGGGGGAGCTCGACATAAGCTTCGTCTGCACCGCCATTCTTGGACATGAGCGGAAAGGCGGGTTGAGGAGGATTGACGGAAGGAGGTTAAAATCTCGGTACCAGTGTCGTATCGGAGAGGGAGCTGGAAATAAGATAAGAAGGCTTGGGCAATGGTCGCAAAGGTGGTATGGGAGGAGGTGGCCTATTCAACATACCATTTAGAAGCTTCGCCTGTAAGCGTGCGTTGGAACAATCTAAGACGGATAGAGTCGTCAGTAATGGAATTGGAGGAACACCACATATGGAAGGATCGGATATGGTTGGAGGGATCCTCACTAGCAAGGCCTTCGAACTTGGGAATGTCGGAGGGGAGCTTGGTTGGCATAGCAGGCCAACTAACATCGTGGCGGATAGGATCATTAATCAGCTGATTGAAGTCGGGGAGACTAAGGCTGGCCATATAAGGGAGTAATGGGGCAGTCGAGGTAGGTCCCGAGGTGGTTCTACTGGAAACAGACCCAGCAGTAGTACTGGGGTTACTGCTGGTGGTAGGCCCTGAAGTAGACATGGTGAAAGTAACAGGGGGAGAACCAGGAGGGGGAGAACCCGAAAAATCAGAGGAAGAGTCAGAGTGCGGACTCGGGGAAAGACTTACTCGATGACGATGGGAAGGAGGAAGTCGACCAAGTGGAAACTGAGGATGAAGGCCAAGAATTCTCCGGGAGAGGCGCCTTGGGGGCACAATGATGACGGGAAGAATAAAACCGACAAGGGCAGGGAGGGACAAAATCAAGTGAGGTCAAGGGCAGAAAGGTGCAGTGACAATTGATTTTAAAGTCTTTGCCAGGCGGTGTTAACCAGGCGCTTCTTCACTTAGGGTCAGTGTGTGGCGTGCATTAATTTTAATTGTTTAAACCCAAACGTTTTGAGAGTAAAATAAAAAGTGTGCTGTGTAACAGAAAAGAAATCGGCAGTAAATAAGACTAAAAGAACAGAAAATTAACAATTAAAAATGCAGCAGTCTAACTCAAGAAGGCAGGACTCTCAAAGCTAGTCTATAAGAGGGAAAAAACTAGGCAAAGCACGCTAAAAAGAGGCCAATAGATCGAAGGTCCGAAGGGACTGGGATCTAAAGGGTAAATCTGCTGAAAAGTGGTGCAGAGAACAGCAAATAAGCAGAGGCAAGGTTGCTGCTAAAAAGGAGGAGATCAGCTAAAAATAGAAGAGACAAGGCAGTGGCCTTAGAAATGAACCCAAACAAAATGATATGAGGTGGTTTTGAGAGGGAGAAGAGCTGATCTAAAGGGATCTGAAAAGGAGGTATCAAATCAGAGAAAAAGAGGGTTGAAACTCTGGAAATTCAGACTTCTGAAACAGTGAAGACTCATCCATAAAAAGTGGAGGGTACTAGAGCCCTAAGGGACAAGATTCCCTCTTAGTTGAGTGAAGCAGATCAGAAACAGGTCCAAACGGGCAGAGACAGAGGCTGGAAAACCCTGACAGAAGCTTCAGACAAACCCAGAAAAAGTGCTGAAAAATTTGCAGAAAAATTGCAGGTCGCAAGTTCTGAACTGTTTTCAGTCCAGGTCGCAGGTTTGGGGCAGAAAAGTGCGTCCTGAGGCTCAGGTCGCACTTTTTGGGCCGATAAGTGTGACCTGCAAATCCGGCTCTCTCGACGGCAGATTTCAGAAAAACTTGTCGTCTCAGCTGAGGCTGATGTCTGTCACCTGCACAATAAGGCCAGAAACACACAGAAGTTAAAAATTTGATTGTTTGAGGGTTTTAGGGGTGAAAATCACCATAAAAATAAGAAAAACAAAAAATGGAAGAGAAACCCTAGGGTCTGAAATAGCTAGATATGCAGGAATAGATAAAACGACAGCGGTCGCAAAAGAAAACCCGTGTGGAGTCACCAATTGTTAGTATGATTCTTTCGTCGTAAAAGATCACTTTAGCTACGCATAACAAATAGCCCTAACATCGATTATGGCTGCAAAATATCTTTAAGTTTGCTGCACAAATTCAGATCTAAGCACAAAAAGACATTAAGCAGATAAAATATAACATGGCTCCATGCATCCAATGAACAAGACAAGAACAAAGTGTTTAAAATAATATTTTGTATTATATTAAAGAATGGGGCACCTGAGAGGAAAACAAGAAAGGTGTTTTCCGGTTCTCCTCAGTGGGATGGGTTCTTGGAAGTCCTCAGTGTTTCAGATCTGGAATTTCTCTCTCTTATTGGTGTAGAAAAACAAACATGGAACTCAATGGGAGTTCATAAAACAGAAATGGAAAAATGGTGACCAAGAGTAGATCCAAAGTGATCTAATGCAATGAAGGTGACTAATGAATGGGGAGAACCCCCCTATTTATAACAAAATATTGGGGCGGTCTAGAACTCGATGCATGAATAAAATATTATTAATCGAATTCTAGAAGCACCCCTTAGGAATATTTTATTATATTTGTTGGAGGGAAAAGGGTTCTTGACTTGCGTCAATTCCTTTATTTATAGATAATAAATAAATAAATGGTTTATTTATCATCTTAGGGAAGTGATGGGAATATAATTAAATAAATAATAGTTTATTTAATTATTTATGGATGATTTAGTCAAATTTAACTAAGAATATTATTTAAATAATGATTTAAATAACTTATTCTTAGGGAATAATTAAATAAATAAGGATTTATTTAATTAAGTTCCTTATTTTGGGTTAAATATGACCAGGAAATATAAACAAATAAGTTATTTTATGTGGTGAAAGCAATTTTGCTTAGGGTAAAATTGGTCTTACATGGTGTACTTGGGTTTATCTAATAATAACAGGTTAGATGACCAAAAATTGGTGTAACACCCCCAAAACATATTAAATTTGTTTAAAAAAAAAATTTAATGTGCCAAGTACGGTGGGGTTAGTGGGTTGGTGGGGTTGAAAGCCCTGACCTCTACCCAATTAACTCTGCCCACAACCGTTAGGCCAACGACCTATTTTGAATACTCCGCCCCACAAAATTTATTTAAATATTCAATTCAGAAGTGTGACCAAGCCAAGGAAGAAGCACGTACTTCAAATTTGAATATTATTTTATTTTCAAGCAAGTGTGGAACCATGAGCCAGCAGTACAGGTAGGCAAAACCATGATTGAGCCAAACTTTCAGGAGGGAAAATTTTTTCCAATGTCGAAATGAGACAAAATTTATATCGATTTTTCACTGTTTGACGGCATGAATATGATGGTGTATTCATATTTTCTATTTTACCATTCCATTTTTCGGCCACTTTTCAAAGTGGAGTTTTAGGTGTCAACATTCAATGTGTGAGCAATCATTTTGAGGATATTCGTCGCCACGAGATTGATGGTACAACCAGATCCAACAGTTTATTATACTTTTCTTTAGATGGCTCTAGGATGTGAGGTATATGTAGTGTGATCATGTACTTCTTTGTCTCTTTTCTATGAGATGCATTGTGTTTTATGGATCCCTGATGATGTTTTATGTGGGAACTTGTTTTTTTCTTGATGTGAAATGTAATTTCTATCATGGATTTGTATTATGTTTGAGATCCCTTTGCTGCCATGTTGGCGGCATACTCATTGTCACATGTATGTTTGTTTGAGATCCCTTTGTTGCCATGCTGGCGGGATACTCATACTCATTACGTGTGAGTTATTTATATACTGATAGGAGTCCTTTTTGTGAGTGAGAGTTCCTATAGTGAAACATCTCATGGAGAGGTCTAGCCACTCCTGTGTGAGGGAATTTTCCTTGTACGACAGAGAAAACACCATCCATGTACATCATCACTATCTACATCACTTAATGCAATGCCTTACACCATCTTGACATCGAGGCCCGGAGACGTAGTCCCTCCTAGACTAACTCTGTTATCAATATCTTATGTTTCTAATGCTTGTTATGTTCCTCTTCTTTACAACATGCAAATGTTCATTTATATTCATTAACTCTTTAATTAAATGCAATTCTAACACATCAGTCGAAGTAAAATTTCATGGTTCAAAGTGTATCATAAATTTACTCGGATCAATGTCCAAATGATGCCAGTTTATGTTTTCCATTGAAATTTCCAATTCAATCCTATGTAGCATTTTCTAAGAAATTTGGTTCCTTCAGAGGAAATGAAAAATATGTGTGTGCAATATAGTTTAACCATACAGATTGGTCTTATTCTATAATGAAATTTTTTAAAATCACAATGAAGTTGTGAAAAATTGGGGAAAATAGAAATATTTATAAATAAAACTAAATGCATCCATGTAACAAATAACCCAATCTAAATGTTCATATTTAGAAGTGACTGGATAATGCATCTCAAGGGTAATGCAACTCATACTCATATTGGAAACCCCTTTAACAGACACATACACATACAAACACGTGTGGGTGAAGGACACATCATTACCACTAGGGTAAGTATCCCATGAATGCCACTTTCTCAAAGACATCCCTAAAATACCATCCAAAGGGGACCTTCTAATATAATGAAGTCTTCAAGTGAATATTATTAGAGTATTAACACTCCAATACAATCAATTTTACAATATATTAAGCTTTAATAAAGAGTTATTAATCGTAAATTTCATTAATTAAGACGTCAAGATAAAACCACCGAACTTATTGCAAATAAATCAAATCTATTACCATGAATTTTAAATGAGCATGTTTCCTTATGAGCCCAAGCCATATTGGGAACTTTTGGAGTGAATCCAAAACTTTCCTAGAGATTTAAGGTTATTCCTCTAGGCGAAGGTCAATTTATATGTCTTATATTAAGGATATTAAGGCCAAAAATACCACAGCTGTTGGGGAGTCCACTATTCACTAACTAATCAACACATCCCTTGCCTTAGATAATGAAGTAATGCCTTGAAGTGTCAATCTCAAAGTGTCAAATATTAATGGTAGTGCAAATAGAGGCACCTCAGATATTGGTAGGCCGAGTCTGCTCAAAGGAACTAACATACAGAAAGAACCTTGAAAATATATCAACATGGCTTATATGGCAAGAGATCTATGATTTCTTCTATTAGCAATGGAAAAACCTAAAGTGTTCTTTAGGGACTAACATGATAGTCCAAGCACAAAAATTAATGGCTTAGATGTGTTCTTAGGGGTATGGTAAAGTAATATTCCTGGATGTACTCATAGGTAGATCGGTAGTTAACATGTTTCAATAAAGATCACTTAGGCCAAAAACAAAAGATTTCCTTTCGACCTGAGGTTGCATGCCAAGTGTTCAACAAAATATTTGAAAAAAAAAGTATTTGACAAAAAATATCCTAACAATGGAACTGTTAGGGGACCTTAATTCCAGACAGTTTTGGAATCAAATCAAGCTTTCAAATTATTTTCAAGCCTATCATAGGGAAAACATTAATATTTTGGGTGAACCTTCTTGATTTTATAGTAAATACAAAGCAAAAACTAGAGCTCATGCATATGATCCCTGTGGACCAACACTAACTCTTGTTTGCAGGAAACCAACTTGCTGACCATTATTTATTTTCTAACATATGCAAAGACACCATTATAATTTTGGTGTTGTGCCTAAGAAAAAGAGTGATGGGAAAGCATGTGCTTTCGTCCTCAGAGACTATATATTTCAAGGATAAGGTCTCAAATAAACCCCTCCACTTTAGCTACTATAATTTGTAATAAATTTTACAATATTTAAACCTACTAAAGAATTATTAATCATAAGTTTCGTTAATTAAGTGATCAAGAAAAAACCACAAAACTTTTTGTAGAGAAATGCCCTCTATTAGCATGCACTTTAAGTGTGGATGTTTGCTTATGAGCCAAACCCATAGAGGTCACAATTGTAGAGTTCCCTGGGAAATAGGTCACAAACCTTCTCTAATTCTATGAATCACATGCACTGATTCACAACACCTATATTAGAACTGTATAAGTGGATCTATTCAAACTGGGAAAAAAAAGTACTATGAAGTGTATATATACTCTGAAGGTTTCTTTATTATTCAATTTTCATATCTCGATGATTGTCCCAAATATTTTGAAGAGGGTCCTATAGGGAAGAGCATATCCTTTTGTTATCCAACTTTTTCCGCACTTCAATGCAACCACTATGTCTGTCACCAAAATGGAAGTTTGGTTTCATGTCCTAATTTTCCAATACTAGTTTGGAATTTATCAGTCTTTGTAGATATTGTCAATACCTAGGGAACAAAACAAAAACAAATCTTAAAAATATTAAGTTTGTTTTTTTCACATATGCTTCACCCAATCACTTCTAGAAAAAATCAACTATGATTGATGAGACAAACCAAAGTCATGACTCGTTTCACATAATAAAAATCTATCTTATTATCATTAACTTGGGAAATCTGGATGCAACCCTAAAAGGACTACTTAGCAAGGTTAAGAGGCCCAATATCCATTGTATCCAAAAAAATAGGTTAATGCAATTGGAGAAAAACTACACAAAAGCATGAGGGCCTTATTTTCCACTCATTCCTAAGCTATTATATTTGTTTTGTATTATCATATTTGGAAACGTGATTTTGGATTTGAATCTTAATATTGGACAAATTATATTTGTTGTGTATTATCATATTTTGAAACATGATTTTGGATTTAACTCTTAATACTGGAAAAATTGAACTTTGTCCATTTTAGTTCACATATTCATGCCGTGCTCCTTGGAAATTTGGATGTATGTCTATATTATCCTATGATATTGTTGAATATGTTATTTTAAAGTTTGGAAAATTCGATCAAGTCCATTTTCCAATCGAGTGACAATTGGTTTTACCTATAGTTATAGTTATTAATGTTTTTCTCTATCGTTACTCCACATAGTACAAATATTTGCGGATTATAACTTTGATAGGGAACGATGTAACTACCACCCATTTTGATCATCCAACCTACCATTTGAAATCTTAAATCCACTTAATGTTCAATGCTCTAATCCATCCTCTTGAAAGACAATGTAACAATCCTAGAAATCTATTGAGTCTTCATGATTTTGAATTACAATCAAGGCATGACAACTTTACATTATACAATGGAAAATATTCAATTATTCATAATATACAACAACAAATTCCCCACCTAGAACTCAAAGCATCAAGTTATAATCTCAATGCTCCTCCATCCATAAACTAGGCAATAGTCACTACTAGGAAAAGAATCTTGAAAGAACAAAAATTGGTATAAAAGAATGTGAGATTTGTGATTTTATTAAATGTTATAATTCTTAACTTCAATGTATAATCTAAACGCAAGGTAAAAAATAATTATTTTTCTATAGTCCAAACAATCCAATCAATAACTAAGCTCGATGTGACTCCAAAGTAAATCCTTCCTCCTACAAAGAAACCAAACTTACATCCAAACATTCCTTTCCCATGATAGCACTCGATGTTATTGTGCACTACGATGCTTCTAAAAAAATATTGTAGATGTTTTTAAATACTCCTTTTGTTTCTTGACCATCTTTTGGAAAAATATATTGCCATTCCATTTATGGTAACATAGTTTGGGAACTAACAAAGGTAATAAAAAAATGACTTCTGGACCCAACAATTGCATGTAAAAAAATTGAAATTTTTCACAACAAATTGAAAACAGAAAATCAAACAGACTCTGTGACCAACCATAGAAGGTAGAAAAAACCTTCAAATTTGACCATCCCCTTCAGTTATTATCAATTGAAAATATCATTATGCAAACAAACACACTAAACACTGCAGTTCAATATGAAAATAAAAAAATTTGTTCCACAGTTCAATATAGGATCCTAAAATGCAAATTTGACTATTTATATGATTTCAATGCATCACAATGCAATTTCAAATTGTCAATATATGATAGGTGAACTAAATTTCATCCATGCTTGTGGAATTTGAAGCTTATAAGTTATAACTACATTCAATGTCGAAAAAAACAAGATATTTTCTAGAGATGCAATTTTAAAACAAAAAATACCATTGGCTTCAAAAATCAAACTTTGATAACAACACCTTTTAGAACAGTGAACACTACTAGGAAAATAATCTTGGAGGACAAAAAAATGGTTTAATAAGATCCTTGGTAAAAATTAAGAACGTGATATTTGTGGTTGTAGCATACAAGATTTCCCCTACTCCAATTTAACTTCTCCACAGTGCAAACATTTTCAAACACAACATGTTGCATAATCATATGTAATGATTATCATCCTTGCAACCATATTAAAATAATCATGTATGAAAAATTGTATTCCACATGCTACGACTGCCAATAGATTGTGCCATCAATTGCAGAATGATTATTTCTCGGCCACTAATCAACATGACAAATATATAACCTTATTATCTGTCAAAAACTACATGGAATGTCAATATGATATCTATTTCCTCTGGATGGCTTCCAAAAGTCTAAGGATGTATCATATAACATGTAATTCCCTGTGCTTGGGTGCCAAGTATAAGGAGAATATATTCTACCAAATTCGTCCAAGACCACAATGAATGGTTTATGTTCTCCAAGGTGGAAAGATTAAATATTGATGGCAGAGGCATTATTGATGGGAAAAACCAGAAATGGTGGGCTGGTGATTGCAACCGAGACCAAAACCATATTTTCCACAATTACCCCACAACATTTATGGTGTATTCTAGCTCAAATGTACATTTGATATATTTGAAGTTCAAAGAAAATCCAAAAATCCATGTTGAAATAACTCAGTCAACACATGCTCAAGTCAAAAACATGGAAATTGTTACTCATGGCGATAGTCCAAATACATATGGAATTCACGTCTACGTGGCCTCTCAACATACATAGTGATTTGGAATTGAAAAAATGCAAGAGGAGATGATTGTGTTTCTATAGTAACATAAAGCTCAGACATTGAAACCAACAAACTAGTTTGTGGGCTTGGAAACAGAATAAGTATTGGAAATAAGGGTAGCAGTGATTTAGAAGATACAGTTTCAAGGTGGTCATTAATCAAGCTTCTCTCAATGGCACACAAAATGGAGTACGCGCAAAAACATGGCAGGGGGTTTCTGGGTACCCAACGAATAATGTTCCAACATGTGAACATTATTAATGTCTCAAATCCCATTATTGTCAATCAATATTATTATGCCCCTCTATCGCCATGCCACAATCAGTTAAAACCACGCAACAATCATAATTTTTCCATTCAAGTTCACAACATGACATACACAGATGTCACTGGTACTTCGACAACGAAAGTGGCAATAAAAATTGCATGTAGCAGGACCGTTCCATGTACAAAAATTGTGATCGAGTGTATAAGCCTTCACTTGGATAACAGAGACCCGAAAAATTATTTATCAGCTAATGTGCATGGTTCTAGCGATGGCCAAGTCATTCCTCTTGTTAATTTCACATCACTGGGCTTGCAAGCATCAAAATAATCTATTACCGTGAGTTATTGGTCATCTCATTGGTTCCACATTTATCTTTATCAACGCTATGGTAGTCAGATGCAGTTGTTAGTCAGAAAAAAATTTATAACTATGTTGAAATATGTGAATATGAATGTAGATGTTAAAAAAACTATGTCAAACGACATGAGAATGGATAATAGTGAGGCAAAAAATATGAATATCGTCCAACATGAGCATGGATAATAGTGAGGTACAAAATATGGATAATAGTTTAGCTTATTGGGTTAGTTGAGTCTTCATGTGTATATGTCATCCTATAGTAGAATTTTGTTTAGGAATTTCAGTAATTGATTCTCAAACTCTACATTCCCAATTTGTGTGTCCCTATAACCATACGTAGCAATGCATGTACATTATTTTGTTCCTTGGGGATAATAGGGTGAAATAGAAAGCGTTCTCCATTTGCAACCTATACGAAAAAGGGAGAATACGAAAATCAAGCTTAAGTCAATTTGAGGTAGGATTCAAACTGCGCAAACCAAATTTTGTGGAATACTGAAATTTAGAATGAGCATCAGACACATATCTTTCCCACACCATTACAGTGTTCGAAATAAATCTAAATGCCACATGCAAGCCTAAGTCATGTCAAGATCACGCGTGGGAATAGATCAAACTCTGATTTTACTTCTACGACCTCGGGATTCCTAAACCTAGATTAAAATTGCCCAATTAAAGCCAATTCTACGATCCAATGGCCTATAAGGCCTTCTATACCCCACATATTTAAGTTAAATTTGAGTGTTTAACTTGTATATTTTCTCTAATTTCATCGAAAAAAATATGCTTTTGAAACCTTTATTATATAATAAACTCTGATTTCAGCATAATGAAATGAAGTACATGTGCTTTTATATTTTCTCTAATTTCATCAAAAAAATATGCTTGTGAAACCTTTATTGTAGAATAAACCCTTATTTCAGAAAAATCAAATGAAGTACATGTTTAAATAAAAAAGGGTTAAAAACGTACCTCTATCACCCATCAATGTTTTATGAGATATTCATAATACGATCCACCTTAAGCATGTCCCAAAACCATTCTTGAGACCCTGAGCTACGTTGCGCTCACCCGATCCTTTAAATCCTCTCTTTTCAACCAGCCAAATCAGGGGAAAAATCAAACCTTAATAAAACCCTAACCCAAACAGACAAACTAGATCCGGACTAAAAGTAGTAACAAAGCATCATATGATATTTCTGATTAAAATATCACGCTCCTCCTTCCATCCCTGTGCGAGCTGATCCTTAGATCAAATTCTACGGGATGACAAAGGATTTGAGGGCATACATGAAGGGAAATATCGATAATTTCGTTTCAAATTTTGATGGGGGTTTGATACTGATACCTTTTTCAAAAAAACAAAATCCACAAACTTAGAATCTTTATTTCATTCCTAAAAGTAGCAATTTGACTAAGAATGTCGATAAAATAATCAACACTACATTAGAAAGCAGAAAATTCTATACCTCACGTGCTTCTACATCATCATTTCTATCATCTTGTTTCCTCAGGGCTTGCTACCATGGTTATAACTTAGAACACTAGACAGTGCATTCCTTAGCCCGTAGAATATTAGCATCAGATCCTTGCAGAAATTACAAAACAGAAACTTAGCACCCCCACGTGTACTACAAATTCCAATTGTTTCCAAAAATATCACAAGCTTTCCACTATTTCTCTGGAATCGATTCTTTTTGTCAGTATACCAAACAACCAGACGTCCCATGAATATATACCATGCTTGGTTTCATTATGATGTGTCAATGCAGATTTTGTTTCAAAGTTCCTTGAGTGGGTATTGAAAACATGCTAGCCAATTTTCTTTCCTGATCTAGGTGTAGTATCGAGCTTCAATGACTCTTTGGCAGCTACAACTCATTTAGATTTAGGAGTTTTTCCATTATTACTAGGATTCTTCTCCTTGGAAACAAATGCTTTAGGTCCACCCTTTTTTCCTCCATCGATACCTTGATTTTGTGTTCCACCAGGTGTCACCTTTGCTTTCTTATCAGTACTAGGAGACTTAGTAGAGGAATCTAGAAAAAGGTATTCCTTCCCAAAAGACTATACATTGGGTGTGTTTTGGTCCTTATCCTTGTCACTTTCATCTTCTGAATCACCCTCTTCCTCATCAGATTCATCCTCATCATCACTTGGTCCTTCCATGATCTCATCATTGTCCTCATCATCCACATTATTTCCATCATATTCTGCATCATCATCAATGGATTCTTATTTTTCTTCTAGTTTATTGCTAGGAAGTGATTTTATTTCCCCTGACTTAGCCTTTTCAGCTGCTTTATCAATTAGCATCAGTTCAGGCTTCAACTGTTTGACACCATATTTCATTAACTGAGGCTTGGCAAGCCTCTCTATTTTTTGTCCATTTTCCTTAATGCAATGCATCAAATTGTTGTGTAACCAGCTCCAAAAAGAGAAGAAAAGAGATATCAATGCCTTAGAAATGAGCCACTTTGAGGGGGAAACCTCCAATACATTACATAAATGAACAATTCTTGGATGATACAATTCACAAAACCTCTTTTCTATATATAGGAGTCCATGGGGCCATAATGTAATCCTAGTGGGCCACAATGTAATCCTTGTCGGCCTAACAATAATAATTTAAGGGCACAATAATAACAAAATGGGGGTTACAAGGGTACAATAATAATAACAATAAGGGTTTTACACTAACAATAATAAGGGACTATACTAGTGATATAGGGACCTGACATGCCCCTCTCCTTCAAAAAAAGTGTTGTCCTCAACGCTTGAGTAGCTTCAGGTGCTTCTGTATAAAATTCTCATCCTCCCATGTAGAATCTTCAGTGGGTAAGTTCTTCCACTTGATGAGATACTCTGAAATTGATCGATTCTGTAGCTGTCGAGTTCTTGTTTCCATAACTACTTCAGGTTCCAATATGATTTTTCCTTCCTCATCAAGTTCTAGCAATATTGTTTGAACCGAAAGATTTTCACCTATAACCTTCTTTAAGCATGAAACATGGAAAACTTGATGTACTCGCGAAGAAGCAGGAAGCTCCAATTTGTATGCCATAGTACCAATCTTTTGCAGCACCTTGTAAGGACCATAATACTTTGGTGATAATTTATTATCCTTCTTGGCTTGCTTGAGGGACATTTTTTTGTATGGTTGTAGCCTTAAAAATACCCAATCTCCTACATCAAAACTTCTCTCGATGCGATGTTGATCTACCTGTTGTTTCATTCGATTTTGTGCCAAAGTCAGGTTATCCTTTAAGAGTTGGAGAACTTCTTGCTGATTCTCAATGTGATCTTCCACTACTTGAACCTTCGAATTTTCTCTTAAATATGATGTGATGGATGGTGGATGATATCCATAAAGTACCATATTTGGGGTCATTTTTGCTGCAGTATGGAAGGAAGTGTTATACCACCATTCAGCGAGAGGTAACCACTTGACCCATTGTGTTTGTTTAACAGATACAAAACAATGAAGATATCCTTCCAAACATTTATTTACTATCTCAGTTTGACCATCATATTGAGGATGATAAGATTAGCTATGAGCTAATTGAGTACCCAAACAAGAAAATAACTATGTCCAAAAATTTCCAGTAAAAATGGGATCTCTGTCACTCACAATAACCCTTGGGCTTCCATGTAGCTTTTGAATTCTGTCCATAAATGTAGTAGCAACTGTACTTTCTTTAAATGGATCAGATAATGCACAAAAGTGTGCATACTTGGTAAGTCTATCAACTACCACCATGATGACATTATTTCCTTCGGACTTAGGTAAACCTGTGATAAAATCCATCGAAATATCCTCCCAACATTGAATTGGAATGGATAAAGGTTGTAGAAGTCCCGGGGTCTTAATTGTCTCAACTTTATTCCGCTGGAAAACCAAACATTCTGTCACAAACTTTTGAATATCAGATTTAAGGCCATCCCAAAAAAATTCTTTCTTCACCCTTTGGTAAGTTTTTAAAAATCCCGAGTGTCCTCCTAAAGGAGAAGTGTGCAATTCCAGAAGAATATTTTGTTTTAGTTGGGAATTCTTACAAACATATAAGCGATCTTTGTACCATAAGGAATCATTTTTCCAACTAAATGTATCAGATGTACTAGGATCTTGCTGCAACTTTTGAATGAGTGTCCATACATCTTTGTCCTTCTTCCATTCATCTCTTGCTTCGGTTATCCAATCTGATTGGATAATAGAAATGGCACAAAGCAATGCTTCCACCTCTTCATTCTTTCTTGAGAGTGCATCCGCAACAACATTAAGCTTTCCTTTTTTGTAGATTATTTCAAAGTCATAACCCAACATCTTTGTGACCCATTTTTGCTGCTCTTCTGAAGATAGTCTTTGTTCCAAAAAGTGTTTAAGACTATCATGATCAGTTTTTACCTTGAAGTGTCTTCCAATTAGGTAAGTTCGCCATTTATTTAGTGCATGTAGTATTGCTAACATTTCCTTCTCATAAATAGGTTTCTGTAAATAATTTCCTTCGATTGGACGACTTTCAAAAGAAATGGGTCTTCCTTCCTGCATTAAAACAACACCAATTCCATTTCCTGAGGTATCACATTCCACAGTAAAGGTTTTTTTGAAGTCTGGCGTAGCTAAGACAGGCGCTAGGCGCATTGCCTCTTTAAGATGTTCAAAGGCCTTAGTTGCTTCAGGATTCCATGAAAATGCATCTTTCTTCAATAATGTGGTTAGAGGTGCTGCTATTCTCCCATAATTCTTAACAAACTTGCGATAATACCCTGTTAACCCGAGAAATCCTCGCAACTGCTTTATGGTTGTGGGGACTTTCCATTCCTTAATGGCTTTAATTTTGTTAGGGTCTACTTTAATACCCTCGTGAGATACAATATGACCCAGATATTCCACCTCTTGTACTCCAAAGAAACATTTGGATTTTTTTGCATATAATTGTTTCTCCTGTAATAGTTTGAGCACCCTGTCAACATGTTCAACATGATCCTTCCAAGACCTGCTGTAGATTAGTATATCATCAAAAAATACTAGCACAAATTTTCTAAGGAAGGGTTTGAAAATGGAATTCATCAACCCTTGAAATGTAGAAGGTGCATTGGTAAGGCCAAAGGCATGACCAAAAATTCATAATGACCCTCATGAGTTCGAAATGCTGTTTTTGGAATATCTTCAGTCTTCATTCTTATTTGATGATATCCTGAACGAAGACCCAACTTGGTAAAATAAATTGCTCCATGTAATTCATCCAATAATTCATCAATCACAGGAATGGGAAATTTATCTTTAATGGTGAGCTTATTGAGCTCCCTATAATCCGGACACATTCGCCATGATCCATCCTTCTTGTGTACCAATACTACGGGAGCAGAGAAAGAACTTTGACTAGGTTGAATTACACCCGCCTCTAACATTTCTGCAATCATACGTTTAATTTCGCTCTTTTGGAAGTAAGGATATCTATAAGGCCTGATGTTTGGAGGAACACTTCCTGGAATCAAATGAATAGCATGATCATGATCACGAATAGGTGGGAGTCCTTTGGGAGTTTCAAACATCTTGGAATGATTGTCCAAGACTTGTTGGAGATCTGCAGAAATAGATGATTTTGATGTCGGAACTTCTAGTGAGCATAATTGTGCAATTACGCCTCGTTGTTCTTTCTTTAGAAGCTTTGTCATGGCATTAGAGCTTATTATCCTTCCTGGCTTCCCTTCAATACCCCGTAATTCGACTTCCTTTCCTTCTGAAAAAAATTTCAAGAAAAGTTCTTGAAAATTAAAAGCTACCGTCCCCAAAGATTGTAACCATTGTACTCCTAGTACAACATCAGCACCTCCCATAGGAATGGAAAGCATTGGACTAGTCAATACATATTCCCCCATGGTTAGCTTGATATTATGGCATTTCCCAGAGAAATTTATAGTTCCTCCATTTGCAACCATCACTTGGCATTCTGGTGCTGGGTATAGGAAACAATTTAATTCCTTGGCTACCTTACAATGAATAAAATTATGGGTGCTACCTGAATCAATCAAAACTATTACCTTTTTCTTCTTGATCTATCCTACTATCTTGAGAGTTTGAGGAGTGGTAATTCCTGCTAGTGCATTACATGATATGGTCAGATTCATTTCTTCCTATTCTATGGCTGGTTCCTAGTGTATATACTCTTATTTTTCATTTTATTCTTCTTCTTCACAATCTATGTAAAATAATTTCTTTTCAGCACACTTATGACCTTTAGTGTATTTGCTATCACAATTGTAGCAAAGCCCTTTTGCTCTTTTTTATTCCAATATTTGTGGTGTCAACCTTGTAGGTTGTGGAAATATAGGCGTAGCAACACTTCCTTCTTTATAGAATTGAGTGGTAGGCTTCCTTGTCGCCATAATTTTACATTCAAATTTTCTTGCCAACCTGAATGCCTTCTCCAATGAATCAGGTTCCAAAACACAAACTTCATTTTGGATGTTATCCTTTAGAGTACCTATGAAGAGATCAATCATGTGTTCCTCTGGAATATCAGTTACCCTTATTTTCAATTTTTGGATGTCCTCAATGTGCTGCCCCACTAAACCCTTTTGTTTGAGATTTATCAATTGGCTAAAGAAGGTGTTGCTCTTTGTATCCTCATAATGTGCTATCATTTCCTCCGTAAAAATTGACCAAGTGACAATTTTTTTACGGGATCAAAGCCATCGATACCATACAAATGTATTTTGTTCTAAATGTAAAGTTGCAATGCGTACCTTTTGTGTGTTTTGCACGTTATGGAGATCAAAATATTGCTCCATCTGCAGTATCCATGTTACAGGATCCTTTCCATCAAACTTCCTCATATCCATCTTTGGAATATGGTGGTTCTTCCCGCCAACATTAGAGTTTATGAAATCACAATTAACATTTATTTTGTTCTCATCATGAGATTCTTCTACTATCTTTTCACCATTAGGAAACCTTTCTTGTATAAACTTTGTCAAACCTTCCATGTCTGCTTTTAGAAAATTCTTCATGTTTTCCATTTTCTCATCGATCTTAGCTTCCATGTCATCCATCTTAGATTCCATGCCAGCCTCCATGCCATCCATATTAGCTTCCACGCCATCCATCTTAGCTTGCACGCCATCCATCTTAGCTTGCACACCATCCATCTTAGCTTCCACGCCTTTCTTCAAAACTTCCATTTCATTTTTTGTTGCTCTTTGCGAGAGTGAAATTTGTTGCACTTGCTCTTGTAATTTTGATAGATAATGTTGCAATTCTTCGTCTTCATGAGTCATAGTAGAGCTTTCCAAAGGCTTAATGGGTGTTGAATTATTTTTAGGGGCCATTTGAGAATGCAATACTGATATCCATTCTACAATATGCCCTTGCAATCAATTCAACTTGATTCTTCAAACAAGACGTATGCAATTCGGAAAAAAAAATACACACCTTCTACTTGCTTTTGAGGAGCTTGATATTGAAATTGTATTATCTCTGTGATTGCGGTTCTTCAATATCTGAAATTTAGCATTGAAGTAGCCCTCTGAATTCGCTTTTGAATGCCATAGGTCTGACTTGATTTGGATTATCCAAGACAAAGTTATGTCCAATCTCCCACATCGACCTAATTATGGACTGGTTCAGTATAGCGAACTTGTACGACTTTCCACGTGTCACTGTTTTGTCATTCACCTTTGAAATTGATAGCTAAGAAACTACAGTCTATGTACTTGCGACCAATTTTTACAGCACTCCAATCCGATGCTCAGAGAGAGAGTTATTGAAATTTTCCCACGATCACCTTTTTGAGATGAAATTCAGGAGCCTGAAAAAGCACTACCTTCCATAGATCATATCTCTGAAAATATTGTGAACCGAGCTCTGAAATGTTTTGATGGGTTTCCTTAGGATTTCAGCTTCGCACCATAAAAATTTCAGATTCTGAACCTTAGTAGAAAAAAATTTATAGCGCAAATGCCACGATGACCTGTTTAGGAGCCTGAAAAAATACCTAACTTCCACAAGTCATATCTCCGAAAATATTCTTTGGGCAAGCTTTAAACTTTTTGAACAAATCCACCACTCGAGTTTAGAAGCCGCACCCTAAAAATTTCAGCTTCTGAAACTTCGTAGAAAATTTTTTATAGCGCAAATGCCACGATGACCTGTTTGGAGCAGCGAAACCCTAGAATCCAAAGCTCTGATACCAAATGTTGTGTAACCAGCAAAAAGAGAAGAAAAGAGATATCAACGCCTTAGAAATAAGCCACTTCGAGGGGGCAACCTCCAATAAATTACATAAATGAATAATTCTTGGATGATACAATTCCTAAAACCTCCTTTCTATATATAGGAGTCCATGGGGCCATAATGTAATCCTAGTGGGCCACAATGTAATCCTAGCCGACCTAACAATAATAATTTAAGGGCACAATAATAACAAAATGGGGGTTACAAGGGTACAATAATAATAACAACAAGGGGTTTACACTAACAATAATAAGGGACTATACTAGTGATATAGGGACCTAACACAAAGATTGAGCATATCGATCATCATTAGAATCAGAGTTTGAGTCATCATATCATCCCATTCCACCATTTTTTTCTTCTACAAACGTGGTATAACTAATGAATATGACGTTTCCTGTGTTGCAAATATGTGAAATATTGAACGATTTAGAAAACATAATATCCAATGCAAATTGGTCTCATTTCCCATACGTAAGTGCACCAAGCACAATTTTCTTGTTATCAACTGGAACATTGAGGAGAACTCTCTCACTTTATTTTTTGATTTGAATCTCACCTAGGTTTATGATCCAAGATCTTTTGCTTATAGATGCATAAATAATTGAAATGTAATAAAGCATTTGAAAATCATGAAAAAACTTAAGTACATAAAACAAAGAGAAAATAGAACATAAGATGCATGAGATCAAGACACCAAAAGTTGATTATGGAGTTCATCTAATTTGGACTACATTTCTGGGCCCTACTCAATAGTGGGGAGGCCTTCATTCATTAAGTGGCAACAAGAAGGAGTACACGTAAAATTACGTAAAGCATCCTTATACCTCCAATATGGAAAATTTCCCAAAAAAATTGGAGAGCTCTGATGCAGAAATAGACATCAGCGTTGAGATCCTATCGCCGAGAGGTGTAAAATCGACATAAATTTATCCCAAATTGACACTAGTAAGTCCTGCACTCCAGGGAATATTTCCTATGCCCCTCAATATTCCCTAAGCATGGTTCCACCCCTCTGGCCTGCTCATGGTTCCACTCCTTCTTGTGCTACTCTACCTGGACACACTGCAGAAATGAGGATTTTTTTATAAGGTGGAGGGTGTAGTGCATAAAGCACCTCCGCTAGCATGTTGGTTAGATCCTTCAATGGTGGACGAGGGGTTAAGGGATCAAATCCTTCCCCTCCCATTAAGGTTGAATTTTATGCATATATGGTGTGGGTGGTGGGTGGGTACGCTCCACATGGCCTGACCCAAATGCACCCCATTGTGCTTTGATTTGCATTTATTTTTGGACTGCCCACTCAGGGGTTAGCCACGTGGGTCGGTCAGGTTCGATCCACACTGATCCCGTATTAATGCTGCCTCTGGCGTTTTTTATAGATGTAGGTTGGCGGGTTCGGCAAGGTCATGGACATAGAACCATATGGTGTTTGGTGGCTATTTCAGGGGTGGCGAGGTTGACAGACCGCCCCCAACAACACACACACACACACACACACACACACACACACACACACACACACACACACACACATATATATATATATATAGATTACGGTTGTGGGGTGGCGGGGGTGTTGGCCCACCACCCATTTTTTTATATATTTTTTTGTTTTTATATAATTATACCCCCAATTTTGAAAATTCTAGAAATCGGAGGTTATTAGGAAAATTTTCTACCCAACAAATTCGCCACTTCTCGGGTGCCAGGTTCCTTGTCGGTTGACGGTGAAATTGCAGGAAACTTAAACCTGAACCACTGCCTAACTTTGACTGCAACTTTGACTTGCTCTAACTTCTTTATACGACCTCGGATTGAAGCGTTGATTGCACAGTTGGATTTAGAACAGAGAACACTTTGGCATGGTCCTAGTCTTGTTTTCATCTGGTCACTTCGATTTTTGAGCAATTTTATAGCCACTTGTCCTCTGAGAACCTCCTCGATCAATTGTCCCCATTGAGGAGCTTTTGAACCACTAAAAGCATTAACACATCCATCACACTGCCTGTATCCTTGCCAAACCACACTCTTAATCACCTGCATGAAAATATGGTACATCCCTTGCAATCACATACAAACCATACATGACTCAATCAACCCCACACTTTCCAAGAGTTTATAACACACACTTTTTGGTCAAGGATTACATAATAGAAACCAATACTTCATCTACTCATAAGGAAAGGTAAAAAATATCATCGTTGTATTTCGATGTGATGGAAGACACATCATCACTTTTACATTTATTCACAATGCATGACTTACAAAATGTGGCCATAACAAACTAATACCTATAAAAAACCATATTTTACTTAGTAAATTAAATGGGTCATCTCCTTGTGGCAGATTTGATTATGGAATATTTTCGATGACTGGATTCTTCAAGGGTGCTTATTGGGCCTCAAGTGTTTGACATGCACATTTATAGTGTTCATCCTTGTGGCAATGATTCTTCCTCTTCCAGACATTCTGGATTGTCTTGGAACGCTTCCTCTCAATGTGCCTCTAATAAGTGTTCATGGATCCCCCATTGTCACTCGAATGTGATGAGGCACTCTCATCATCTATTGTTGTTGGGTCGCTAGCTGTTTTGGAGCATTCCCTAACCTCCTTCCTAACATACCCAAGTCCTACATGATGGGGTAATTCTTCTACTTTGATGGGGTTTGTGATTCCTTGGTCATTAATGCCAAGGCCCTTTCCCCGATACCCCATTTTATTTAACAATTTGGATCTCATATCTGTAGTATGTTTTTCAAAAGTAGAAAAATAATCATCATGAAAAGTATATGAAATCTAAGATTCACTTTTTACCTCAAGGGGGTTATGCTGCAAATTTTCCAAGGCCTCGTCCTTAGCTTGCAACTGGTATAGCAATCTTTGTTTCTCCTTTTCTGCTTCCTATAGGACTCTCCTTAGCTCAATATTCTCTACTTGAATTCTTTTATTGATCTCCTCAATTTCCTGGAGACATGCCGCATTGGGCGACCTTTTCATATTTGGCACATTATCTACTGAAATTTGTGTTTCATTGCTTGAATCTGAACCCAAATCGATGGGTCCATATGTTGCGATTCTAAGAGCTGCAATCCTCCTTTCATCACCAGAATATGATCCCAAATCAATTGGTATAACTCGTGAAAATCCCGCAGTTGTGAGCTTATCATCTTCCTCTGATTTAGACTTTTGATCTTATTGCATGGTGGCAGCTCTCTTCTAACTCTCCTTTCTATCATCCCTCTTAGGTCTCAGCTTAGGGTGCAGTTTCCAGTAATCCTCTTTTCGTGTCCCTCTTTCTTACAGTGTGTACAAGAGGGCTTTTCTCCTCTTCTCTTAGTTGTTGCGTCTCTTTTTGGGTGGTCATTTTGTTCATGTGTCCCCTTGCTTTCAAGATGCATGGCCTTCACACTAGCCTCATCGATAGTAGCAGGCTCAAACAATAATAATGAATGACTTATGTAACCATGTAAAGAACTGATATACTTAGTTACAATCTCTGTTGAATCTAATGAAATGTCTAAGTTCAATTCTTGTTTTCTAAATTCTTCAGTGAAGTTTTGCACATTTTGGCATTTTCCTTGCTTTACGTGTTTCCATTCCATTAATTCTTTTTTATTATAGCCTAATGGGTAAAAATGATTTTTCAATGCAGAAATAAAATTTGACCATGAGGAGAGAAGGTTACCCATATTTTTACTTCCTTGCAATTTTCTCTCCCACCAAACAAGAGTGGTGCCACCCAGTCGAAGGGATGCCAACTAGATCTTTTCCTCATCTTTCTTGATCTCTTGAATCCAGTAGTAGACCTCAATCTATCTAATCCAATTATTGAGATTTTCCACATTACATTATTCTATATACATAAGCAAGTCAAACTTTACATATAGTTTAAGGAAAGGTTTCTTATATGTATTCCTATGATGTCTGCGAGAATGATGAGAAGAAGAAGAGGAACTATCACTATAATATGGAGATGGTGTGTGGGGGGGGGGGGCGCGCTTCTCCACCATCTCCATGATTTATTGATCCATGATCATCTGCATCTTTCTTCTCGGGCTTGACAATATTTTCATACTCTGCAAATAGTTTGTCTACTTTCTTTGCCATGTTATAGAATTCCTTGTGATAATTCCGCTCTTCTTCCTAACGAGCTTCGTCAACTATCATGTCTCTTCTTTATGGTGCATGTCCTACTTTGGGATCAAAGGAATTAAGCCTTCCTTCACCTCTTTGAAGCTTGTTTCCAGTTAGCATGTACTCATGTAATTCACATCAACAAAGACTTGCTCTGATACCAATTGATCCAAGATATTTTTCTATAGATACATAAAGAATTTACATGTAATATAACATTTGAAAATCATGAAAAAACTTAAGTACATAAAATGAAGAGCAAAGAGAACATAATATGCATGAGATCAAGACACTAAAATTTTATTACAGATTTCATCCAATTTGGACTTCATCTCCGGGCCCTGCTCAATAGTCAGGACGCCTTCATTCATTAAGTGGCAACAAGAAGACAGAGTACAAGTAAAATTACATAAAGCACCCTTATACCTCCAATATGAAAAATTTCTAAAAATGGATAGCTCTGATGTAGAAATGGACATCATTGTTGATTTCCTGTCACTGAGAGGTATAAAATCGACTTAAAATTTGTCCCAAACTAACACTAGAAAGTTCTGCACCCTAGTGAATCTTTGTGATGCCCCTCAATATTTCCTGGGCATGGTTCCAACCCTCTGGCCTGCTCGTAGTTCTGCACCTGCTCCTACTGCTCTGCCTAGGTGCACTACGGAAATGAGGATTTTTATATAAAGTGGATGGAAAAGCACAAAAAGCACCTCCACTGGTGTAGTGGTTAGCTCGTTCAATGGTGGAGGAGGGGTCGGGGGATCAAATCTCGCCCCTCCCTTTTTGGATGAATGTTATGCATACACAGTGTGGGTGGTGAGCGGGTTCGCTCCACGTGGCCCGACCTAATCACACCCCATTGCGCTTTGATTTTCATTTATATTGTGGTCACCCTCTCGGGGGCCGACCACATGGGCTGTGTGGGTTCGACCCCCACCGGTCCCGTATTAACGCTGCCTCTGACAGTTTTTGTAGATGTAGGTTGGCGGGGTCATAGCCACCCACCCATATGGTGTTTGGTGGCAGCTCCTAGGGTGGTGAGGTTGACAACCCGCCCCTCAAGAGCGCACACACACACACACACACACACACACACACACATATATTATGGTTGTGGGGTGGTGGTGGTGGTGGCCCTCCACCCATTTTTTTTACATTTTTTATATTTTAATATAACTATACCCCATTTTTTAAAATTCTTGAAATGAGAGGTTATTAGGAAAATTAAGTACCCAACAAATTTTCCCACTTCTCAAGTGTTGGGTTCCCTGCAAGTTGATGGTGAAATTGCAGGACACTTAAACTTGGCCCATTGCCTATCTTTGACCGTAAATTTGACTTGGTCTAACTTCTTCATACGACCTCGGATTGAAGTGCCAATTGCGTTGTTGGATTTAGAATGGAGAACACTTCGATATGGTCCTAGTCTTCTTGTCATCTGGCCACTTAGATTTTTGAGAAATTTTAAATCCACTTGTCCTCTAAGATCCTTCTGGATCAGTATGCCTGCGATAAGTGGATATATTTACCATCTTCAAGATCACAGTTGTGAATCTCCCCATGTTTTACCTCCACACCCCAAAACTCCATTTGATCTGTAAAATTCATTGCAACATGTGATATTGCAGTGCAAGATTGACGAAGAAAAACACACAATGTAAAACACTAAACCCTATATTTGATACTGAGACCTATTTGAGAATTTCATGATGAAAAACGACTCCTGCACAATCTCACCCCTATGAGAAAAACACGATGTAGTATTGGAAGAAAATAAATGAACAAAGAGCCCTTGGCCTTTTTCTTCACCCGCATCTAACCCAACCATGCTTAGTTTTTAAATCGTAATTGGAAATTGAACCAACCCCACTTGCCACAAAGAATTTTCCATCATGGGATGCAGAGAATGGGGAATAATTTAAGATCGTTGGATTTGCTCAAGATTTTGAGTAGTAGAATGAAATCTTATTAGGTTGAAAAAAATTCAATCAAGGTATCATGGAATTTGAAAAATCGTTCATTCTATTATTATATTTATTTTTGTACGTGTTTTATTTCAAAGGGTGAAGGGTTACAAGGAGTTGAATAATTACAAAATGATTTATTTATTTTTTAAATAATATTTCACTGAGTTTTATTTAGTGAAATATATTTAAAAATTGTTGAAACATATTTTTTTAATGTATATATATGATTTATTTATATTTTATATAATATTTTATTGAATTTTATTTAGTGAAATATGTTTAAAAATTGTTAGAATCATTTTTTAAATGTATATATAAATTTATCATTATTAATTTTTTTTCAACTGTTAAATTATGAAATTTCCACCTAGATCGAGAAGCTCACCTACCAGCTGCACCTTAGTAGCCACTTTAATGCTGACATGACCACCATCAACAACTAGAAACTATGCAACATCACTCCACCTACTTATCAACATGTGAATAACTTAAATTTTCAAAAGAGTAATTCAGCCCTCAACCTCTGCACCCTCTCAATGCTAATTCTCATGCCGGCTTCACACGTAAATTAATGCTCGCCACCATGTTAACTCCTCTGCTTGATCACTACATCATGTGTTCCTCCTTGTGGCCCTTTGAAGCTTAGTGAAGTCAGATTTACCATGCTTCCATTATTTTTTCTATCTAAGGCCACATCCCCAACATCGTTTTTGTCCAGCACATAGTCATGGTGAGGGAACGAGGCCATGTTCAACACAGTGGCAATGGCATAGGTCACCCTCTCACCTCTCCATATTGAAATGAACACATGAGTCTCTTTTACCATGACAACCCTTAGCATATCAGGCATAATCTAGTTATCCTAGAAGTAGTTGAGAGATGAATAGTTGATGATGTGCTCTCGGTTGTATATAATTTACTCGCTAGGCATATCTGGGACCTAGAGTTGGCTCACACTGATGTTGAACATCATGTGGTTGAATCTAATGCCTACACCAATCACATTAGAACAATGCTTCATTGTCTCTTGCAAAACATTGGTATCAGTTTTCCTCCGAACATGACGTCCTCCACTTCCTCCAACATTGTAGGAAAGTCTAGAGAGCAGCAACCAAAATACTTTCTCTCACATAAAATGTGTTCTCACAGTATGATTTGAAATCAAATTCAATTCCATGATTACCTAAAAATTGTTTTTTCATCCTTCCATTGCAAAATAAATCACTAGGCCTATTCCCTATGAAATATCTCTCATACGGTAGATAATTATCTAGGAATTGTGGATATTTTACTGTTATTTCCAAGGTCTACTATTGAATCTTAAAAAAAAAACAAAGTTAGTGCCAATTGTCTAGCAAGTCTAGGTATTCGTTGCATTATCAAAATCCTCCAACTTGATATCAAATGTGGTAGGTTAGGGATTCTTTTCCTTGACTTTCGCTGCACCAAAAGATGAACTCACCAGAGGGATCATTTCAGCAACCTCCACTGACAACATATCAATGCGACACACCTTCAACTTATTTGTCAAACAAGGGTCGATCTGCTTTCACTCTTCTGGTAAGAGGCTAGAAATGGACTCAACAAGCTCAAGGATTTTATTGGAGAGAGGAAGACTCAACCTATATGGATCACAGTGTGATGAAAATTTCAGTTTTTGGGATTTTGTTTCCATAGAAAAATAGTTTTTAGTGTGAGATTGGGCTCCAAATGGAATGTATAAAATTGATCTTTACTATTTATCTACGACTTCATGTCTAGAAGCGAGAATGGTATAGTGTTTACAGTATAAATCAATCCCTAATATGTACCAAAATTCTAGGATCGTGCTTTTAAATATGAAATAAAAGTTGGGAATGGGCTCACCAGGTTTTGAATATATCGAGAGGAGTACAACTTCTTGATGGAGATAGATATTTCCAACCACAATGAGAATATATGCCTCCAAGTTTTTGAACCTGCAACCTCTAGACTTCATAAAACCTTGAAACTTAAGAGATTTTATTTGAATTAAACATCTATTCTTGCTCCTTTAATATGATAAATGGCCTCTCATACTCTTCAAATTCCAATGCCATCCCTCCAAATAGTAACAAAATGTAGCACAAAGATTAAAGCCTAAACATACAAGCTTGGTTGTAGAAAAAAACAATGGATTTTGAACGAGAGACCTGAGGTGTATATACACCTATATATTGGAAGACTAAATGTGGAGTGGAATTTCATTAAAGTTAAAAGTGAAACATAACTTGGTGCCATCAATGAATAGAATTTTTGATGGTGGCATTCAACATTGGATCTACTAGTGGTAAAACCATAATTCACAACTCTCTGAGATGTCATTTTCACGTCCTATGAAAATTTTGTGGTTGGGACATAATTAAGATGCCATTTTCATGCCCTATGAAAAGTTGTGGTTAGGACGGGTATTGTAAAGCAATATTAGAGCTTAAAATTTTAAAAAGTGTTAAAAATTTCCAATTTGAAAAAAAAAGATACAATATTTTATTTTCACTTACATATGATTTTAGTTGTGCTTGAGAAACTAACATGCTTTTACATGTTTTTCATTGTGATATTAGGCGGTATTTATTATAAAAATAAAAATAAAAATAATCTAATTTTAAGGTTACGTGTTTATGCAATTATTTTGCTATTAAAGTTTATGGAGACGACATGTGAGATATTGGAAGGAAACAAGTGCTTAATTTAACTTGGTTTTATTGAAATCATTTATGTGTTCTTGCATATTAGATGGGTGAAAATAAAATAGAGTATATATTAA
The DNA here is from genome assembly GCA_034641835.2 of Pinus albicaulis. NCBI lineage: Eukaryota > Viridiplantae > Streptophyta > Pinopsida > Pinales > Pinaceae > Pinus > Pinus albicaulis. Next base: position 425,855,448 of record CM076581.1, on the reverse strand, counting down.
ATGGATTTAATAGTTAAAAACAAGTGTTACTTTCTTAAAACTCATATGTTAATTTTGGAAGGAGTAGGATGCATATCCTTCTTTAGATTAAATATATTCAAATTGTTGCATGAATGGGGTTGTAAGACCTTATGTTTTCATCTTGAGAAAATGGAGTTCTCTCCTAGTCACTCACATAGTTTAGGTTGTTATAAGAAAAGTAGGTTCATTTCCTTAAGATGTGAACATTTCATTTTAATAAGTGTGATAATGTGGTTTCAACGAGGCATTAAAAGAGGGAATGAGCATGCACATTCAATATGTTATTGTTATGTTTTTCTTCAGGCATGAGTACACGTCTAAGAAGAATCTAATAAGGATTGAAGAGTTTGAATAATTAGAGATGTTGGAGAGTTGTGGTCTCAATTAGAGGTTTAGACAAGTAACTTAAGCACCATGAGAAGTTATGTGAAGAAAACATAAGACACTTGATAAGTTGCATAAGTAAACATGGTAGTGGTACTAACTAGTGAACATTCCTTGATCAAAGTTCATATCCTATACTTGGCATTACCACTTTGCAAGATGAAGAATAATTATGAAATAGATGTGTAACCCACTAAATAAATTGGCAAGGTTGCTACAACATATATAGATGGTGTATTGAAAAAGGATGTGTTGGCCCACTCCCATTTTTGATAATCTCTCAACCTTTTAATTTGATTTCTTGTGAATGTGATCAAATTATATAACCCTAAGGATTATAATAAATTCCATAATTATAATCATCCTCTGATCCAATAAAGAAGTGTATAAGTAAGTATAACCTTTCATCTAATCTATAATAACCTTTGAATCCCCTATCACTTGTAAATTTAGATAATTTTTTGAAGTGACACAATTAAAATGGCTAACATAAATGACTAATTCATATTACTGTAGTTCTTGTTAGGTAGTCGTATTTTTGTTCCTAGACTAAATTAGTCATTCACATTAATCATTTTTAGTAGTATTACTTATTATCTAGTCATACATTTTAACTCGTGACTAAATTAGTAATTATGTTAGCCATTTTTAGTTGGGTTTCTTAATATTGCTAATTTCTAGTAGTATTTCACTTGGAAAAGTTGAGGTGACTAACGTTTTTAGTCACCTAGTCACTAATTCAACCATTTTCTACTAGTGACTCCTTGTTCAATTGTGTCTTTCACGGTGTTGGAAATTTGGATGTATAAGAGAAGGTGGCAAGCACCATTTGTTAAATAGGAAGTAGCGGCCATGGAGGTGGATGTCAAGGGAACAACAAAGCCCTCAATTTTTAGTTCTTCTTCACTCTTCGTAGGAAAAACTCTTGTTCTAGGAGACCTAGTGCTAGACCTAACACAACTTAATAGTCAAACTCCCAAACTGGGAAGCAGTCTTCATCACGACTATGAAAATGTTACTGTAACTAAGGTTGGTATCCTTAGGTATACAATTCCAAGCAAATATTGGGTTAAATAATTAAAAAAGTGGTGGAACGAGGAAGAACATACTTAAGTTTGAGGTTGGTCCATTGATCCACATGGAATGGTTAAAACAAATTGTGACATGAACCCAGATCTTTCATGCATTGATGCGGCGGTAAAGCATAAGAATTTGGATCTTTAATTAGTAGCTATATCTTTGAATGCTAATTTGGACTAGCACAATTGTTATTAAGCAAGGCTACTCATCCTAGTGATAAAAAACATGCTAAAAAATAAAATTACTCAAAAGAACTGGAAACTAATGCTAATTCCTAGTGCCCGTCGTTCTGATTCAAACGTAGCTTGAATCACCTCAATCTGACATTGTATGTGAAATTTATCGTGTTATAAAGTTTTGTCAAACAGCTAAAAGTTAACTTTCATGGTTGACTAGGCTGCTAACTAGGCAGGCCATACAATTATGTCATAAACTGAATATGTAGGGTACAATATTATATGGGCCAATCTCTTGCTGATATGTGGCAGGGTCATACCAGTTGGTTGGAAATTTGTGATTGGTTGTTGGTTGTTGAAGTGGCCCAATTATGAGGTGCCACATGACCCAATGAGAGGGCACCATGTGGCCCTATGTGATTGGCCAAAAGTTGTGTAACAAGGCCAAAGGTACTTAGCAGGGTTCCACCCCAAGACCTCCTAGAGATCAATACCATTATTTACTGTCACGCTACACGAATAGTTCTTAATGAGTATTGAAGCCTGGTTATATTTAAATTCATACTATTGGCATGTTCAAGGAAGGGCATGGGGCACTTGGCCCCAGCCCCAGGTTTCATGTAATTGGCGTGACCAGGAGCGTAAGAAAGTGGGGTGAGGTAGGAAATTATCCCTCGCTCCTATCCATATGGGAACCCACTTAACCAACGACGGGAGTTATGGCGGTGGGGGTGGGTGGATAGGCTCTGGCCTCGGTCCTAACAAACAATCGGAACCAATGACAAGATTTATGCAGAGGGGGTAGGTGCGTCACTTGAACCCTCTCCACATAATGCCCACGTGCCTGAGATGGAGCTAAGAAATCAACATCTAAGTCCTATTTATTGCGCTTAAAAAGGAAACATTTTTCACTTTTATTGATAGGATTCACATCGAAAACATGAAAATTTATCGCTTCACCCAGTCACCAAAGGTAGGAAGCATTTCTTGGTTAGAAAAATTTGTTTTTTTGCAGGAAAAATAGGAGGGAAATGGATAAACATGCCTAAGTTGGTCATTCTTCAACCTTTTTGAGCCCAAGAAGAGCCTAGACAGTGGTTTTTGGGTGTTCTTGACACAATGAAAATATATTTTTGGTAATTTGAGCTATGTAAACTGATGTAATTTCATATTTAAGCATATAATTTAAAGGCTCAATGGTGGAATTTGGAATCGGAGAGGTAGCTCAAGAGGGGTGAACTCTATCATCAAATTGTTGTTTGTGTGATGTGTAGAAAATCCACATAGATTTAACTGATATTGTAATATGATAAATCAAAATACTTGAATCTATGTGGATTTTCTACATTGTATCATAGCAGGAATCACAATAGAGGAGAAGAATACGAATTTGTGTTGAATAGGTGAATCAAATTTTCAAATTTATTCTTCAGGACACGCAACAGATCATAATGGCTTTCTCTGGATTGAGACTCTAATATGCCATTGAGGGTAATTCCAATTAAATAGCATGGAAGGATAGGATGGAATCAGTGTTAGAGGAAAAATGACTAAAGGAATTCATAGACTTTGATATTCCTTAGCCTGTAGAAATAGATGCTCAACTTCTTGATGCATGGAAGAATAATGTAGAAAGGAAAGAAGGATTCTGTTAGAAGGAGTTCGAGATCATATTGTCTCAAGCCTCAATGTAAAGGAAAATTCATATTCTATGTGGAATCCCTTAACATATATGTTTCAGAATATCAATGAACATAGGAATATGGCGCTAAAGGACAAGCTCAAAAAGATAAATATGGAGAAGGGGAACACGATACCAAAATACTTGACGAAGTTCACTCAATGTCGAGATGAGCTTAGAAGTATTGGTGTGACAGTTTCCCAGGATGATTTGGTGAGCCTAGCACTTCTATGCCTTCCCAAGAGTTGGCATAGCTACCAAGACTTTGTGAATGGGAGGGAGAAGCTACCCGAGTGGGAGTGATTGTGGTCTGACTTGGTACAAGAAGATATTCGGTGGAACACTAGAAATGGATCCTCATCAAAGACGTATGATGAGGATAATTGTGACTTGGCTAGAAAGGATAAGAAAGGGAAAGGGGAGGCATCCCATCCCAAATTGGATTTCGGTCAAGAAGGAAGGAAGCGAGACGTGTCAAAGTTAAAATGTTTTCACTGTCATGAGCGTGGACACTATGCTACAAAGTGTTCGCACAAGAATACCGATCAGAATCCCTTAGGAGGAGAGGTATGTGAAGCACTTGTTTCACAATTCAAGTTGTATTGCACCCACATTGCATGCACGGTGTCATCAGTGATGGATTCTGTCTGGTACATAGATAGTCGAGCTTTGTTCCATATGACCGAAAAAAAAACTTTCTTTAGTATATTGGAGGAGAAGGATATCTAGATGCACATCAAGATGGGAGATGACAAGAGGTATATCACTATCAGCATATGTACAGTTACCTTTTAGAGGGATTTAGGTACTCCTCTCACATTAAAATATGTCATGTATGTTCCTGGTTTAAAGAGGAATTTGGTTTATGTTTTTTTGTTAGAAGACCGTGGATATGATGTGATATTTAGAAAAGGAAAGGTGTTCATTCGTCACAAACGTTGGGTATGTGTTATATTCTTTCAACAGGGGGGTGAGTGTGCGATAGCTTCCTGCACAGGGTCCACGGCAGTGCCCCAAAAAATTTTTTTTCTTTATTTTTCGTTGGGAAGACCCGCCTATGGTTTTGTGCATGGGTTTGCACATGGTTTTAGCGCATGATGGTTTTTGGCCCCTAGTATTTTGTAGATCTTGTCAAAGGAAATACGATTATGTTCTAATCTAGGGTTAATGGATTGGGGTTTATGAACTCTTCTGTATGTATATATATGTGTTGTAACATGAAAATGAATATAATGAAAAAGAAAGATGGTAGTCCTGGTTTTGGGATCCACAGGAGAAATATCTATGTATATATGTTTTATGTTTTATGATCTCGCTATTGTTTCTTTTCTATATTTAAGGGTTAGTTTGTAGATAATTTCTATATAGAGTTAAAAACTACAAAAAGGCCATCGGATAGGTGAAAAATATTGGGGTTCAAGTAAAAAACCTATACAAATTGGATGTAGAAGATTGTACTTCCTTGAGAATGAAAGCAAAGAAGGAAGAGAGCCGAGACATCGGTGAGTTATAGCATAGGAGAATGGGCCATCTACACCATGGTGTTTTGAAGATCATGCAACTGATTTCTACAAGACTTCCAAAGGGTGCACTTGAGTAGCGAGATACATGCAAAGGGTGTACATTGGGGAAGTATACCAAAGCCACCTTTCAAAATAAGGAAATAAGAGAAAAGGTGATCCTTGAGAGAGCTCACTTATACATGTGGACCATTCTCGACAACTTCCACAACAAAACATAGGTATTATATGATTTTTGTAGATGATATTTCACACAAGTGTTGGATTTTATTCATGGAGAAGAAAGGTCAGATGTTCTCAAATTTTTATGAGTTCAAGGCACTTGTTGATAAATATATAGGGAAGAAGGTGAATTCTTTGAGGAGTGACAATGGTGGAGAATATGTCTTTAACAAATTCAAGAACTTCTATGGCTTAGAATGAATTCTAAGTGAATTTATAGCACCTCATAACCCACAACAGAATGGGGTTGCATGAAGGAAGAACATAACTATTGTGGTAGCATCACGAGATATGTTGCATCATTAGGGCCTACCTTTGTATCTGTGGGTGCAAGCATGCAATACAACAAGATCTGTGCAGAACAAAATTTCACATCAGATACCTGGGATCAGTACACGTGAGGAAGATTTTCCAAGTAAGAGACTAGATGTTTCACATTTTTAAATTTTTGGTTCATCCATTTATTTCCATGTGACCAAATATGCCAGGAAGAAGCTAGAGCCAACAAATATTTGTGGGGTACATTGATACACCTCACAAATATTGGGTTTAATTTATAACAAACAGGATGACAATGGTTATAAGAGATGTGAAATTCGATGAAGAGAAGTCCATGTGAAATTCCCCTGAGAGGGAGCTTCAATTGCATGCAATTGAGGAGCTCTTGGATCCAAAAGAAGAACCTAAAGATGTGGAGCAGACACAAGAAGATGAACAAATATTAGAAGCACTCACTCATGAAGGGCCATCCAGAGATGGAAGGAAGAACACCAGATATGCTAACAAATTGGTTCTTGATTCTAGAGAGAACGTGGGAGCACCAACATCACAACGTGGGAAAAGAAGGTCCCAAGAGCAGTACATTGGCTACATGGCTCTTATTAGCGAGAGTGTAGAGATAAAGCCATCATATTTCGAGTAAGATATGAAACAACCATTTTGGGTTGATGCCATGGTTGAGGAGTATGACTCCATTATTAGAAACAATGCATTGGAATTTTTCCCAAAATCGGAGGGGAAGTCAATTGTAGGATCCAGGTGGGTCTACAAGGTAAAGCACACAATAGTTGGGAATGTGGAGAAACACAAGGCAATATTTATGGCCAGAGGGTTCTCTTGGGTGGAGGGGATTGATTACGATGATAATTTTGCATGAGTATCAAGGTACTCATTAATTAGATCCATCCTTGCACTTTCAGTGCAGATGGGATGGAAGATACATCAAATGGATGTAAATACAACCTTCCTCAATGGGGTTATTAATGAATAGTTGTAAATCGAGCAGCCAAAAGGTTTTAAGACCTTTGATAGAGAGTTGCATGTGTGTAGAATGAAGAGAGAATTATATGAGCTGAAGCAAGGACCTCGTGCTTGGTACACTAAGATCGAAATCTACCTCATCGGGTTGTGTTTCACCAAGAGTGAAGTAGATGTGAACCTTTACCATATTGTGGTATAAGGTAAAATTTTGATCATTTTACTTTATGTAGATGACTTGATACTTACACGTGATTAGCATCTCATCAAGTCTTGCAAATAGGATCTTGGAAGGGAATTTGAGATGAAGGACATGGAGCTCTTGCACTATTTCCTAGGATTGGAAATTTGGAAAAGAGATGGGGATCTATTTGTATATCAGTGCTAGTATGCCAATGAGATTCTCAGGAAGTTCCACATGGACGGAAACAAACCCGTGGAGATTCCTCTAGCAGGAAACTGGAGGAAGGAAGATGATACTTTAGGAAAAGTAGTAGATGTTACCATCTACAAGAAGCTTGTGGGTTTGCTAATCTATTTGGTGAACACCTAAACAAACATATTCTATGTAGGTAACCAACTTAGTCAAGCTATGGTTAAGCCTACCAAGATTTTCTAGAAGGTAGACAAGCATGTGTTGAGATACCTTAGAGGAAATACAGATTATGGGCTATGCTACAGACGGACATAGGGAGTGAATATTCAAGGCTTCACAGATGCAGACTAGGTAGGGATTCAATCTAACAGGAATAGCACATCAGGGTGTATCTTCAACATTGGATCAACAGTATTTTCCTGGTACAACAGGAAATAAATATCATTTGAACTCAGTTCAACAGAGGTAGAGTACATGGCGGCTAGTCGAGAAGCATGCCTAGGGCATCTGGATGAGGAAGATACTTGTTGGTTTGTATGGTCGACATATGGATCCTATGTTGATTTATTGTGATAATAATAATTGCATCAAACTCTCATTTAATCCAATTTTTCATGACTGGTCCAAGCATATTGATATCTGGTATCACCATCTCAAAGATTGTGTGCAGAGGAAGATTATGTCATTATATTACATTCCCATGGAGGATCGGGATGCAGAAATCTCAACGAAAGCACTTCCAAGAGGAAAATTTGAGTTCCACATATGTAGGCTCAGGGTAACTTTAAATCCTGTAGTTGTTGAGAGGGAGAGTTGAAATTAGAAATAAGAAAGTCTTCTAATTTAATTTTCCCTTAATTAAATTAGAAAGAAATTGTAATTCCACGTCACATGACAAATTGTACAACTTAACTAAGTCAGGAAGACTTAGTTAGCTCAATCAATTTGATTTGAGGGTAGAAATAGAGGGATGTAGAGTTCTCCCTAAGTTTTAAGGGTTCTAGTTGCAGTTTTCCTTTGAGTTGTAATTAGTTAACTCAATTATTTGGGTTAAAATAGGTTTAACTAGTTCTAATTGAGAGATGAGCTAGTTAGAGGCCTAGCGAATCAAATATTATCTAATTCGCATGTAATGATCAATAAAATAACTGATAACTCACTATAAATAGTTGTTACATGTCAGTTCTAAGGAAGACCCAGTTGAGATTGGAGTTAAAGGGAAGAGAACTATCAGTTGTATAATTAAAAAATTATACAGGTCATGCCTGAGGTCAATAGGACACCTTAGATGAATTTCAAAATCAATTGACGGGAATTCCCTAATTAATAGGGGCTCAACCCCCAAGAATGTGTAAGAAAGGCTGAGAAACCTAGAGCAAGAATTTGGTTAAGTATCAGACCATTCTTGTTGGGATCAATGTGAGATAGTCAGAGATAGTGCAGAGGTTTCTTAGGAAGGGAAATAATATTGTGTTGTTTCATGTTATTGAATTTATGTAATATACACATAGCGAGGTTTTTAGTTGAGTTTTTACCTAGATAAATATTTGGGTTGTTCGATTGATATTATTTATATTTCTTGTTCATTTGATTGTGCGATCGTAATTGGTTTACACAATTTGTAGAATTGATTCTATATTTTGTTTTAGCATATTACAAGATCAGTTGAATCTATTTAGATATTTCTACATAATGTTGTTTGTGCTCTATTTTTATCTGTTTTATTTATGAAAAATTAACTAAAAACACTAATTTTATGTGATTTTGCAAATTGATCCATTAGTCACGATACATAAACTTACTTGCAAACATTTTATGAAACCTTCAATTTTTATTTTCAAATTTGTTTGGTATCGGAGCATGGTTGTTTTGAAGTTTTGATTGTGTTTTCAAGTGTTTTCAAAGGATGTGATTGAAAGCTCAAGCATGAATTAGTTGAATATGTTAATAATTATGATGAGCGTTTCAATAACCTGAAGGATTTCCTCCTAAAAGAGGAATTGAACATGTGATTCATTGGCAGCAGGATGCACCTCTCCCAAACATTGGCATGTAACAAACGTCATTTTTGGAGAATGAAAAACTCAAGAAGGAAATACAAGAGATACTTGAAAAAGGGGTCATAAGGCCTTGCACATATTCTTGTGGGTCTCCTATTGTCTTGGTTCCAAATAAGGATTGTACATGGCACATGTGTATGGATTTTAGAGCTTTGAACAAAATCACAGTAAATAATTGATATCTTCTTCCTTGCATTGATGATTTTCTAGATCAATTAAAGGATGTTGTTTCTTTCACTAAGTTAGATTTGAGAAGAATTTATCATCACATAAGGATTGCTGAAGATGATATGTTAGTGTGAATTATAATCACAAGCGTACGAAAAAATCTCACTTTAGTTGTGCATAAAAAACATCCCTAACATCAAATGTGGCTGTCAATTTTCTTAGATATGCAGTAGGTGATCAGAATAAATGCTACAAAAATCCATATCTATGCAGTTAAGGACATTAAACAACAAAAATAAGCAAGATTTTTATCCTTACATTCAATAGACAAGAAAATAATTTATAAAGACTTTGTATATTATGACACCTGGGAAGGGAACATAGAAAGATGTTCTCAGTCCCCCACAATGGGATGGGTTCTTGTATGGCTTCAGTGCTTTATATCCAAGATATCTCTCTCTTGACAGTGTAGAAAACCCAAACAAAATGGAACTCAAAGGGAGCTCACAAGCGAAAAGTAGAAAAATATGACAATGATGGAGGATCAAAGTCAGACAAAAAGTATAGATCAAAAGGTGATCTCAAGGCAAGAAAAGGTAGTGAATGAATGGAAAACCCTTCTATTTATAACAAAATATTGATTTAGTCGAGATATTGGTGCATAATTAAAATATTATTTACCAAATCTAGATCCAACTTTTATGAAATATTTTATTATTTTTGTTGGAGGGAAAAGAAATTTAAATTTAGTCAAATCCCTCTATTTAGAAATAATAAATAAATAAATGATTTATTTATTATTTTAAGAATGTGGTTATGTAATAATTAAATAAATAATGAATTATTCAATTATTTGTAAATGATTTAGTCAAATTTAACAAGGAATATTATTAAATAATGATTTAAATAATTATTCCTAGAAAATAATAAGATGAATAATGATTTACCTAATTAATTTTCCTATTTTGGGTTAAATATGACCAGGAATATTAATTAAATAGTGGTTTAGTTAATTATCCCTAGATTAAAATCAAACAGATAAGGATTTATTTAATTATTCTTCATGGGGTTTCGTGTTTAGACCAGAAAAAAATTAATAAACTATGGGTTATTAAGTTATTTCTCATAGTGGAAACAATTTTACTGTGGTAAAATTTTTCTGACATGGTGTACTTTAGTCCATCTAATAGTAACAGGTTAGATGACCAAAAATTGGTGTAACAGATTTCCCTCCAACATGCGAGCGTTAGGAGCTAATCGTATCACCGGAGTACATTATAAGAACACAATCACTACACACCGAAGGGGAGTCAGAGAAATATAAGGTGGATTGAAGTGACAGAGGCCAAGACACTGAGGAGGCGAGAATTACAAGTGTGAAAAGTCTCTTTTATGAGTGAGTACCTATTCTCAAAAGAGGTGGGGTAGGCATACCTATGCCTACCGAGATGAAAAAGTACAAAGAATAATGGTGCGCCCAAAAAACATGGAACTGAGATATATAGTACATGTTGGAATAAACATGGGCTAGATAAAAAAACATAATGGATCCCACATACATATTGTTCCTGGGACAACAAACAGGACTTGTACAATAATATATGAGTATATGAGATATAATAACAACCAAAGAGGCCCTGTAAAACAGGAAAGGGATCTAAAAATATGAATGATACATGCAAACTAAAAAGGTGTTTCAATTGGCTCAGGGCAGGAACATCAAATATGTAGAGATACATCCAAGGCTGTAGTAAAGAGGTCATCCGGGTATGTGGGGGGCTTCCTGAAGGGCCACCCCCTCATGAGGTTTGAAACATCTCACACACACTCGAGAATCATTGGTACAATCTGTTGCATCACTGAGCCATCAAGTATACAGATCTCGATTATTCCATAAGGAGATGGAACTGAGAAACAATCAAATCAGAGGGTAATAAAGGGTCCATTTGCCTAATCTAAGGCACCAAACAAGAGTGGAATTTGGAACCAAGGTACACTTCTCTCTATACCTGTCTTCTGGAATGAATAAGATGATGCCGACAGAAGGAGGTCCGCCATAGGTGAGGCAATAATGAATCGTCAGCTAAGGCATGCGGGATAATAGTAGAGTGAATGATAGACTGACACCAAGGATGATGGCAGAATGTGGGGTACTGAGTAGCGAGCTGACGATTTCCCTTGTTAGAGCATGAAGGGCATGGATGACCAAGAAACTACTGACTCGACTCGGGAGGGGATAGGGGACAGTATGACTGGAGGCCAAAATGTGAGACACGAGGGGGCTACAAAGAAATGAAGGATGGAAGACTATGATGGGATACAAAAGGAACTCGGAACATACTCCATGGATGCGATCATGACTCAACTCGAATGCTCTAAACAAGGGCGACTCGATGATGCTGCCAAATAGAATAGGCCCGGTGGTGACTTTAAAACATGAGTAATAGATGGTTACTCATGAAAAAAATCGACGCGAGTATAGATAAGTATAAAGGAAAAGTGGTGCCCCAATTACAAGTGTCGCAAGCGAAGAAATTCAATTTTGAGAAGCAGTGAAGTGACCCTTCGTGGAAAAAAGGCTTCCGGGTGAAGTATCAAATCACCAAAAATGAAAGGATACCCATTTGAGTGCTCTGTGAGATATTTCTAAAGGTGCTGATGGTTTTTCAAACCGAGCTACGGTTTGGTCACAATTGGCGAAAGAAAAATTGGGGTTTTTCTTTTAATAAGGCAATTTCCCTCTAATTTGATTCATTTTCAAGTGTAGTTGTGGTGAATGTGGAGAGGAGGAAAAGGATATAAATATTGCGGTGATTGTAGCAGACAAAACGACCATTGGAATTGAGATCCGTGACTTTCAGGTAGGTGACCTTACTTGTCTAAAGGTGGCCTTAATGCTTCTTGGAAGGATGGTCCTGGTGAAGAATCAAGGTAAGAAAATAATATGAGGATGAACTGCTAGACAAGGTATAGAATCATCCCCACCCACCAAGTCAAATAGAGGGACCAAGTGGTAAGCATGGTAGAACACAAAGTAGAATATTTTAAGATAGGGTATCAAACATCTACAATATATGGCTCGCCGAAGAGGCTGACAGGTCCAACTATCCAAGGAATGGGAGGAAAATCGACCATACCTAGATTGATGGGGTCTAGGCTGAGACTTAAGGTAATCATATGAGAATATTTCCAGGGGTGCCATCATGCCTCCAAGCATGGGATACTACCCCTAAGCATATGTGATGGAGGGGATTGATCTGGTATGTAGAGGTGGGAATGATGCCCCTAGCCAGAGGAGTTTAGGGAGCACCATATATGGACTGAATATACCAAAGAGTGCCTTTGGAGAAAATGAACTGGTGCTCACTGAGAAAATATAGAGGTTGGTCAAAAACAATGTCTACGGGACTGGGTTGTTGATGTAAGATGAAGGGATGATGAGGTAGATCATCCCTAGAGTGACCTGGAGTGATATGGGACTCTAGAGGTTCTTCTGAATGGGGAAGAATAATGGTACTGGAGTCGACACGACCAGATGCACTAGGAGGGTTGTGGATAATTGCTTCTCCTAGACTCTCAAATATGGGTGCCCCCTTACCTAAAAATTGGGTGTCAATGTAATGGCCACAAGGTGTATGTGTTTCGAAGGCTCCGTCATATTGATATCGAGAGGGGGAATTTCAATGGGAGTGGATGTGTCCTCTAGTTTTCCCAAAGCATAACGTGCAAGTAGGGGAGAGGCAGAATCGTTGCGCTCGGCCTCGTATTGGCGAACCACTTCCAAGGAGGTGTGGTAATCTGTGAGGCGGGGATAGAGGTGAGTATAGTGGCCATGGAGATCACACAAAGCACAAGGGTGATTTGTGTGTACAGTCTTGGGTTTCTTAGTTGAAGTCGGTAAAGTAACATGAACTTCTGGGACATCAGACTCAGGAAATGCGACATTGACCATGCATTTGATAGGAGACAATTCAGGACAATGATGGGTGGCATGACCATCAACATCACACAATGTACAAAGAGGTGTACGCTTTGGAGGCTTAGGAAGAGAAAACATTTTCTGGGCAACCTTGTCCTTAGGTTCCTTTTTGCGGGCTTTTCCCTCCTTACCCGAGACTTTCGCAACAGGAGTAGATTCCTGTAGAGGTGATTGAGGCATAAACACAAAGGGAGGGGCCATAGCGACCAGTTGGACCGGGGTTAAAGCAGTATAAGGTTTGAGCTGACCAGGCGGGGTATTGGCTGGGGGATCAATGTACCAGACTAGGATCCCCAGGGTCATGTTGGGAAGGGCAAGGTGGCCATAACAAGTACCGAAAATAATCCAGAAGGGGGAGCAAGAAATGATATTTGACCAAAGTGTTAATGGCCAAGCAGAACAACTCCCATATGGTTAAGGCTAGGGGGAATTGTTCCAAGAGAAAAAATAGGATCAGGGACACCAGATGCAGATGGAGGGCCTTGAGGAGGTGGTCTAGAAGGCTGAGTTGAAGTACTAGGTGTAGGTTGCAAAGGGAAATATTACTAACTAGTTGAACCATACCATTTGAGGTCAGACTGAGACGATTACATCACGTAAAAATTCGACGAGATAGGGTCAAAGATAGGAGGGGGGAGACCAAGGAATGAACCAAGAAAACATGAATATTTATAGACTCTGGGTGAGACACTGATCAGAGGTTCAACTTCTTATTTATTGGCCACCGAAGAAATAATGGACTCTGGAGAGGTCTGGGACTATGGTTCGTAATATGTCAGCTGATTGATTGTGACTATCTTTCCATTATGAGGAAAGAAAATCTTACAGTGAACCGCAAATGGGACAATAGAAATCACATAAGTGTAGCTATGACCCAGTAGAATGTTGTAGTCTAAGGGGGCATCAATGAATTCAACTTCAACACAAACAATCTTGTCCACAAGAGTAATAGGAAAAATATGGAACATGCCAAGTGGTTGGGAAGAGTGGCCATCCCATGCACGGAGGGTGATAGTGGAAGGGGCTAAACTGGGCGATCTGAGCTACTTCAAAAAAAAAGTGGACATCATGCAAGTGGATGTCCCCTCATCAATGATACATCGGGAGACATTGGCATTCTGAATCTCGACAGGTATTTGGAAGGTGACGGATGCAAGAAGGGGTCGATGCCCTGACTTGTCAACATAAAAGACAATCAAATGATCATCCGAAGGATTCACAGTGCCCGTAATGGTTAGTAGAGTTTTGTGTTTTGAAGGGCACGACTGGAGGAATTCTAGCGTTGACATGGTGACAGGGGAGTGCGCCAAGTCACCTACTATACTGTAGGTGTGGGTGGCTTTACCAGAAGCAGCATTTCAGTGTAACGGTCCTTTGGGGATCTTGGTATGCACCTTTGAATTAGGCTAAGGGATCTGTAAAGGACCATTGGGTGTCAAAATTGGCTCTATGGGACCTGAAGATGGGGGATCAGTTGCGGACGTAGCAGGGGGCTTGGTATACTAGCGTGACCGAGTCTAAAGTTTGAGATCAACGGTATTGGCCTGGTTAGAGTTCATTATGAGAATATGGTAATCAGAGGTACCATATGGAGGAGGTTGAGCAATCGCCTGACCTTCATGGGGTTGGGCAGCCATGTATCCTTGCTAGGGGAAAGGATTGATAAACACAGCCGGTTGTATAGGTGCAGCATTAGGAGGAACTTAATAAGAGGCTTGTTGTCCTCGAGACACTACTTGAGCTTCCCACATTTGACGCATATGAGTTAAAATGGGACAATCATGGGTATAGTGACCATGGAAACCACAACAAGAACAAGGTTTATTTGTGCGAAGAGGTTTGTCCTACTTGGGCTGAGCGCCCTATCGTTGGGTTTTAGTGTTAGATGTATTCCCTTATGGATTTTTTCCTATATTACCTAGAGTGGTTTGGTTCTAGTTGCCTTTCCTCTTCTTTTTGGAAGTGGGAGGATTAGTCGCACTATGCTGCACATACACCGTACCCTAAGGGGGGGTGGCTACTACTACGGAGTTTGAGAAGGCATGGGAGGAAAGGTTCTTATGATGGAGGAGCTGGAGCACTGAGCTACGGATACAAATAGTAAGGAGGTTGAGAAACATTGGGGTAAACAGGTTGGGAAAAATCAAGCCTTGGCATCAGAGGATGCGGTTGGGCAAAGGCGTGATGCATTCCATGTCTTGGATACATGCTTCCCAGAGGGGGAAAAGTGCTAGAGGAGTTGGCCCCTCCCTGAGGGAAACCATAACCCATGGGAGGATGAGTGTATGGATGTGAAAGGGATCCAACGATACCATCGGCAACATGAGATGCCCCTGGTGCATTGGCAGCACTATTTCTAGGGAGATCAGGTAAGACGGTATAAACATATCTAGATTGCGCATAGATAAGGCCATATTTCAACACAATTTGGAGGGATTCTTCCTCAGTTTGAGGAAAGTGAGAGGCGACATCTTTACCAATGGAGGGAAGAAGGGATATGAGAAACCAGCCCATGTAGACAAGATCTTCCAAAACAGGGGCTCAACATAGGTTCTTCCTTTTGTGCCATTCTTGAACATGATCAAATAGGCAGGTGGAAGAAGTTTGATGGAAATAGGTCAAAATTTTGGTACCGGTGTCATAGGGAAGGGGAAGTTGGAAGTAGGACAGAAATGCATTTGCCAGAGTCAGAAAAGTAGTATGAGAGGAGGAGGCCTGGTCAACATAGCACTTGGAAGCTTTTCCAGTAAGTGTACGCTAGAATAACCGAAGACAAATAAAGTCATCAATGATAGAGTTAGATGAACACCACATGTGGATAGAACAAACATGGTTGGTAGGATCCTCTCCATAATTTCCTTAAAACTTATGGATGTCTGAAGGAAGCTTGGTTGGCATAGCAGGCCAACCTGGATCATGGTGTATGGGGTCATTAATCAATTGGCTAAAATCGGGAAGGCTTAGGCCTTCCATATAAGGAAGCAAGGGAGCAGTCGAAATAGTTCCTGTTGCGGCACCACTAGTAGCATTTCCAGCATTAGGGCCAGGGCCACCACCAGCGTTAGTTCCTAAACTAGACATGATGAAGCTCAAAGGTGGAGGAGAGTCGGGGATAAAAACATAAGGGGAACCCGATGAACCAGGATCAAAGTCGGAATGGGGACTCAGCGAATGAAGAACTTGAACCCTACACGGTGGGGTAAGTCTTCCTAATGGAAACTAAGGATGAGGGCCTTGGAGTCTCCAGGATAAACGCCTTGGGGGCACAATGATGGGAAAGAGACACAAAACCCAATAAGGAAGAGAGGTAAATAAGGGTAGGGAGGTGCAGATCAATTGATTACAATTTTTAAGTCTTGGCATGGCAGTGTAAACCAGGCGCTCTTCGCTTTAGGTGTGCATGTATGTGATAAGTGTGTTAATTTTAATTAAGTGAAGAAATCTGTAGATAAAAAAGAAAAAATATGTTGTATAACTGTGAAATAAAACTCAAAGTGACAGTAAAAGGAACTGAAAGTGAAAGTAAAATAAACAGCTAAAGATGCATGAATTTAAACCCAAGGAGGAAGGCTTCCCAACAACTATTCTATGGGTGGGTGAAATCTACTCAAAACACACAAAATGGTGAATGGATCTAAGGTCAAGAGGGACAAGGATATAAAGGTCAGATCTGCTGGAAATAGGTGTAGAAAACAGCAAGAAACCAGAGGGAAAATTGTTGAAAAATAGGTGGCGAAAGGATACAATCTAAAGGGAAATGGAGGGGACCCTAAAGGAGGACCAAAAAAAACTAAAAAGAGGTGTTTTGGATGGATAAATAAACAATATTAAATGGATCTAAAAGTGCAGGTTCGAATCTGGAAAATGGCTGAAAAATACTGAAATCTCAAAAGACCTACTTCAGCTAAAATCCTCCTAAAAAGGTGGCAGCATACTAAAGCCCTAGGGGGCTTAGTTCCTACTTTGACAAGTAAAAATAAGAAATTATAGGTCCAAGCTGGGTAAAGACGAAGGTCTGACAACCCTGAATAGTGCCCTAGATAAACCTGAAAAATCACAGAAAAAATCCCGCAAAAAGTACAGTCGCAAGTTTTGACATGTTTTCCGCTGAGGTCGGAGTTTTTGGGTAGTTATCCACTACCTGAGAGTTGAGGTCACACGTTTTGGGCCAAAAAGTGTGACCTGCACTTTCGTCTATCTCGGGAGCAGGTTTCAGAAAAAAGTGTCATATCTATTGCGGCTAATACCTGTTACCTGCGCAGATGGCCCATAAACACACAAAAGTTAGAATTTTTACTATTTAGGGTTAAAAAGGTTGAAAACAACATCAAGGAATTAAAAATAAAAATTTGAAGAAAAACCATAGGGGTTTAAGCAGCTGGTCATGTAGGGATATGAAAAACGACAATGGTTGTAATTAAAAGCCCTTGTGGAGTCGCTAGTTCTTAGTCTAAATTCTAATCACAAGCGTATGAAAAAAGCTCACTTTAGTTGTGCATAAAAAACAACCCTAACATTAAATGTGGCTCTCAATTTCCTTAAATATACAGTAGTTGATCAGAATAAATGCTACAAAAATCCAGATATATGTAGCGAAAGACGTTAAATAGCAAAAATAAACAAGAGTTTGCTCCATACATCCAATAGACAAGACAAGAATTTATAAAGAATTTGTATATTATGACACCTGGGAAAGGAACATAGAAATATGTTAGCAATCCCCCTCAATGGGATGGGTTTTTCTATGTCCTCAGTGGTTCAAATCCAAGATCTCTCTCTCTTGATGGTGCAGAAAACCTAGACAAAATGGAACTCAAAGGGAGCTCACAAGAAAAAAGTAGAAAAATATGGCAATGATGGAGGATCAAAGTCAAGCCAAAAGTATAGACCAAAAGGTGATCTCAAGGCAACAAAAGGTAGTGAATGAATGGAAAACCCTTCTATTTATAACAAAATATTGAGTTAGTCTAGATATTGGTGCATAATTAAAATATTATTTACCAAATCTAGATCCAACTTTTATAGAATATTTTATTACTTTTGTTGGAGGGAAAAGGAATTTAAATTTGGTCAAATCACTTTATTTAGAAATAATAAATAAATAAATTATTTATTTATTATTTTAAGAATGTGGTTAAGTAATAATTAAATAAATAATGATTTATTCAATTATTTTTAAATGATTTTGTCAAATTTAACAAGGAATATTATTAAATAATGATTTAAATAATTATTCCTAGAAAATAATAAGATAAATAATGATTTATCTAATTAATTTTCATGTTTTGGGTTAAATATGACCAAGAATATTAATTAAACAGTGGTTTAGTTAATTATCCCTAGAGGAAAATCAAACAAATAAGGATTTGTTTAATTATTCCTCATGAAGTTTCCTATTTAGACAAGAAACAACTTAATAAACTATGGTTTATTAAGTTATTTTTCATAGTGAAAGAAATTTTATTGTGGTAAAATTGATCTTACATGGTTTACTTTAGTCCATCTAATAGTAACGGGTTAGATGACCAAAAATTGGTGTAACATGATATTTGGAAAACTTCTTTCAAGACAAAACATGGTTTGTTTGAGTGTTTAGTTATGTCGTTACAGTTTTGCAATGCACCTACAACATTCATGAGAGTTATGAAGGATGTGTTAAGACCATGGCTTGATTATTTTGTCATAGTATACTTAGATGATATTCTGATTTTCAGTGATACTCATGAAGAGAATGTCAAGCATGTGAAACATGTTTTAGATGTCTTAAAGAAAGATAAATTGTATTTGAATATGTATAAGTGTGAATTTTGGCAAACCTCTTTGGTTTATTTAGGTCATATTGTAGGAGGGGGTGAATTGAATATTGATCCCTTAAAAGTTGAATTCACTGTGAATTGGCCTAAACCCAACAATGTAACAAAAGTTAGGAGTTTTTTTTTGGGAGCAGCCCAATATTGGAGAAAATTTATAGCTAATTTCTCACTCATTACAACACCATTACATGCTTTGAAAAGTGTGAAACATGTTTTTCATTGGGGAGGAAAGAAGTAAAAATCCTTCGATACATTGAAAGATAAAATTAGTACAACACCAGTTCTAGCACTTCCAGATATTAAGAAACCATTTTAGATTCAAACTAAAGCTAGTGATTATGCCATGGGAGTAGTTTTGATGCAAATGGTAAGCCTACCTTTTATCATTATGAAACCTTTACCAATGTAGTAATTAACTATGAAACTTATGATAAAGAGTTGTATGCTTTGGTACAAAGCATGGAGAAATGGAAGCATTATTTGATGGGTAAGGAAATTATTATTCATACCGACCATCAACCTTTTCAATATTTAAAATCATAAACCAAGCTACAAGAAGCTCGAAATTTCAGGTGGATGGGATTCATACAAGAATTTCACTGTAACCACCCTCCTCCCACATTTACCCAAGTTAACGGGTCCGTTCGGGTAAACATGTGACGAGGAGATTCTATAATGTTATTCAGCCTCCTATGTCACCTTAAGGAAGTGGAAATAACATAACACCATCAAATTTACCTTCGACACATACTACAAAATCTTCAGGAACCAACCAACCCCTCCAAGTGGAAAACCAATGAGACAACTCATCATTTGACTGACTTGGATCCTTAGTCACTCCCATGAAAATAGATACAAGTGATTGAGGCCTTATAGTCGCTCCCACAACAAGGCATGCCAATGACTCTGGACTTTTCTAGCTAGCTCTGTGCCAATGACCCCTGATTCTGTGGCACTTTTTTAGGGCCAAGACTCAAGCCATTGCACATAACCTCATAAAAACTCTAGGAATGATAAAAAACATGGGGGAAATATACTAATAAAAACTTTGATACAAATACTTGATCTTATCCCTACTATCCATGACAGGCATTTCGTGAAACTTGTCACAAATATGAAATCTTTAAGTCATAACAACATATTTGAGCATAGGGGTCTCATACTTAACTAATAATCGGCAAGAAGCATTGGTGCCTTATCACAATAGTTTAATTATCATATATTAGGTCATATATATTGTTCATTCATTTTATAATAAAAACATGATGAGAACCATACACCAATTCTGTCATAAAATACACTCATAACCAACATATAACCAATAAAAAAAGGGATATAACAACCATAAAAACCACACATGAGAAAGTATATTTACCCATCAAATATAAGAGCGAAACATCTCTTATTAACATGTGTACAATGAAACTAGGTCTGGACTTCCGCATGCCACCCCACCATAGATTAGGCTAACTCAAATCTTTCTTTCATCTAGTCACCCTCATGCCATTTTCCCAGCATGATTATGGAATCTTTTTGGCTTACTTTGGGATGTATTAGGTTTAATCTATATTGCGCACCAACATAACCCTCAATCGCTGGCCCTTTCGGAAATGACCTCCATGCATATCGCAATCTCACCCGAAGTGACTATGGGAGGAAGCAAAACCAGGTTTATGTAGCCTTGAGGGACTATGGGATGTGGTATCATTATGTTTCTTATCCTTAACATCAATAATTTACTTCGCCACACTAGATAAAATACTTAAACATGCCATATAAAAGCATAAACCGTCATTGTTCCAAATTAAAATGCATCTATAATGACTGTTATGCTACAAAAACAAATATATTATACATCAAACACATGACAACACTGAATTACCGTGGTTCACCCCAGTGTGGGGCTCTGTCCACAGTAATTGTTTCTTATAATAATGAATTTGTTAACACTCTAATAATTCTCAAGTTGTGAGATTTTTTATTTTGTGTTAAAGAATATCAAAGGTAACCACAAACCTACTTTTAAGCTTTAGGATCTAGCCTTCCTAATGCTCAGAGAGAGCTCTCTATATAAGATTTAACTTTTTTGTTTATATATGCTTTTAGGCTAGTTATATGGAGCAAATTTGTTTTGGGGTTTTGATTTGGTTTGGTGGGAAAATCACTTACTTAGATGGATAGCTATAGATCTATATCCCATTGGCCAGATGGAGTCAATGTGTCAAGCAGTCAGATGAGGATCAAGGTCTAAAGGTAAATGTTCAAAGGGAAAGATAGCATAGTCACTTCAGATCTTCAAAGGCTGATGGTGAAATTGTTTTGATTGGGATAAAGAGAAATTAAGGGTTCTTAAATCTGGATAACGAGTGAAAAGGCCAAGGTCAATCAAAATCAGGGAAAAATTAAGGGTTCCCTAGACTGGATATCAGTAGAAAACATTTAAATTATAATCAGTCAATAACGGAGTTCTTTTAACAAATTCTGAAATAGCAATTCCTAGTTAGCATTAAAATTTAGAACACATTCATGAATGGATGGAAAACATAAGAAAATTGACAAGTTGACAAGTGAAATAATTCACTACAGTGGCCCAAAACATGAATCCTGTAATATGATGCTCTATTTCATGTGATCCAGTCTTCTAACTTGAACTTGATACAGAAAACCTTAGGTTCAGAACATTGCAGCTACAGAAAAGTTCAACAATTAATCCACACCTTAATACTTCAAATGATGAAGTACTTATACAAAGCCTAGTACAAAATATCCTAGAATAAACATAGGAATTTTTCTTGGAAAATAAATTATCTTCATGCAAGAAGATAGTGACAACTGGCTCACTAATTTCTAGTTGTCCTATTTATTGAAATCAAATAGCTTGCTATTTGGATTTGACTGCAGCTAGACAACTGAGGTGTCCCTCACGTTGGCAATTTTATCCTCAATCTGATTTTATCTTCATTCTTTCATTTGATACTATTTTAACTGATACACTTTGACTACAAAAATTGCTTACTGCTGATGTAAAAAAACAACATTGCTGGTGTAAAAAACAACAAACTCTATTTTTAATCTTTCATACTATGTCTTCAATGTAATTTGATATTACAGTAAATCTATTAACTTCTCCCAGAACTTAGCTTCTGGAAATTTAATCTTCGTTAACCTTTTGAAGTTTTCATCAGCTTCAGTGTATTTGGAAAATGTTGGTTTGTTGACAAAAAGTTGTTTTACTTCATGCTGCAAGTAAAACATATTTTCAAGATTCTTATGCAAAACTTTCCCTGTTTGGATTCCCTGCCAATCTGATTTGTTTACCTATTCCTTAGCAAACTCTCTCATATTTTTTTCATAATCCTCATGTTTCATCAATTTATCATTGATTACCAGTGGATTAGGAAGGCCTTTTTTCCTTAAAATATCAAACTTTATCATGAATCTTGTAATTTCCATTTCCATGTTTTGGCACTTTTCTTCTAATTGGTTCATCAAGTTCTTCTTAGATATTACCTTTCTTACCTCAAGTATGGTCTCTTTCTGTCTGTAATTCCAATTTCATCCAATTATTGTTTATTCTTGGAATTGAGAAATTTGATCATTTCCAAGGCCTCTTTAGGTTTTTTACCTAGCTCCTCTTTGGTCTTTTGTATTGCTTCTTTTTCTACTTTCAGTAAATATTTCTGCTCATAAATTACCTATATTGATGGCCAAGTATCATTGACTGATTCAATGATATTGGACCATAATTTATTCTTAACATGTGCCATAGGTTCTTTCAAATTCACTTCTGTTTCTAATTTCTTTAGTTGTTCATTCAACATTTTGGCATTTTGCTCTTCATTTTTGGCATTAATTTGTGCAAGCCTTTTGGCATCTTCCAAAATTTTAATCTATTATTTCAACCCATTTATATAATTGGTTTGTATGGACATGTTTTTCGTTTCCTTTACCAATTTACTAGCCTCATCTGATTGTTGGGTTGTTGTTGCTGAAGAATCAATGGTAGAAGTTGTTGATGAAGTTACTGGGACTGTTGTAGCCAGTGGAACATTTGGAGCTAGTGTTTCTGCCAGAGTAGATGGCACTATTTTTGTAACCATAGGAATTACAGTGGTAAGGATTTCCTGTGCTTTAGTGGCTTCTTTTTCTTGGACCAATTTTCCCATCTCAATCTTCATTTCTTTGATTTGAGGTGTAAGCTAAAAAATAAGACTCATCATTTCATCTTTTTTATTATACTCCTGCAAAATTTCCTTAGCTTTAGGATGCTCAGTGGGAGGGAGTTTTAATTGTTTCTTAAGTGAACCAATATCAACATTATTCTTTTTAATCAATTCCTCTACAAATTTTATGTTCTGAGGATCATACCCTACCTCAATCACCAATTCCTCCAAGGATTTTATTCTGATATCCTTTGCATATGATGAAGCTTTCTCCAATTTGAGTTGATCTCTTACATTAATCAAAGTATTTTGAAGTTTTTTAGCACTCATTTCTTTAGTAGTCATTATGGAATAAAGAATCTCTCCTTCTTGTTTATGGAATTCAATTTGGTCTAGTGGATGAATATCTTGGACTGGCACTTCAAAATCAACCTTTTTATAATCAGATTATGTTTTTAGAGTTGGTACTGTGGGCTAAAGCACTGTCATCAAAATTTTATTGTTTTTGTAATCAAATACTGAATGCAGCCTGTTCTGTATACTAGGAGTCTGTTTTAAGTATTGAGAGTATATTTCATTCTTCATTTCTTCATTTTTAGCTTTAATCTCCTTGTACCTTTCCTTGATGTCCATATCCTTTTCTTCTGTCTGCTTTGATGGTGACACTTCTATACTATGTTTTTTTGGATCAGTTGTGTATTAGAAGTAGTTGGCTGTTGTTCATTTTCAACTACTGTAGGAGGTACAGTATTTTTCTCTGGAATCTCTGTGTCAATGACCTCAACAGTCTCTTTTTCCTTGCTTGTAGGATTAATTTAGGCTTCTTGTTGTATCTGAGTTTAAATTTGGTTTCTATAGTGGTCTCGACTGTGTAAGACCCTTCTTCCCTGTTTGTTTTCATACCTCTGTTTTCATG
This sequence comes from Pinus albicaulis, assembly GCA_034641835.2. Taxonomy (NCBI): domain Eukaryota; kingdom Viridiplantae; phylum Streptophyta; class Pinopsida; order Pinales; family Pinaceae; genus Pinus; species Pinus albicaulis. The sequence continues at coordinate 425,831,632 of CM076581.1, read as the reverse complement.
AGATGGAGTCTGCAAAATGTGACTAGTATCACTTTTCTTATCAGCTTCTACCAGTGTATTCTCTAACCATTCTATTTGGTTTGAGAATTTCTCAATATTAGCCTTCTTTTCATGAATGTATGGATTTAATTTACATTTAACTCTCATTTAACTAATTATACCAAAGGGATCATAATACCAAAGAAAACTAGTGTTGAAATTGTACTCTAACAATTGGTTTTCTAACTCTGAACCTGCTTCTCTATTATTACAGATGAATGGACCAACTTGATTCTTCAATTTAAACTGGGTTTTCTTCTTTGCAGCCAAGAAATTCACAACATCTGAGTTCAAAATCTGTGTCTTATATACTCTAGAGAAAACAACCTCATGGCGAGGTATTTTGGAAACTTGTAAGGAATGAGGTTTGACCCATAAACCCTGATTTCAGTGTGATTTTGATATAAATACCAATCACCTGTTATGATTTTCTAAAACAACTATAAAAATTTCTTAATTTCATTGTTGATCCTAGGTTGCACACTTTTGTTTCGCATATTTACCAATGGATGAATAAAAGAATCTATAAACTCTACATCAGTAAACTCATCTGACTCCTTTTTTATCAAGGAAGTCCAGGATACAACAGATTTTGGATTTTCTTCCACATCAAGCTTTTGAACAGTTATAGGAAACTTTTCAGACTAAAAATAAAGGAACATGTGGAAAATAAATGAAGTATACCTAAAGACACCTTCAGTAGGTAATTTGACCAGTTGTTCATGGATGCTATCAGCAATATACTGGGAAAAATTAAAGATAACTGTAGGGGGCTGGCCATGTACAAAAATGGACAAGAAACCAAGTGTTGATGCATCAGAATGTTCATCAGTGAAATATCCAAGGATAAAAGACAACATGGAAATAATGTGTCTGGTTCTTTCTGAGAATTTAGAAGAGGAGTATGGAAGGCTGAGCTTAGGAATTTCCACATAGGATGGCATGAATGTTCGAAAAAATTGAAATCTCTTGGGAAAATCTAATTCCAAATAGAACTTAGTGAGGGATTCAATTGATAAAGGGTCTTCATTAGGCTCAAGCTGTAACTGAAGCATCTCGTTATTAGATTCAGCTGTAATGGTAAGCAATACTTCCTTTTCAGAATTCATAATGGCTCTTTTATCTAGAGAATAATAATATTGGCATAATCTGATAGCTTCTGGGCATTGATGGGTGTGAGGAATAACATACTGGGGAAATCTTGATTCCCAAATAAACACATCATTTTCTTGGTCCAACGATTTCTCTTGGCTCCAGCAGTGGAGCTCCAAGAGATTAAAATCTATCACAGGATATGTGATTTTGAAGTCTACATCTGCCAAGGCAATATGTTCTGCATCTACAATGGGAGGTTGCAGAGGGTTGATCACAATAATGCTTTTGGATGCCATTGTTAGGTTTGATTTATCAATTTAAACACTCTAGATTTTTAAAACTCTGTTTTTAGGCTTGTGAAACACTTTTGTAAGATTAAAAAGTTTACAGAAGGACTTTAAATATAACAGAGGTTCTATCTTTGACTGCAAAAGGTATAATTCTGGTTATTCTGACTCAAACTGTCAATTCTGTATCAAAAACCAATTTCCTAACCTTTATAGCCTCAAAAAATGATATTAAGGGTTTACAGTGAAATTTATGTGATGAAACAATCCTAAAACATCAAATTTTGTGCAAAAGGGGCTTCTGAGTACTGTAGAAAAGAAATTGGATGTCTCAGAGGTTTTTTTATGTCTGTAGATGGCTAAAATCACTCCAAATTTTCTTTAAAACAATTCAAAGACTTCAGAGCCTGTGAAAAATGCTCAGGGCTTAAAGAAAAGATGAATTTATGAGGAAATAGGGTTTCTTTTAAGCATGAAGGCTTATAAAGGATTTAATTAAGAGTATATTTCTTTCAGAATGATGGATAAGGTTCTCTTTCTCTGAGGAATACCTGTGAAATTCAAAAATTTGTTGTGAATAAGGGTTCTTTGGGGTTGAAAAGCTTTCGGTACTTCCTCTAGCCTTTATACACAATCTGGTGGTTCTTGCAGTGTTGTACCAGTGAATTTAGATGAATTATATTGGTTTTTGAGCTAAAACATAGGCAGCAACATATTTTCTTGGTTTGGTAAGGTTTTATGAGAAAAAAAAACTGCAACAGAAGGTTTAAAATGAATACGTTCATGCATTTTATAAGTAATCTGTTTGAACAGTGAACACATTTACTATAGGTCAATTCAAAACATGGGCAGTTTAGGCGCGGGGGAGGGAATTACTACTGAGTGGTTTTCACACCGTCGAAAGATGATAAATGGTATTAATTGAATCGATGCAATCCAACAAAAATGTGATGTGTGGAGGGGAGAGAAAGGATCAAAACAACTTATATCACAAGGTTTGGATTCATTATAGATCGCGCTATCAAATATGTGATGTTAGATCTGACGGAATGAAGCGAATGGCTGAGATCAAGTGATGAAGCTCTGGGGGTTGAAAGGCGTGGGGCCTAGGAAATGTACGCAGTGGGAGTGTAAAAAATATTAAGACATAAGGTTTAATATATATAGTTTAGGCATGATACGATAGGCGGGTTAAGGTTTTATAAACAAATGAAATGCATATGAGTGTAAGTTTAGCATTGGGCGGGGTTAATATACAATAGAACAGTTTTAACCTATGGGAGCGGGAATAATAATCACGTGGGGAATAACAAACCATAGGTTAGAACTATAATATGGGTTTGGGATATAATATTTAAAAGGTTTTAAATATAATACAGGGTAGAAAGGTTAATAAGGAGCCAATATATAAGTTAATGTATTAATAATAAAGTGTGATGAGGAAAATATACTAATCTTAGTATAAAACATGATATAGGAACGAATTTCATTGTTGTGGGTCCCTTCTTAATTTTTTTACACTTGGGATATAATATTTTTTGTGTTTTTTGGGTAAAAGGGAAATTAGTTAAAGGGATTTATTTTCCTTAAGTAAAATGAGTTTTATAGTTAGGAAAAAGGGGATTTTTTTGCAAAGGAAGATGAATGATGATGGGAAAAGGAAAAATGAAGGGGAAATAATGAAAATGGTGGGGATGAAGTATTTTTACAAGGGAATGAATTTTTGAAGGGAGTTAGTGACTGAATTGACCAATTTCTGCTTATCCATGAATATAAAAATTGCTTTTTGCCTACCTATATTCTACCCACTACAATGAAAGCGACCCTCTAGCGGATGCTTTTTGAGGAACCCCTATAAAAATACCCCATACATTCGTTTCGCATGAGAGGTTACTAGAGAGAGTTGCGGGCGGAGTTTCATGGATGTTTTCCGCTCGGTGCGCTTATCATCCAACATCGCATTGATGCTCACTACGAGAAAGCACTCACCTGCACTTTTCGTTAGTGCCTAAACCATCCGTGGCTTTGACACTCACTCGGTGTGTCATATTACTATAAACGCACATTAGCCCTAAAAAATTTTTCCAGTTGCATCATAAAACACCAGCAAAATCAGAGCGGCGCTTGGTATGATATGAAGAAACCAGTGCATCATAAAACAACGCTTCGACATACAACTACTGGTGCATTCATAAGCAGCGCATCGATGTTCCTATAAAACCATGAGACCAGAGAAAGGGTTAAATATTAGGGCAAAACCAGATTTTCGACTTTTTCGATGCTCGCAGCTCTCAATTACGAGTGTGCTCTCTGGCAAGAAAGCATATGCACACAAACACGTTAGCTGCGGAAACCATGCTCTCCATACACACCCACCCGTTCATCCATATTCTGTAAAGCACCCAGCGCTTCACATCTTCCACATCTGGTATCATCTAACCCTACGCGAAAAATAGAAAGCCCGCCCAGTCACGGTGTTCGACCGCAGGTGCATCATAAAATGTAGCGACTACGATGACACGTTCAAATGAAACAAAGCCATGTGTCCCTCTACACCCGTACTACCGGAACAAGGTTAAATATTACGCCACCGCATTTTCTTTTCTTAGTGCTCCAAAGCTCTCAATCACCAGTGCGCTCTCGCAAGAGAAATCTTGGTCACACAAAATATTGGCACACGGACTCTCTGCTCCGCCGCACCTGCTCGATGCGTCCTATTACTATAGAGCACGGTGCTACATATTTTGCCCGGTGCATCACAAAACACGCGCCAAAACAAAAAACGGCCTGGTGTGGTATTAAGGAACCCGTACCAGGCCAAAACTACCGCGGTGGAGTCTTAAAACTCGCTGCCGCATTTCCTCTACCTGCACTGCAAACATGGTTAAATATTACGACGAAAAAATAACATTTTTCACTTTTTCTCGGTGCTCCGAAGCTCTCGCCAACTGCATTGTTCTCCTTCTACGAGCCGTACGACATTTGTGCTCCCATTGCGACCAATTGCATGCATTGCCCACCAATCTCCGACAGTCAAAATGGTGGGAAAAATTTTCTTTTGAAAAATTCTACAACTAAATATGCCTCCTCGGCAATGAAATGTATAGGTATCTTTCTTGTTTTTCCCATAATTAAGATTTTTTAGTAGATTATAATTTGAAATAACCTTAATCCACTATTTAAAAAGGATTAATGAAATTGCACACTAGTATTACGGCTCACAGGTAAGTGAGCTGCCCTTAAAATTTATGGCTGCAGAAACGCGGTGCTAATGCGTATCCCACCGTGTTCGCGTATCAAAAGGCACCCCACGTTATTTTAAAATTAAGAAAAGTACAGATCAGTCATTTAGCCTACGTACTGATTGACCATGGGAATAACGCACGATGCGTGCGGGTAGGAAATATCACTTGATATGCCAGCATTAGTCGACATTCAACATTCACGGGTCAATGGTGCACTGGTGGTACAAAATACCGCACTATTGACTATGTAATTTGTCAAGGTGGTGCACGACGACACAACTATGTCATGGCCGGGCATATATCTTTAGTTAGTGCACACATCTTAGCTATTCTCTGCATATTCAATGGTGCTTTAAAAAAATTTAGTGCACCTCATACAGGGTACTTTTATGTCATCTCAGGGGCACCACCTGAGTGCGCTAAAAACAAACATTGCATCGAATCAGGTGCATGAGCATGCTGTAGAGCTAGTACGTTTTTCTTTTCAAAAAAATATATATATTTATATTTCTAAATACATGTTTGATTTAATAAAAAAATATTATTTAATATGTCATTGATGTAGATAAGAGGATGAACAACAATAACAATAGGCGAGTAGTATGACATGGTTCTCGAATGGGAGGTGTTATCACTCGGATTTTCCTTGAAGTTGTTGGAAGAGAAAGAGATCGAGGTAACCTAGGCAAGCTTTTAGGTACAAAATCTATGCCTAATTTATATCCCGAGAAGGCTCTCTCTTCAATTTTTTTAGCTTTTGTTTTTGAAAGATATTACTGGTGTGAAAAAGTACAAAGGATTTTTGATTTTGTTTGCTTTTGAGTGTTGAAAATTCCATGTCAGAGGGTATGAGTGAGTAGTCCGAGTCCTTTACCATTGGGCTAATGGATCAAAGAATATGACAAGCGGATGTAGTTTCTTAACAAAGAGATGGTTTCACGGAGGCAAGGTAATCAATAGAGGGAACAATTAAAGATCTCAAAATGAATGGAATGAACGACAAATGGGTGAAGGAAATTAAGAATCCTTCAAAATTTTCGAAAGAGGGAACCCTGAATGATTATTAACAAGACATTTCAGAATTCTTTTCTCAAATAATCATAATGGATAAACTAGAAAACATGAGCTAATAAGAATTCACTCGTTCATACTAGTTCAGAGGAGGAAAACATTAAGAATGACAGCAATTGAAAATAAATTGCACTTAAGCACTTTGAATTATTCTTTTTCGTGTTATCATTCAAATATCAAACACAGTATGATATAATAAACAAAGTATAAAACTCTAAAACATAAGAGATAGATGACTTATTGATCCGTTTTCTAACTCTAAGAATCTGTGAAAAGTATTTTGCATCAATTACTTTATCCGACTAACCATACGAAATTTATCCAACAATAATTTATTCCAAAATAATCGAGTATTATGTAAAGTCTAAGAATCCACCCTCAATACTCCAATTGAGGAGTATTTCATCTAAAGAATTATAAAAAAATATCTGCAGCAAAGATGAGATACTAATCTAGGATGACTCATGGATATATTACAAGAAAATAGAGACATATGTCTCATAGATAAGAGAAAGGATAACCGATGTTGTGTTTCCTTCTTTTGAGAATGTGACGGAGGTAGGCCCTATGATTGGGCTTGATGTCAGTCTCTTTAGTAATTCTATCTTGGTCGCTTTGTTTCATCTGATACTCTTTACTGTCTTTCGATACACTTTGACTCTCGTTTGATCTTTGTTTATCCTTTTATCATGTCTTACAGTAGTAAATAATCAAAATTCATACCGGGATAATATTTCCAAAAAGTCCGACATTTCTTCACCATTCTATTTCTGGTATTCTTGTTCTTTGAAGCTTTCACTCGAGTTTCATCGGCCTCTGTATATCTAAAGAAAGTAGGTTGAATTGGGAATAAGTGTTTTACCTCATGTTAGAGATAAAACAAATTTTCCAGCATTGTCATGAAGAATATTTCTGTAGATAATGCTTTTTGTTCATTGATGAACTAGTCGATGAAACTAGCCTAGTTGTCAAGATATTTATTCAATTTCTCAACATTGTTTTCCGTGCTCATAAGTTTATCCTCCCTAAATTAAAGGACTTGGCAATCTTTTTCACTCTGCAAAATATTGAATCTCTTTGTAAAGGCATTAACTTCTTCTGCATATCGTAGCATCTTCTTCTAGATTCTACATCGGGAGTTCTTTTAGTAAAAAAATCTTTTAATCTCCAAAATTGTTCCTGCTGTCTCTGGATGCCTAGTTCTTCAAGTTGATATCTCATTCTGGTATTCAAAAATTGTATAAGATCATTAGCTTCTTCGTGCATGTTTCTCTAATTCTTCTCTTGCCTTTAAAATTTCTTCCAGAGCCAATTTAATTAAATCATTTGCTCATACATTATTTGGATTGATGGCCGGAAATATTTTATTGATCGAATGATGTTGGTCCAAAGAATTTCTTTCATTTCTCCCAAATGTTTCTCACAATGTGAGATCCCTTTCTAATGCTCTCACCAATTTCTCTAATCTATTAATCTCCTTGTCTTTTTCATGATCACTCATTTTTTGAGAGATCATATTTTTTATCTAAGGAGATAAATTGTACCTTTGTTTTTCGAAGCTCTATCACTTGGAGTTTTCAATTCTCGTTTAATTTTCATTAATTCTTGATGCTTAAATTGGAAGTGTTGACCTGAGATAATTATGTTGGCTAACTTGTTGTTGTTGTACCCGTAATTAGTTCTACGTCGATGCTAGAATGTTTGTCTGTCGTTGTCCTTTAATGCCTTTTCAGTTCTTTTTCGACTCTCATTTAGTTTCTCATTCATGAGTTCAAGAGCAAATCCATCGGTTCTTCTTCGGGAGTTTTTGCTTTATGATTTATGCACTTTGTGGATGCCTCGAAGATGGCAACTTAACTGCATTTCCTTAAGTGCAATATCATCATCTTTCTTTTAATCAAGGCTTCTATACCTTTGTTTACATATTTGGGATTATGACCCAATCCAATAATTATTTCTTCCAAAGTCTTTATTCTCATTGTCCTGTAGCACGGGAAGAGGCTTTCTCAAGATCGATTGAGCGGTAGTATTATTCAAGGAATCCTAGTAATCTTTGGGTCACATCATTGATTTGTCGGTCAAAGTTGAATAAATCATTTCTGCTCGTTTGTCAGTGCCAGTTCAATCTAATCCAAAGGATGGAATATCCTTTGCCATAGACTTTCAAAATTGGTTCTAACATAATCTGCGATGCTTGAGTCTGCCACGACCTCGAGCTCTGAAATGACTCATCACCATTTTACCTTTGCTCGGATGTCATGGTCGACATCAATCTTTGTTGATTTTTTGGGAGCCATCTTCAAATATTGATTATAGATTTGAAGTCTTAATGGATCATTTCTCGCCTTTACATTTATAAATGTTTTCTTAATATCCTAGGCATCCTTCATTGGTGGTTTGAAGGAAGATACTTCTGTACTTTGCTTTCGTCTTTGTAGCTCTTTTCTGTAGATTAGTGGATGTTCCACTAATTGTGCATGTTTCGTTTGGCTATCTAATTCTTCTCTCCGCTGACTATCGGGGGTTTCTTGAATAAATTATCACTATCAGTAGAGGATTTAATTTTTATTTTCGACATCGAGTTGTTCGAAGATCCACCAGTAGAGGGTAGCTATTTCTCGCATCTCTCTTCTTACCTTTTTCTTCATTGGAGAGAAGTTTGCAAAATTGAAATTCTCGTCACATTAATGCGAGTGGGGAAGTCCGTATTTGTGCCTGTTCCTTAGAAGTTTCGAGCTATTCCGTCATTGAGAATTTCTCGTAACCCGTGTAGCAGCTCTCTTTTTCCTTCCCTTTGGATGCTAATCAAGACTAATGCTCCGATTTCTGCAAATTTCTTTGAGAGGTTCTAGCAGAGGGAAGGACCAATTCCTAGTATTGCAACATTTCAAAAAGAATCCGAGGCCGTGATTTTCTCAATATCTTTCATAACATTTTCAACACCCAAATTTCGTTCACTATCTTGTTCTATTAGAGGGTCCCTTCCATCCATTCATCCATATTGGCAAATTGTTCAATCTCTACGAATTCTATGATGAAGGTATGGTGAAAATTTGTTTTTCATTCTCCTATCACAAATAAATTTGTTTTGGGTCATAAGGTACCGATGGAAACTTTTTTGCAATTTGAGATAATATTCTAGGATTCTTTCAGCTTCTTTTCACCGCATCCCTAGAATTGCAAACAAAAGGACCTAATTCACTCTTGATTACGAGCTGAGCTTTCTTCTTTGCATTACAAAAATGGACTATGTCTAAATTTATCATCTGATCATGAAATATTCCAAGGCAAAGAGCCTCATTGGAGCATACTTTGGTAGCTTGAAAGGACATAGCTCATTGCCATATATTCTAATTTTCTATATGATTCTTGTATAGGTACCAATCACCTATATTGTATTTCTTGGATAGTTGGAGAAATTTTTCTTAATGTCATTTTGACCCTAGGAGGAGAGATTCTGCTAATAAAGTTGTTGCAGGGGTACACAAATAGGTCAATGAACTCATTTTAAGAATAAGGAGAATCGCAGGGAAATTATGGAAGATTGGACCAAAAGATGACAGACTCTAGATTTCCTTTGGCATCAAGTTTCATGACATGGAAAGGGAAACTTTGTGATTGATAGCAAAAACATAAGATGGTATATAACGGTGGAATATTTAAAAAACTCTTTCATCTTCTAATCTCATGGGAACAGTCATGAATTTTATCAGCAATATAGGAAGCAAAATCATATTTGATAGCTGTGAGGGGCTCAGAGTGGGTAAAATGACAACAATACTAGGGTTAGCGAGTCAACATATTCGTGATAGTATTGAAACCCACTGAGAGGATATAATATTCAAAATGAGTGCCCATATCCCGTGAAAAATGTATATCCATAAGGAGGTGGGCCTTTGGGTTTATGTTCCAACAACATGAAAGTTTGGCAGAGATGATTCGAGCTCTTCTTGAGATAAATTGGTCGATTTTTCGAGTAAATCTCCCATGGAAGAGAGTCGGGGCTTGACTGTGCTTAAAGCTGCAACATTTCATTGATAGACAGCAGCGATTGTGGGAAAAGGACGGTTTGACTCGGGGAGAAATGACACTCGTTGATTTAGGGATCATAGTGTGCATACGAGTAATAGATTATTTCAGGAGAAAAATGTGGACGTAGGGAAGAATATACTATTGGAAGATTGGATTCTCATAATCCAAAAATGTCAGAGACCATCTAGGTAGCTATCTACAGTGGAAAAAAAGCTCTGGAGAGGATATTCACCTGGGGACGAGGTCTTTAATTTGGAAATCTATATCGCTAGAGGGCGGATAGTATAAATCCTCTGCGAGGGCATTCAGTGTGACATTAGAGAGCCATGGAGAATTTTCTATAGTTCTTGTGGATTCAGGGAAATGAATTCGAGTTTTGATGAAAAAAAGGCAACGTCAGTGATTTAGGAATACAAGTGCAGTCTGGGAATTAAGGAATGAAATAAAGACCAACTTGTTCTCTTTTTTCTTTTTCCTATGGAATTAGAACAAAAAACCAAGATTTAGCTGAGCTTTAGTGGGAAATTGGGTAAATACTGTTTTGGAAAATATGAGTGATGAAAATAGTTGCATGCAACGGTGGATGGTTTCAGATTGTTCGTCTGCCCAGCTTTCCTAGGTCAGCAGTGTGCGATTGACAGGTCTTCACATTTGGTTTTGAAGTTTTTGCATGGGACACCTAGTCACTTGCACAGGATAGTGAAAATAGCCTTGGGTTTTTGTTTTTAATTGCAAAGTCAAAGGACTGGTGGGATTAGTATTTTTTAAGTGGATGACGTCAGCAAGTATGGTTGTTTTGTCATAGGCATAAAGGCGGTAAGCGATATACATCGCTCTGCTCTTGGGGACAGGTGGTTTTCAACGGAGGGGGTGAGCGATTCCATGAGACTCACGACACATGGCACATCAATGTTCGGAAAACCGCTTGTGCATCGCGCGTTATCGTTCGGATGCGGGGAGGCGCTAACGATATGGTTGACAGCTGCAGATCTTAGACTGGTTGATCGAACGGTCATCGGGAAAGGGAGATGACGGAAAGATAAGGAGAGGGCCCAATACAATCGAAACATAATTCAAATTACATCGGGGGTGATTTTATTGGTGGAATAGGTTGTTAATTAACCATGAGGGTTAATTAATCCCTTTTTATACTGGCAGGGTGTTAGGGATTTTAATTGATGGCAACTCAACTAATTAATCAAAATTATCAAGATTTATATGAGTTATTTTTCAACCAAAGGAGGCGAGGATAATAATAATTTGGAATTTTAATAATTAAAATAATATGGGGAAGGGTTGAGTCATATAGAGAATTAAATAATAAGTTCGAAATTGATATGAAAATAAAATAAAAGCGCTAAGTATAAAAACATTAGAGTTCATGTAATTAACTTATGCTTGAATGAAAAGGGTTTTTATGAAATATTGTGAAATTTCCCTAAGTAAAATAGGATTTTAGTTAGGGAAAAGATTATCTTGTGGAAGTGAATGAATGATTTATGAATGCTTTTTAAGTACTTAGGCTTTTCCAATTATTGGGCGCGTGGGTCCCATTTCTCCAAAAGTCAAGGAAATGCCTTGAGCCCCTCTAATTTTCAAATGCCTTAGTACTTAGGGAAATTAGTGAAATTCTTAGGGAAAAAATGAGAAAGGAAGTTAATAATTTGACTTTTTTCTTTGCTTGAAATTCTTCCAGTGTAGTTTACTTTCTTTGCACTTGTGATTAAAGTAAATATTTAACACATATAGAGTGTATTATCCATCACATGTAATTCAGTAACAACATCTACCTACCTACCTACTATACCCTACCATTTTTCTTCTTTATTAGGGTGCTTAGACTGGCAAACCCTTATCACACTTTTTCTTTTACATGTGGAAATCTATCTAATTCTAACCTTATTACATCCAAGGGCTCGAATTAAACTATTGAGCTTCTTTTATTTACTCTACCTATCTACTTATCTCGCAATATTGAATAGTTTGGTCGATTTTATTCTCTATCTCTAAAACATAAAATTGAAAAATGAACTAGCCAAGCTTAAGCTGTTTGATTGTTCATAAATTGTGGCATAAGATACAAGTTGCACACAATTTGTTTATTTACATAAGAAAAAAGTAGTGGCATTTGGATGCGCACACTTTCCTTGGCCTTTCTTTTGGTGGGGTTCATTTTCTTTTACTTTTTGGCCATTTTTTATTTTTTTCTCCCTTTGATTTTTCTTTTAGCGTATACCCTCTTTACATTTTTTTAAATTTTTTTTGATTTTTTTGACAATATGGAAAACCTTTGCAACATAGGAAAAGTATGAACATATTACATAGCCCATCAAGTCAATCATAATATATATGACACCTATTGGTATAGGATTCTTGACATGGCTCCACTTAGATGGCTTTTCCCAGTGAAAAGTCAAGAATGACAGTGATTCAGTTGCCCTCAAAATGATTTCGGCCGAACTATGGAATCTTTTTCTTTCTTGTTGCTTTATTGTATGTATGACGTAATACTCTTTTGAAGCTTAGGGCCTTCTCTTAGGGCTCAACTCCAAAAATTTACTATCCATTCAAAGCTCGCACATTACAAAGGATATAATATGTACATGTTAAAATCGAGATATACTAATAAATAGGATCAAAGTAATGTTTCAACCTTCGACCATTACATGAGCCCATCCTCATTTTTCAGTACCATCCAAGCTTTTCAAAAAATATGTATTTTTTCCTTGTAAAGCATGGATAACATAAGGTCCTTTCCATAGGAAGTCAAACTTCCAATGTTTTCTCCATATCCTCCCTTTCCGGAATCCCATCTTAAAACTTTGTTTCCAATTTGGAAATCTTTTTGCCTTGGTCCTTTTATCAAATATCTTCTTTAGTTTCTCCCTGCAATACTTGAGATCTACGATATACTTCTCTCCGTGTCAACGCAAATTGATGGTCGATTTATTCTCCTTTATGAATATCATTAGGTTCAACTCTGAGCTTCTTGAAGTAATTTCATTACGGGAACTCCTAAAGATGAAGGAAATACGACCTCAATGCCATAAACTAACCTCATAGGATCTGGTCCCAATAGATTTTTTTGGTGGTTAATATGTCTCACATAGTGCATTTGTAAGTTTCTTGTGCCAATTTTCCTGTGTTTTTCCTCCAATAATTTTTTAATAATATTGATGAGACTCTTGTTGGAAGACTCAGCTATTCCATTACCTTGAGGGTAATAGGCTATGGAATGGCTTAAGGTGATATGATATTTGTTACTGAAACTTATCATCTTCTTGGATTTGAAGGCAGCAACATTATCGAGTTACTAATTTTCTCAGGAGCAACCAAAGCTTGATAATATATTGGTTTCTAGGAATCCTATAATCACAGTGTCATTGGCTTGTCTAGAAGGAATTGCTTCTATCCATTTGGTGAAATAATATGTAGCGATGAGGATCCATTTATGTTGGTCGAATAAGGAGGATGGATTTCTCCAATGAAATCAGAGCCCCATTGTTGGAAAGTTTTTTCGGTAGAAATTGGTTTTCGAGGGTAAAGGTAATAGTTTTCTCTTGCCTTCAAAGATTTGACATTTATGGCTGTAGTAATGACAAATTTATTTACATCGGAAAACAAGGTTGGCCAATAAAATCCAGCCCTTAGGATCTTGTCTATGGTTGATTTCCAATAAAGGTGTCCACCATAGTCTCTGCATGAAATTCATGGAGAGCCTTGTCAGCTCATCTTTTAACAAACAATTCAATAGAATGCCTTCATGATTTTTTCCAAAAAATAACATTATCTAGAATACAAAACTTTGAAGATCTCATCTTTAAAAACCTTTTCTTTGTTCGGATAACACTGGAGGAGCTTGCAGGTTTAATAGTACATAAATTATATCAACATACCAAGGTGAATCTAAGAAGGCCTGGCTGATTTGTGAGTCGCCATCTCTTGTTCGTCATCCAGGTTGATTAATATCCCGGGCTTGACAATTTGTTTCTATCATGAGTTGAGCCAATCCCCTGTCCCTTTATAAAATTTGTAGGTTTTATTTCAATATCATACTCTAATATGATAGCAATCCATTTACCTCTCTTGCCCTCAATTCCATCATGAGTTAAGATGTCTTTGACAACAACATTTTGGTACATAGGATATCACATGGGAATACAATATGTAGATTCTAAAATCTTTAATGGCTTTTACAAGTGAAAAAAGCTTGTTTTTCCATGATGTTGTATTTTAAAGATGCATCCCTTAGTAGCTTTACTAAAAAAGGCTATAGTTTTTTCACATCCTTGATCATCCTTTTGTAATAAAACAAGTCAAGCATACGGTGTGTTCTGATGCAAATGAAAATATTATGAAGTCTCTATCAAATTGTGGGTGGTAAGAATTGGTGTTCTAGTCAAAGCCATTTTAATTTCTTCAAATGCTTGTTTGGCTTCTACTCGTCCATTTAATACTTGAATCCTTTCTTAACATGTTATTAAGCAATCTAATCGGTTTAGCTAAAATAGATACGAATCTTCTCAAAAAAATTATTTTTTCCTAGAAAGCTTTAAGTTCTTTGACATTTCAGGATGAGGTATCGCAGAGTATAGCTTCTATTCGAGAAGGAACAATTCTAATACCATCTTTAGAGATGATATGGCCCAAAAGTTTACCTTATTCGAGACCAAATAAGGATTTTTTTGGATTCAAAGAGATACCATATTTTCGCATTTTTATGAATACTTGTCACGAGATGGTCCAAATGTTGTTGATCTGATTTAGAGAAAACAATTATATCATCCAAATAAATGGCAAGAAAAATCATGAATTTATTTTGCAAATGTGATTTCCATTGCTCTTTGGAAAGTTTCTCCTACATTTTTAAGTCCAAATGGTATTTTAACATACTTGAATGTACCATGGTGTTGTAAAAGTTGTTTTTTCCTGGTCATCGAGATGAACGAGAATACGGTTATATCATGAGAACCCATCTAGAAGAGAAATCCTAGAAGCACCTACTACCCTTTGTAAAATGTGATCCATTTTGGGCAAAGGGTAATTATCCTTCAAAGAAAACTTATTTACATTTCTTAAATCAACACATAATCAGATCTCTCCAGTTTTTCTTCCCTAGTAGGGACTAAATTAGACACCCACTGCGAAAATCTAATAGGAGCAATTATCCCCGCTTCATACATTCATTTGATTTCTTTTTTCAATTAAAGGTAGCGATCGAGGGTTTATTCTTCTAAGTTTCGTTTAAATGGTTTACGATCTTCTTTCGTAGGTATGGTATGCTGAATTATAGAGGTATCATATGATTTCAAGTCTTCATTACTCCGAGGAAAAGACATCCTGGAATTCTCTTATTAGTTCAACATATTTTAGTTTTTTTTGATAAGGAGACAAAGATTTAGATAACTTTAACATTTTAGGATTTTCTTCAGTTCCCAAATTATATTCCTCAATATTTGCTTTCAACGGTTCCCATCTTGGGTTTCTTTGGAATATCGTTAGAATAGAAAAGATTTTCTAGAGGAGTTAATCCCCTTGAGGCAAATGATTATCTTTTAAATTAACGATCTCGAATTCTTCTTCTATAATCTCGTCAACCTCCATTTGTTTGAGGTCCCTGTATTTCTTTTTTGGAGAACTTTGTTGGATGAAGCATTTGAATTACACTTTCTTTTTGAAATGTCTATTTATTATTCATTTATTTGATCGATTCAATGATCCGTATCTTCATCTATATTCTTGTTAGAAAATTCATTCTCTAAAGTCGGGAAATTGTTAATACTGCTCATTGCTTGCAAACACTTGCAGATTCTTAAAAATTGTATGTATGGTATTGATTGTCTAATCTCGGTCGTGAGCTGATGATTAGTTTCGAATGGTAACTTACAAGTGATGGAAAACATTGCTAGCTATGGGCATGCAAATTTCTGTTTTCTTGGGATTTTTGTAGTGAGTTTGTAGAAAAGTATTGAGAATCGCTACAACTATTCCTCTATATTCTCTCGATCCGGGATCATTTTTTTAGAAAGTGTCCTTTGATCTATTGAATGATTAAATCAAAATCCCCTATGATAGATACTCTAATTTCTCCTAATCTTTTGATCAGTTTAAGACCCTAGCAAAAGAGCTTCATATTCTCGCCATATTATTGGTGCACTTAAAATTTAATCGTAGGCATGGCCTTTATCATGATCATTTTCAAGATTATGCACCCAAACTCTAGCTCCTACTCCTAATTTATTAACGGAACCATCAAATTCTAAATGCCAAAGAATTTCATGTTCATAATTAGTATCGGGAGTTTTAGGAACTTTCTTAACGGTGAAATGCGTTTTTTACTTTCTTCGGGTTTTTCTTGGGTATGTGATTTTTTATTGTCCTCGGGGATTTCCTAGATTTGAAAACTAGATTTTTCATTTACAATTTCTTTTGATTTGATTTACATTTGGAACTTCTAATTCAGATGAGGAGAACCAATTTCAAAGTGTAAAGAATAAATGAGTCCATATCGAGTGTCTCGAGTATATGGGAAAAATTTTCATGTTTCTCTGACTACTAACCACATATTTCATTAAAGTTTCTCAGTATAATCTCTTAGGTTGTCCGAACACTGAAATAGTAGCGTATGATATGTCCAGTTGAAGAGATCCTTGAAGTTTTTCACACGAAGATCTAGATAATAACATACCATATTTTGGAGGAATATACTCTGCTACTACTATGTCCATCAAAATTATTTTTGCAAGGTATTGAACCGATGAAACACACAAGTCTTTGACTAATCCTAAACATCTCACCCTGACTTGAATAAAAAAGAAAAAGAGATCTTTGTATGGTGCAGTGATATCTAGGTTCAATTTCTCCATTCTGGGACTGCGTGCATTAGATTGTGAGATGCCCAGAATCAAGCATGGCATTATGAAGTATTTTATCATGTATATTTAAACTTACATAGGTCGGAGAGTTCCTCCACTTCACAGTTTTTCCATTAACTTCGGGGCCAAAGAGAAATCTGGGTTGGTCATCAAAAACATTTCTTGAATCATCACTTCCGGTGATATTGAGTGATTTATTGATTTGACTTTGGTAGACATCATGTTTAGCTAATTCGGACAATGGAACAACTATTTTTTATTTTTCCTACTTCAAACCTCCAAATTAAAAGGTTTTTCGGTCTAAGTTCTTGTCTTTACGAAAGTTGGATTCTCTTTATCTTCTGTGTTTTTGGTATTTTTCTCCTTCTACGGAGTGGGGTTGTGGGCTGAAGTTGTTTTCGAATCAACTTCGGAGGTTCCTCTACATTTCCTTTAGGAGGAAGAGTATTGGAAATTTCTCTATTATTTAGTTGAGTATCGGATACATCTTCAATTAATGGGTTGGTAGGATTAGGATCTGATTTAGAAAGAATATGTACAGGGGGTAGTATTGGTTTTACCTTTGAGGGGTTGTTTTGTAGCTTTCGTTTACTTGTTTTAGGACATCGATTCTTCGCTTCTCAAATTATATTTCTTGTGGACTTCGTAAATGGTTGTGTCATATCCCTCCTTGAACTCAAATGATTCTCTGAATGAGTTTGGAAAGGTTCAATAATGTGAGCTTCTTGATCATCTTGGGTAAAAAAAACTTCGGTTTGTTGTTGTGTTCAGTCAAGTTATTTATTTGAGCATCTTCTGTTGGTTCATCGAAGTTGAGGCTTCAATATAATTTTCCCGGAATGGGGGCCTAATATTTTGGTGAGGACAGTTTTCCAGTATTTTGGTTTTTGGTTCTTTCTAAAATTTGGATTTCTCCCAGTATTGCTTGGTTGACTATCCCAAGGAGATTTATTTTCAATTGTTTCTACTCTATCTCCTAGCCTTTCCATCCCTTTAATAATATCATTTAGTTTCTTTTCAAAAGTGAGAGTTCTTCATTTAAAGGCATTCTCCTTTCGACTCGGCTCTAGCTTGTTTCTCTATCGGGGTTGGCTTCAACACTATGACTATACTTTGCATATCTTCTAAAGTTTGAGGAGCTCTATCCCTAAGCTGATATGCCATATCGGAATCAAATCCATCGGGGAATTTAATTATCCTTGAATCTGGAGGAGTCTAAGGTTTTGAGGAATAACATAAGTAAACATCATTGAACTTTGGTTTAGTAATCTTGCACTGAGTCTCTTTTGGTCCTCTTTTTAAATTTCCAAATTTTGATAAGATTTAAAGAGGATATTTCTTCTTTTCCCATCTGTTTAAAAAATGTTCTATAAAGATCTTGTAAGTCAAGTAACATTGTTTGCAGGGAAGGGCTCTAAACCAAGTTCTAACTTCTCCGGTAAGACTTTGGACAAATATTCTCATTCTCACATCATCGGCATCTATTTCATAAATTTCAAAATAATCGGTCATATTTTTAGTATGATGTTGTGTAGTGTAGAGTACGAGAACCATCAAAAGGGAGTGATTTTAATTTGGTAGTCTTAGGGGCATAGCCTCCATTTTATCTTGGTAATACTAAAGGAGCATATCTATTTGCCATTGCGGGAGGTAGTGATGAAATAACGGTGAGGTTGTTCTGTGAGTGGTGGGTGGAGGAGTAGAAGGGGTAATTTGAGGTTGAGATGTTTGAGGAAATGTTGATGAACTTGGAGAAGCTGAAGTGATCGAGAAATATTTGATGTTCCTTCGGAGGTAAAACTCGAGATTGCATGGAATTTTTCAAATTTTTTATCAAGATGTGAAGTAACAAATTCAAATTGTAAATCTTCAATAAATACGTGGGTCGGAACCAAATTAGACAACTCGGATTCGGAAAAATTTACAAATAAAGGAGGTTTCAAATTGCTCATCAAAAGTTTCGTCCTCAAGGTAAGTCCACTTCACAGGGACGAGATATTGATGTATAGAGAGGCGCAGAACTAGCATAACTTTCTTGGATTTCATGTCTCCTAAGAATCTCGGAGATCAGATTCGGATTTTCAAACACGAGCGAGGGATTTGGATCGGGATTAGACCTTTGGTGTAATGAAGTGCTCTTTGACCGGGGTTTCTAGATGATTCTCTTTTTCGGTTTTTTGTCTAAATGGAATGAACAATACAAATTCTACACTCTCTTTAAGAGGTATAATATTTTGGATCTAATTTTTTCTTAAAGATTTATTTGAATAGAGGAGCCGATCAAATGTTTGAGCGAATGTTCGAGTTCATAAAATAGACCGAGAGATAGACTAAAGAAACACTTATTTACTTATGCAATTGCAGAGCAAAAGCGAGTTCAAAGGCTACCTAGCTAACTTCAGAGCTCACGTCCGTAGTTTATAAAGTAAACAATAGTAACGATAAAATTATTCAAGTCCCCAATGGAGTCGCCACTATGTTATCACTCAGATTTTCCTTGAAGTTGTTGGAAGAGGAAAGAGGGAGTCAGAGGTAACCACAAACCAACTTTTGAGATACTGAAATCTAGCCAATGCTGTACCCGAGAGAGGGCTCTCTCTTTATGTTTTAGCTTTGTTTTGAAAGATATTAGGCTAGCTATGAAAGTACAAGGATTTTGATTTTGTTTGTTAGGGTGATGAAATTCATTAGCGAGAGGGGTATGGCTGAGTAGTTTTAGTCCATTGGGATAATGGAGTCAAAGAATATGGCTTAACTAGATGTAGTTTCTTAACAAGAGATGGTTTCACAGGGCAAGGTAATAAAATAGGGAACAATTAAAGATCTAAAATGAATGGAATGAACTCAAAATGGGTGAATGGAAATTAAGAATCCTTCAATATTTTCTGAAAGAGGGAACACTGAATGATTATTAACAAAGAGCAATTAAGAATTCTTTATCAAATAATTAGAATGGATAAACTAGAAAACATGAGCAATTAAGAATTCAACTGTTCTTACTAGTTCGAGAGGAAAACATTAAGAATTAAAATGATTGAAAACAGATTGCACTTAAGCACTTTTTGAATTATCCCTTTTCGTTTATCATTCGGATATGAAACATAGATGGTATAATAAACAAGTATAAAACTCTAAAACATAAGAGATAGATGACTTATTGATCCGTTGTCTTACTCAAGAATCTTGTGAAAAGTATTTTGCATCAATTCTTTATCCAACTAGCCATATGAAATTTATCCAATAGCACTTTATTCCAAAATAATCGATATTACGACAAAGTCTAAGAATCCACCCCCTCAATACTCCAATTTAGGGAGTATTTATACAAAGAATTATAAAAAATATCTCCTAACAAAATGAGATATAATCTAGGATGACTCATGGATATATTACAAGAAAAATAGAGACAGATGGTCTCGTAGATAAGAGAAAAGGATAACGATGTTGTCTTTGTTTCCTTCTTTTGAGAATGTGCTGGGAGGCGAGAGCCTATTATTGGGCTTCTTATTGTCCCATTTAGTAATTCTGTGTTGTTGTACTGCATTTTACTGATACTCTTTACCTATCTCGATACACTTTGAATTTTTTTTTATCTTTGTTTATCCTTTTATCATGTCTTACTATAGTAAATAATCAAAAATTCATACAAGGATAATATTTACAAAAATTCTAACATTTCTTCCAACCATTCTATTTACGGTATTCTTGTTCTTTGAAGCTTCCTCGAGTTTTAATGAGTCTCTGTATATCTGAAGAAAGTAGAGACTGAATTGGGAATAAGTGTTTTACCTCATGATTGAGATAAAGCAAATTTTTCAGATTTGTCATGAAGAATCTTTCACCGTAGGCAATGCTTTTGTTCTTGATGAACTAGTTAATGAATTGGCCTAGTTGTCGACATATTTATTCAATTTCTCAACATAGTTTTCCGGACTCATAAGTTTATCCTCTCGAAATTAAAGGACTTTGGAAATCCTTTACTCTCAAAAATATTGAATCTCTTTGTAAAGGCATTGACTTCTTCCTACATATCGAGAGCATCTTCTTTCTAGATTCTTCATCGAGTTCTTTTAGTAAAAACTCTTTTAATCTCCAAAATTGTTCTGTTATATCTTGGATGCCTAGTTCTTCAAGTTGATATTTGTTCTTGGTATTCAAAAGCTGTATAAGATCATTGGCTTCTTTAGGCATGTTTCATAATTCTTCTCTTCCCTTTAAAATTTCTTCCAGAGCCAATTTAATTAAATCATTCTCGCTCATACATTATTTGGATTGATGGCCGGACATATTCTATTGATTGAATGATGTTGGTCCAAAGAATTTCTTTGATTTCTCCCAAAGGTTTCTCCAATGTGAGATCCCTTTCTAATGCTCTCACCAATTTTTTCTAATCTGTTAATATCTCTTGTCTTTTCTTGAGCACTCATTTTTTAGAGATCATATCTTTTTCTCTAGGAGATAAATTGTACCTTTGTTTTCTAAAGCTCGTCACTTGGAGTTTCAATTCCTCCATTGAGTTTATTAATTCTTCGGTGCTTAAATTGGAAGTGTTGACTCGAGATAATCAATATTTGGGTAGCTTTGTTGTTGTTGTACCCGTAACTACTTTGCTCTGTAGATGCTAGTATGTTTGTTTGCTTGTCCTTTAATGCCTTTTCAAGTTCTTTTTTCGGTCCTCATTTAGTTTCTCATTCGAGTTTTCGAAAGCAAAGTCAGCTCAATTCTTCTTCAGAGTTTTTGCTTTATGATTTCTGCAATTTGTTGATGCCTTGAAGATGGAAACTTTAGTTTGTTTCCTTAAAGGCAGCAATATCATCATCTTTATTTTTAATCAAGGCTTCTATACCTTTGACATCTTTGGGATTATGACCCAATCCAATAATTATTTCTTCCAAAGTCTTTATTACTGTTGTCCCTTAGCACGGGAAGAGGCTTTCTCAAGATGCAATTGAGCGGTAGTATTATTCAAGGAATCCTGTAATCTTTGGGTCATCATTGATTTATCAGTCAAAGTTGAATAAATCATTTCTCCCGATTTTGTTTGTCGTCATTCAATATGATCCAAAGGATGAATATCCTTTTTCATGACTTCAAAATTGGTTCTAACATAATTTGCAAACTTTGTTTGAGATTATGTTTCATTTTGGGCTTGAAATGACTCATCACCATTTTACGTTGCTAGATGTCATAGGCTGACATCTATCTTTGTTGATTTTTGGGAGCCATCTTCAAATATTGATTATAAATTTGAAGTCTTAATGGATCATTTTTGGCCTTTATATTTATAAATGTTTTCTTAATATCCTAGGCATCCTTCACTGGTGGTTTGAAGGAAGATAATTTTGTACTTTGTTGTCTTCGTAGCTCTTTTCTCTGTGAATTAGTGGATGTTCAACTGATTGGTGCATGTTTCTCTGGCTATCTAATTCTTCTCTCACGCTGACTATCGGGGGGTTTCTGAATAAATTCGCTTCTATAAGAGGATTTAATTTTTGTCTTTTCACATCGAGTTTGTTACGAAGATCCACCGATAGGGGTAGTCATTTCTTGCATCTCTTCTTACCTTTTTATTCATTGAGAGGAGTTTGCAAAATTGAAATTCTGTCACATTAATGCGAGTGGGGGAGTACGTTATTTGGCACTTTTCCTTAGAAGTTTTAGGTTGTTCATTGTCATTGCGACACTTTCTGTAACACTTTGTGTAGCAGTCTCTTTTCCTTCCCTTTGGATGCTACGTAGCTAATGCACTGATTTCCTGCAACTTCTTTGCTGAGAAGGTTGTAGTAGAGGAAGGACCAATTCCTAGTCTTTTACTCGTCCAAAATAATCCAGGTCAAGTATTTTCTCAAGATATTTCATAACATTTTCAACACTCATATTCACTATCTTGTTTCTATTAAGGCCCCTTCCATCCATTCATCCATATTGGCAAATTTTTCTCAATCTCTCGGAATTCTATGATGAAGGTATGGTGACAATTTGTTTTTCATTCTCCTATCACAAATAAAGTTACATTTGGGTCATAAGGTATCCAATGGAAGCTTTTTTGCAATTTGAGATAATCTTCTAGGATTATTTTAGCTTCTTTTCTGCATCCCTAGAATTTTAGATAAAATGACCTAATTGACTCTTGATTCTAGTGAGCTTTCTTTTTGCATTACAAAAAATGGACTATGTCTAAATTTATCATCTGTCTAAAAATATTCCAGAGGTAAAGAGCCTCATTGGAACTATACTTTGGTAGCTTGAAACGACCTAGCTCCTCGCCATATATTCTAATTTCTGTATGATTCATGTATAGCTACCAATCACCTATCTTGTATTGCTCGGATAGTTGGAGAATTTTCTTAATGTCATTATTGACCCTAGGAGGAGAGATTCCCTGTTAATAAAGTTGTTGCGGGGTACACAAATGAGTCAATGAACTCATTGTAAGAATAAGGAGAATCAGGAATTATGGAAGATTGCAGACCAAAAGATGATAGACCTAGATTTCCTTTGGCATCAAGTTTCATGACATGGAAAGGGAAACTCTACGATTGATAGAAAAGCATAAGATGGTATATAAAAAATGGAATATTTAAAAACTCTCTCATATTCTAATCTCATGAGCTGGTCATGAATTTTATCGACAATATAGGAAGCAAAATCATATTTGACGACGGTCGTCCGGGGGTAAAAAATGGACAACAATATTAGGGTTAAGCTGATCAACATATTCGCTAGTATTGAAACACATTACGGAGGATATCATATTCAAAATGAGTCTTCCCATATACTGTGAAAAAGGTATATCCATAAGGAGGTGGGCCTTTGGGTTGATGTTACCAGCAACATGAAAGTTTGTGAGAGACGATTCAACTCTTCTTGAGATAAATTGGTTGTTTTTCAAGTAAATCTCCCATGGAAAAGGGGAGTCGGGGCTTGAATAGGCTTAAAGCGCAACATTTCATTGATAGACTGAGGCAGTTATTGGGGAAAAAGGACGGTTTGACTTAGGGACATGATTGTTCATTGATTGGGATCATAATTGGCATGGCGATGATATATTATTTTAGGAAAAAATGTGGGTGAGGGAAGAAGATACATTGGAAGATTGGATTCTCACGATCCAAAAATGTCGAGGCCGTTCAGGGTAGTTATCTCTGTAGTGGAAAAAAATTTGGAGAGGATTTTCATCGAGGACTGAGGTCTTTAATTCGGAAATCCCAGGCGAGATAGTATAAATCTTTGTGAGGGGAATTCGGCGGTGCGACATTCAAAGCCACGGGAATTTCCATTTCTGGTTCTTGTGGATTGAGAAATGAATTCGGGTTTTGATGAAAAAAAAGGCATCATCATAGATTTAGGAATACAATTGCAATTCTGAGAATTAAGGAATGAAATAAAGACCACCTTGTTCTTTGTTTTTTTCTTTTTTCCTATCAATTAGAACAGAAACCAAGATTTTCGAGCTCGACGGGAAATTGGGTAAATACTCGTTTCGGGAAAATAAACGATGTTGAAAAACGAGTGCGAGCAACGGTGGATGATTTTCGGATTGTTTGTCCGCAACTTTCCTCGAGCAAGGTGGCAATCGACAGTCTTCACGATTGGTTTTTGAAGTTTTTGCATGGGACAACTGAGTCACCTTTGCACAGGATAGTGAAAATGACGCGAGTTGGTGTTTTTTAATTGCAAAGTCAAAGGTTGGTGGGATTATATTTTTTTAAGCGGATGACGTCGTAGTACGATTGTTTTGACATAGGCATAAAGGCGGTAAGTGGTATACATCGCACCGCTCTTGGGGAGAGGAGGTTTTCAATGGATGGCGAGCAATTCCATAAGACTCACGACACGTGGCACAACATTATTCGAGAAAAATCACTTGGCCATCGCGTGTTATCTTTCTGGACGGGGAGGTGCAACGATATGGTTGACAATCTTGTAGATCTTAAACCTGGTTGATCGAAAGGTCGTCGGGAAAGGGAGATGTTGGAAAGATAAAGAGCGGGCCCAATACAATCAAACATAATTTAAATTACATCGGGGGGTGATTTGATTTGTGGAATAGAATGTTAATTAACCATGAGGGGTTAATTAATCCCTTTTTTATACTGGCAGGGTGTCGAGCTTTCAATCGGTTGGAAATTCAACTAATTAATCAAAATTAATCGATTTATATGGTTATTTTTCAACCAAAGGGGTGGGATAATAATAATTTGGAATTTTAATAATTAAAATAATACTGGGAAATGGTTGAGTCATAGGGAATTAAATAATAAAGTTAGAAATTAATATGAAAATAAAATAAAAGCACTAAGTATTAAAACATTAGGTTCATGTAATTAACTTATGCTTGAATGAAAAGGGTTTTTATGAAATATTGTGAAATTTCTCTAAGTAAAATAGGATTTTACTTAGGAAAATATTATCTTGTGGAAGTGAATGAATGATTTATGAATGCTTTTAAGTACTTAGGCTTTTCCAATTATTGAGGTGAGGGTCCGGTCCCTCCAAAAGTCAAGTAAATTCCTTGAGCCCCTCTAATTTTCAAATTCCTTAGTACTTAGTGGAAATTAGTGAAATTCTTAGGAAAAAATGAGAAAGGAAGTTAATAATTTGACTTTGCTTTTCTTGAAATTCTTCCAGATGTAGTGTATCGCCTTTGCACTTGTGATGAAAGTAAAGATTTAACACATCTAGAGTCATTATCCATCACATGTAATTCATGACAACATCTACCTACCCTACCTACTTTACCCTACCATTTTTTCTTCTTTAGTAGGGTGCACTTAGACTAGCAAACCCTTATCACACTTTTTCTTTTACATGTGGAAATCTATCTAATTCTAACCTTATTACATCCAAGGGCTCGGATTAAACTGTTGAGCTCCTTTTATTTACTCTACCTATCTACTTATCTCGCAAGATTAAACAGGTTTAGTCAGATTTTATTCTCTATCTCTAAAACATAAAATTGAAAAATGAACTAGCCAAGCTTAAACTGTTTGACTGTTCATAAATTGTGGCATAAGATACAAGTTGCACACAATTTGTTTATTTACATAAGAGCAAAAAGTAGTGGCATTTAGATGTGCACACTTTCCTTGGCCTTTCTTTTGGTGGGGTTCATTTTCTTTTACTTTTTTGGCCATTTTTATTTTTTTACCCTTTGATTTTTCTTTTAGGGTATACTCTCTTTACATTTTTTAAATTTTTTTGATTTTTTTTGACAATATGGAAAACCTTTGCAACAAGGAAAGGTATGAACATATTACATAGCCCATCAAGTCAATCATGATATATGACACCTATTGGTATAGGAGTCTAACAGGAGGCACGAGAGACTGAGAGAGATGTGTACCCTCGCCCTATTACAACAGATACCCAAGGGCTCCTAAGGCAGGTAGGCCTCCTCAATTTCTATGAGGAGGCTACTTCCGTAAAGGCCCATAGTGTATTTTTGAGACATAGTATCTACAGGTGGAATGCCCACAAACAAGCTTTCCAGGCTGGTCCTGACCAGTGTTACACGCCCATTGAGGAGGATATATATTTCATTATAGGGCTATCGAGGAGAGGGGTGGATTTTCCCTCATTCCCAGAGGTTCCAACTGGTTGTGTAGCAAGGAGTAAGTTAGTTTACTCCCAGAGATACATTGGAGCAGATGTATTGTCTCCTTCAGAGTTTCAGGTCGCTAGAGGTCAGTTAAGTATTGGTGCATTTGGTAGACAGGACGTGCAGTGCCTCTCACTTCTCATTTTGACCATTTCACACAACACCAGTGACGAGAAACGCATTAGTTGCTCGCTTATATATTATGTTGATTCTTTAGTACAAAAGCCACAACTTGTCAGGTGGTTTGCCATTTTTTTATGGCAGTTTTGTATAGCCTTAGATAGATGGCATGCTCATGCACAAGGGAGGGTCAACTTCCCTTTTGCTTCAGATATTTTTTGTTTATTTTTTGAGAGGTTTCCAGAGATGAGGCCTACTTTTGTTCGACAGCCTCGTAGGCTGATGTTGGAGGCCCGGATGCACATGTGGGGGTAGATGATGCCCAAGAGGGGAGAGACTATGTTTCTAGCCAGGATATCGCATGATGCACTAGACTTAATAGCCAGTGTTGACGAATTGCACCCCTTCATTATGGTCCCCTGTCCTTATTCTGGATTGGATTGGCGAGGGTGTGCCAACATCCTCTTCACAGATGATGAGCCGCCAGATGATAGAGGTAATATTACTGTTTTATTTATATTTATTCTAACACATTATTTAACTTGTTTTTATTAAATTGTGTAATGAAATTTTCTAATTATTGTTGTGTACTTATATATATTTTGCAGACATTGGCTCTTTTGATGACGATGATATGTCGGCACCACCACATGATCCAGGTGTGGATCCTGATGACGATCAGGGCATGGCAGATGTTGAGGATCATGATCAGGAGGCCGGTGCAGAGATACATGCTCTTCTGGTGCAACGGTACCGCCTTTTTCTAGGTGCGGTCGACCTGATACTAGATACGGGATGGAGTTGGGTGACTAACTCAATGCATTTATTGTTGAGGTGAGCATTAGGCCCGCTCATTATAGAGACATACAAGTCGATGATAGGTTATTACAGATGTCGAGAGGCATGTCATGTGACATGTACAAAATGTTGCCGCATGTCGTAGGAGCTACGACAACTGTTACGCGACTGAGGAGGATTGTTGCACATTATAGGCGTGGTCAAGCAACAACACGTGATGGACACTCTGCGAGCAGAAACTCATAATCTCGTGATTTTTCACCTCATGTTGCACCTCATGAGCATGAGATTCCACTAGCATCTAGTAGTCATCATGGAGATGAGGTTGGACCATTGGCCACATCTATTCAGCAACCTGCAACATCCATCAGTATTAGTCATGATCATGAGCAAGCTAGACCATCGACCCGCTCAGGGAAACGCAACATTGGCTCAGCGAGGCCTCCACTAGTCATCGCTATTGATGTTGTACTACCACTGAGCTGATCCATGACATTTATATTACGAGTTGTATATTTTTAACATTATTCGGTTATATATATATATATATATATATATGGTCCATGTATTTTATGTTCATGTTGCGGTTTGTACTTAATTTACATGTTGGTGATCATCATGATGTGTATATTGTTAGGGTCATGTTAGATATGTTCATTTAATGTGCGACTTATGAGATAGATGTGTATGCGATAGCATGAGTTATTTGACATGAGATGTATATTTGATGTTTGTATTGTGATGATGTTAATATATAATTTTAATTTGATGTTTGATTGTGTTTTTTAGTCAAATATGATGTTTGTACGATGGTTATAATGATCTTGATGTTTATTAATTAATTTAATATTAAATGACCATGATATTTATTAAATATTATGTCGCGATCGTAATTGAAATTGAAATTTTAATTGCATGTAAAATTGTAAAATTGTATTTGTATTTGTAATTGTAATTGTATGTAAAATATTTAATGTAAAATTTTAATTGTAATTGTAATTTTTAATTTATTGTGAAATGATTGTAATTGTAATTTTATATATGACAAATTGTAAAATTGTAATATGTAATTGTAATTGTATGTAAAATTCTAAAAATTGTATTTGTAATTGTAATTGTAATTGTATGTAAAATATTTATTAATGTAAAATCTTAATTTGTAATTGTAATATTTAATTTATTGTGAAATGATTGTAATTGTAATTTTAATTGTAATTGTATATATGACAAATTGTAAAATTGTAATTGTAATTCTAATTGTATGTAAAATTATAAATTTGTAATTGTATTTGTAATTGTAATTTTAATTATAATTGTATGTAAAAATTTGTAAAATTGTAATTGTAATTGTAAATGTAATTCTAATTCTAATTCTAATTGTATGTAAAATATTTGTAAAATTTTAATTGTATTATTGTGAAATGATTGTAATTGTAAAAATTTTAATTGTAAATGTAATTGTATATAAAAATTCTAATTCTAATTCTAATTGTATGTGAAATTGTAAAATTGTAATTGTATTAATGTGAAAATTTTAATTGTATTAATGTGAAATGATTTATTAAAATATTTAAATTTGTAAATAATGGTAAAATAATAAATCTAGAATAATATGAATTTTTTGTAACATAATAAAGTTTGGAAAATAATGCAAATAAATTCATGTACTTTAGAATTATCATTATTTTATTATGATCTTACATACAAAAAAAATAACTTTATACAATCTAGTGCGCTTATCATCATAACACGCACTCTGAGTGCGTCTTAGTACAAAGACGCACCGGTGCTTCATAACTCTTCCGCACCGGTGCATCATAAAACACTACGCTAAAACATAAACCTCGATCTTACAACCGCACCCGGTGTGCCTATAAAACCCCACGGACTGGAATAGGGTTATTCTGTAAAGTGCATTATTGGAGTAGCGAAGGGTTAAAATCATGGGCAAGAATTTTTTTGAGGAAGGGAAGGATTCTCATTCCCTTGAGGATAACAGAGAAAGATCAACTAAGGTTGTTGATCGGGCTAGTAGGTCCCATGAAGGGAAAGATTCCCCAACGTGCATTTAAAAAGCTGCTCGGGAGTATTGTCCGAAAGCTTCGGTTGGCTTACATAAACTTTTACCGACAGCGGCTAACGTCACATAAAATCACATCTTCGGCTTTCAATTGAACTCCGAATGGCATCTCTAACTTGTCCGAGTCTGTGGTCATGTGGATGAAACCAGGTAAAAAGTCTTCTTGTACTATAAATGGAAATCAGTGACCATTTATGTGGGAAGAAAAAAATAGATACTGCAGACTACCATATCTCCACTCTGCAAATCGGTTTCCCATTGGAAAAGCTAATGTAATAGCCCATTTTGCAATGTCTTTCCTCTACTCAATGCTATACTCATTTTCTATGGGAAACCATTGCCTCCACATGTAATAACTACATCGTCTAGTAAAAAAAACAGTCTTATTCTACTAACAAATGCGAATGAAGGACTCGTTATCATTTCTCCCAGAACATTCAAGGTCGGTTTCGTAAACAGAGATTGTATAATTTTTTTTAAGATCAAGATGGAAAGCACAAAGGAGAAAAGAGGAAATTGGATGCCAAGATGGAGGAGGAACTTACAAATGAGCAAGCGAGATCGGGGGTTAGCATGCAAATCATGGGGCATCTTTTCTTGTTGCGAGGTTATGGAAAGGTTCAAGTTTCTTTTTCTAAAATAAGAAGAGTTGTAGTTTTGAAAAGAAATGGCACAAATATTTTCATAGCAAAATGTATATTTGCAACATGTGTAAAAAGCTGAAATATCTCCAACTTCAATAAAATTCTCGTAAACAAAACTTTCCCAACCTTTTTGTGAAAACGCCCACGCCTTAGCATATAATAGGTTCACATGCCACAATTTCCCACTTGGGCCCTATAGTATTACATCTTCACATGCCCCACATTGCATTCTCTCCACATAATCGAGTGGGGACCTCCCTGCAATAAACAAAATGCATTGGAAGAATAGTTATTTCCATCAAGAATTTATCCAATTCCAATTCTCAATTCTAATTCTAATTCTAATTCTCAAAAATAAACAAAATTAAATTCTCAATTTCTATGGTTGGAGTTCACTAAATTTCGGTTTACACAACTAAAAGAAATTTCGATGCCTTAACCGCAAATTGGTGCTACTATACATATAACCGCACTAATGCAATGCATTTTAGTTACTACGCACCGAGTGTCGGTGTTACCTAAGGACGCATTGGTGTGGTGCTATTAGTGATGCACTAGTGACGAATAAACACAAATAAAAAAAAGTGTAACTCTATTTTCTTTAAGTGAAAAAAAAGCGGCAAATTAAAAAAATGAGCGGAAAAATATTTTTTGAAAATCGAATTTCATAAAATAATTCTTTAAATAATAAACACTTTTCAATATTTCACTATTTTTTTCTAAAATTTTCAGCGAGAGATTTTGCGGGAGACATACTTGGAGCAAGAGAGCACGAGAGCATTGTGGAGCGATGAAATACGTTTGAACGAAGTATTCGAGATAATTAGAAACCAAACCTCGGCGATTCAAACCCTATATCATAAAATTTCAAACCATCTCGTGATTAAATTTGATTTTTTTTTACTTTTTTCTGAGCTTTTTTTTACTTTTTTCCGCAATTTTTATCATTTTTTTACCCTAAACCCTTCATTTTTTTTGTTTTCTTTCTCTTTCTTCTCCCTATTTACGTGATTTCAGAATTAGGGTTTTTCATTTTAGATTGACATCCAACCCAAGGGACAAATTGCATAGTCGAATCCCAATCCATTCAGCCATTGCATGAATTTTTTGGAAAAAAATGGATCTTTTTAATCAGGTGTGCCCTACGTAACCTAGTGCACCACTGCAATGTATTATACGAGTGCACTACGCAAGTACTATAATCAAACATTTGAATTTTTTTTTAAATCAGTGCGCCATATCATAAATAGGCCACCGGTGCTCCATGTTACGAGGATAGCACCATACGGTCTATTACAATGTTTGTGCAGATGCGTTTATAATACCCCCCACGCATCTGTACGATCTTTTGTATTTTTTTTCTGGGTGCATTTTTAATACCCCCCACGCATCGACGAGCAGGTGCGTACATCATGAAAGGCGCATCGGTTTTTTGAGATTTATTTTTTACCTAAAAATTTGACAATTTATTTATAAATATATTAATGAATGATATAGTACGAGTTTTAGATTGATAAAGAAATAGATCGACAAGAGATCAAGTAATAAAAAATACGTGATAACACATCGTAAAGAAAAAAACACAAGTTCTTTGTAAATTATTTATAAAAAATATTATTTTTGAACTATATGTAAGTTTAACTAATATGTATTGTTTACATGTGTATCATGCGAGCCACAAAATGATGAAGCTTGATAAGATTATTTCGATCTAGGACCCGAAGAGCGTAAAATCTTGATGGAAAAAATTGCAAAAGCATGAATCGGGTGAATAAAAAAAATACTATCGATCCAATATGAGTTTCTTTTTTTTAATTATCATTAATAATATACTTAAAATTATTAGATAACATGTGTCAAAAGCAGTCTATTAATTCACATCTCGTTTAATGTTCTATAGGGACAAACAACCCGGAAAATGAATGTTGTTCTAAGAAAAGAAAAAAAATAGAACATGCAAATGAAAATGAATTTATCCTTAGCTCATTTGGAGTGGTGTTGGAGGTTAACGAAAGGGGGGAAAAACTTTTACAAAAGTTTGAGGGATCTAGTGGAACAAATGTATAGACGGTCTTTCCACTTACAATACAAAAATCAATCCAATGATTCCAAGAACCAAACTTTATCTAAACTACAAGACAATTTTCCGAGAATTGGTCAATGAGACATGTGAGACTTTTAATAGAAAAAAACGTACAAAAACAAAAAAAATAAGGAATGAAAAAAAATAATATTCCTTTAAATATTTGTCTAGAATTATTTATAAATATCACTTTTGTTATATTTAATTTTCATATATCAAAATAAAAATTAAATATTTTATTGTCATGTTACATTTTCGGGAAGATTGTGAAAATCTCAAAAGATGAACGAGTGATATCGAGAATATGCCCGGTAGGAATGTCCAAAAAAGGTGTACAAGGAGATGGTCAAAGTAATGGACAAAATTGAATTGCAGAGGAGCCATCTCAACAACAATGTGCTTCAAATGTAATATTTAATCATTGAATTTTTTCGATCATTAGGTACAATAAATAAACAATTTAGCATTAAATATTAATTTTCAAGAATTTTCTTGCAGAAAAAGAAAAGAAAATTCAACCCATTCAGCACATAAAACAGAGATGACGAGGAAGAAAAAGGGTTGATATCTAAGTTTGTGAGTAATTGTTACTTCCTTATCATCGGATTTCATTTATCGTATTTTTTTAAGTTGTTTTACAAAAATCCTCATTGAATGTCTTCAAACAAATTTGCTAACATACAAAGAAGAACCCTCGAATAAATTGATTGAAATTGGGTTAAATATGGGTTGTGAGTATATGTTGGCATATCGAGAAATTAATTGTGGAATTTGTAAGAATCTATCGATCTTGTTTTACTTAGCTCCGTCTATAATTAAGAGAACAAAAAAATTCTTTTATATTAAATATATGATTCATTATGGGGTATAAAACTTGCAGGAAACAAAGTATGGAACTCGTACTAACAGATGAAATTTTGAAAGATGGCATAATACATGGTTTTGAAAGAGTGTGTGTAGTTTATGAGTCAATTGTTGTTATGGTACGTCATTTTTTATTTTTGATTTACATTGATTTATATTATTTAATATGTCAATTTTTCATTATTCTCACCAATGTATATACCCTCATTTCAGTTTATTTTTTATGTTTGTAGATGGAAGGTGAAGAAGAAGAAAAACAAATCAACACCGTAAACAAAACATTCCTGAAAATAACCCAAGTCATGGAAGTAGCTCTAGCAGTGACACTCGATTCAAGCGAATAATGATGATCACTATGTTTGGATATCAAAGCAAGGCGTTGTATTTTTTGAAATATGTCTGTGAAATCGGACATTTTTGTTTAATGTAATGGACATAGTGTCCCAATTGAAAGACAAAGGGATACCAATAAGCTGTCCCATTTTGTATGATAAAGACATATATATATATATATATATATATATATATATATATATATATA
This sequence comes from Pinus albicaulis, assembly GCA_034641835.2. Lineage (NCBI taxonomy): Eukaryota > Viridiplantae > Streptophyta > Pinopsida > Pinales > Pinaceae > Pinus > Pinus albicaulis. The sequence continues at coordinate 425,798,257 of CM076581.1, read as the reverse complement.
TATATATGATAAAATATGTTTTAATTTATTCTATTGCATTCTCCATTGTCATTCTCAGATGCACTAATAAAATTTAATTCATATGAATATTGTTATAAGATATATATGTGTCTTCTTTTGATGAATAATGAAGTTTAAGAAACCACAATAATTATGATATGATATAGAAAATTAATCCAAACATCACATTCAAATGCATTAATAAAAATTTAATTAATATGAATATTGTTATAAGATGTGTCGACTTTTTGATGAATAATGAATTTAAAACAATTACAATAATTGCACTGTGTATGGTCGATGATTCTAAAAAAATACAAAATGAAAATTGATGCGTGTCGATCTATGTACACTGCTGGGTGTTTGTATTATGAAGCACACCCATGCATTTATATGACCTATGGGCACCGAAAAAAATACCAAAACCAATTAAAAATATACGTTGCATTTGTGTTGTATGACGCATCTGGTCGTTTATGTCTCTATACGCACCGATGCCATTGTATGATCTATGGGCACCACAGGAATACCGATACCAATTATAAATCTCGGTGCATTTTTGTGATAGTCGCACACCTGAGGGTGTTTATGTGTCTATAAGCACCGATGCATTTGTACAACCTATGGGCATTGCACGTAACACCGATACCAATTATAAATCTCGGTGCATTTGTGTGAAATCTGCATGCAGGTGTGTTTCTATAATTCTACGCCCTTTGGTGCATTGATACGACCTATGGGCACAACACAAATCCCAAGACCAATTAGAACGACCCCCATGCATTGTATCACCAAAACTACGCCCAAAGTGTAGTTTTATACCTTAACGACCCATTGCATTCTCCTTCAACCACCTCGGGGCACCTTCTACATGTACACACCGATGCGTTAAAGCCAGGTAGCATGCACGATGAAAAAAAACATCCGTAATAACCTCTGGCCGCCCATTTTTTTTAAGTTTGTGTTGAATTTCCGTTAAAGCTCCGCCAAAACCTCCGTAACCATAAATGGATGTTGTACCAAATGTTTTTTTTGACAATTTTGGCCAATTTTATAACACTAAAAACCTCCTTTATAACCTCGCTAGAGGGTTTTTTTCCTTGTAGTGACCTTAACATTTTTTTCTTCATTTATTTGGGTGCATTTGAGCTTGCAAACCCTGGTTCATTTTATTTTAAAACAACAAACTAACTAATTCTATCCTTATTTCTTCTAAGGGCTCAAATTAAACTTTGTTGAGCTCCTTATTTATTCTCTACCTAACTATCGATCTAGCAAGATTAAACTGTTTGGCTAGATCTTTATTCTATATCTAATAACATGAAATTTAAAGCATGAAAAAAATCAAGATTAAGCTATTTGACTTATCATGGATTATGGCATTGTAACAAGCCGCACATAATCATTTATTTTTTGCGAGTAAAATTACGATAGTGGCATTTGGATTTGCATCATTTTCATGTTTTATTTTTTATCTCATTTTTTTGTTTGGGGTCCATTTTTTCTATCCTTTTTTTGATATTTTTATTTCAAGTCCTTTTATCTTTCTTTTAGGAGTTTTACCCTCTTTACATTTTTATTTTATTTTTTCCGATATGGGAAAACAATTTTTCGAAAAGAAAAGTATGTACATATTACAAGAATAATCGGAGTAAATTAGAAAATTATGAATCCTATTATTATAGGACCCTAACGAGAATATTCATCCAACAAACAATTCTTGCCCTATGCACTAAGCTACAAAGTCATGCTCTGTACAGCTGTGCAGACTCAAGCCTCTTTGCACTTAGATGTAGAGCCTCTCCTTTCGCTACAAAACTAAAAATCACGATAATACAACCATAACATTGATTTAGATCATATCGATAATTTTTATACTTCTCTTCTTATTATTTCACCCTATTTATGCTATTACATCGTAGGGATACATCATTGTAATACCATAGTAAAAATACCATGGACTTCCCAAAAAAAAGAAACTATAACCCAAAACCATTTACAAAATTGTGCACTTAACAAAAAGGAGGAGCTTCGACCCACCTTGAAGCCCCTATGTCATCGCTGCGGTATATTTGAAATGGTCCACTTGAGCCCCGTTGTGCACTCCACTACATGCTCCACCCCACAAAATTTGGAGTCTTTGCCAAAATATAGGCTAAGTTGGATTGTGCCCAACAGTGCCCTCAACACTTACATGTGACTCATCCTAAGTCACTCATCCGATTTTCCTTTGATCTTCTCTCCAATGTTGTTGTAGGTTCTATTGAACTACTACAGAATGTATGTGATCTAATTTTCTTCATTGTGCACTTCTTCTAATAGTGCTTTTGTCACTAGTTATGTAGCTTTCTACATTAATGCCTCCTCTCGTGTCAAAACTCTTGAAGCTTCTCATCCACTTCTCGAGACATATGGAGAGCCTAATCATTCCATGGCTAAGTTCTCTTTGTCAAAAAATTCTCTTCTTTCCTTAGCTCCTATATTTTCCTCCGGAGGGCAGTTTGCTTTCATTGATCTTGGTGAGCTTTAGAGAGATTGGTAAGGTCTTCACGAGTTGCCCAAATATCCTCCAGCTTGTTTTTGATTTTTGTTGAATGTCCTCTTGTAGATTTTGTACATTTGGATATTCCTACAACAAAGTCCAAATCTGTAAAGTCTCATCCAATAGCTTACCACGATCCGCCACGTTTGGGGATATGGTGACCACATGTAGTATTTAGGTCGACCTCACTCTACTCCCGCACTTACTTTAGTGTGGTAGGATATAACTTCATCTACAGTTCACGAATATTCTTCTCATATGAAAATTTCACTTCTACAATTTTCTCCTTGCATCCTTTTACCACAAGGTCAAGATTCACTACCTTATCCTCCATCGGCTCCTCTTCATGGACATCGATGTATGGATCTTCACGGCTTGTTGCTTCGACCACCTATTTCAAATTCATTTGTTGTTGCACTTCTTGATCCTTCTCTTGGATCTCCTAGTCAAGCTTCCATTTTAGTGAAACTTGCTCTTGCTCTACTTGAATGTTCAAAATTTTAAGTGATTAAAAGTAAATATATTTTACTTTCAAGCATAGCCTATATTATTTTTATACTTTTATAATATTTCAACAAAATGTTTAAATAATCTATTTTAATGTTTAACTATTTATTTCAATATAAACTTATATATATAAAATAACATAGTTTTATATTAATTTTAGAAAAATAATGTAATTAAAATAAATATATTTCATTTTTAATATGGAGAACATGCATCATTCTTATTTAAAATATTTCAACAAAAAATTTAAATAAACTATTTGAATTTTTAATTATTTATTTCAATATCAATTTTATATCTAAATGAATAAATAATTTATATATAAAAAATAGATAAAAAAATTTCAAAATAGGTTAAATTTATTAATAATAATGTAGAAATATATATATATATATATATATATATATATATATATATATATATATATATATATATATATATATTTTATATATATATATATATATAAAGTAAAATTAAAAAGCTCACCATTTTAGGTGATGGTGAATTTAATAGTAAAATCACAATTATTCTTTCAAAATAAAAACAAAGATTTTTAAATTAAACATAAATGATACTCTATTGATATTACAACCCATTGTACAAGTTGTATAAAAATATTTCTCTTTCACACATAATTAAAATATTTAGATATTCATAGGAAGCAACATAATTTCATACCAACCTTAGAAACCTAAAGTAATTAAAAATAAATATATTTCACTTTCAAGTGTAGCATGCATCATTCTTATACTTTTTATAATATTTGCACAAAATATTTAAATAATCTATTTCATTGTCTAGTTATTTATTTCAATATAAATTTTAAGTGATTAAAAGTAAATATATTTTACTTTCAAGCATAGCCTATATTATTTTTATACTTTTATAATATTTCAACAAAATGTTTAAATAATCTATTTTAATGTTTAACTATTTATTTCAATATAAACTTATATATATAAAATAACATAGTTTTATATTAATTTTAGAAAAATAATGTAATTAAAATAAATATATTTCATTTTTAATATGGAGAACATGCATCATTCTTATTTAAAATATTTCAACAAAAAATTTAAATAAACTATTTGAATTTTTAATTATTTATTTCAATATCAATTTTATATCTAAATGAATAAATAATTTATTTCAAACTCAACTGCTTTTATATATAAAAAAAATAGATAAAAAATTTCAAAATAGGTTAAAATTCTACTAACAACAATGAAGTCATTGATGGGCTGACTTTGCAATCCCTGTATACTCATTAAATAGCTCTTAGTTGACAGAGACCCAGATAGCTCGACTCCACAGAATCCGTGATGGAGATCACATTTCTATGACCTTCACACCCGAAGGGGCTCGGAGTGGAAGCTGAGACACCAATAATTGGGAACTCCTGCACAGGATGTATTGCTTGTCATGGACACGGGGAGTGATGTGGTGTGGGTATCTTGCACCCCAAATTACACATGTACTGAATGCCCTGGATACACCACTGAGATCAAAAGTGCAAAGACGTGTAGTTGGAGGCTTGAAGCACTGACAATTTCTCAGGACGCCCAGACCACCGGGCATCTGCTCACTGAGACCTTCAGTTTGCCAATGGGAGGTGTACAAATAGCTAACTTTGGATTCGGATGCTCAATGGCTTCATTCGGGGTTGCTGGTATTGCAGGATTTGGTAGAGGAAATATGTCTTTGCCTTCCCAGCTCAGTGCTCACATCGGCAATAAATTCGCGTATTGCCTTAGCGATCAAAACAATAACAGCAGCGTAATATCGTTGGGAGACACAACACTTCCCACGAATCTCACTTTGAATTACACTCCATTCCTGGATAACTCAAAATCATCTTTCCTCGGATTCAAGGATTTTTATTACCTTGGTCTACAACCAGTGAGTATTGGTGGAAAATATTTGGCATCTAGTTTTTAATCTAGTTTCTATTTATGTATATTTAATCAATTAATTAATTATCTTTTTAAAATTAAAAATTAAAAATAAAGGAATTAATTTAGTTTCAAATAATATATTGAATTGTGTTTGAGTAATAATATATTGAATTGTGTTCGAGTAAAGGAATTATCTATACTTGTAACTTGTAACTGCTATAGCCCATAGGCTAGGTTCCCTGATATCTACTCTGCCTTACAGGTCCAACACTTGAGCTAAAAAGTAGAGAAAATTTATTTGTTTTGGCATCCACATGCATAAAATTTCTATTGTTATTACCATTTTGAAACTACTCTGACTATAGAGCCTATACCTCAAGTCTGCTCTTGCAACTTCATCTATAACATTAGTTGCTCTGCCTTCCAATTTCGATTATGAGATTATGTAACTATAGTGGACTAATAGATTATGTTATTATTTCAATGCATACTATGTTATGTTTAGCCTTCAGTCTGCCAGTATCATGCTATGTATTGAAAGATAATATGTCAATTTGAGGTATGTAACACTCTAGCTCATGCTATTTAATGCTTCCACATTTCCATAGAATATTCCACACAGATCCATAAGCATATTCTCATTCTCTTTTCTCTTTGTTATTTTATCACTTATGGTTGGGGAATTCTCTCTCTTTGCTCATTCATTCTCGCAAAGACACTTAAGCATAGATTCTCTTGTGAAGGGACTGTTATTGTTGTTTATTCATGTTGTCTATTCATTCTCATGAAGCACTGTTAATTGTGACTTATGAAGATGAAATTGGCCCAAGCTTTGTGGCTCTACTTAAGTTGTTCAAGTGTTCTTTCCAGCACTAGTGCAACTTTGAAATGCATCAACATTTAACTTTCAAAAACTCATTTCTTCTGCTTGTTTGATGTCATTGTCGTGTATTTTTTACAGATGTTGCCGTTGTCAAACTAGTAAAATAGGTTCAGCCCCCCTAGTGACTAATTTATTTTGTTGTTGTTGCAAGTAAATCTCTCTGCCAATATATATAATGGTTGTTGTTGTAATTCTAGTGACTGTTCTTATTAGGATATTTCGACACATAGGAAATAGTTAAGAATAACTTAGTTTAGTGTAGAGTTAGGTAAAGTGTGTCTCTTTACCATGTACATTTGTAACTTATAATTCGACAGCCACAATTGTTAGTGATCCGACGGTTATCTCTCACCTCGGTATTAACGGCACTTGATCCGTGGCTTAACACCCGATTGCTCTATGATCTCTATTTAAAGAGCATGGAGGGTCATTTGTCTGGTAACCATTTATGAGAGAAACATATGTAACTTTTCTTTTATATTAATAAATTCCCTAAAGTGGCCGTGTTGGCTCAGGGCGTGGATTGTTTCTCTCTTTGAGGGTTTTAACCATGTGATTATACTAGTGTATTGTTTTGTGTTCTGTTTGTGAGTGGTGACCTTTGGTTCTTGATCTACAGAAATTACCCTGTATATTCTTACATGGTATCAAAGCTATTTTGAGGGTCGCGTCCATTGTTGATCAAAATCCGAAGCCGGTTTGACTGCATGCGAATTCGGTTTTGTAAATCTACTATTTCTAAACATTTTTGGGCTTGGATAACTGCTTGGTTGTTTCCGGAGCGTCTGTTACAGTGAGAAGCGCATTTCATTTCATGCAAAAAGGTTTCCGGCTGCCCAAGTAATGTCAATTTAGATATGGAGGTATAAAGCATCTATTTTGCAGTTATATTTGTTAATAGTTCTACTTCTTTCGGTTTTTTTTTCCTGTATTAAGGTTTTATTTATTTGTTGAATCTATGTCCTCTTCTTTGTGTATGCTCTTTTTTGTGCGCCCCATGCGATCTCGAAAAATCAGAAATGGGAAAAAGGGATTTTTTTTGCTATGTATGCTCTTTCCCCACGTCTTTGTGAGATCTCGGGAAATCAGAAATAGTAAAAAAGTGATAGTTTCCAGTAAGGCTAACTGAGAATATAATATTCTGCCATAAGGCTTTTCATTTCATTTCTTTTGCTCATTTTTTGTGCAGGAAAAGGCACGCACACCTCCCATAATAATAATAATAATTTACCCTTCCTCCTTTCTAAAATAACATAATCCTTTTACTATCTCACTTGGTGACGTGTTAGTTTATGAGAATAGAGGTCTTGGGTTCTTGGGTTCAAGTCTCCTTCTCAAGCTTCTTTTGTAAAAAAAATTTGTTCAAAGGGGCAGATTTTTTTTTTAAAGAGCCGCACTTCATCCCGTTCCTGTAACTATTCAACATCTACAACTCAGTTTTTTTCAAAAGGCATAACTTCTTCATCTGGAAGCCATTTTTCAAGCCGTTTTATTTAAATAGCCTAATTTTTCGAGATCTTTCCATTGGAGCACTTAGTTTCAACTTTTATCAGCTTCAGTTTTTTTTTTTAAATGGAAAGTGCATGCCCGGTTATTCTTAACAGCACCAATTATTTCCAATGGCTACCTCACATGGTAGATATACTTAGAAGTAAAGGGCTTTATAAAATAGCCATAGGGCTAGAAACTAAACCTTTTGATGATGATAAAGTTATTAAATGGGAAAATAAACAAGATCAAGCACGAGGGTTGATAGGAATGTCCATTGCTCAAGATCTTTGATTCAATATCCTTGACATTGACACCCCTCATGAAGCCCTGGACAAGCTAAATATTCTCTTTGGAATTCAAAATCAAATCAGTGCCCATCAGCTTGAAAATGAGTTTTTTACTTTGGACCCCAATAATTTCTCCTCTATTCAAGAATTTTTTGTCCAAATTCAAGACCCTCAGAGTTCTTTTAGAAGGTTGTAAGGTCTAAAAGGAAGATGGTAGCCTCATTTATTGCATTCTTACTAAGCTTGGCCCTGCATACTCTGTATTTGTTTCCACCTTCCATTCCACTAGAGAAGCCATCATTTCTTCAGGAACCACCTACAAAAATCCCTCTTTTGATGCCTTTTGTGATTCTTTGATAAGAGAAAAAGAAAAACTTTTACACCTTGGTCTTATCACTGCTGGAAACGCTTCTAAGAAAGCCTTAGCATCCCAACATCAATCATATCAACAGAATCCCAAGAAGCAGTATCCTAAAAATTATGGTCTGAAACCAAACAAGGATCCTAAGCAATTTCAACCACAAACTGAAAAAGTAACTCACCAAAATGATAAGGCATATAAAAAAAAAGGAAAGAAGACAGATATACATTGCAACTTTTGCAATCGTGATGGCCATTTATAGTCCAAATGTTTTAAGAAGATGGAAGCCTTAGAAGCAGCAATGAAGAAGCATAACATCAATTTGGAGCACTCTTCACCTTCATATTTAGGCATGGCACTTTCTGCTTGTGGTTGTTAAGCATCAAGATCTGGTTATGCATTAAATGTATCTTCTTCTTCTCCTTCTCATGAGTGGCTCATTGATTCTGGAGCTTCTTACCACATGGCTAAAAATAAATCCATGTTTTCTTCTTTAAATGATTGTAATACCAAACATATTTATGTTGGTGATGATAGATCTCTTAGTGTTGTAGGATCTGGAACCATTCATCTAGATAATGGTCAGTTTAATGATGTACTATGTGTTCCTACCTTGTCATGCAACCTTCTATCTGTTTATCAAATAACTCATTCAGGTGAAGGGAAAATAGTAGAATTATCACCTCATGATGTTGTAATCAAGGACCTCAAAGATCCTAAACATATTTTAGCTACTGGCATTGCTGATGATTCCACAAGGTTGTATAAGTTTGACAACTTTGGGTCATCATCTCTTCCCTCTGTTTTTGTTTCTCATAATGATGATGTGAGCAAACTTTGGCATGAGCGATTTGGTCACTTAAACTATCGCTCTCTTCAAACTCTATGTAAGGAAAATATGGTGACGGGCCTTCCTATGGTATCTTTCCGAGATGGTGTTTACTCTAGATGTGTACTTAGAAAACATCATCGAGATAGTTTTGACAAACGTGCCTCTTGGCATGCTTCAGCCCCTTTGTAGCTTGTGCACAGTGATTTATGTGGTCCACTTCTTGTTGTTTCTTTCTCTGGTTGCAAGTACTTCTTAACTTTCATTGATAATTTTTCTAGATGCACTTGGGTATATTTCTTAAAACTCAAGAGTGAAGTTTTTAACTTGTTCTTGGCCTTTAAGGCCTTTGTTGAGAAACAATCTGGACATCAATTCTTAAGTTAAGATCAGACAATGGCGGAGAATATGTTAACAACAAATTTATCAACTTCTGCACTAAGCATGGCATTCAATTGCAACATATTGTTCCATATACTCCACAAAAAAATGGTGTAGTTGAAAGGAAGAATCGCACCTTAAAAGAAATGGCTAATTGTATGCTTCAATCTAAAGGACATGGTCTCAATTTTTGGGCATAAGCCATTAACTTTGCAAATTACATAGTAAATCGCAGTAAGTCACTCTATGGTCTCAAACAAGCTCCTCGGGCTTCGTATGCCAAAATGGATAGATTTATCTTAGATAATGGCTTTTCTAGGTGTCATTCTGACAACACTGTTAGTTGAGATCGTAGACATTTTTTTAGAGTTAGTTGTTTTATTTCTGTGTTGAGCACTAGTTTTATGACTATTTCTCTCATTTCTTTGTATTGAGGTCTAGTTTTAAGTTTGTGTATATACACACCTTTGACCAATAATTTGATTATGTCAACTCAAATGACTTTTTTTTCCATAATTGGGAAATAAGATCAGATATTGTTCTTTGAAATAAAATTTACAGCATCTTTGTTTAAAGGTGAAATGTGTCATAAGTAATTTGGATTGAAATATACTATTGGCAATATGATATCTCCTTTATCTTAGTGACATAGGACAAAAATGCAACTTCATGGAGTGTGAGGTGTAATTTGGAAACATAATTTTCATTTTGTAGGTTTTAAAGTTTATTCCATCTATATTGTAGGAGGATTTTCATGTTTTTTGTCATTAAATAAAAAAATTCATCCAATGTTTAATATGATTAATTGGGAGGAAATTACATTAATTAAAATATTACATAGTGCTAAGTTGAGCTTTTGATTTGTTGGTTTTCTTTGGCGGGTTTGAATCAAGCTATTGAAATGGTTTCATATTATGCCACATTGCAAGAAAGGGTCAGGCGCAGTGCAAAATTGCATATCTACAATACTCCAATAGGCATGAAATCTTCAATACCAAGAACTTCAGGGATGACGCAAACAATGTATTGTTGGTGAAATTGAGGGTGTAGAAGCTGGTTATTTCATCATAAAAGAGGATCAAATAATAGGTTGTATGTTTTAGAAGCAAAATAAGGACTCTCCAAGAAAGGCTTGAGGGAAAGATGACCTCGGGTTTAGGAATATTAAAAAATGATGAATGCCTAAGATCAAAAATTCCAAAATCTCTCACTTTTGATTGATGTGTTTATACTAGGGTTCAAAGTGAGGTAAGGATGAATCATTCAATGAAAATATTCAATTAAAGTGTGAGCTTTGGGAGAAGCTAGGGCAACTTTCCATGAAAAATATTTGAGAGAAATATTATAAGAGACTAAGGGTTGAGAGATATACCATGGTAAAGGCTCATCTAATGATCACTTATAGTTAAGAGAAAAGGTTTTGAATGATGAACTACAAAATGCAAACCTTCAAGAAATCCCCAATTCAAAGGAGCTTCAAGGGTTCCCTTTTGGTGTGATAGCTAGTGCATCAATTTATTTGAAATTCCACCATCGGAATTCATTCAAAATTGGAGGATTCCTAGAGCTCTAATCTAGCCTAGGAAGGGGTGCTTTCTTAAGGACCTTTTGCTATTTTTACACACCTTATCCTTTGTTATTTTAGTCTTTAGGTATCATACTATTTTAGAGAAAATAAACCTTTATTCCCACACCTTGTACATGAGTCTCTTCTTGGAAACTCCTCATGATGCAATTCAACCTAGCCATATAAGCAAGGTTGCTTTTCTTCATGAAGTTGAATTAGACCTAGTTTCATCCACACATGCTAATTATTATAATGAGAAAGGTAAATTTTGAGAGGTGATGTAGTCAAAACAAATTATTATTTGTAAATTTCGTGTTTCAACCATGAAAACAGTGAACAATATTGGAGAGGGTGTGCTTAAGGAGGATCATTCTAGGAAATGTTTGTATTACATCCATACAAACAAAAAATCAATAGATATTTATGGTTACATCAATTTGGATTAGATTTGACATCAAGTTTATCCATATACAAAGAGAACGTCCATATTATTGTTGTTACCCCCAGCCATTGACTCATCATGAGCCAGGCTTTTCATATGTTGTTCTGTTAGTTGTCTGTCTTATGTGCCAATGGTTGGTCACTGGTTGTGGAATGTCCCAACACCCACCTTATTGTTCTAGTTATGCCAGACACTAATGTTTTTTTAGTATTAACAGATCCCTGATTGCTTCATGCCAGGTAGATACAAGAAGGTCATGGAGTGTAAAGACATACATGTTAGCGTTGTGTACCTACACAAAAACTTAGTTTATGATTTAATGATTAGCTAGCGAACATCATTCTTATCCTAAAATGTCACGTGCTTGTATTTTAAGTAGAGAAAATATATAATATCTTATTTCAAGTTGGGAATTATGTGAATATATACGATATCTAATGGCTAGAAGAAGTGGAACTATGACAAAATCACGAGTTGTTTTTTTACATGATTAGTCAAGGTCCCCTTATGTTGTACATTTGATGCGATGAATGATTTCTGTAGTATGCTACATGTAAATAGTCTGACAGCAAGTACTCAAACTTGCGACAATTAGTTCACAAATACATGTGGAAACTAAATCCATATGCTTGCGCTTTTATCCTTAAATCGTGAGATTTCAGATAGTGATTTATACTTACGGCTAAGGCACTGTGTTCCCTGAATGTAATCCTTGAAATTCAAAATTTAGCTTGAATTTAATCACAGTGTTTTGTTCTGACATTATTTTAGCATGAACATGAACCAGGTGACTTCTTACAAGGACAGTGATATACATATAATGTTATAGGTAGTTGTCACTTTTGCAATTGGAATAGGGAGATAAAGAAAACTAAGGGCTCTTGATTTTAATATCTTTTATATTTTCACTGTAGTTTGGCACTATACTTTACTATCTGTGTTGTTATGTTGCAGACATCAACAGCGGAGTGGATATTGCGGGATTTACATGTTCATCTGGATACATGGCTGCAAGTTGTTATCATTCTGCAAAACTCGCAGAATTTGAATACAAAGTTCTTTTCACTTTAGGTACTGTTGTGCTTTATTCTTTTTAGCCACAGATACACTTGCTGAAATTGAGATCTCATCTTTGATGCAATGCCTTTAGACTTCTTAGCGCATAATTCTAGCCCAAGATGACTATATTGGATAACAATTGAAAATGCATAGCACTGTTGCTTTGTAGACCATGTAAAATCTTTTCACATGGTTCCTAGGTGGACTGTCTATGGCTTCTAGTTTACATTAGTAAAATTAAATTTCATTTTCAACCTTGTGACTTTAGGTGATTGAAGGTGCATACGGCTTTTAGTTACATTAGTAAAACTTCTAATTGCTAGCTTAAGTTAATCTTGTTTCTTGTGATTTTAGGTGATTGAAGGTGTAATCAAATATCGATGGAATGCTTTGCCAGTTGAACAATGGGATGGGATAAAGAATTACATATTAGATCTCATTGTTTAGGTTAATCTAATGCATGTGTCTTATGTTATTTGGTAAACATTGATTATTGTTTTTATTATATACATCTTGTTTAGGTTTTTATTTTATTGTTTTTTTCCAGTGGATATATTAACTTCTATATGTATTGTTATTTAGCTTTCAAGTAACGAAGCTTCTTTTCGCAGTGAGAGGCTTTATGTAAACAAACTTAATGTAATCTTGGTTCAGGTAAGTAATAGAATCATCTCGATGTTTCTTTTTCTCCACCCTTTTGTTTATGACTTCTCAAAGCTACACTTTACTCACTGAGCTTTTGTGTGCATACTTTTGTTCGCATTGATCAATGTGTTATTTCCCATGTGTCTTATCTTCATTTAATTTCATCTTAAGGGATTTAAGTGTGTCCTAGAAAGGAAAATATAAATGTGGTATTGTATATGGTTTATTTGGTTAATTAGTTAAACCATTGTGCATGTTCATTTCGTTTGTTTGTTTTCTTAAATATTTATCCTTTGCTCTTCTTTTTTTTGTAAATTTATTAGCTTGTTCATGCTCTTTGAAAGGGTATTGTTTGTAAGTAATTTATAGATATTGATAGCTTTTCTTTATATGTTTTGAACATGTATCCCATTTTCCAGGGTGTAGGTGATTGAAAGGTTAATAGTAAATACTAGGATGCTTATTCTTTTCTTGATTAAATAGATAATGCTAAAACAGCGCTGCCAATTTTGTAGGTGTTGAAGCATGAATGGCCAAGTAGATGGCCTGGTTTTATTCCTGATCTTGTTTCGGCTGCTAAGAGTAGTGAAACAATATGTGAAAATTGCATGGCTATTTTGAAGGTGAAATTTTTAACAATACATCAAGAATCATGTTACTTCTTTCTCCTTGATTGTTGCATGGTGGACACCCAGAGGCAAAGATGAATTTTTATGAGAGGTAAATTATAACGAGAGTTGTCAAGTCTACTAAAGACGGATAAACTAAAACATCGCAAAGGAACTAATGTGTGTGTGTAGGATTATAAGGGTTCCATAAACTAGAGACAAATTCCTTAGGGGTGCATGACTGAGGGGGAGGGAAATGTGAAGTGAGGCCAAAGAAAGAGGGGTAACCTTGAGACACTGGACGCCACATGTCCATTCATGACGGAAGAGTGGAGGGAAACAATAAAATATAATGCCAACTAAGGCAACAGAATGTGGAGGATGCTTTGTTGAAGCCGCCCATTCAGGAAACAAAATCATTGCAACACAAGACATCTAGAACTCAAAAAGGCTGAAACAATCATGGAGGCGTGCAGGGGCAATGTAATTATAATGCTCATAAGCATGATAATTATAGACTTGAGAGGAAGACATCAAAGCATAATCATGCTACGGCTTGGACGTCTCTTAGCCACCTTTTGGCATTAACAACCCATGGGGGGGTTGCATGCATGTCCCCTCCAATTAGTGTTGGGACAATAGACAATACTGACTCCCACACATCTCATCTCTTCCCATCCCATACGGGGACTGAATATGGTTAACTTCACTATACATTAGTTTTGGAAAAAAATTATGCATATGTAATAATAATATAAAAATATAAAATAAAAACATATATATATATATATATATATATATATATATAAAGACGTGAAACTTACATACAATATAAATAATATCATAAAGAGCCAACATAAATCCATCTTAAATATTACAATCAAGGTGCAAACCTTTCCTTAAATTTTACACTACAATTTTTTTTTGCATATTAAAAGATTTTATCCCTCTCAACACTTCATTTAAAAATTTAAAATATCCATAAAACTAAATCTATCCACTAATTAACTCACTTATTTTTTTATTTTTAAATTTTTTTCTATACCTAATTAATTCACTTATCCAAAATAAAAATAAAACCTATACCCTAATTAACTCACTTATCCAAAAATACATACATATAAAAACATACATACAAACTCTTATTAATTCACTTATCCAAAATAAAAAACCTATCCCCTAATTAACTCACTTATCCAAAAATATATATAAAAACATACATACAAACTCTTATCCCTTCACCCTATGAAATAGCCTTGAACATGACAATCTACCTACCCTTAAAGGGCCGCCAAATACCATTTCAAAAACACATGAGATAAACCCTTAATAAATTTGCAACTCCGAAGAGGCCCCCTACAACACGAGCATTGATTCTTTGCAAACATTATTTTTGGCAATAGACTTTTGCTAGGAAATTATAGCATATTAGTCTACGCCAAACATTAGGCTAATGTCACGCGATTGAATATTTACCAAGGGGAGTCACTCACACCATATGGTGACTAGGGGAGTTAAACTCGAGAAAGAAGTGGGGCGAGGGGAACGAAAAAAATCCGTTCAAAGGGGATATTTGTTTGAGTAAAAAAAATATAATTTATTTATTTATTTATATATATTTTCGACATATTCCTCCTACGCTACCTTGGCCTCGTATTAAAGTTAATATTTTGGTTTTGTGTAAAGGGTGCTAGCGACAGGACAAGCAAACATAGCATTGAAAATTACACACAGGGCCAAGCTATTCTCTGGTCGCAGAGAGCCAGGAGGCAAGCTAGGGAAACATGGGAGCGTAAAGCGACAGAAGGACTAAAATGGTTGGATTTGGCCTTTAGCTGGTCAGAGCTATCTTTTCGCTGCATATTAATGCCTCGATTGCGTATTTTGGCGATCGTTTAGGGTTTATGCTGTGCTCAAGGGTTTGAGGTCAGGTGAAAGATTTCGAACTCCGAAGCAAACATTAAAAGGATTCCAACAGTAGGTACCCTGCGATTTTGGCTGGCCGGATACTCTTAAAAGAACACCATGGTCGAAAAGCTTCTGGAGCTCTCATAGTCCATTGATGTCCCCCTTCTTGATACCACTGTTGCGGCTTTCTATGGCATGAGATCTAAAGAAGAGGTGAGTTTTAATCGTGGGCTTGTGAAAGAAACTTTTAATGCATGTGCAGTGTTATTAATTTCTCGCTATTTTTCATTATATGTCTGGTTTGGGCTCTAGTTGCACGTCTAATGCATTGTAAATCGCCATTTTCTTGCACATTGTCACCTTCATGTGTATCTGAATGGGTTTTAAGGTGTATTTTGAGTCCCTAGAAGTCAACACGTAGGGATATTCTAGAACCCTAATGTGGGTTTTTGTTTTTGAACATTTACTTGCGAGTTCATCTCGCACAGTGCAATTCTCAGTAATACGAACTTGTTTAAATGCAAACCCTTGCTTTCCATGGATGCTAACATAAGGGCTTGAGTAACATTAGCTCGATATTGAAAGATGCCTAAATTCAATTCCTGCACTGTATGTTTCGATTCAAACTTTTCCACTTGGAACACCCTATTTACATGGTTTGGTTCAATGATTGCTTGACTTTATCAATACATTTATTATGGAACTATATCTTTCAATTCTGGCTCAGCCCATATTTTTTCTATGTTTTTGGTTTTTGTACAACTCATGCTAGGATAGTAATAATTTTTTGCATTTTTATAAACCTTTCTAATTCAGGAGATAAAATTACAAATTAGGTTGTCTCCTGTGCCTAGCCAGGGTATGATTACCCTCTTCGATCTATTTAAGCTTTAGAGGGAAGTCTTAAGGATGTATTTTTTATTTTTTTCCAGTCAACAAGTGCATGAATTGCAAGGTGGGGGGAAGAGGAAAAAAGGGTTTATTTCCATTACCATTCTCCAAACCAACGAATACTGGGGGGAATCTCCCAACCATGCTAGAAATTCAATCCCTATCTCCCATTCCTGTAACTTGGGTATAACAGAGGTTGAGCAAAGTGAATAATCAAAATAAAGAGAAATGCAGGATTCCCATCCTTCCATCTCAGTGTACACTACCGGTTTATTTTTAAGTGTGTTTCAAATTTATACTTAACAATATAACTAATTAAAGGTGCATATGCCATAAACCATAATTTATTATGACCTGTTGTCTCCAACACTGTTTCATGTCTATAAACTTTATATAGTAGCTTTATTATGTGGTTTGCATATGATTTTATGTTTTACATTTCGTTTAAGTTCAGTTGCAATGTAAATACAAATCCTTGCAACCAAAATTACCATAAAGGACAATTGAAGCTTAACAGGGAAAGGTCAAAGCCACATATCAGAGGTCATAGATATTTAGTATGATTGTTGTCACTAAGTAAAGGGATTGCAACTGCCTAACCTTGGTACTAGGTAGGCCCAGCATGTTTCTCTCATTATAAGTGGTTGGATGGCAGTTGCATTCAGCATTGTCATACTAAGCATTAAAAGCCTATGTTACAAGATCCACTTGTGGAGGATCCAGGATCAACATTTCCATAGATCCAGATCCACATGGGATACATTTCAGTTTGGAAGCATTGGAGGTTCTACTCAAGATCAATTTGTAGCTTGTCGGAAATGTCATGCCATCACATCCTCTAAAAAAAATTACATAAACAAATGAAAACATAAAAGAAATTTTTTTTTTTTAAATGTAAAAAGGAAGGGAAACCTAAACCCCAAACTTTTGCAAATAAAAAAGCCCCCTCCCCATCCTGAAACACACAAATATGAGTTTTTCATAAAACACTGTATTTCTGAATTAATCCTTATTCGAACTTGCTTGTTCTTCAAGATATCTTTCCCAAGCGACATCCACATCATCCAAGCACACTAAGGTACTAACACATCATCCATACAACCCCTCCAAGTCATCAAAGTACCCAAATTTTTTGTCACATGTGTTGTAGGTGCAAATTAGCCCTCAATATAAGACACATCGGCTTATAAAGTGACAACTAGAACAGTGCTAAAGGATATTCTGCATGGCATGCATAGGAGGTGTCCAATTGTCCACAAACAGACCCAAAACTGCCTCGGGAGGTGTGATCAGTGCCTCAAACAACCTGAACTTCCTTTGGAAATGTGAAAGTGGCAAAAGATCAGAATTCAACCAACCTATCAAGTAAGACTACTATATGTCACCAATCTACCATGTTCATTAGAAAACAAGTGATAATGCAAAAATTTTACTATGGGTACCCCTGCTAAAAAAAGGGGTAATAGGGTCTAAACCTGTTTCCTTATGTCTGAGGAGAACGAGCTCTTAGCAATTCAAAAGAAGTTTGAGGTATTACTCAAGGAACAGAAGTTAGTTTTATCTTAGATAGTATCTGCAAGAAAGCCAGTGTCCCTTGTGGTCATCGCTGAAGCTACCTTCAGTGGGGTCATGTGCTTTAGTGCCTATAGTTTATACCTTATAAACATGTGAGAAAGAAATGAGAGAATGACAATTTCAACGACATAATGCATGAAAAGGGTTGCAATGAAAATTTGCACAAACTAAATTCTCCTTTCATCCATTGAATCACAAGCATAAAGCCTCCATAAATTTGGATTTGGGAAATCATATTTTCCTTAGTTAGCATTAAGACTAGTTTTAGAGTCATGAGATCACAAAAGTTATTTGTGTTATTGCACAATTTCATTTGATGCTGACTAGAGGAATTTGGTTCTTGATTTTTCTTATGACTCCCTTGGGGACCCAAGGTAGAGTGATCCACTACATGGGCATGGATTCTAATACTTCCTTTATTAGAACTAGCTTGCTAGCTCTAGAAAGCCACCTATTGCACCATATATTTATCTTTTTTCAAAAATTATTTAGGAGCAAAAAATAGTCACTTTCTTGGTAAAGATTTTATTTTAGGGTGAATCCCCAATATTTAAAATTTAAGCCTAAATTCTCTTCTTGAAGATCCAAGATATTTGTGGAATGTTTACCAACTATTTAAGAATGGAGTAGCACTGAAAAATGGGATTTGGAATATCATTAACAAAAAAAATAGACAATCCTTTGCATATGTTCATGTTCCTTAATTATCAACTTATTTTTCTTAGTTTAGATGATTTTTATTGGTGTCTCTTCATCTAAATTTCTATAACATCCCCATTTTCAATTTCCTCTACAGTACAATCAGGATGGATTTCGAGGTTATGTGATGGCTAGGCCATAAGAGTAGGATTACATCATCAAAGGTCTCGTAGGGTTTTTGAGGGGTTTTATGGGATCCTATGACTTTCATTTGCGTGTTCCATCATCAGGGTTAGATCTACACAGTTTTCTTTTGGTTATGTTGCATTCTAATAATTCTCGTAAAACGGGGTCATTATTGATCCTAACTTAATTAATTACTCTTAAGGTGGCTTTTCAGGGGGAATATTTGATTGAACACCTTAATGTAATAGTTCATTGGAAACATGACGAGAAGATCTACAGGATGGGATGATGAGAAGTGATTTCCAACGATTAGAGAAAGTATAGTGGGAAATTACCATTTTCCCAGATTAAAAGTGACTTTAATTAGTCACTTCATTAAATAAAAGAAGGGGAAAATGAATAATTGAAGGAAAAAGGCCAAAAGTGACTCAAGTAAAATTAAATTAAATTAAAAAGTTACTTAAATGAAGTTAGGGCAGATATTTTAGAATAATATTAAAATAATTAAAATAAAATATTTCTAGAAGAGTGGAGATCTATCGATTGAGTCTTTAAAATGAAGGAGGGGATCTTTTGGGACATGTTGGATTTGAGTATTTGTCTTTGGTGAGGCTTGGAGAACCTAATTCTCAACTTTAGTCAGCCCCAAGATGAAAACCCTTGGGTGTTTTGGTGAAAGTGGACGAAAACCCACCTCATTCCTTGGTGAATTCATTCAGATCCAATTGGAGGATCTCATCTTAATTATCATCCAGATTTGCAAATCAATTTTATATTGATATAAATAAAGCTGAGATCTTTTGCATTGATTTTCTAATCATCAATTGTTGTTTACATTTCCTTGTTTTCTTAACTTTATGGTTCAATCTATGAAATTTATTTTTCTTAATAAAAATCCCCATAAAATTGTTAAAAGTAATAATGAGTATATCATAATCTAGACTAAGTTCTTATGGGAATGCCAACTGAACTTTTTCAATATATAATAAAATATATGTATATTTTGTTGATGAAAACTATATATTGTTGTTTCAATAATATAAAACCCAGAAAATAATGGTTTGTAAAATAACTTTGGAATTATAAGTGATTTTTTTCTCACTAAAACTATAGTTTTGTAAAGATAAAATTTGAATACTCTCTACCCATTACACATCTAACACTATAGCTTTGTGTTTATAAATAAAATTTCTAAGATTTTTTCCATGAAAAAACTATACATAACAAAAATCTCAATTAATCTAAAAAATACATATAGTTTGTTTTTCATGATTTTATGGAAAAGTTAAATCTATTTATATACATCTTAACAAAGCTATATATTTTATTATATTTATATCTGACTATGTAATTTAATTTATTTTAAATATTTTTTATAATTAAACATAATAATTAAATACTTTTAATTATGTAAAACCATTTTTATTATAAAATATATATTTATATAATAATATATTTGACTTTTCCTTAATTATAAAATAAGTAAGAGAAAATCCCTTGGTACTAACCCTTAGTATTGAAGAAACTCATTGAACAATATTTTTTATTTTCAATTTTATTGGAACTTTCGTATTTACAATAAAATTTGGTGTTAATAGTGAGTTTTTTTATTTTCAATTTTATTGGAATTTTTGTATTTACAATAAAATTTGGCGTTAACACTGATTTTCTTCAATACTCATTGAACAATATTTTTTTATTTTCAATTTCACTAGAACTTTTATATTTACAATTGAAATGGAATATATATAGAATAATAAGTAATGATGCCATTTGTTTTTATCTTTAAGGCAATACGCGAATTTCTCGCTAATGATGGCACTCAGGTAGGAAGGCAAAGAAAAATTACCTCTGCCAAATCCTGCTATACCCGCAATCCCCTGCGAATTCACTGAGCACCGAATCCGAAGTTAGTTGTTTGTCCACCTCCAGCTGGCAAAGTCAAGCTGTCAGTCGTGCTTCCGCCGCCATAGCCAAGGCTATAGTCTGGACACGTCCCTGAGCAGTTGTGTGGACACGTCCCCGAGCCGACCCCTTCTTCACACATTTTTTCACTTTTGATCTGCACACTGTACAAGCAGAGCAGAAGATGAATTGCTGGGAATAAAAACAGTGTTGTATCCAGGGCAGCTGCTACATGTATAATTTGGGGTGCAGGATGCCCACACCACATTACTGTCCGTGTCCATGAGCACCAACAAATCTTGCGAAGGAGTGCCCATTGATAGTTTGATGTAATACTCGATGAAACTGACACTGCCTGGATAATACAGAGGTTCCTTCACTCTGACCCCTTGTGTCATGGATATTCTCTTGTGGAGGGTCATGGACATTCCATTGCACAACAATATTGCAGCAGAGAGTTGCAATGAGAAGATGATAAAAAACGTCAGATTGAACTTGGAGGCCACCATGTTAACAATTTTGCAAATAAGCTAAACACTGAATAATGTTAATGAAATGACTAATGGAAAGAAGAAAGAAAGAAATGTTTTTAATGTCCACGAGGTTAAAAATAGCCTATGGGACAGATTTCTTCTCTATTTGGCTCTTGTATTTGACCTTTTTCCTATGAAGTTTTACAATAACCTCTCCAGCTTATCGACAAACTCTTAGCTGAATAGATTATCCCAAGAACTAGTTGCCAGAATACCTGCATATTTTTCCCTGTTGTCTTTGAAGGCCTCACATTCTAAAATGAAATGATTTTCTGTTTCCACTTTTCCGGAGGAGCAAAAAATACATAATCTTTCCTCCCACATTTCTTTTGGCCTTTTCCAGTGCCCTGTTTCACAATGGAGTTGATGAGAATTAGTCCTTAATTGAGCAATAAGAATTTTAGATCTCCAATAAATATTAGCCCCTATGTAGGCCTTTTGTTGGTGGTTATGCCTGGGGTTAAACTCTTCAATGTAATACTTCTTCTTTCTTCTTAACTCTTTCTCCCAAGTACATTTGTGGAACTTATCAATAACAAAAGTTTTTATCTCTATACTGTTTGTAAGACACATGCTCAAGAAAATACCACATTTACTAAACCATTTGTTATTTTGCTTCATAATAATATTGAATATTAATAAGCAACACTTAACTGACTAAGCGAGAGGTGAGCATTATGGCAGTGTAGTGGAACCTAGAGGCCCCGAATAACGTTGGCAACCAGAGGCACGAGGGAGTACGATTTCCATCGCAAGTTCTGTGGAGGTCAAATAAGCACAGTTACCAAGTTCCGTATTGGCAAAAAAAACACTGAAATTCGCTAATTTGCTTCGGTACAGATGATTATTTGATCAATTTGAATTCGGTACATTAATGAGCAGTTCTCTTTTGAAATATTACTGCTATATGACTTTTCAATCAATTTGAATTACTGTTTGAATTCGGTACAGTTTCTTTTGAAATATTATAGCTGGTTAGATGAAGAATACAAGTTTTGAAATGTGCAGGGAGTCTTGGAATATTCAAACATGAACTAGAAAGACTCTTAAATGAAATGCATGAAGAAATAACCAGTGTAAATAATGTATAAAATTTCGTAAAAAAATAACTAACTTTAGTAACCTTAATTCTTCACTCCATTTTGTAAACAATGTAGCCAGATTTTTTTCATTCAATAGGTACAAGGAAAACCAGAGGAGAAATCTAAGCCATAATAAAGGTTTTAGTCAATCTAAAAGGCTATAAAAATGACAAATTAGTATATTGAACAAATTATAAACAGCAAATTGTAGTTGTAAATTAGTAATTTCTATATAAAAAAAAAAAGAATGCTAATTCTTATATTGAAATTTTTTATAAAATGGTAAATTACAAATTGAAAGGATAATTCCAGTTTAAAAGCCAGCCTTCTCTTTTGAATCAATACACTTGCTTTTTTATCAACCTTTCTTCTCTCCAAATGACACGTGTACACATATTTTTAAACTTTTATAAAAATTAAATTTTAAAATTTCACTGAATAAATATTACTGAAATTTAAAATAGTAATTACTATTTAGTAAGAAATAATAAATTTAGTAAAATACTATGTAAACTTACTGTGCAAAATTAAATAGTTATTTTAAAATATAAGCAAAGGCACTTCATAATCCCTTTTAAACTTTATTTGAGTATAAGTTTAAGTAATCGATTTTTTAGAAAAAGAAAAGGAATGCTACTTCTGATTCCTTTCTAAAGTTGAATCGGATAATAATTTTTAATAAAAGAAAAGGTACATCCGAAACCCTTACTGGCTGGAGTTCAACATCCAACGTGATCAACACGTGTCACAAAGATCTAAGCTCGGGGACCGAAGGGATGCTCCAAATCCCTATCGATTTGAGAAAGAACATGTCGGCCCTCTTCTCAGAATAATCGCTCCGTTCAATTTTCTTGTTGGGTATTTTACTCACCACGTCAGGTATAAAAAAGGCGAAATACAGAATTACATGTGTTGAACAGAGCAACACTGTGGTTTGAGCGTCTGCTTATAATGCAAATTTCAATCTTTCTGGGCAGTGGACTGTCATTGTGGATGGCACATTGGTAGGAAGAGGAGGGAGAGTGGAGCTGAGCAGAAGGTGACAGAAAAAAATTGAAACAAAGAAATAAAAGAGGGCAGAATTCATCAGCTTCCACCCTTGTTACTATTTTTTATAACCAAATTTTGTAAGAAGCTATCGGGATTATCCACAGTATTGAGGAAAATGTGGATAATCTGGATAGCTTTTTACAAAATGATCACCATAAGAATTTAAAAACCAAAATATAACTAAATTTGGGGTTTTTATTATACAGAGAGATATTGTTATCATCAACAATGGCAGCAACAATCGCAGCAAAAGCAGCGCCACAGTTTCCACCACTGGCTTCGCTTTATGTTGGGGATCTCGACCTTGAGGTCACAGACAGCCAGCTTGCCGAATTCTTCCTTCAAGCATGACCCAACACTTGCGTGTAGAGACCGCCCATAAATTTTCTTGACCCTACAGATGGTTAGTTTTCTTCTTTCTTTATTTTCTCTTCATTTTTGTTGAATTCATTGATTAATTAGTGTGTTTTTTCTATGTCTCTGTAGCTACACAGGCCATTAAATAACTTTATTTATTTTTTTCAAAATCATTTAAGTTGCATAGATATCTGCATTTGTTCAATATGTTAACCCCGGATGTTTAATCTATTGTATTGAGTCGCATAAATGCTAGGACCTTATCTGCAGCCATCAATAATTCTATTATTCTTGTTTTCACACACAGAAACGCTAAACCCTTATGTACTAAACCCCTCACTTGCTTCCAGTGATGTGTTGGCACACGGACATATGAGGCTTCACCTGCATTTAATCTTGTATAGCTACATATAAATGCAAAATGCTCACTTGCGGCATTAGGCATGCAACACTGCAAAACCTGCGGCAATTCATGCACGTCCATTTATTGTCAATAGTCTTTTTTCGGCACACTGAATGTGTATCCCTAGCTTATTGTTCTACCATGCTTAATCAATATGTCTATATTTCTCTGACACAAAGATGCAAAACCCTTTTCAGCATTGTTAGAGATACAACCCCTAACCAATCCCTGACCATTATGTGTATTCGTTTTTCTAGAGAACTGAAATGCAAAGTCCTAAACTCTTAGTCTTGCTTTTTTGAAAAACCGTGAGCAGGGGAATGCTATCTTGTTTGCAAAACTAGTTCTTGTAATTGCCTAACTTGAAGTAATGTCGACTTACCTACCGTGTAAAATTACTGATAGTAAAATTAAATAGCTATTTTAATACTAAAATTGAGTAGTAAATAGTTATCTTATAAGTAAATTTTACTAAATAGTAAGTAAGAAATATTACTGATTCAAAAGCTTCTTAATTTTTTGTTATTTCATTCATAAATTTACAACACTCAAGGATCATGCTATTATAGTATTGGGAATCTCATATTTTGTTCTGAGTTGGTCTTTGTCTTTGGGTTTTTTCACAGGGGGGTTTTGCTTTAAAAAATTTACTGCCATCTCACGGTGTTGATATTTGGTTTTAAATCTGAAATACACTAGGATAGTAGTCGTTGATGAGATATTGATGGGTATTAGGGATCTCTGTTATTAGTCATATTGCTAACAGTTTGTTGATCATAGCCAGCTGATATATTATATCATAATTATGGTGCTTATTTGTTATTTGAAGGCCTGTAATATATGACCCACTGTTGAGAGCATTAGCATCTGTTTCTGTTAGTGTTTATCTGTGAATTTTTACAGTTATAAATAAGAATCCTCTCAATTTTTTTCCATTTCTATTGCAGAATATTAGCATTAAAATTTACTGAAAATTCACCCCATTTTTTTGTACAAATTTAATTCGTTTGTAAATTGGCATCGCATTGAAGCTTCCATTGATTTTTTATCGTGGTTTGTTGTAAACGCTTTAGTAACAAATACTCTAAATGGGATTTTTTCTATTATATTGTAATTGAATTTGCTGCCCTTCTCTTAAGTTGATTTTTTCCTATTACACTCCCAATTTAAATTTCATTCAATATCTTTCTACAAGTTGGGATAATTATATTAGTTGAATCCCACATCTTGTTTCTATATTGTTATGATAAAGCTTATTTTTTATTGCAATGTATTATCTGGATTTATGAAGGAAGCTATACTTAAATATGAATTCAATGTCTTTGCCTAGTGATTTGATTCCTAGATGTCTATTTTCTACCTTTTTTAATTTGAACTTTTAACCTTTTACAAGAAGCCATGCATTCTTAACTATTAGAACCACTCAATATGCATAAATGGATCCTTGACACACTCAATTTTTGTAAATTAAAATATCATCTCAACTTTTTTTGATTTAACATTTCTATCGGTTTCTCTTTGCACCTTTTGGGGCGACTACTCGTTACATTGCTTTAACTTTCAAACACTTCAACTACCTAATTTTTTGAATTTCTTTTTACAGGATTATGGCAAAAAACTGCTATCCAAGCTATTCTGTTATAAATATAAAGATTAATAACTATTCATTTAAACTTTAAAAATTTAAAAATAATAATAACACATTTAAATATTTGTTTAAGTTAAATAGTTATCCTCAAAAATCTCAAAAATATGGCAATATATGTGGCAAAGGCTCTGCCAACCTAATTATTTGTTTTCATGTATGCATTCTAGAGTAACTAGAATAGAATGTTACAAGAATGTGTGTTGTAAAATGGCACTCAAACCTAAGAGATAATACCAATCATAAATTTTCTTAAATAGACAAAAAATATCAACAGTAATCCCCTAAAGGAATAATTAACTTATGCCAAATCATAAGTGATAATTTGGAGTCGATGTTGATCCTGAATCTTCCTAAACCTCTTAGAAACTATAATAGGAAATGATTCCAGAACAAATCAAGAAACAAGTAATAATTATAATTGAATTCGACAATAATTTTATAACAATTTATTTTGACTAAAATCTAGAAATAGCATATCAAACAGTGAAGTTTGGGAGCAACATCAAACTAAAGGATAAAAATGAAGGCTTACTCCCAATGTACCCTCTCCTCGTAGGTTCCTTCACATTAATGGTATTTTTGACAAAAATAGTGTAGGAAGATGAAATGGAATTCCTCATGCTGTAGCATGGAATTTTAAAGTACAGAAACCTCACAGAAATATTTGCAATCATTTTAAATAACAAAGTTTAGCTTAGACCAAATGCCACAGCAAATTCTCGAAGGAGAATTATTGCAGATGGGCTAGGGAATACAATTTTATTTAAGTTAGAAATAAACACGAAGTGGACACAAAGATGATCAAGAAATTTTTTTTTTAAGTAGGTTCCAGAGCCTGTGCAAATCCATGTGACATGAGCTTGAAATAGATTATGGGACAATCATCTACCACGGTGGAAAAAATGCAGGTATATTGGACAAATTTCTTGGATTCTGTGGCATTCTAGGGAAGGAATATTTCCATTAAGTTTTTGAAACTCATTTTGTAGTGACTGATACAAATCCAAAGTTAGCCCATAGTTTGGAAGAACCTAGAACCAAAAAATAAAAGCTGACCTAAGACTAGCCCATGAGGGACAACATGACTCAAGGATGTTATTCTGCCCATCTTCATCAACCTTGGATCATTCTCTAATTACTAACCTGACTATATTTTTGTAACAACGTTGTTTTTGGTTTTCAATAAAATCTTGATGGCTGTAAATATGTCCTTCTAGTGTCTAGATGTCACTACTACAAAGGAAATTAAAACCACAACTTTTTGTTCCACTTCTAATTTTACCCAAAATTACCTCATATTTAAAGGTATCACCATATCTTATACCAAACAAAATTCAAAAAATAGATATCCTTTAGAGAAATAGGATCATAAAAAAAATTGAACCATGTATATTAATGAACCATATTTTATATATTAATATTAGGATGAACCTATTTTGTTATTGGAAAGAGAGAAAATTTCATAAATACTGATGAATCATTATGCATTACCTGCATTCTAATGAGTTAACAAAAATGTCACTAGGAGAGTGATGATATTGTGTTTTTGGAAAAGATCTTTCATCTCTTCCTCCAACACCAAGATTTTTCTTGTATGTTGCTGAAAAAATGGAAATCCCCAATGGATATCATTGCCTTCACAACTACTCCATTATACCGGTGTCTTGGGAATAAAATCAAACTCTTTTAGGCTATATCTATTAGATGTAATTTCATTGATCTATAGTGATAAGTCAGAGCTATGCTTAAATCACTAAAGGTGTATCAATAGGTTGTTAGTCTATTACATATAGAATTGGACTCGTTTTATTTGTAACTTAGTGAAATGGAAAAGATCATTTTAAAGCCCTAATTTCTTAAAATTTCATTCTAAATTACTTCCCTGAAGATAATGGAACTTCAAGTCTGAAAGAGACCCTTAAGGCTCTTTCAAATCTTGATGATATGCACAATTTTCTAGAGGAGGGTAAGAAACAACTATTTGAAAATAGCAATAGATTTGATAATAAATTTCTAGAGGAAAGAAATGATATTGTGCAAGTCAACAGGTCAGAATATGTTGGGGAAACAATTATGGAAGAGAATTTTTCAACCAATATTCCCAGCCTGTAGCAGCCTATGTTTTTTTCTAGCCATATGATATAATTCACATTCACCAGAGCTCATGAATGTGACAGTTCGAATTTTGGTCATCAATGTGATAAATATTAGGATATCCGAATGACAAATTGTTGTCCGTTGATGTAAGAAAAATGTGTGCCTTTGAATTTGCAAGTTGAAAAACTCTTATTCTTTCATTGGAATAGGAAAAGCATAAATATTATGAATTTTGAATACCCTCCAGTATATGATATTGAAGGATGGGATGAATATGGTGATGATAGTGCTTGACATGTGTATCAAAGAGCGGAATGCAAGGAATGAGGCTTGCAAATTAGCAAAAGAGTAATCTAGAAATGAATCACTCATTTTTTAGCCCAAGAAGGATCAAATTACAACTAAATGTTCTAAAAACAAATATTAGGAGCTACTAGCAACCCCATAGAAGTGAAATATTTTTGGTCTACTTGAAGGTAACAAAGGTGAAATAATAATAGAGAATTCTATAATTACAAACACAATTTCTAGAAAGGAGAATGATGCACCTGAAAGATAAGGATCCATGGATAATGAAGTAACAGGCTGTTCTCTTCCGTTAATTTTCACATCCAAGTTCTGCATGTTCTCATCCATCTTCTTCATCATGTCATCCTTTACCTTTCCTTCTTGTTTGGCCTTCTCAAACTACACAAAGGCATTTACACTTTCAGGAGTAGTCTGGCCTAACCTACAGAGAATGTTCTGAATTCAATAACAATACTCATTGAAAATATGCATGCAAAATCATTGTAATTGTATGCTAACTAGCAATTTAAAATACATTTATTTTAAAGTACCATTTGTTTATACTTCAAAAACTCACAGGAATCAAATTGTTTCCATGCTAGACCTAGTTCTATGCCCCTCACTCTGGTGGAAAAGTTTAATGAACTTAAAGGTTTTTCCTGTCACTCTTGTTGGGGCTAATTTGCACAAACATTAGAGTTTTTGAGTCTCTTCCTGCAATGGCATTAAAGATATTTCAGAAGTTTTCCTATTCAGTCTGATCAAGGTTATAAAAACAAAAGAAATTAAATGATGACCACCAAAAAGGAAAAAGCACATGAAGAGAAAAGGTATTGGAATGGCACCTAATGAATCTTGGAGAAAATTTGTAAGCTTAGAATTCCTGAAATCACCAAAAACAATAGTCATGTCATTATTAAATCCG
The DNA here is from genome assembly GCA_034641835.2 of Pinus albicaulis. Taxonomy (NCBI): domain Eukaryota; kingdom Viridiplantae; phylum Streptophyta; class Pinopsida; order Pinales; family Pinaceae; genus Pinus; species Pinus albicaulis. Next base: position 425,769,273 of record CM076581.1, on the reverse strand, counting down.
ATTTCAATAAGAGACAATATATGCAAAAGGAAGTGACAGATGAATAATAGTGAAATTATTTTGAAGCCTTTAGATAGTTGCAATGCAGCCAACCTATAGGGTATGTGGTTCTTTTTGGTTGCTAACATAGATATAACATCACCAAGAGTAGAAAGAGATTTGATGATAGATTGAGCTTCCCTAAGGCACTCACATTGAACATATGTTTTTTCTATTCTTTCACTTTCTACCATATCAAAAAGCCACAACTTGCTCTTGGTACATTCCCCACTGATTAAATTTCCCCCCTTTACCATTAGACAAAGTACACTCTACATGGTAACATTGAAATGACAAAATTTCAATAAATCGTTACCAGAGCAAACAACACAAACAAATCAGAACTGCCTCACTAGTTTATATTGTCATATAAATCAAATATTTCTCACATGCAAAAATAAAACACTGTAATTTTCTTTGAGTGGGTCTTAAACTATTCAAATAAGTACTTTATCTGACATAAACTATAAGATAAATTCTGATAATTGTTTCAAGTGTGTTATCAACTATTTTAGAAATTGGTATTGTTTGGCTCAATATATTCAATATTTTTATCCAACAAAACTGCCCAATAAGCTGTAGCATAGGGGAAAGTTAATTATATGTTCTTCACTGAATTTATCCTGATTTAAAATTTTATGTAACAATATGAAATGAGCCTTCATGAAAGAATGCACACTAGGGAGAATGACTACTATGTTCATTAGAATTAGTAGAGCCAATGGCCCTTGCACTGCTTCCAGTTTGTAAAACTTCCCAAACCTCATTCATAGTGTGTACTTGTGCTTCAACAAGGCCTGGAACATGATGGACACCTTCTTCTACCTTGATTTACTTCAAGCCTAATGACAGACCACCGAGTCATTCTCAATTCAATATACTAAAATTTTGTGACTCGATTCAATATACTAAACTGTTTTGTAGGATTGAAAAATATATGTATTAAATGTATCTCATCTTTGTTCAGGAAACTAGAAATGAACTTAAAAACCAAGAAATGCAAAAGTTACCTTTTAACAGTATGCCTTGGCTGAGTCGGGGATGCAAGTAGATCATGAATCTACTCATTGTAAACTTCCAATATGCTTACTGAGTTATCGTATTTAAATAATCCATTTCTCTCATTAGCTATATGAAACTTGAAAGAGCTCCTCCAATGTTCGACAGTTTAGTCCCCTATCGTCATGTGTTCCCTCCATGATAAATGTCTTCCTAGTTATATTTTTCCCATAGGCAAAGATACACACATTATACCCATCCAAAACTGACATGACAACTGGTGCAGTATTGGAAAAAAGCAACCACTTCCCATGGAAATAACTCTAATCAATGAATTTGTGTACTTAATAATAATAAATTTCAGATCCAAAAGATATTATTTTGTACATATTACCTTGATTATCTTGATTAGTAAATACTAAAAACACAATCAAATTTGAACACCTTCTTTGAATAACCACTAACAGGATGTGCAGTTCATTGTCTCTACTTGTATCAAATTCTGCCACTGAAGATGTTCCCATTGATATGTCTCAACTCCCCATCACTCAATGGAAAACATCTACAGATACTCTGATGTTTCCTGAAAAATACCAGTAAATCATGTTATCAAACCTACTAATCCTTGTGTAATGGATGAAAAGAATGAAATCCAACACTTTATTGTAAGGATTTTTCCTTTACATTGTCTCTTTGTTGAACTTCTTCTTGAGGTCTTCGCACTGCAGAACTTAAACACTTCATAAAAATTAATAAAACGTTAGAAATGATTTTCTCAGAAACATAATATTTATCACACTTACCTAGAGATTGTACAGCAGATGTCATCCCATCAATGTCAGGGATAGCACTGGCACATTTAGGTCCCTCTTCCAAAACGTTTTCATGATCTCTCTTTAGTACTTGCTTCCAAGTATTCGACAAGATTATTCATAGAATATCTGATGAGGTGTAGTACAGGAAGAAGAATCCTTAAATTTTTATGCTAATATTATTCAATAGCAAAGTTATCTGAATTTTATCCTTCAAGTCTTGAACTGATGAAGCCCAAAAAATTTATGCCTTTGGTATGTGTCTTGAAGCTCCCTTAATTGACAAGGAAATTTTTGCATCAGATAATTCCAATTCGTTGGCTTATCAGTAATAAGAAAAAAAATCAATTTGTTCCACCTAGACATTCAACATGAAATGACATGTTATCGAGTACAACCCTCAGGTTTTCATTTTTACAATTAGAGTCAGTAAGGGACATCCAGGCCTCGTGGCATTCAGTTTTTTTCAATTCATACTCCCTAGTAAGCTCTTCAATATTCCATTCATAGTACTCTATACATTTGGGAGTTTTACTTCTAATCTACAAACCGATTGACAGAACTAATGTTAATCCATCTCAAGAGTATTTAAAAGAAGTACAAGGATAGCTCTCTCAATACACTGTGTTCCTATTTTTCGTTAGTCCTAGCTATCTGGAATTGAGAATTCAAATTTCCTCCATTTGCATTGCCTATAGCCACATGAAGACTAGTTTTGAGACAGTTAGGACTTCTTACCATCTGCGATTTGATTTATGGACCGCATCATCAAATTACAATAACTGAGCATATCATATCAATTTACCCAAATGATAAAATCTATAATGGTAGTAAGTTTTAGTTGGATCTCCCCAAGCAAAGGAAATCATCACAATGTTGTTTGAGTTTTTCAAGAACTAAGAAATCAAGGTCTTTTAAAAAATTCTAGCCAATTGGAGATATCTTATAAACATATTCTGATTTCAATAGTGCAAATCCAGAATATAACATGAAGAGTTGCAATAAGGATGTTTTGGTTCCTAAACCGCATCTTCTATAATTCCTAAAATGGACAAGATGTCAGTGAAATTGGATACAAAAGCTGCCTGCAATCCTTTTCTCTCTTAAAATACACATCTACCTGACCAGAATGTGAATCCTCCCAAGCAATTGAATACAAATCTAGAGGAAGATGCTCATTCCACTTTTTCCTCAACTGCAAGTGAAAAATCAATAAGAGATTCTAAGGGAAAGGATGGCAGTGTTCCTTATGGATTTGTTTTCAGATTTAGATGTAATGAGGGAGCTAAAAAGTGTAGAGTGTTTTTCACAAAATTAGAGGCAAAATTGAATGCAAAGGAAGCGGAAAAAAACCAATTGCAAGTTAAACCAAAGGAGATGCAAGAAGCCGAGAAAAATATGCTTAGAAAATTTTTGACATTTAAAGCATCTCCCATGCCATCACACTATCATGATTCAACTCCACCAAAGGTTGAGCTAAGGAAGATACCTCTTACCCACCCAAAATCCCCCAAGTTAGTGTAGATAAAGAGCTATGCTGGTGTAGAATATGAAAGTGATCCAAATCAAGTTTTTAGAACATTTCACTTTAATTTGGACCAGAAAAAGAGAAATGGGTAAGTGCAGACATGAGGAAAAATGAAAATAAGGACATGGCTAGAAAGAAAACTTCCAGGATATCATTAAAAAAGGCATCTTCCGAAAAATATTTACCGTCAAAGTCTAGTGAAAGACATTTTATCCTCAAACAAGAAATTTCAAACAATCCAAAAGATAGACCTGCTGATGAATCTATGAAGGATGGTTATTAAATCACAAGCACTGATTCAAAAAATTCTACTGGCAGAAGTGATATGAATGGATTAACTCTACAGAAATTTTAAGTTGTTGAATATCAAAAGGAAACCAAACCTTTAGATGGGAAGATTGGAATTGGAAACACCACCAATGATAGATACAATGAAACTTTGATGAATTCTGAAGTTGTTGCAGAAGAACCAAATGGGATTGAATCCGTAAGTAGGAAGAATGAGATTGAAAACACTACTGAAGTGAGCCTAACTGTGCAGAAGTATGAAGCTTTTGAAGAACCGATTGAAGCTAAATTCTTACAAGGGAAGGATGAGATGCCAAAAACTAAGGTTCAGGGTGACAAATTGGAGTATTAAGATTCTCTGATTGAAACTTCTGAAGGTGGAAACGACACATTAAGCTTTGTTAAAGGGGTGTTAGCTGAAAATTTGCAAGTTACAGATGGCTTGCATCTGGAAAGTGAATCACAGTCCCATGTTAATCTACGTAAGGGGTGGATCCAAGGGAACAAAATTGATATGAAACAAAAGGACCCCAACTCTGTTCGATCATCTCAACATGGTTCAGCTGAAGAAACAAATGGAAAGGGAATTAAGAATCCTAAAAAAGAACCTAAAGCTATGATGCCCTACTTCAAGATTTCAAAGAGAGAATGGTAGAACTACCCCTTCAAAGAAAATAAAAAAAGGATACGATAATATGATTCGAACTATGTACATTCATGATTTTAGTTCTTTGTTTCTCTTGAAAAACATCTACCTGTATTTTGGAGTGAGTGGAGGTTGTTCCCTAAATTTCATTCTTGAAATCCTTGTTAAGGACATCCTCCAATGGTTTCAGTGTTGATAATAAAAGACTTTTAACTGCATTTCTTTCTGCTAAAATATTTCTGTTTGTATTGATAAGGTTTGTAGCTGTGCAGGTTGAAAGAAAGCAACAATAATCTGTAATGTGAGAGTGTGTTTACCTCATGTTTCAAATTACTTATGGGGAGTAGCATACTTGAAAAATAAATAAAAATAAAAACTTTGAAACACTGAGTTTGTTGTGGGCTAGCTCTATATATATATCTTACTTGTAATTACACATTTTTTTTCATAGGTTCGATTACTGGGTAATTTCGATCTATTATACTTATTATAATGTATAAAACATTGATTCTACTTCCATTACTATTAAAAAAATAATTTTTTTGTTCCTGACGTGGTACACACTGGCTAGCAAAGCCCTATCAGTGAGATTTTCTTAGTTCTAGTGACATGGAACATTCTCCAAACTGCCTCTGGGTAGAAATGAATTGCAGGTAGGTAATCTACAAGAAAAAAAACATATTAATTTCAATAATTAAAGATAGGAGCTTACTGGTTGTGCTAGATTGAAGGGCCTCTGGTCAATAAAAACCTCATTAGAAGGGAAATGGAATGGCTCATTGTTCAGGATGCCCATGACCATATTTTCCCTCATTGACCCAAAAAGGCTATCATAACCAAACAGACTATTGCCTGGAGGGCCGAAAAAAACCCTGAATGGATGCCGGAAAAGTGGTCATCGAATGGGTCATGGCCGAAAGATTACTCCACCAAGCTTCGTCCTCCTGCTCCTTCACCAAAGCCACCTCCACCAAATAAGTCAAATTTGACAAAAGGGTCTGGGAAACCTAGAAAATCCCCAAAATTTATGCCAAAAACCACCGCCACCCATATGGTGCCTTTGTCACCGAGATGCATCTTTTTATAATGAACTTGGGCTATTTTATATATATATTATAAATCAACCAGGGTTCCATGGCTCATTGGATGATGATAAATTTTAATTGGCAGTAATTGCAAGTGATGTTCAAACAGAAGAGGATTTCAGGGAAGCTGAAAAAATTAAGAATAAACACCCACTGCGCTTAAGAGTGTCGAAGTAACCCTAAGCTCGCTTCCCTCTCGATACTCTAGAGGAACATTTTGTTGTACCCTCTACTCCCATGATACTCCGCCTATTTTTGGGCCTTTGTTGAAGCCAATATTCATCCTTTAGGCTAATAACATAAAATTCCCACTAAATACCTTGAAGTCTCTTTTGTGACGAACCCTCGGAGACTCATATGTTGGCAGGAGTTATGTAGTAAGTTATTGAAGAGATTATTTAATTGGTCCTTTCTGAGTGCTCAATCCACTAGGGCGGGCAACGCTTCTTAAATGTATTCTCCAAGCCATTCCTATTTGCCAGATAATGGTCCCACCTGCTCCTAAAACCATTTATTATGAAATAGTGACCCTGTTTAGGAAATTTCTTTGGCAAGGGTCAGGGATTGAAAATAAGTGGGAATTAATATCCTAGAAAAGTTGTATCTCCCTTTTTTGGGAAAAGCTATGTCTTCCTTCGCGGGCATTAATATCCTTCTTCTTATGTTGGGAAACTTCCTCTTCATTGGGAAATAGCCCCATCAGTCGGCCTACATAATTCTGATAAGAAAACATAAACCCTCCCATCACACCAATAATCCCTGCTGTCACCATAGATGGTCCTCTTAAGTTGCAGTTGCCACCTACTAGGTAACCAAATAGCACAGAGGCGCTGGTGATGGTGGTCATTTGGAGGTAATCGAGGAAGCTGAAATTGGCCACTCTCTTCATAAATTGTGGGTTGTTGTCGATTACCGGCTATTCTAGCTTAGGCAACTTACCAATGTTGGTATGTCTTCAACCTCATTTTCTCCATCTGATTTTATCTCTGATAAATCTCTTTCTCTCTTTGGTCCAATTTCCTGTTGCTGTAATAATGACCTGTCTCCAACCCCTACTTCCCCTCTTCTTTTTTTGAATTTTGCCGCCTCTTTGAATGAATTGTATTGATTTCTAATTTAATGGAGTGAATTGTCTTAATTTTTAATTTAAGACCATTAAAAATTTTAAATTTTTAAATTCAAATTATTCAAATGATAATTTAGGATTTTAAGACAAAATATTAGTTTGGCTTAAAAAAATGTTTTAAAGTATCTTTATATGCTAGTGATATAATTGTTGTTATTGTTTCATCATTTAGTGTTTTTATCAATAGTTAAGTAACCTTATTAATTAATGAGGATTATTACTATTTATTTTTATTCATAAGGATTATTTTAAGATATCTGTGCCGGTATGAGTCTAAAATAATCCAATATACAATGGTGTCTTTGAGTACAAATTAAATTATAGAGGATAGTGATGAGTTTCCTAATTAAAATTCCTATGATTAGATGGAAAAGTGGCAAAGAATATCCATCCAATATGAAAGTAACATTCAAATAAGTGCATTGTAATGAAAACATAATCCTTGTAGCATGATAACATATACAAAACAAACACATGAACTCAAAGAGCTATAAAATAAGTATATTATAATTCATTTGATATGTGAATGAAGTGTCGGAAAGTAAATCATAGAGACACTATACCATGGGCTACCCTATCAAGTGCATGTAGTGGGAGTGCTCTCAAGTATGAAATGGATGAGGGAAGATGATGAGAAGCTCTTGACACCTATGTAGTAAATCCACCCTCTAGAATGAGGACTTTCACCTCTCCTTTATAGAAAAAAATACGAAGATAGAGAATGTAATCGATGAAATAGAAGAGGATCAAATTGTGGGTTAAAGGCCTATGTGCTAGATCATTTTGGATGTCACAATTTCTCTCTAGTGAATTTTCTCTCTTTCAAAACTAGGTTTGTTGAAAGCACACATCTCCTCAAAACACTTTGTAGCTAATGTTTTCCCTTTAATTGACAATTGTGTTTAAAGTATCTTTAGTGAGGCACATGTCTTCTAAAATATGTGTTATTTTAGCATGTAATACTCAGAATAGTGCATTAAATGTATGAGCAACAAGTCAACACTACTTCTCCATGATATCTATTTTTTTCTTATTATGAAGTTCCAACCTACTAGAAATAGTTCAGTATGGTGCCCCCTTTGTAATAACTTGTTGTTTTCCTTTAGTAATCATATATATCTATTGATTGTTGTTTGTATGGATGAAATACAAACATTTCCTAGAATGATCCTCCTTGAGCACACCCTCTCCAAGACTGTTCACTGTTTGCATGGTTGAAACACGAAATATGCCAATAATAATCCCTTTTGACTACATCACCTCTCAATATTTACCTTTCTCATTGTAATAATTAACATGTGTGGATGAAAATAGGTCTAATTTGACTTCATGAAGAAAAGAAACCATGCATATATGGCTAGGTTGAATTGCATCATGTGGAGTTTCCAAGAAGAGGCTCACATGCAAGGTGTGGGAATAAAGGTTTATTTTCTCTAAAATAGTATGATGCATAGAGAGGCTAAAATAAAAAAGGATAAGGTGTATAAAAATAGAAAAAGGCCCTCAAGCAAGGCATCACTTCCTAGGCTAGATTAGAGCTCTAGGCATCCTCCAATTTTGAACAAAATACGATGGTGGATGATCTGAAAATGACCCAAGTTACTTAGCTCTATTTTAGAGATTGACTGTAGGGGAGTTTACTGGATATGTCACCCTTAAGAAAAGGATGAGATCCAGAGGCTACCTAGCCCTCTATAGACTCTGTCTATAGAAATTTATAGAAATTAATACTCAGGTTATTAAAATGCGGAATTTTAACCAAGATCGTTTCTAGTCCTTGTACAACATGTGATTGGCAGAATTTTACTGAATAGTTATTATGTGAATTAACTGTTTAGGAATGAAATAAATATTGAACAATTTCAAATCAATCACACAAATCATACCATAAGACAAAGATGTTTGTGATGGAGTTCGTCCCACCTAGACTACGTATCCGGGTCCGCCTCAGAATTGTGCGTCCATTGTATTCTTTAAGCCGAGAGAAAATATGCTACAAGGAATCATCAGTTTCACTACTGATGTTGCAGATATGGACCTTCCCTTGAACAGGCTAACTGATACAACTCCTTTCTTTCAACACATAAGAAAGGACATGGATGATTCGCACACTAAAACAAACTGAGGACTGAAGCTATATGGACCTTCGATAGATTGGTGGTTGAAAGAGTTTCAGAATGTTGAAGTTGAACTCGTCGATTATCAATGTACTTCAGTGCTGTCTTTATGCAAGTAGGATGTTTTTCTCCTTCAATAACCTGCAAAGAACCAACTCCCCACCAATTACTTTATTTGTCTTCTGAAGAGGGCCTACTTCCTCCTGAAGTAGGGAAAACTCTCCTCTCTTGAGATCTCACTCTCAAAAACTTCTCTTCAAAAAGTACTCTCTTACACTCTCATGAAGTGCCCTTCCTCACAAAGAAAAATTCTCTCTTTTATACAATAAGAGCTCATAAATTCATGGCAAATAATGCTGCTGCCTCAATCTTTAATAAACCAATTTAAGATTTTGGTTAAGATTAAAAGGCCTTTGAATTTAACTTAATTTGTGAACCTCTTTAATTTGGTTCTTAAGCTTCATTCATTTCGAAAGCCCACATGGAAATAATTCCACCTCATACCTTGATCTTCGAACTTGGTTTGCTTCCTTTAAAAATCTGTTGGAGAAAATTTGGTGATGAGGGATTCGAATCCCAACATCATTCCATACATAGGATTTGGTTGCATTAGTTTAGCTCCAATATAAATGAAAAAACCCATACAAAACTTTATAATAAAGTCTTCTCCGACGGTTATGCTAACTGAGCGAAGTTAGTGATCTGCATGTGAGTAGTCCAACGGCTTTCTATCCGGCGGTAGCTCCGACAGTTAAGGTCTTATCCAACGGTCTCATCCCGAGCTTCACTGGAAATCTCCTGACGTGGCCCAAACTCTGCTCACATGACTTATCTCCGACAACTCATAATCCACCGTGGTCTTCCAATGTTCTAGTCACAAGGCTGCCTAACTTCCAACGCAATTTCTTAACCACGCAGTTCTGCAATCTTCAAAACAATGTTACATAACTGTGCCTTCCGCCTGGATTACATAACTGTTCATGTGTTCAAATTTCAACGCCTTTCGACGCGGTTTGATTCCACGGTCTGGAAATGCTGTGGGTGCATAACAATGTTTTATATAAACATATAACCCGAGCCTTTCGAACTTTATGACATAGTTCGAATCTTTACAAAACCCAATTCAAACCTTTACATTAAAACTTTATAAGCACATTTCGAAACTTTACAATGCGGGTTTGATATTACGTCAAACCTTTGACATAAGGTTTATGCGCCATGACATTGGTTTAATACAACTCAACCCATTTACATAATGCAATTTTGATAAGGTTTATGAAAACCCAAGTTCGAAACCCATTATATCGAACCTTATGAGTTTTTGGCATTCGAACATAGTTCAAAAACTCATTTACAATGCGCTTTATAACATGACCTCCAAACATTATAATAATGTTTTTGGCTATGGTTTTAAACCTTAATATAAAACCTTTGGTGCCTATCGACCTTTTTAATATAGGTTTATAACATTTTTCACTAGGACTTTGACATCCATCCTCCGAACCTTTACAAAAAGGTTTATGGTAATGATTGCACTGGGACTTGACCCTTTTAAAGGTTCTACACCATAGTGACATCCGCATAGGTTTTGTGCTAGGGACTTTAAGTCCATAAGTTTAGAAAAATGAGGAATAGGACTTGATTTAACATTTCGCCCTAGAAGTAGATTTTAGGTTTTTACAAAAGCGAACATTAGACAATTTTGACCTTTACAAAAAGACTTAGAACAAGTTTTACTTACATAAGTCTTATAACAAACTCTGTTGTTTATGTTGCAGGTCGATTTGATGATGTCTTTGATTGATGCTTTGGACATTTTCTGGAGTCGCATCTGAAGTTTGATGTCGATCAAGGTCGCACATTTGAACTTCACAATTTTAATGATCATCTTGATCAATTATTACATAATCGACAATTACAAAATTTCAAATAACCATCTTGGTTGTTTGAGTAATTTCGATACAAATTTAACAATTCTAAAGTTGGATCAGTGGAATTTCAAATAAATTGATGCCCTAACTATCACACCAAGAGGGAACTCTTTAAGCTCCTTTGACTTGAGGATTTCTTGAAGGTTTACACTTTGTAGTTCATCATTCAAAACCTATTATCTTAACTATAAATGATCATTGGATGAGCCTTTACCACTGTATATTTCCCAAACCTTAGTATCTTATAGTATTTCTCTCAAAAAAATTTTCATGGAAAGTCACCCTAGCTTCTCCCAAAGCTCACACTTTAATTGAATCTTTCCTTGCCTCACTTTGAAGCCTAGTATAAACACATCAATCACAAGTGAGGGATTTTGGATGTTCTGATCTTAGGCATTCATCATTTTTAATATTCCTAAACCCGAGGTCATCTTTCCCTCAAGCCTTTATTGGAGAGTCCTTATTTTGCTTCTAAAGCAGGGAACCTATTATATGATCCTCTTCTTTGAATGGGCATTGGAAATCACATTGTGTGTCGTTATTGGTCTCATCATTCTAGTAATTTCCCTATACCGAGACTCCTCCCATCAGTGAACGTTCGTAAAGAGCAAGGGAAATTGAATGAGGTGACAGTGGGTCCTTGTCCCATTGTTTCCACTTGATTTAGTAGTAGTCCCTTTGGAACCCCTCCTAGGACCCTTGATAAATTAAGCACTAACATTTTTCAAAAACAAGTATAAAGCAGATGGCTCACTTGACAAGAATAAAGCTAGGCTTGTGGCAAAAGGTTTTACACAAAAAGAAGGGGTCTATTGTGAGAGAAATTTTTCCCCCATAGCAAAATGGGATACCATCTGGACACTCTTTTCCCTAGAAACTCAAAAAGTTGGAAAGTCCATCAAATGGATGTAAAAACTGCTTTCTTGAATGGATATATGAAAGGGAATGTTTTTGTGTCCCAACCAGAAGGATTTTTTGTGAAGGGTTAGGAACATAAAGCATGCAAGCGATAAAATCCTTGTATGGCCTCAAGAAAGCACCACAAGCTTGGTATAATAAGGGGTTAGGGGAATAGGGGCTTAGGGGTTAGAGATTTAGGGTTTAGGGGAATAATGTGTTAATGGTTAAGGGGTTAGGGATTGGGGGCTTAAGGGTTAGGGGATTTAGGCGCATTTAGGGGTTAGGGGCATAATGAGTTAGTATTTAAGGGATTAGGGATTCGGGTTAGGGGAATAATGAGTTAGTGGTTAAGGGGTTATGGATTGGGGGGTTAGGGGTTAGGGGATTTAGGTGCATTTAGGGGTTAGAGGAATAATGAGTTATTGGTTAAGGGAGTAGGGATTGGGGGCTTAGCGGTTAGGGGATTTGGGCGCAATTAGGGGTTAGGTGAATAATGAGCTAGTGGTTAAGGGATTAGGGATTAGGGGCTTAGGGCTTAGTGGATTTAGCAGTTAAGGATTTTAGGGGTTAGGGGTGAGGGGTTAATGGGTTAATGGTTAAGCATTAACTGTTTAGGGGTTTAGGGGTTTAGGTGTTAGTGGTTTATGGGTTTAAGGGTTTAGAGGTTTAGGGTTTAGGGGTTAAATGGGTTAGGGTTTTAGGGGTTTAGGGGGTTAAATGGGTTAGGGGTTGGGAATTAGGGCTTAAGGGGTTAGGGGTTAAGGGTTAGATGTTTAGGGTTTACGGGGTTAAATGGGTTTAGGGGTTTAGAGGTTTAGGGGGTTAGGGGATTTAGCAGTTAAGGATTTTAGGGGTTAAGGGGTTAAGGGGTTAGTGGTTAAGGGGTTAGATGTTTAGGGGGTTAATTGGGTTAGGGTTTAGTGGTTTAGGGGTTAGGGGATTTAGCAGTTAAGTATTTTAGGGGTTAGGGTTTGGGGGTTAAATGGGTTAGGGTTTTAGGGGTTTAAGGGGTTAAATGGGTTAGGAGCTGTGAATTAGGTTTAAGGGTTTATAGGTTTAGGGGTTTAGAAGAATAAGCAGGCTAGAGAGTGAGGTTATAGTCATTTCTTAGGTGAACAAGGCACAATCTAGTTGTAGTAACCATAACTTGGTCAAGTTGTTATAGTCAAGGCAAGACTTGGTTGGGTTCCCAAGTTCCAAAAAAGTAAGGGTAATGGTGAGGGCATGAGAACTAAGGAGTGTCAGTGTGTGCCAAGGAATGAAAAGGCATGCTAACACATGCTAGAAAGTGTCAATGGATGTTGAGGAGTGTTAGGGAGTGCCAGGACATTGCAAGGGAGAACTAGGTCAAAATGCATGGAAATGAACGAATAAGAGTGTGTGCCAAGTAGTGTCAACAAATTCCAAGTGTCTCAAGGATAAAGTGTGTTAGGAGAAGGTCAGAATAAGACTTGTAGGAGGTAAGCCTATGGTTACATAAAGGGTTGGACAAAGTAGTTTCAAACAAAGGGAAACTTTGGGTTGGGCACAACATTGATTTTCCAATGACTTGGTTGGGTTCCCAAGTCACAAAAAAAGCAAGGTTATCTATGACGACATGAAAGCTAAGGAATACCAAGGTGTGTCAGGGAATTCCTAGAAGTACTAAGACATGTTAGGTAGTTCCAAGGCATGATAGGCATGCCAAGATGTGGCAGGTGCCAGGGTGTGGCATGAACACATGCTAGGGAGTGTGAGGGCCAAGTTTTAGGGAAACACAAGGGGGCACTAGTTTCAAATGCATGGAAATGAAGTATAAGCCAGTTCCAGGTGTGCTAAGAAGGGAGTGACACAGTATTCTAGGAAGTGCCAAGGCATGTTAGAGTGCTAGGGAAGCATACAAAGTTGTTCCAAGTGCCAAGGTGTGCCAATGTGTGCTAAGGAGTGTTAGGGAGTGCCAGGAAAACATAACAGAGCACTAGGTCAAAATTCATAAATGAATGAATAAGAGTGTGTGACAGGGAGTGTTAGTGAGTTCTAGGTGTCTCGTGGAGGGAGTAACATGGCATGATAGGCAGTGCTAAGTCATGTTATAGTGTCAGGGTGACATGCATCCAAGATGTGCCAGGTGCCAGGGTGTGCCAACATGTGTTAGGAAGTGTTAGGGACTGTCAGGGAAACACAAGGGAGCATTTACGTTGTAGCCATTGGAGAAGTATTTACGTTGTAGCCATTGCAGGACCCTGAATTTTTTTTTCCATGGAGAATTATTTACGTTGTAGCCATTGCATTAAAGCAAGAGGTCTGTCAATGCTTTTTTGTATGTGTTTATAAATTGGAAGAGAGAAATCATAAACAAGAAGGGCCTGAAAGAACTGAACAAAGAAATGGAGGTCACTAGGATAAAGTTGATGGCATTGGAGTTGGTAGTTTCAGACTGTCACAAGGGCATCCAAGACAACCATGACCTGATTGAAGAAGTGGAAAACAAGCTGGCAGTCCACATTAAGGAAGATATCAATCCATTTTCGACTAAACCAGATATATAACCGTGGCTCTCTCTACTCACAATATTTCATTGAGATTGTGTTAGGTATCTGTTATTAACCTATGCTTGTGTCTATTTAAATGGATACTATATTGATAGCCCAAAAATGAGGCATTTTGGATTTTCTATAGTTTGTACTAGTTCTGAAAAAGAACTAGCGACAGTTAATCTCTTTGACTGCAAAAAGTATTCTACTTGTTGTGTTGGGGAGTTTCTCTCAGGAAATTTAGGGAGAACCTAACATATTTTTTTATATACGTACTATGAAGAACCTTTATAAATCTACCCTTCAAATCAGGGTCAAACCAAATAAATCTGATTTGGGCGTTCCACTGCAACAACATTTTCCCCACAACAATCACAAGATCAAGCCAACATGTGTGTTGTGTGTGTTGAAAGAGATGGATAGGTAGGTTTACCCTTACGAGAACATGGCACCTTAAAATCTGACCACAATTGGTGAGTGTAAGCATTTGTGAAATGGCATCATGAGTGGAGCCTTTTCCAGAAGAGATTATTCATTTACATTACAATATATACAACATGAAGTTAGTGTTCCATCCAAGTTAGCACACACACCTGATGGTATCAGTCCTTAAACTGGTACAAAAAAATGATTTTATATATTCACATACGGGACAGTCACAAGATGTCAACAAAATCACATACTTATCGAAATCCTCAACTAGGAATATGCTACATTGCTTCTTAATGTGCTTGCAACTAGGTAGGCATAAAAGACAATCATTGCAATGGGTTAAGGGGATCTAAGAGAGAACTATGTAAGGATTTCCTTCTAGGTAAAGGACATTGGTATTACTATTGTTAAAGGGGGTGGCCTACAAGGATAGATTGGTAGCTATTGATGCAAGAGCACAATTTTAACAAATTATTTCAAAATTTGTATTTGTCCTCCATAAGAACTTACAGATTTATAGAAGAGGAAGTTGGTTTCCTTGTTGCCCTATAATTTTTTAGAATTTCTAATTTCATAATTGGGATAGGAAATTTTAGTAATTTTAGGCATAAGTTAAGATGTTTTTTTATTTTTAGGGCCTCCTAGTCATTAGGAAAGTTGAGTCTTATGATTAGGATTACTTGTGGAATCCTATGTATTTTTCAAACTCCAATACACCAAGGCAAATATGTGGAGGACATTTGGGGGAAATTTGATTTTCCATAAAATGTAGATCGGATTTGGGGAACTTGTAGCTCTTTTCCTTGGACCCTACTAGTTCTTAGAGGTTATATTTGGAGCGGTTAGCAGGAACAAGCATAATATGCCCAAGAATATTAGTGTTGGAGCACCTATGGTTTAGGAGAAAGGATAAGGGGTTCTAGGAGTTAAGGCGTTTATGGGTTTAGGAGCAAGGGGTTAAGGGTAAAGGGTAAAGGGTAAAGGGTTAGGGCTTATGGGATTTAGAGGTTAGGGGGTTTAAGGGTTAGAGGTTAATGGCTTAGTGGTTAAGGGATTTAGGTGTTAAAGATTAACCATCAAGGGCTTACATGTCAGGGGATTTAGGGGTTAAGTGCCTAAGGGTTATGGTATTTAGGTGTCAGCAGGTTAAGGGGTTAGGGGTTAATGAGTTTAGGGGTTGGGGGTTAAGGGTCAAGGTTTAAGAGGATATGGGATTAGGGTTTATGGGGTTCAAGGATTCTAAGTTAGGGGTTAGGGGTTAAGGGGTTATTGGCTTTGGGTTTAAGGGATGAGTTATGGGTGTAGGGGTTAAGGGATTATGGCTTTGGGGTTAAAGGGATAGGGAATTTAGTGGTTATGGGTTAAGTGTGTATGGGTTGGGATAATGTGGCCCTTAATCCCCTTGTCACAACTATTGGAGGTTCCCCTGTCAATTTCTCTCATTGCCTTACCTATAAGTCCCCTAGCCCCTATTCCATAAGGCCTTAAGGATCCTTCTCATTCTCTAATGTTAGGATTATATATCTCAGTAAACTATGCTTGAACCTCTCACTTCTACCCATCCATGCTACCCTTATGTTCCCTTGCCCCGCTCAATACACCAAAAGACCCCCCTCACCCAAAATTCATGAGAATTGAACATTTGGAGGCGATCATTTAAGAACAACTTCACAAATACTCCATTTATAATTGTGTCTTGGAGCTATTAGATGTCATTTCATTGAGCTACAGTGATAGGTGAGAGCTATGCATAGCTCACTAAAGGTGTATCAAGATATTATTAGTCTATTGGCTATAGAATTTGGACTTTCTTTATTTCTAACTTAGCTAAAATGGAAAAGATGATAAAAATATCCATTCTTTTTTCATTCCACCAAAGCCATGTAAAATAAATGAAGCAAATCGTCTCAACCCCTGGAGAAGGAAAGTTGAGAACAATAATTAGCATGAAAAAGCAAAGAATCCAATGAGTTAAGCTTAGAGGGTCTCTATTTTTAAACAAGCATCCATAAGCTTGTTAGAGTTGCATGAATCTTACTAGAGGTTGTAGTCTTCACATCACCAACCACATCTAACAGAAAGGTACCAACCCTACAATAAAATGATGTCTCAACAAGTTGGGTGTGGACCCTGATTATCTTGTTTACTTTGTATCACAGCTTTGGACCCCTGTACCTTAAAAGGGGTGGCAACGCCTACACTAACGGCCGCTGGGGGTCCAAGGGGGGTAAAAGTTACTCCCCCCCTCGCGGGTTTTCGGCGTCCCCAAAGCTAAAAACAGATGTAAAATTCCCTTCTAAAAGTATAGTAATTTCTAGTCAATCTGGGCCGTTCATTAAGCAGATGATCTGACGGTAGAAGTTATGTTTAGTTTAGGGTTTTTTGCCCTAGAAAGCAACCCCTCGCTTGTATGAGGGTATTGTATTGCGACTGTGTATTGTATGTGTATTCTCAAAGCGAGAAATAGATAGGGAGACTGTGAGAGAGAACAGAGGATATTATAGCGGATCTGTTGTAGGTTTTGTCTTTTCATTTTTGCTGGATAATAGAAAGGAAGGACTGGTTGTTCGGGGTGGATGTAGCCCAAACTGGGTGAACCACGTATATCTGTGTCTCTCTAGTTTTATGTGTTTTGTGTGCTTTTATTTTCCACATATTTTATGTGTTGCATTGCTCCATAATATATAATTTTCTAACAA